>OX422211.1:126192748-127392748 GCA_949130495.1 Sambucus nigra | reverse complement strand
TAAAAAATGAACAAAACGTGGACGAGTTACGGATCTTGATAAAAATTTCAATGTAATTATACAATCTTGATACCACCAACAATATAATTAAAAACATTCGTAATTCATATTTCCATATTCTAATTTCAATGGAATTATACAATCATCCATTAATCCAACAATAGCAAACATCTATTATTGAAAGCTACTCATTCAGAGATCACAATCTTTGTGGTAAATTATTGAAACTGATTAATTAATGACATATTTAAAGGGGGTTTTGAGTTTACCTCGGAGATAAAATGTTTTATTTAAAAGCATATGGAAAATGAAAGCTTGTAAAGAAAAAAATTTCATATTAGTTGTAATACCTAGAGGTTTCCTTGTCTAGGTTGTGACTAATAAATAGTGTAGTCACCAGAAGCTCTAGCCACGATCACCGATATGGTGTTCAACGTTGTAAACAACATCCCCTTTGGGGATATATCTGAGAGGAAGGACATTTACGACCATGAGATTGACCTTTTTCCCACATAAAACAAATTGGGTCGTGTACATTCCCTCAGCGGCAACAAGTAGCTCTTAAAAGTAAACAAAAAAGGAATAAAGTCACTTGGTTGAGTGGGAGGGAAGGGCCGAGAGCAATTGAGAGGGATGGGTTAAAGAGAGAGAGGGGGATGAGAGGAGCGAGGAGCTGAGAGAAATGAGGGTTTCGATTTAGCAACGGAGCAAAAAACAACGTCTGTGAAAATTTTGAGTGCGGAAAGATAATGCACTTAAATTTTTTTTGGAGGAAATTAAAACATCATAAAAATATTGGTATACCTAAATACTGCCAAAAAAATGTCATAATAAGTCAAATTAAATATAATTGTTATTTTAAAAGTGTCATATAAAGTAATATCAATAACAATAAAGTGATTTTTTTTATAACTCTATCAAAAAAGTAGTAATACTACACTTTTAATGATATTTTCTTAATAAATGTCATAAAGTCATTTTTTTAAAGCATCATAAAAAGAATTTTTTCAAGAGTGTCAGTGCCTAATAGTCCCCAAAAATGAATAGCAGGCACAAAAAAAAATTTAATAACTAAAATCCAAAAATATCATATAGGTCATATATCAATCTCTTTGATACACAACTCAAATTAAGTCAAGCACATATATGGCATTTCCAAATTTTAACATTTACTACTTTAGCTAATATTAGTAATAAAAATTTATAACTAAAATGTTAGTATGCTTTTCGTATAGTAACATTTTAATTATGGAAACGGTCCCTATTTTTCATTTAGGTCGGAGCTCCACTGCCCTGAATGCAAAAATTATATTTTAGGGACCAAAAGTTGAATATAAATCCTACTTGTTCTAGCAACTTGTTTCAATGTGATACAAGAGGTAATGAATACAAAATCAAGAGATACTGAAATATGAACCGTGTTTGACAAGATGATATGTTTCGTCTGCAGCTGTTTAGCCACAGCCACCTGAGAGAAAGAAAAACAACCCATGCCATCAGGGGAGGAGCCAGGAATTTTCGATAGTTGGGGCTATTTTAATAGTAATTTTCGGGGGGTCGGGGACTCCTGCCTCGGAGGCAAAAAAAAATTAGGTTATTTTTAAGTATTTACCAAATAATTACAAAAATATTTATTTAATCTAATGAAAAGAGAAAAAAATGAAAAATACATAACAAAACATCAATATCCCCTAAAATTGAAAGCATAACATGAGAAAATTATATCCCCAATTTTAGCTCTAAACATTAACTCTAATACCCCTAAAATTAGAAACCCTGAATAAATATATAATTACAATGTTAATCTTCAAATAAACACAACCAATACAAAAAATTTACATATACAAACAAAACAACCAAATAAATAATAAGAGAAAGTCAAAATTTACCTCACGTGTAGAAGCAGCCTAGCAGGGGAGAGGGAACCACCTCCACGACCACCACCACGCTCCACGAACCACAGACACAACACAAAAGAAGCAGCCAAGGGTCTCGGGCAGGGCAGGGAAGGGCAGGCAGGTGAAAGGTGATCACTCTAAAAAACCCAAAATAAAAAGAAACTCAGAAAAATGCATGAGGATTCGGCATGAGGAGTCTGCACAGTGACAAGAGGAAGCAGAGGGATGTTTGAGATATATACGGGGGAGACTACACAGTGACAAGAGGTTAAGAGCATTTTAGAAATGAGCAGAATCAAAGGGTTCACAGTGGGTTCTGCTTTTGGGGGTTAAAATTTTTAGGGGGAAGAATAGGCAAGTTCTAAAAGTTTTGGAGGAGAAAAAAAGGTCATAATATGTATTTACTTTCAAAATTCTAAAAAAAGGTCATAATATCTGTAATCAATTATGATATTTAAATTTAAAGTGTCATAAAAAATAATACTAATATATATATATATATATATATATATAATGACATTTTATATTAAATTTGTCACATTAATAATAGAATTGACTTTTAAATGACATTTTTGTAATAAGTGTCATTAAATTATTTTTTCAAGCGTCAAAAAAAGGTATTTTTCTTGTAGTGGTGGGAAGGGAGGAAAGAACATCCATAGTATGATTTGGCAAAAACTTATATAAACCGGATAAACATAAAATCATGCATAAATCAATCCTCACGGGCATTACACTCATCAAATGAATTCACTCTAAATAGCGAGGTAACACACAGAACATGCAGGCATAAAGAGTAAATGTAAATGGAAACTAGGCCTCACACATGTCACAAATGAAGAACTCTATATAGGAAATGAAAAACTGTAATCTCAATGAAAGATATCCCTCATTAAGGGAGGCGAAATGTATTTTCACATATTATCAAACTATTTCAACTTTTCAACTAAACTCACCCTAATATCACATAGGACTTGAATAGGGTTATAATGTAGGTTAGGGGTTAGGGTACAAAACGAAGGATATGTATGTACGTATTCAAAGTGTTTGGGGGTGAAAACTCATGACAATGGTAAGTAGTAGGCAATTCCAAGTCTGAAAAACAAGTTCCCATAACAAGCAGTCAATATGAAATTAGAGAGCGATAAGGATTATTGAATACTATTAACAATATATACAACTTTCTCTTTCTTTTTCTTTTCTTTCTTTTTCTTTTCTTTTTTTTTTTTGCCTTTTCACTTTTTCTTTTCTTTTTCACTACACTTTTTTTTTCACTTTTCTCACTCTCATATGCTTAAATTCCAACTATGAAACATGAACATCATTCAATCCTAAGTTTTATTCCAAACAAACGTATTGAAGGTAATATGTATGGTTTATAACTCCAATGTGGAGTTGGTTATGGGATTTTGGGTTATGAAACGAAAGGCCATATTAAGGCTCAAAGGGGTTGACTAAGAAAAACATATAAGGCGAGGTCAAGGTCAATATGGGTGATATAACAAAGATGGAATATGATCATTTCCTAAAGTTTACGCAATTCTCGAGTCTAAACAAATTTTGAAAATCATGCTCAAGTAACACATTTAAAAAATGAACCCAATTAATGAATGATCAAATGAAATAATAGTGAGATTACCGATGAATTCAAAGTTTTCAAGGAGGAAAGAATAGTGTATACACTCACAAATAAAGAAAATCCCAAAGCTCACTTGGTGAAAGTATATATAATGCAATGAAAGATTACCGAGTTATAAAAATCTTAAACCAAATCAATAAAACAAGAAGAGCACATGTGCTCATGGGATTAAAGTTTAATACATGACATTATTCATAATATCAATGATTTGAGGACTAAAGTCTTATAACTTCTAAAATCGAGAACATGCATCGTTGAGTTGTCTATTGGATCGGGCAATTATTGAAATATATCATCAGAAACAAGGCAAAATGCCCAACAAAAGATAAAAAAGAAAGAAAATATTTTTTTGAAATTTTTTTATTTTGTCTAAGAAAGCATACTTGGTAACTAACATGTGATAAAATTCATGGACAAAACAAAGAAATGGATAAAATATCCCACACCCCCTAACTTAAATGTTGCATTCTCCTCAATGTTAATCAAGAACACAACATAAAGAGAGAAAAAGAAAGATATCACCCAAAATGGAGCGATCTCCAATAAGTATGATTCCAAAGAATCTACAAAACAAGTTAGTACCGAGCATAACGAAAAGCAATAACAAAATGTTTAACTAATTACACTATACTAAACTAAAAGGAAAGAAAAACTAAAGAAAGAAAGAATAAAAAAACTAACTATTTACAACCTACAATTTAACTTCTACTATACACTAGAAGTCAAAATTTTTGAGGGTCCACCCAAAATAGGATGTGACTTTGAAAGATCAACGGTGGACGCTCCAAAGAAAACATGCCTCCCGGATGATATGAATTCCATTTGAACAACGGAAGGCATGTGTAAGGCATAAGAAATGAACCATCACCAATTATCAATTTTTGGGGAACAATGGGGGGTTTGGATTTTAAGGGAGATAATACTACATTAATATCAGGAAAATTAAAATCAAACCCCCACGGTTCTTCAATTGGAAGGGGAGGTGGGGCTAGTGCAAGTGAATAGCCCATTAGATGAACCATCTCAAAATAATATTCCCATTCAAGAATTGGGTCAAAGTCCTCAAGACTTTCTACTGGTTCTTGTGATAAATTTAACGGTACGAGAATAGTAGGGAATAAAGGAAGTGAAGGACAATCGACAGTGCTTGGATCACTCTCAATTATTCCTTCCTAAAAAAGGGGTGTAGGTGAAACGTAAGTGTGGAGGCAATTATTATGCAACACAAATAAATACGAGAGAAGCAATTATCAAGAAAGAACAAGGAATATAAGATGCCAATCACACAACAAAGGATGTACATGGTTCAGTAAGGATGTGCCTACGTCCACGGTGG
Organism: Sambucus nigra; assembly: GCA_949130495.1. Lineage (NCBI taxonomy): Eukaryota > Viridiplantae > Streptophyta > Magnoliopsida > Dipsacales > Adoxaceae > Sambucus > Sambucus nigra. Next base: position 127,387,875 of record OX422211.1, on the reverse strand, counting down.
TGCAGTCGATATTATTTCAATACACTCCAGAGAGTAATTACAGAGAATACAACTTGTCCTTTTGCCCCGGACCTAGGGTCTAATATATACATGTACATGTAGGTAAGTGGAGGTGATGGGTTTCTCCACGTTTTCCATCTCCCGTATAACTTCCAATTATGGAAACGTGGGGGAGGCCTGATCAATATAAGAGATGAGGGGCCCGGACTTTGGGCCACCAGGACTGGGCTACTCGTCCGGGCCCATGGTTCTAAATTTCGGGTACCCACAATTGCCCATAAATTTATTGGGCCATGTTTATGGGTTCAATGGATTTAAATGATCAGCCATTATGGCTGATTTGCGATTCTTCAAAAATTGTGAAGTTGATTTGGCGGCACCCGCTTCGCTTATTGTGCGCTATGATTAGAATTTGAAGGCTTGTTGGGATAACCACTTTTTCTCCCATCGCTTTAGCCTTTCCAGTACTCTTCTATCTTCTGAGAACTTTAGTGCCTCGTACCTTCTTCTCTCAATTTCCATTTCCATTGTTTCTTAGTTGTCTGAGCTCGTGCTTCTTCATCACCTGAACCGATCTTCTATTTTGTAAGTTTCCTGTGCCCTTTCCTTGTACTTTCTCTTGGGTTTGTAGCTTTTCTTGGGTCTTCTAATGGCGAAGATTGGGAATAGGTCAATCTCTAAATTTAGGAAGTTTTATAACATTCCTGAGTGGGTAGATATTGAGTGTTGTGCCTCCCTTCCTAGGTGATGATGCTAAGATTTAGCACCACCGAATAAGTGATAGTGAGCTCAAACAGTAGCTGCCATAGCAGCCATATAAGTGTATAAGTGTGTAGAAGGGGATGAGTATAAGAGGAAATAAGACAATGATGTATAGTGGTTCAGCCAATTTGGCCTACATCCACTGTGAGTGTGTGATCCACTAAGTATGGGCACTAATGGCCTTGGATACAATGCACATAACCCTCTCTCTCTCTACTGTGGATACAAGCAGAGTCTTAGCTAGGGCTACAGTTAATTGATCGATCCCCTGTAGGGTTGTAGGTGACAAGTATTTATAGGTCTTGGGGGGTGTAGTGTACCCCCCAAGTATGCATGGTGCATGTGAATGATGATCTAGCCAATCCCTTGTTGACACCTGTAGATGCCAAATGATGACATAATATTCCCTCACGTGAGGGTGTGATTCGGTTACAACGGTCTCCCTTGTGCCATGTGAGCCTCACGCGCACTGTTCCACGCGTCTCCCAAACCACGCGCTGTGATGATGTCACCCTCGGCATATGAGCTGAGGCCGAGGGCAAAGTTCCTTCCAGTAGTGAGTCTGATCCAATTCTGGCCTCGTAGGGTCGGCCCCTCGTAGGGTCGGCCGGAGCCTGGTGAAGGGTCGGCCCCTCGTAGGGTCGGCTGGAGTCTGGTGAAGGGTTGGCCCCTCTGAGGTGTCGTATGGAGCCTGGTGGAGGGGTCGGCCCCTCGTAGGGTCGTCTGTTTGGAGGTAATCCTTAGCCAGGCCAAGGACATAAATGGGTATATCAATCACCCCCAGCCCTTAGCCATAGGTGCTGTTGAGATGGCTGAGGGATAGTGTTGTAAATGAGATGCGTGTATGATCAGTTAGGTGAGTGACACCTGGGCAGATACTCATTGCTATTACAGTTTCCAAGGCATGGCGACTGCACACTTTGCTTGGGGCCTTGCATCCTAATGATGCCTTCCTCGTGGATTGTGTCCTGCCTTGGTCAATGGGCCCACTAATTACAAAGGTATTTAAGAGATTTTTGAACTCTCTCTCTCTTCTTCTTCTTCTTCGCGCCCAAGCCTTCTCTCTCTAGCCTTTTACCAGTTTCCATCGCCATTTCTGCAGCCTTCAAGCTTAGCAACGTTCTTACTCTTTCTACATCAGGTAATCTTTTTCCCTCATCGCTCTCATTTCTGTTTGCTTTTTAGGCTCGTAGGGCTGAATTTTCTTTGAGTTGTCTCATAGATTTTTTCGGTGTCTTCTCCGGCAACTGTTTTTTGAATGTTCTTGAGTGTTCTTGAGTGAAAACCATCAACTCCCTTTTTAATTCAAAAGTCTAATTTGGTCAACTGCAAACTTGTTTGTAGTAAGATTCCCCATATTTCTCCAAGTGTAGGGTCTTCCCTTTTAATGCTTAGGAAGCTTTATAGTTTAGCGTCTGAATTCCCATCCTTGAGAGAGAAGCTCTTTGCAAAGATCAGACGAGTAGAGGAAGAGGAAGAGAGAAGACGAGGGGCCGACCCTAATTGGGTACGACCCATCTTTCCCATTCCTCTTGCCATAAAAAAACCATTTGAACCGTCTGAGTCTTGTGGGTCGTCCCATCGTCCAGCCGAGAGTCATTCAAGTGAGATGGACGAGAGAGCATCCTCGCCAACTGGTGCTGGACCTTCCGATAGGAGAGAGACATCTGACCTAAGCCCAGGCCAAGAGGCCGAGGGAATGTTCCCCTCCGAGGCAGTCCCTGTAACAACCCTGTCTCCCCATGCCTTCCAGGTGGCCTTTCCCCACGGTCATCCGGAAGATGGCGAGACCGAGGGAGAGGGGGTTGAGGACGAGGGTGATGATACAGATGATGAGGTTGATACCTCCCACGCCTCGTCCTTTATCTCCTCTGTTAGGGATCGTGACCTCCTGATATGGAGGCATACCTATGGAGTGCCCCCCATCATAACTATGAGGGTCCCCTCTGATTCTGAGAGGGTTTTTTATTGTGAAGAGGGAGAGGTTGCAGTTTATGAACAAATGTTCAAGGTTGGAGTCAGATTCACTCTGCATAATTCCATTATAGATATCCTATCTGCCTTTGGTGTTGCCCCCTCTCAACTTCCTCCTAACTCTTGGAGGACGATCCTGGGCTACATCTCCTTGTGGAAGAATGCCTTCACCGACGAGCCCTCGGCTGACCTATTTTTGGGCTGCTACAACATCACCTCCTCGTCCAAACAGCCTGGATATTATCATCTGGGGGCAAGGAGGTCTGAGAAGAAACTCCTCCATGTGGCACAAACTTCCAACCATGATTGGAAAAATAGATTCTTCTTTATCTCTGGGGAGTGGGAGCCCACCGCCGATGGTCCGAGGGTCCCCAGGAAATGGTCTAACCCCTCCATGAAGGCCAGGTCAGACCCTGGACTTAGTCTGGAGGAGAAGGACATCGTTGATTACCTGAGAGGACGAGGGAGAGAGGGTGAGATTGCAAAATTTGAAGATTTGATGACCCCTCGGTTCCTCAAAGAAGCTGGTCTGAGGGTCGGCCCTCTGACTAAACTATGTGAGTTATACTGAACATTTTCCATTCTTTGCTTTTAAGTGTTTCCTCTTTAGATCTGCATTTTTCTAACGTGTCGTCCCCTTATCAGGTCGTCCTGCAGGTATATCAGACTATCTTTGGGAAATGACTGCTCCCAGCTTATTATCAGGATTGGCAAAGAAGAAAGGAAAGGAGCCTCAGCAGGCTCCGAGGAAGACGAGGGTCACTGGGCCTACAGTGGTGGAGCCGACCACCGATAGCAATAAAAGGAAGGAACCTGAGGCCCCTATTGACCCTCGGCCTGATTCTCGGACGAGGGCCAGGGTCGAAGCCTCTTAGGGGACGACCTCTTCATCCAGTATGGGGGCCTTCTGGTCTCAAAACCTGGCACACCTGAGGGCCAAGCCCTCGTCACTCATTGCAAATTTGAGGGCAGCCAAGGCCTCAATGTTCTCTGCACCCTCGGCAGCTGATTATGAGTTCCTGTCTAAAATGCCCCCTGCCAAAGTGTACGACTATGGTCTGCACTCCCTTGCACAGGTATTGGTCCTGACCCACTTCTTAAATTTCATTCTTTCATAAATTGTTTCCTCGACCTCTTGACATGTGTTTATTTTTCTTGTGCAATCTGTGTGTGCCTTTACCTCGACAACAAAATGGATAGCTGAGAACCAAGCAAAGTTCCATGAAGTCGAGAGGGCTATCCAACATGAGGCAGATCTTCAGTCGGAGCTTGACACTGCAAGGGCCGAGTTGGAAAGTACCAGGACTGAGCATGCAAGGATCCTGGATGAGCTAACAAGACAGCACGACGAGGACATTAAGGCAAGGGACGAGGACATTAAGGCCAGGGACTTTCTTCTCAAGGAAAAGGACGAGGCCATGACCAACATTGAGGCCAAGTATAAAGCTGACCTTGAAGCAGCCATCATGAAAGCCGAGGCTGATGTTGTTGAAGTTTACAAGGTTTCTGACGAGTTTCAAGGCTTCGGCCTTGAATATTTGGAGAGATGAATCAGGACTGCCTGCCGATGGGTCGTCCTCAGGTTTGGCGACATCGTGCCCTCGGTCCGTCCTTCTATTGAAGCAGTCAGATTGGACGACCCTGTGATTGCCGAGGCTCTGACTTATGTTGAATCACAAGTGCAGGTTGAGGGGGTCGGCACATCTGAGGATCAGCCGGTTATGGTTGTTGAAGAGACCCCTTTGGTGGATGTTGAGGCTCTGCCCTCCGATATTGTCCCTTAGGGTGGCTGTCTGTAGCCCATACCCTCATAATGTGTTTATCATTTTTGTGCTCTTTTTTGTAAAACACTTGGATATTTTATATAACACTTTCATTAATACCATTTGGTCTCCTTTACTGTCTTCCATATTAGCTTCTTGCATGATTTGCTGTTTTTGTTAGTCACTAACCTTTCCCTCGTCTTTTTTGAGGACAGTGGTGGGGTCGTTCCCTCCACTGGCCCTCATTATAGCCGAGGGATTAAATTTCCAAACTAATGGTTTTTACAAGTTTTCCCTCTTCTTTTTTGAGGACAGTGGTGGGGTCGTCCCCTCCACTGGCCCTCATTATAGCCGAGGGATTAAATTTCCAAACTAATGGTTTTAATGAAGTCTACCCTCGTCTTTCTTGAGGACAGTAGTGGGGTCGTCCCCTCCACTGGCCCCCATTATAGCCGAGGGTTCAACTTACCAAATAAATGGTTTTAATGAAGTCTACCCTCGTCTTTCTTGAGGACAGTGGTGGGGTCGTCCCCTCCACTGGCCCTCATTATAGCCGATGGTTCAACTTACCAAATTAATGGTTTTAATGAAGTCTACCCTCGTCTTTCTTGAGGACAGTGGTGGGGTCGTCCCCTCCACTGGCCCTCATTATAGCCGAGGGTTCAACTTACCAAATAAATGGTTTTAATGAAGTCTACCCTCGTCTTTCTTGAGGACAGTGGTGGGGTCGTCCCCTCCACTGGCCCTCATTATAGCCGAGGGTTCAACTTACCAAATTAATGGTTTTAATGAAGTCTACCCTCGTCTTTCTTGAGGACAGTGGTGGGGTCTTCCCCTCCACTGGCCCTCATTATAGCCGAGGGTTCAACTTACCAAATTAATGGTTTTAATGAAGTCTACCCTCGTCTTTCTTGAGGACAGTGGTGGGGTCGTCCCCTCTACTGGCCCTCATTATAGCCGAGGGTTCAACTTACCAAATTAATGGTTTTTAACAAAGTCTACCCTCGTCTTTCTTGAGGACAGTGGTGGGGTCGTCCCCCCCCCCCCCCCCCCCACTGGTCCTCATTATAGCCGAGGGTTCAACTTACCAAATTAATGGTTTTAAATAAAGTCTACCCTCGTCTTTCTTGAGGACAGTGGTGGGGTCATCCCCTCCACTGGCCCTCATTATAGCCGAGGGTTCAACTTACCAAGTTAATGGTTTTTAACAAAGTCTACCCTCGTCTTTCTTGAGGACAGTGGTGGGGTTGTCTCCTCCACTGGCCCTCATTATAGCCGAGGGTTCAACTTACCAAATTAATGGTTTTTAACAAAGTCTACCCTCTTCTTTCTTGAGGACAGTGGTGGGGTTGTCCCCTCCCCTGGTCCTCATTATAGCCGAGGGTGGTTCTCTGTAGAAGTTTTCATGCGTACTAGAACTGATAACCACTGGATGAGGGGGAACATTGACATTTCTCATTAATTTTCCAAAGTGTTCTGTTGGAGAAACTCTTATTACAATTATGGTCTATCAGGACCTCAGAACACTACTGGTAGTATTTCTTCAAATGATCTGCATTCCAGGGGTTGGAAAAAGGTTCCCCTTCTAGGTTTTCTAGTCTAAAGGTTCCAGGGACGACTTCATCGATGACCCTATAGGGGCCGTGCCAATTAGGATGGAGTTTGTTGGGCTTTTGCCAAGTCTTCTTGAGTACCAAGTCCCCCACTGCGATAGGCCTCTGTTTTACCCTCTGATTGTAGAACCTTGTGGTCCTCTGCTGGTAGGCGACCTGCCTTATCTCAGCGTCCTCCCTTCTTTCCTCAATCAGGTCCAAGTCGAGTCTCCTCTCTTCCGCATTTTTCTGGGGGTCATACACCTGGACTCTATGCGTAGGAAACTCAATCTCGGTGGGGATGACGGCTTCTGATCCGTAAGCTAGCATGAATGGGGTCTCCCCGGTAGAGGTCCTCACTGTCGTCCTGTATGCCCACAACACGGCATATAACTCCTCGACCCATCTTCCTTTTGCCTCCTCAAGCCTCTTCTTGATTCCATCTAGGATTGTCATGTTCGTAACTTCTGTTTTCCCATTGGCCTGAGGTCGGCCTGGGGTGGAGAAGAATTGTTTGGTACTTACCCTCTCACAGTATTTCTGTAGAGAGGCATTCTTGAACTGGGTCCCGTTATCCGAGATGAGGGTGTTGGGGAGACCATATCTGCATATAATATTTTTCCAGATGAACTGGAAGGTCTTCTGCTCGGTGATCGTCACCATCGGCTCCGCTTCCACCCATTTTGAAAATTAGTCAATGACTACGATGAGGAATCGATAGTTATTGATGGCCCTAGGCAAGGGTCCTACTAGGTCAATTCCCCATACTGCGAATGGCCATGGGGATGTAATGGAAGTAAGAGGCTGATGGGGCTGGTGAGGGATGGTGGCAAATCTTTGACATTTGTCACACTTTTTTACATATGCCGCGGCGTCTTTCCCCAAGGTCGGCCACCAGTACCCCTGGGTGATCACCCTCTTCGCTAAGGATCTGCCCCCGATGTGGCTTGAGCACGATCCTTCGTGCACATCTTGCAAGATGGAAGGGACTTCTGAGGGATGCACACACCTAAGTAAGGGGAGCAAAAACCCCTTTTTGTACAAGGTGTCTCCGATGACAGTGAATTTTGCAGCCCTATACCTCAGCTTCTTCCTTTCTTGCCTTGCTTCTGGCATCTCACCCTCCTTAATGTATCTGATCAGGGGGTCCATCCACGAGGCTTCTTGAGAAACATTTAGGCAATTGCTAAGTGTTCCCTCTGCGTCTTCAATAGTTGGCCGAAGCAAAATTTCTACTGGGACCGTCCTCCTGATATCTGTTCTTATTGCCGAGGCCAACCTAGCAAGGGAATCAGCACGGCCATTGTCGAGCCTAGGTACCCTCCTTAATTTCACTTCTCTAAAGCCCTTCAGTAATGACCTCACCTTCTCAAGGTACCTAGCCATCCTCTCGTCCTTAGCCTCGTAGGCTCCTAGTATCTGATTCACTACTAGCCTTGAATCACTATGGACCAAAATCTGGCCGACACTAAGAAACTTGGCCAAGGAGAGGCCTGCTACTAAGGCCTCATATTCAGCCTCGTTGTTGGAGGCTTTGAAGTTGAACCTCTGGGCGTATTCAACGTCTGTGCCATCGGGTGCTGATAGTTTCAGTCCAGCACCACTTCCGCTGTCACAGGAGGACCCATCAACGAAGAGGCTCCACAGAGTCTTTCCCTCTGAAAAATTTCCCTCAGAGAGGGATCCCTGTCTAAAGATGTATCTTCCCTCTTCGTTTTCAGTCGCTTTCCTTCTAGCGGTGCTTGTCTTTGCCCTATCTGAGGGTGTGTCTGCGGGTCTGTCTTGTTGTGTATCTGTCTTCCCGAGGGTCTCACCCTCGGCCTCATCATCATCCCAAGTGAACTCAGCCACGAAGTCTGCCAATGCCTGCCCCTTAATGGCCGTCCTAGGCTGATACACAATGTCAAACTCCCCCAGCTTTATATCCCAGGCCATCAACCTACCTGATTTTTTTGGCTTGTGTAGGACCTGCCTAAGAGGAGAGTCGGTGAGGATGACCATTGTATGGGACTGGAAGTACGGCTTCATCTTCCTTGAGGCATGGATCAAGGCGTAGGCTAACTTTTCCATCCTTGGGTATCTTTGCTCTGCCCCCTGAGTGCCTTGCTGTTAAAATACACAGGCTTCTGTATCCCGTCTTCGTCTCTTACAATGGCTGCACTGATGGCCGATTCTGAGACGGTGAGGTACACCAGAAGTCGTTCAGCCTGCACGGGTCGTGACAGCAGCAAGGGAGACCCTAAGTATGACTTTAGGTCCCTGAAAGCCTCATCACACTCTTCACTCCATTCGAAGGCCTTCCTAAGGATCTTAAAGAATGGCAAACACTTGTCTGTGGCCCTAGACACGAACTTGTTTAAGGCAGAAACTCTCCCTGTGAGTCTCTGAACGTCTTTAATGGACTTGGGGGTCTTCATCTCAACAAGGGCCTTTATCTTTTCAGGATTGGCCTCGATGCCCCTTTGGTTGATAATGAACCCCAGGAACTTCCCTGCCCCGACCCCGAAGACACACTTGGTCGGGTTAAGCTTCATCTGGTATTTTTCCATCATATTAAAGATCCTCTCCAGGTCTGCTACATGATCCTCTGCCTTCAGACTCTTAGTCAGCATGTCATCTACGTAGACCTCCATAGACATCCCAATTTGGTCTTCAAACATTTTATTTACGAGGCGCTGGTACGTTGCCCCCGCATTTTTGAGGCCAAAAGGCATGACCCTATAACAGTATGTCCCCTTGTCAGTGATGAAGGTTGTCCTCTCCGAGTCTTCAGGGTTCATGAAGATCTGGTTGTACCCTGAATAGGCATCCATAAAACTCATGAGCTCATGGCCTGCGGTAGCGTCTACCATCTGGTCGATGCGGGGGAGAGGGAAGCTGTCTTTGGGACAGTGCTTGTTGAGGTCTGTGAAGTCCACACACATTCGCCACTTCCCGTTGGCCTTTGGGACAATGACTGCATTGGATAGCCATTCAAGGTAGATTACCTCTCTGATAAATTTAGCGTCTTCTAACTTTTTAACCTCGTCCCTAATGACCTCATACTTTTCTCTAGAGTAAATTCTCCTCTTCTGCTTTACGGGCTTCACTCCCTCTACCACATTGAGCTTGTGGCACATGATTTCAGGATCAATCCCTGGCATATCTACATGACTCCATGCGAAGACGCTTCGCCTTCTTCTCAGCAGTTTAATGAGGTCTTCCTTGATATTGGGCTTCAGAGACTTGCTGATTTGGGCGGTTTTTTTCGGGTCATCCTCACCGAGGATGATGGATTCTACCTCTTTCGCGGCCTCTCCTTTCTTTAGCTTCATCTCATCCCTGGGTTCTAAGGTATCAATATTGTAAGTGGTAGTAACCCTCTTGTGTGCCTCCCTTTCTTCAGCGGAGTTATAGTAACACTCTCGCGCTGTCGTCTGGTCTCCCTGAACTTCCCCCACCCCATAAGGGGTAGGAAATTTGATCATCTGGTGGACCGTAGACGGCATAGCTTCAAACCCCTTTAGGGCCACACGCCCCAGTATGATGTTGTAGGCCGAAAACACATGCTCATCCATCACAAAGAAACTGACCTTCTTGGTGAGCCATCTCGGCCATTCGTCCCCCATCCTGACATCATCCTCATACACTCCAAGGGGATGAACCTTTTCCCCACTGAACCCAATCAGTGGATGATGGTACGGGACAAGTCTAGCACGACTGAGACCTAAGGCTTTGAAGCATGTCCAAAACATCACATCTGCAGAGCTACCTCCATCTACCAGTATCCTCGGCACCTCACACCCGTGCACCCTGGTAGTGATGACGAGAGGGTCATCATGCGGGGCCAAGAGGCCTTTGAAGTCCATTCTTGAAAATCCCACTATCAGAGTGTCCATATCAACCTTCTTCCTCTTTTCTGACTTGACCTCCAGAGAGGTTGAGTGTACCGTCTTCGTCACTCATTTGGCCTCGTCCACATGGGCCTTCTTGTCGGCGACTTCAGACCCTCCTCTTGCAAGACCCCCGGAGATCATTCCCACTCCGAGCGAGATCATATTAAGCCTCTTGACAGGGCCGTGGTCATCTCTCGGCGGGAGATCAGGGTCGTCCTCATCATCGGAAGGGTCGTCCCCTCTTTTTTGAGGACCTTCTCTACATGCATCTCCTCGCTTCTTTCTTGGGTCATCCCCTCGGCCCTTCTTGAAGGAACCTTTGTCGACGTACTTTCTGAGCCCTTCCTTCAGCATCTTCTCAATCTCATCTTTCAGAGCAAAGCATTTGTCTGTTACGTGGCCATGGTCTTGGTGAAATTCACACCACAGGTTCTTATTCCTCTTGTCGGGGGCTGCCCTCAGCTTCTCTGGCCACTTCAGGGACCGGTCACTCTTTATCTCATTGAGAATCTGTTCACAGCTGACCGTCAGAGGGGTGTACCCAGCGAACTTGTCATCCGTGGACCTCTTCTTCCCCTCTTTGTTCTTCTTAGGGTATTTACTCCCACTAGCACCTCCTCTTTCATCTTCATATTTTGTAGCCATCGCCTCTTCGACGTTCATCACCTTTCCTGCTGTCGACAACAGTTCAGCCATCGTCCTCGGAGGGTCTTCAGCAAGCTTCCATAACAGCTTCCCCTTTTGGAGTCCTCCAATCAGGGCTGTCATAGCTATGCTCTCCTCATAGTCTTCCACCTCCAGCTTCTCCTTATTGAATCTGGCTATGTAGTCCCTCAGACTCTCACTCTTCCCCTGCTTAACATAGAGCAGGTGGGTGGTCTTCTTCTGTGGCCTCACACCAAAGCAAAAGTTGTGGATGAACAGGTCTTCCAGCTGCTTAAAGTTTCCAATGGAGTTTTTTGGGAGAGACGTGTACCAAACATGTGCAGCGCCCGTCAGGGTTCCGGAGAAGGCACGACACCTCATCTCATCTGAGATAGAGTATATGTCAGCTGCTGATTGATACATCTCCACGTGGTGGACAGGGTTGGTGCTCCCGTCATATCTTGGGGTGACCACAGGTGGCTTGAACTTTGATGGCATGGGGAAGTTGACTATCTTTGCCACAAAGGGTGAGCCTATGGTGTATCCCCTCTGAAGAGGGTCTCAGCACTTCAGTATGTCGCCAATCTTATCCTCCAATCGCTGGATTGAGTCGTTCCAAGGCCTCACAGGGTCGGCTTGGACGATGTTATCCCCTGCCGCCTCTCCGAGGTGGACGGAGGGTTCTGCTGCAGCAGGCCTGTGTCGGCTGTTCACTTCCCTCTGGTCGTCATCTCGTCCTCGGGGTCGGCCATCTGCTGCCTCCCTCCTGGATCTTGCAGCACTTCTTGGCCTGGACAACTGTTCCCGCAGGTCATTTACTGGGCCTAGCCTCTCAAAGGTCGACCCCCTGCTCAAGCGATCAAAAGCAGAGCCCCTCGGGCGATCATCAGGGTTTGGTCTCCCGCACTTTCCTATACTGTCCTGGGGAGGTCGTACAGTATTGTTGGAGACCTCATAGGGTTCCCAGCATTCTACGGGAGCCTCCTCTCCCTCCAGATCACCATACCTGTCCTCAGGGCAAGGGTTTTCTTGCCTCCCCAGGCGTAGACGCCGGGGTCATCAACACCCCTCCGCCGCTGAGGGGGTGGCAGGTCTTTGCGTGGTGCCTGGGGTGGTCCCCTGGCCTCATGCTGTCCTGGAGCTGCTGCCGGAGTAATCATCTCAGGTGAAACCCCTGGTGGTCTCAGTATGTTCTGGCTTAGAGCTGTGAACTGCTCCTGCATCATCCGCTGGCTCGCTACCAGAGACTTTAGGGTTGCCGCCACATCAGCCATCTCAGCCTGAGGTGGAGGCTGACTGGAACTGGGTCTTCCCCCCTCATCCAGCAGGGGAAGTGGTGGTGGTGGCATCTCAGGTGCCATGTGCTTAAGCTATGAAAAGTTGAACTGAAGAAAATACTGGTGAGCTTGGGAACCTTAGTGGGTCTCTTTCAATGGTGTAACACCTCCTCTCAGGGGGAGTGTTGGTTCACCACCAGAGTGCCCAGTGAGGTCAAGCTGTACAGAGGAAGAGATGTCTTCTCGTTCCCACAGACGGCGCCAAACTGATGATGCTAAGATTTAGCACCACCGGATAAGTGATAGTGAGCTCAAACAGTAGCTGCCATGGCAGCCATATAAGTGTATAAGTGTGTAGAAGGGGATGAGTATAAGAGGAAATAATACAATGATGTATAGTGGTTCAGCCAATTTGGCCTACATCCACTGTGAGTGTGTGATCCACTAAGTGTGGGCACTAATGGCCTTGGATACAATGCACATAACCCTCTCTATCTCTCTACTGTGGGTACAAGCAGAGTCTTAGCTAGGGCTACAGTTAATTGATCGATCCCCTGTAGGGTTGTAGGTGACAAGTATATATAGGTCTTGCGGGGTGTAGTGTACCCCCCAAGTATGCATGGTGCATGTGAATGATGATCTAGCCAATCCCCTGTTGACACCTGTAGATGTCAAATGATGACATAATATTCCCTCACATGAGGGTGTGATTCGGTTACAACGGTCTCCCCTGTGCCATGTGAGCCTCACGCACACTGTTCCACGCGTCTCCCAAACCACGTGCTGTGATGATGTCACCCTCGGCATATGAGCCGAGGCCGAGGGCAAAGTTCCTTCCAGTAGTGAGTCTGATCCAATTCTGGCCTCGTAGGGTCGGCCCCTCGTAGGGTCGGCCGGAGCCTGGTTAAGGGTCGGCCCCTCGTAGGGTCGGTTGGATTTTGGTGAAGGGTCGGCCCCTCTGAGGTGTCGTATGGAGCCTGGTGGAAGGGTCGGCCCCTCGTAGGGTCGTCTATTTGGAGGTAATCCTCAGCCAGGCCGAGGATATAAACGGGTATATCACTAGGAATATTAGGGATATAGATGATCCTCACTGGATCCATGTTCTGTTACATTCCCAGGGGGGACTCACTTTCCCTCCCAATGATTTGTTCCTGCATTTCTTTGGCTATTTCAATATTGTTCCTGCACAATGCTCGCCCAATGTGTGGAAAATAGTAAATGGCGTCCATAGGATAAATCAGTTGTATGGTACTAGGTTAGGACTTGCCGAGGTCTGTTTCTGTTACTCCTTTTCTCGAACTACTTCACGTGTCTTATACCTCAAAGCTAGGAGCCCTGATAGGGTATTGGTAGTAAACCTACCTGATTCCCATAAGGACTACTGGCAAGAAGGTTTCCTTGTTAGGAATTGGCAGTTCCCTCCCCAATTTGAAGGGTCAAGGTCTGAGAGATTCTCTGTTCCTTTTTATGGGGAGGAATATATAGGTAGACATTGTACTGTTGTTTCAACTTTTGCTAATTTGTGACCTTTCTAACTCTTCTTTGCTTTTTCTTGCACAGCGAAGTCGAAGAACTTGGAACCTGCACTCAACGAGGTCCGTCTTTCAGAGTTGGTAAAGGCTGGGAAAATCAGGGAGCCCTTAGGTGACGGCGAGCACCCCAGATTTGCTGCCTTCCTGCTCGAGTATAAGAACGTTCGCTCCAGCTTCATAGCGAGTACTGTGGATAGTATACCAGAGTTCGATTCCTTCGAAGATACTGCTGCAGAGCCTATCCAACTGGACGAAGAGGAGAGAAGTTCTGAGAGTGACTTTGCAGGTGCCGTGAGCAATTTGGGTGGAAGGATCTTTGATAGTAGCAGTTCCTCTAACCGTGAGGAGGTTTCTGAAGCTTGGAGATCGTCGAGCACTTCTAGCAGCTCAAGTGAAGACATGGTTCCTCCGAGGAAGAATTTGATTATAGACGATGATGATTAGGACCACGTGCTCCTTGCACAGAGGTCGAAGAAACAAAAAGCTACTTCTAGGGCCATGGCTACTGGTTCCCGGTCCTCCGCTCAGGAGCAGGAGAGGAGAAGGAAGGAAGAGGAGCTGGTGAGAGAGAGAGAAAGGAAAAAGGAAGAAGAGAGGAAGAAGTTAGAAGAGAAGAGGAGAGCGGAGGAGAGGAAGAAGAGGGAGAGCGAGAAGGAGGAAGAGAAGAGAAGGGTTGAGGTAAGGACGAAGGCTGGGTAGGCCTTAGTACCAGTATCTGCTCTGCCTGAAGGGGCCTCCGTGGTAATTTCTCCTCAGCTGGCCCCGGCTCTGATCAAGAGAGTTGTCCTCTCGGCTGATCGCCAAAGGGTAGTAGGTTCAGAGCACCTGGCTCTTCAGGCTAGTCAGAGGCTTGCTCTGGCAAGGTTTCTTTTTCTCTTGCGTTTTTCTGACTTCCCTCATTTTCCTCTTCTAATATCTTCTCTTTTTCGCAGTTTGTTACTGCTGTATCGTTCACGCGATGAGCTGGTGAAGAAGAACAGTGAACTGGAGAAAGAAAACTCTGCCCTGAAGCTGAAGGGTAAGGAGCTCGAAGCCAGTTTTAAGGCTATCGACTCTGCTCGGATCTTATTCGATTTGGCTCTTGCTACTGCGAACAAGGAGAAAGATGCGGCGATCACGGATCTAAGGGAGCTGAGGCATGCCTACGACCAATTTTGCTCGAGCAAACTTGCTGTGCTGGAGGAGAAAAGGGTGCTTGTTGAAGAGCTAAAGAAGAAGGAGTCTGAGGCTGTCATTGCCAAGGAAGACTCTTATAACTCCGGCTAGGCTGCGGCATACGAAGATGCTAAAGTTTAAATAGGCTATATCAGCCGTCTGAACTTCAAGAAAGGATGGAATAAAGCTCTCGTAGCTGCTGGGGTGATGTTTCATCCCCACTTTTTGATGATCACGACCCAGGGCCGAGGCCAGTCCTAGATGAGGACCCTGCCCCAGCTATTGAAGGCCCTGATCCTGTCTTCAGGCGATTCCTGTTGGCGTTTCTCTTGCTGAGGGGATAGAGGTCATCCCTGTCGAGTACAGTGCTCCTGTTGATGCTGATAAGGAGAAAGGACCATCCACATCTGGGCCCCCTGAGGTTGCTAATTGATAGGGTCTTTGTATTTTTGCATTTTCTAGTCTGTAAATTATTTTCCTTCAGTCTGATGTAACTTCAATTTTTATTAATGAAAAAGCTTCCTTTTTGCTAGTGCTGATCTCTTTCTCTGCCTTATCTTTCTTTCACTTGTAGTTAGTTGATGTGGATGATTACATTTCTGCTACTTCCCAGTTGGGTAGGACCCTTGGTCCCAATGCGAGCCCTGAAGTTCGCCAGGATTTTGTTAAACTTTGCAAGTCCCTCAGGTCTAGAAATCAAAAATATAAGGAGCAATCCGAGCTAGTGGCTAGGATGAAGGACAGGCTCCGGGAGATGGAGGACATTGGTGCCTCAGTGCAAGAGGAAGTCAATGTGCTGAGAACAAGACTCCTAGACACTACACCAAATCTGCCCATTTATCAAGGTCATTGACCTTGACAAATCCAACTTGTCAAGGTCAATGACCGTGACATTTCGAGGCGAGACAACTTTTTTGTCACGGTCGTGTCACGGTCATTGACCTTGACACAAAACTCGCATTTTGTGTCACGGTCATGTCAAGGTCAATGACTGTGACACGTTTGTCACGGATCTAATATGTGACATAACCGTGACCCTTCTGGCCCAGAATTATCACGGCCATTGACCGTGACAAGTTCGTGATAAAATTGTCACGGACGTGTCATGGTCAATGACCGTGACATTCCTGGGCAGAATTTAAAAAAAATCTGCAGGGCAGTATGGCCGCCGCCACTGCCCAGCAGTATATTTGTACCTGTTATAGCAACGTTCACGGTTCTAAACCATGACATAACTGTGACCCTTCTGGCCCAGAATTGTCACGGCCAATGACCGTGACAAGTCCGTGACAAAATTGTCACGGACGTGTCACGGTCAATGACCGTGACAATTCTGGGCAGAATTTAAAAAAAAATCTGCTGGGCAGTATGGCCGCCGCCACTGCCCAGCAGTATATTTGTACCTGTTATAGCAACGTTATACCTGTTCCAAACATCATATATCCAACACAAACTAAAGATAATGCAAATATATATTCATGACGATATAATCCAAATATTCAAAGTAAAAACAATATACATGACGATATAATCCAAATATAATTAAAATGGACAAACTTAAAAATAATGTTACTACATGTCTTGGATAAAACTGAGGAGGTGAGTAGGCCACACGACATACGAATTGACGCACCCACTAATATACGTCGTGCCGCATTGTTCGCGCAACCAGAATAGGGAGTTCTCCTTCCCGGGTATGACATGCGTGACGAGCACCCTGGACTCCATCTCTTGAAGCACACGTCCATGGACTATTCCACCCTCGACGATATTCGGGTCCCTCAACCCCCGCCCTATCCGCTGGCCATCAAATACATCCAATATGAACACGCTCGGCCAACCAATTATCGGCAATGGTCTGTTGGAGGGCGTCAAATAGGGAAGTGGATCGTCGAAGTACGAACGTGTCGGTGATGAAGCAGCGAGGTCCACATCCTCGTCATCCTGCGCCTCGTCCTCCCGCACCTCCTCCTCCACCGCTTTCTCCTTCCCTTTCCCTTTCCCTTTCCCTTTACGGTCTCCACCCAACATACGCTTCATGAATGCGTACATATCTTGGACCGTCGCCTCCAAACGGGACAGCTTCGCGTCGTGTGAATCCACCGTTCGAGCCAACCCGGTGTCTCTCGTCTCCAATCCGATGATCCTAGATTTGGCCACCCGCGAGCTCACTCTCCTTATCCTCCCTTTGCGATCAGAGACAAGCACTTGGCTGAGTGCGTCTGTGGACAAAGATGCCTTGTCGGCATCAGACTGCGACTCATGCACTTCCTTAAGCTTTGCCTGAAACGACAAAAAGCACATGATTAGTAAAATAAGTAAACTAAAAAATTATAACGTAATTAACAATAATTAAACTGTCGGATTACTTACAATCGTGGCCACGACGCTCGGGTACACCTCCTTGTCCTTCCCCTTCTTCGTCCGAAGAGCCACATAAGTATCGAGCCTATGTGGCTTACCCCCTGGCCCACTCCCTACCCCCTGAAATAAAATAAAGTAAAGTAAAATTAGTATCGGCCCCGCAAAGTAAAATAATATCCAATAATATATTTATGTAGTTATAGATAAATTAAATCTTACCTACATCCTATGCTCCACCTCAGCGTAAGAGGTCCGGTCGGAGTAGTGCACATCCGTCTTTTTAGCCCGATTTTCCCTCCCCGATTGGCGAGATGCCAATTGTCGATCCTCGATCTCATTGTCAATGAACTTTTGCCATTGTACCAATGAGATCGGCTCCTTGGGCGGGACGGATCCGCGCCATTGTAAAATGGACTCTCGTGTTTTTCCAAAGTACCGTGTCCGCATATTTTTCTTCCACGTCTTGTGTTGCTCCCTCAACTGCTCCAAGACGGAATCGCGTAGCTTTGGATCCAAGTTGAATTGTTCCTGTTCAACAAATACAATGTTAGTTGCGAATAAATATAAATATAAATTGAAATTGAAATATTCATATAAATATTACCTGTAGTGCCGCCCAAACAGCTAACTTGAGCTCATACGGCATCTCCTTCCAACTCATAAACCCTGGGCCGATGACCGTCTTTAGCAGCTCGAGGGATCTCTCTAAAAGCTCCGACTTGTTTTCGACGGTAATCCCAAATTTTCCATATTTGGGGAGCCTAGCGGCGGAGGAGCCCTCGTCGCCTCCGCTACCACCGAACCCAGACGACATCATCATAAACAGCATCATCATCTTCGCCTTAACATCTGAAGGAGACATTTTTGCTGTAAAAAAAATGTTATTAGTACAGATAAAAAAAAATATTAATAGTGCACATTTCGTTTTACCTAATTGAATTAATAGTACAGATAAAAAAATGTTCCGTCTATATTATAACGTATGTGTAAGTTCCGTCAATACCATTTCGTTTCAATTTTGTAATATTATGTTTTTTCCAAATATTTAAAGAGTTATTAAATGGGTGCCCCACCCCCACCCCCACCCACCGCCACACACACACGCACACCTAAGCACCTACGCGCACACACACACCCCACCCCTACCCACCCCACCCCCACCCCCTCCCCCCACCACGACCGTGACAACTACATATATTGTTTATCAATAAAATTATTATCAATTTAAATGAAAATATCAATTATTATCCAATATTTTTGAATGAAATATTTATTTTGAATGAAAATATCAATTATTATCCAATTATTATCCAACTATTATCAATTATTTATTTTGAATGTAAATAATATTCAAAACCCCACCCACCCCCACCCCCTCCCGATGTTTATTATCCAATTATTATCCAACTATTATCAATTATTTATAAAATTGATGTCTACTTTTAGTGTTGTGTATATATGTTAGTTGATGCCATTATATTTTTAGCCTAATTAGATTCTAAGGTTATCTCAATTTATATTTTAAGTTCGTATCCATTTGTGATGTTCAAGTAGTTTGAAATGTTGGAATTATATACTAGTACTTTGACCGTTAGTTTGTGCACCAACTAAAATAGTTCCATAAGCACAAGTTATGACTATATTTTTCACTTAACATATGCATTATGTTGCACTTTTTGTAGTTTTTTCACGAGTTTGAAATGTGTGTATTTGTGTGCATGGAAATAGATGTTGGAATCTAAAGGGAGACATGATTGTATCTTTTGTTTGTATTTGTCTCACTCTTACTTTAGTTTTTATGATCAGATGTGGAATTTTAAATATAATTATTTGGTACTGGGTTTATCAAGTTATACTCTGTTTATTTTAGTTTTAAGGTTAACCATTGTTCAATGCTTATGTGTGGATAAATAAAGAGATCAGTTGTTTGGAGTATATATATCATGCTTATGTGTAAATAAAGCAAGTCCTTGGCTTTTTTATTGAACTTTTAGTTATGTAGTGTATTGTAGATTGATGCAGCCACACAATGAGCACACAATGAACTACTATTTCGCCTTTTACTAAAGAATATCATATGCTCACAAATAGGCAGCATACGCCCATTTTTTTAATTGTTTATACCATAAGTTTCTCAGTGTCATTTCTTCCTAGATTCAGATGCGGTAGATCTTACATTTCCAAACTGAAATATGGACCACCATTAGTCCTTGATTTATCTAACTTTAATTTGTCAATTTTCTTAGTATATGATGATTTCTATTCAATACAATTATACCATATGTTTCTCAGTGTCAAACCCTAACATTAAGATATTGTGGTACTTCTTTATGCATAGGCCCACACACCCCACCCCACCCCCTGCCCCCCTCCACCACCCCCTCCCCCACCACACACCGCCACACACACACATACACACCCCACCCCACCCCCTGCCCCCCTCCACCTCCCCCTCACCCACCACACACCACCACACACACACACACATCCCACCCCACCCCCTTCCCCCCTCCACCACCCCCTCCCTCACCACACACCACCACACACACACTCCACCCCACCCCACCCCCTGCCCCCTCCACCACCACCTCCCCCACCCTGCCCCACCCCGTCCCACCCCCCACACACGAACACACATACACACATATATATATACACATACACACATAAATATACACACAAATATATATATAAATGGAAGAGAGAGAGAGAGAGAGAGAGAGAGAGAGAGAGAAAATGGACCTGAAAGTAGAGAGAGATAGAGAGAGCAGCGTCGAGAGAGGGAGGGAACGGTGGGAGGGAAAAAAGAAGGGGGAAAGGGTTTTGCTGGAAAAGTTGTCACGGTCGTGTCAAGGTCATTGACCATGACAATTATTTAACGAATTGTCACAGTCAATGACCGTGACAATTAGTTGTCACGGTCGTGCCAAGGTCAATGACCGTGACATAAAATGCGTGTTTTTTATCACGGTCAATGACCTTGACAAGGCTGGCCGGCTGAAAGGTGACAATTTGCCCATTTTGGTGTAGTGAGAGGCCACCGAGGTCAACAAAGTTGGGGAGTTCCTTCAGCAGGAGAACGAAGACCTGAGGAGGGAAGTCTTACAACTTAGGGAGCATGCGCCAAGAACCGTTCAAGAAGTATTACAAGGCTCCTCATCATCGCGAGCTGGAGTTGATCATAATGTTACCCCTCCCATGTCGCAAAGTCTCACCCGCCCTCCCCTTCCACGAGCTAGTAGGAGCACCAGGATAATAAGCAGGGAAGGAGAAGAACTTCGCGATAGGGAAATGGAAGAACTCCGTGGTGATGTTCAGCGAGCATATGTAATCGCTGCTGGGCTTCAAAGGGACGTCACCCGGTTGCGGCACTTATTCAAGAAAGGTCCTCGACAAGCGTGGGCTGATAGTTATGATCAAGGCTGGTCGGATGCTCCAATAAGGCTATCTGAGTTTGAAGAGATTTCTTTCATCAGGGGATGGCTAAGTTCCTTGAAGGAGCTGCAGGTTCCAAGGAACTCGGTGCTATGGTATCATCATGAGATGTCTTCTTCCACTCTAATGCCCAACCCATTCAGGAGGGACGATCGATGGATCCCCATCGATGCTATTCCTCGGCAATTATTGGAATCATATGCGAATGAGGTTGTGGAAGAGTTTTCTCCTGCTCCTGATGATGAACGAAGAGCACGAATGGCTGATTATCTTGCTCGGAGGCCTCCACCCCTTGAGATTTTTCCAGTTGTTATATATATATTTTTTTATTTTTGATAATGTAAATGCTTTGGGCGAGCTCGCCGACTAAACATGTATTATCATTGTTATAAGATGGATTAATGAAAAGTTTGTGTTTTTTGGGCAATTTTGCCAAATAAATGTGTATATCCTACTTTTCGTATCCTTGTTGCTTTATGATTTCTTCTGTTTTGTCATGCAAGTGTCCCCCCAGTCCAGTATAATATCAAAGTACCATTGTGCCGTGTAACAACCCGCGTAATTTTGGGGGTATTTTCGAAATTAAGAGGAAAAATAAATTTTGAGATAAAATTATTTTTATTACTCAAATATGTTGGTTATTATTTTTAAAGGAGAGAATTTCAAACGGTTTCAAAATCGGAATTAAAATGGAGTTTTAATTGAATTTTTATTATATAGAAGAGTCCTCAAAACACAAAACTCTTTAGTAAAAATAATATTTTTAAAAATTCGACCGTTCGATCAAGCTGAATTTTTGTCAGCAGTCCTGTCTCGCCGTTCGCTACAACATGTTAACATTTAAAGCGATTCCAATGGTCCGATCATCCGGAATAAAATTTTTAGTGTTTGTATCTATTTAGAACTCTTTTCTTAATCAAACTCTTAATCCTTTATATATCAACTAATTCGTGGCTTGGCTTTTCAAATCACTTTTTCTCAAACTTTTCAACCAGAAGAGCTCTTTAAAATTACTCCCTTTCATCTACAAACCATAGCCCCAAACTTATTCAAGATTTCAGCCTTAGATTAGAAGACTTATTTGGTGTTTTCTCGAGTTTGGGCCAAAACGAGATTTGATTATTTTCGCGAGAAGAACGTGATGGTGTGAATAGATTTTGAGGCTATAATTATTTGATGATTCATATCATGATGTTGAGGTATGGGGTTTTACACAATATGCTCCTTAATCTCGCGAGTGTTATTCTCGTTGTTTTCTTGTGATTATTGACTCATATTTGAATTGATAAATTCTTTTGGAAATCTGAAAATATTTGTTGGAATCTGATTTCGATTCATGTGGTATTATATTTGATGTTGAGCATGTTGTCATGAGATTTTAACATGGCACTGAAGTTGGGCACCCGCCAATATTTCTTTTTCCGGATATGCTAGAAAAATGCATAGGCGCGGTACGGTGGTGAGGCCTGGTGACCCGGTTAATGTGTTGTTGAGAAATTATATTGATATAATTGCTATTGATATTCGCATTTGATTTGAATATTCAGTCGTATTGTGTACTTCCCCATATTTTCTTTTAGTGGCAGGTTAGCGCGGATTTTGGGGCGCTATGGAGATTGATTTTAGCGAGGATTATTTGGGAAGAATTTTTAATACAAAAGATGAGAAGACTTGTATTTATTTTGATGTATAGAGCATTTGGAGATTTATTTTATTTTCGAGATAGTTAGATTGTTGTAATTATTTCGAGAGATTTGTTGTATTAATTTGAAGATGAGAATAGTGGTTTCTTATTTTATTGTGAGATTTAGATGCTCTATACCTTGTTATTTGTGGATTAGTTTAGTTTTATCGATAGTAGCGCTCCGTTCGCTCTCCCCGGGAGGGAGGTATATGCCCCACCTTACCTTTTAGGTTGTGTCGTCACACTCCCTTAGGCCTAAGTAGGGCAATTGGCAAGGACACACCTGGTGTTAGATGTCTTCATCTGATCAGGATTTTGTTCAACCGAAGTAGGTTTGATGACCAGTATAAGATTTGGTCGTATTGCCTAAGAATCCTCTGTAGGGCTTTATATATTACCAGGGGCAACTCTAAGAGGTCTCTCATTTTTTATGATGATGACCTGAGGAGGGGTATTCCCTTGCTGTAGTGATCAAGGTGCTTGTTATTTGGAAAAGATGTGCGATGAATGCAACTGTCACCAATCAGAGTGTAACCAACTAAGTAACTTTCATTAGTAATAAGAAAAATGAACTTCTGTCTTCATAACAAAAGAAATATAAGAAAAAGATCTAAAAATAGAATTTCTTGAGATTAGCTGCGTTCCATACTCATGGTATTTCTCTGCCCTCCATCGTTTCCAAGTGATAGGCACCTTGCATATCGTCTTTAGATACTTTAAAGGGTCCTTCCCAGTTTGGGCCTAGCTTGCCGTCTGACGACTTTACTGTGTTTCCCACGACCTTCCTTAGAACATAGTCCCCAACTTGGAACGCCCTCGGGCTAACCCTTTTGTTGTAATGCTTCGCGAGCTGTTGCTGATAGTTCGCTAGCTTCACCAGGGCCAGTTCTCTACGCTCGTCGGCTAGGTCGAGTTCGGCGAGCAATGCTTCATCATTCAGGACTTGGTCGACAAGGTTGGATCTCATTGTTGGCAAACCTGCTTCTAGTGGGATGACTTCTTCCATGCCATATGTCAGCGAAAATGGGGTTTCTCCTGTTGCTCGCCGAGGAGTGGTTCGGTATGCCCATAGAATATGGGGTAGCTCTGTTACCCATGCGCCTTTGGCTCGCTCCAATCGCTTCTTTAATCCATCGATCATAGTTTTGTTGGAAGCTTCAGCTTGGCCATTGCTCTGAGGGTAGGCTACCGAGCTGAAGTGGTGTCTGATCCCATGTTCGTTACAGAAGTTCTGAAAGGGGCCACTTTCGAACTGCGTTCCATTGTCGGTGATGATGGTTCGGGGGATTCCAAACTGAGTGATTATATTTCTCCATATGAACCTTATCATATCAGCATCTCGGATGTTCGCCAGGGATTCAGCCTCGATCTATTTGGTGAAGTAGTTAGTCGCAACCAATAGGTATTTGCGATTGCCGACGACAGTAGGCAACGGTCCCACGATGTCCATTCCCCATTAGGCGAAGGGCCATGGGTTGGATAGGGACTTCAGATCGCTGGTGGGTTGGTGGGCCATAGGATCATGGAATTGGCATTTCAGGCATTTGCGAGCATATACTGTGGAGTTCTTTTGCATGTATGGCCACCAATGGCCTTCCTTCATTGCTCTAAAGTCTAGAGACCTTCCTCAGATATGACTTCCACAGATTCCTTCGTGAAGCTCGTGTAGCACTTGCTCGACATCACCTGGGTGGACGCATCTAAGGTAGGGACCGGAAAAGGATTTCTTATACAAGTCGCCTCCTGTGGATAAGTGAAAGCGAGCAGCTTTGACTCTTATCTGGTGGGCAGTTTTCTTGTCATCTGGGAGCGTGCCATCCTTTAAATAGTCCCTTAAGGGGTTCATCCAGCTGGCGGTTGATCCCACCTGGAGTACTTGTTCCACGTTTGGTAACTTGCTGTTGCGGTTAATGCTCGAACAAATGAGGAAATCGATGGGGATGACCCTCTTAAGGTCAGAGCCAACTGCCGAACTCAAGGCTGCTAAGGCATCAGTGTGACTGTTTTGCCCCTTGGGAAACTGCTGGATGTTGATATCTTCGAAGCTTGACATTAATTCTCTCACTAAGGCGAGGTAGGCTGCCATTCTTGCATCCTTTGCATTGTAATCTCCACTTATCTGATTGGCGACTAGCTGAGAGTCACCGAACACCTGTAAACGTTTTGCTCCTAGAGTTTGTGCCTTTTAGAGATCGGCTATTAGGGCTTCGTATTCTGCTTTGTTGTTGGAGGCTGCAAATCCAAGCCTGATTCCTTGTTCGAGGATTGTGTTTTCTGGAGTGATGAGGACAATGCCTACCCCTACCCCCATTGAGTTGGAGGCTCCATCAACAAAGAGTTTCCAGGTTCTTTCTGTTTCTTGGTTCTTCTTTTGCTTTGTTGGTTGAGGTTGGTCCGAGAGTTCCTCGCCCGTGAATTCGACTATGAAATCAGTAAGGATCTGAACCTTGATAGTTGTCCTTGGTTGAAATTGGATGTCAAATCGGCCGAGCTCGATTGACCACTTAGACAGTCTGCCCGATAAGTCCGTTTTCCTTAGGACAGGCTTAAGGGGATGCGATGTAAGGACGATGACAGTATGGGCTTCGAAATAATGCTCCAGCTTCCTCGAGGCTATTACTAGTGCAAAGGCGACCTTCTTCAATGGAAGGTATCTTTTCTCGGCATCTAAAAAGGTTTTTCTCGCGTTGTAAACGGGGTGTTGGATTCCTGTAACCTCGCATATTAACGCAGAGCTGACAGTGTGATTGGATACCGAGAGGTACAGGTACAAAGAATTCGTTTGCTGTGGTATGACAAGCAGCGGTGGAGAGCTTAAGTAGGACTTGAGCTCGTCCAAAGCTCGTGAGCAGTCTAGGCTCCATTATATCAGTTTACTCCCCTTTATAAGCTGGAAAAAAGGTTTTCACTTCTCAGAGGATTTGGAGATGAAGCGAATTAAGGCGGCGAGCATTCTAGTGAGCTTCTGCACGTCCCGAATTGTTCGAGGGGGTTGTACCCTATTGATTGCATCGAGCTAGTCTGGATTAGCTTCTATGCCTCTCTTACTGACCAGGTATCCAAGAAATTTTCCTAATTGGACACCGAAGGAACATTTGCTCGCATTAAGCTTCATTCGGTACTTCCTGAGGATTTTGAAGGTCTTTGACAGGTATGAGAGGTGATTTTCCTTCTTCTTGCTCTTAACGAGCATGTCATCGATGTAGACCTCCATTGTGTCTCCCATTTGATCCTTGAACATTTTTGTGACCAGCCACTGATAGGTTGCCCCTGCATTCTTGAGCCCAAATGGCATGACCTTGTAGGAATATAACCCCACTGTCGTGATGAACGTCGTTTTGTCCTGGTCTGGGGCATACAAGGGGATCTGGTGATATCCTGAGTATGCATCCAGGAAACTCATTCGCTCGTGAGCTGCAGTGGCATCTACTAGTTGGTCTATCTTTGGGAGGGGGAAACTATCTTTAGGGCTTGCTTTGTTGAGGTCAGTGAAGTCGATGCAAACCCTCCACTTCCCATTATTCTTTCAGAACTACTACTGGGTTGGACAACCACTTGGGGAATTGCACTTCCCGTATGGATCCTACATCCAGCAGTTTTTCGACTTCCTTTTCGTCGCTTTAGCCTTCTCGGGTGAAGTTCTTCGTGCCTTCTGCGTGACTGGCTTGAATGTGGGGTCAACGTGCAGCTAATTACAGACCATATTAGGATCTATTCCAGGCAGCTCGTATGGTTCCCATGCGAAAACATCTACGTTGTGTCTCAGTAAGGTCGTCAACTCCTTCTGTTCTTGGTCGGTGAGAGATGCTCCAATCAAGAAGACTCTGCTACTGTCACCAACTTTAGCTATAACTTCTACCAGGTTCTCGACGACACGCTCGGAGGGGAGGAGCCTGGTCTCCTCTACTCCAGGTCTTCCATACTTTAATTGCTACTTTGAAGGTATCACACCCTCTTCAACTTTCTCGCTGGGTTGACCGGCCTTCTTCTCTGGCTTTGGTCGGATGGCTGCTATGAAGCACTTCCTCGCCATCGCTTGGTTGCCATGGATCTCCATTACTCCTCGCTCGGTTAGATAATTGAGCTTCTGATGGTAGGTCGAGGAGGCCGCCTTCATCGCATGAAGCCATCCTCTGCCGAGGATGGCCTGGTACGGTGATTCGATGTCAACTACC
This sequence comes from Sambucus nigra, assembly GCA_949130495.1. Classification (NCBI taxonomy): domain Eukaryota; kingdom Viridiplantae; phylum Streptophyta; class Magnoliopsida; order Dipsacales; family Adoxaceae; genus Sambucus; species Sambucus nigra. The sequence goes on along the minus strand of OX422211.1, from coordinate 127,361,642 downwards.
AAAAACTCAATCATCTTGGAGACGTTCCCAGCACGAACTGGTAGCATTATCTTATCTAGGGGCATGGTCATTTTTCCAGCAAAGCCGACCAAAGGAACAGTATCTTCCTTTAGGTCGGTAACGCTCAACTTCAATTTCCTGAATAGGTCGAGGTACATTACTTCGGATGAACTTCCTTGATCGACGAGCAGCTTGTCGATGTTGAAGTTGGCTATCCTGAGTGTAATGACCAGGGCATCATGATGTGGGGTCCTTACTCCCATCAAATCTTCATCCGTGAAAACAATATGCTTGTTATAATTGATGTCCTCTGCTCGTCCACGCTTTCCTGACTGTGACTTTGCTGGATCTATTTGAAAAGCATGCATTACCGCTGTAAGTTTTTTCATTTCCATTCCAGCTGAGTTCCCTTGTATCTGCTTGACGTCAGATACTCCGTGGATTACTGCGAACTCGTGTCCAGCATCATCCTCCAGCACGTTGTCGGGTCCCGCCTCCCTGTTGGCAGCCACCTTCTCTGCCCTTTTTTCCACAAAGTCGTTCAAATGCCCGGACTGGGCCAACTCCTCGAGGTGAGACTTAAGAGCTTTGCAATGCTCGGTCTTATGTCCTCCCTCTTTGTGAAAAGCGCATCTCAACGCATTGTTCCTCTTCGAGGGATCTCCTCCCATTTTCATGGGCCACTTGATGAATGGCTCATCTTTGATCTTCACGAGAATCTTGTAAATTGGTTCTTTGAAGACGGTGTTGACTGCCTGGAATACTTTTGACGCATCATGGTTCCTTCCGTTCTTGGAGCCATTTTTTCCTCCGTTCTTTCCTCATTTCTTCTGGTTCTCAGTTTTCTCACCTACCTTGGTAGTGAGCTTAGCTCGACCATTTTCTCCTGTATTAGGGCGGGTGACATCTTCCACCTTTGCGTATTTCTCGATTCGGTCCATTAGATCGTTAATAGTCATAGCTTCCTTCTTCGTGAGGGACTGGTAGAGGAGGGAAGAACTAGGGAGCCCAATTTTGAAGGAGGCCACTGCCACTTCCTCCGCGCAGTCCTCGATCTCATCGAATAACTCCTAGTACCTCTTCGCGTAATCTCGGAGGGTCTCTTGAGGCATTTTCTTCATTGTTAGCAGAGCATCCATCCTTTTGGGATGGGAGCTACTGGTAATGAATCGGGCCGTAAAAAGTTCGACCAGGGATTTGAAATTCTTGATCGACCAGTGGGGGACCCTTTCAAACCACTTCTGTGCTACATCAGTTTTTCCGTCGTAACTCGAGGGAAAAATGCGGAACATTAGGGCATCTCGGTTACTCCAGAGGGGTCATGGCCTGTCGGTATTGTCTGACGTGATCGATGGGATCAGTTTTTCCGTCGTAAATTTTGAACCTTGGAATGGAAAATTTCTTGGGAGATTCTTCCTCTTTGATTTCTCTTGTGAAAGGTGACTTCATCTGGGTTTTGAGAGCTCGCCTCGCGAGTTCTCTGGTTGATCTTGTTCCGTGGTGAGCGGGATGCTGGTCCATCTCCCTGCGGGCCATGTTTCTTATGTTCTCGTCGCTGTGAGCAGGGCTCTGGTAGCGGCGAGTTCTTCGCAGCTGTTCGTGGAGGTCACCGTCTCACTCACCTCCTTCGTCCCTTTGATATTCTCACCTAGGGCTCCTTCCTCGGTTGCGAGATTTGCTCGCTTGAGGGCTAGGAGTGCGATATGGGCCTCTCCTGTTATCAGGATGAAGCTCCCTCTCCAGTCTTTCCAGTGTTCTTTTCAAGCGAGCATTCTCAGCCTCGTATCTGTGAAAAGACTTCCTTTGCTCATGGAGCCTTACCTCATACGCATCAATCAACCTGGATATCTGCGAGGACCTCGCTGGTCCTTGACTTTCTTCTGAGGCTAGTCTTTCTAGGTGAGCTCTCTGATCTGAACGTCGAACTTCAGACCTAATCATGTGAGGAGCAGGTGGCTTTTGAATATCTCCTGCTTGGGGAGCATTGCCGCTGTGACCAGACATCTTAAACTCCTTTTTTGACGTGGGCTCTTCTCAGGGAAAGATGAACGCTTCCCACAGATGGTGCCAATTATGGAGGAAATTATTATGCAACACAAATAAGTACGAGAGAATCAATTATCAAGAAATAACAAGGAATATAAGATGCCAATCACACAACAAAGGATGTACGTGGTTCAGCAAGGATGTACCTACGTCCACGGTGGTGCAGTAGATATTATTTCTATACACTCCGGAGAGTAATTACTGAGAATACAACTTGTCCTTTTTCCCCGGACCTAGGTTCTAATATATACATGTAAATGTAGGTAAGTGGAGGTGATGGGTTTCTCCACATTTTCCATCTCCCGTATAACTTCCAATTGTGGAAACGTGGAGGAGACCGGATCAATATAATGAGGGGCCCGGACTTTGGGCCGCCAGGACTGGGCTACTCATCCGGGCCTATGGTTCTAAATTCCGGGTACCCACAGTAAGTTTCAACCTCAACTGAGCTTTTTGAAGAAGAAACGATCTCATCGAGTTGGACGTTTTGAATCACCTTATACTCTTGACTCACTTGAGTCTACGTTGTATAAGTGCTCATCTAGTTTGGAAATTGTGACAAAATTATAATCCCCTTCCCTAGATACCAAAGAGCCTCAGAATCTTCTTCTTAAGCCACACTTGATTCATTTGAAGGTATAAAGCTCATTCACACGCATTAGGGTTGCATACATTTTACATATATTGAATTAATTGATTGTGTGTGAGTTGTGTGTGGTTAATCCCATTTAAATTGGTTTTAATAATTTTTTAGGAATTTTTAATAATTTTTAAATGATTTTTTTCTAATTAAAACTTGATTTATAAAACTCTTGGGGTTATTGTGTAATTACTGGTTTTATCTTTTCGTACATGAAAGTTGGTTTGGGTAGGATTCGAAAGCGCTTGAGACTTCAGGGTGTGTGTGTAATTATTTTAAAACACGCGTGTGAGAGCTTATCTCAGCCCTACACTTGTCATCCTTATAACGGCCTGATTTGTGTTTGTTGAAAGACACATAAACCTTGTGTGATCTCAGCCTTTGGATCAATTATATCAACGCTCTTCATGAGTTTGAACTCTATCCCTGTGAACCTTTATAGACCAATCAGAGGACATTTAATCACCACTGATCTTTAACCATTGGATCAATGTTAAAAGGCTTTGACCATATCTCAGCCCTTGGTTTTGCTTAACCTTCTCGATCGTTCCTTGCCCCCTGTATAAGGAGGCTTACCCTCAGTATTTGGGAACTTTTGGCAGTTCGTCTAAATAGAGAGAGAAGAGAGGAGAGAGAGAGAGAAGAGAGAAACCAGAGAGAGAAAGAAACCCTAAATCTTCCAAACGCTTTTCATTTTCAAACCCTAATCTCATTTATCCTAAACAATTTTTACCAAACACTATACCTGTGTGTTTGAGTGTGTTGTTGGTGGGGGTTTGAAGGGTGTTTATGGTTTTATCCTCTGAGATCGAGATCTTGTTTCCAACTTAGATATTACTTGTTAGATCTCTATTTCTCTTTCATAGAAACAATAGATTTGATTATTGCATGTCATATTACATTTAGATCTGCACATTTTAGTTTCTCATCTTAAGAAATCGTATTTGTTGATTTACTTTCTGTAAATGTTTTTCAAAACTCCAGAATCAATAAATTCATTTTCTGTTTCTAGTTCTTATGAAACAAGACTGCTGACCTAGTTGGAATCGCAATTGGTGGTTTCCAATTTCAAAATCATTTTCAAAACCCTCTGAAATTAGATATGACCTTAGCAGCCTTACGAGCAAGGTAACCTTGGATTTTGGGATTATTTGAAGGGTCAAATAAAGTCTTTTCATTTCTAAAGAAGAGAGAAACTAAAAAACAGCATCATTTAGATCTGATCTGTAATTTTCTAGGACTGTTTGTATAAAATAAGTGTGTGTGTGTGTGAGTGTGAGTGTGTGTGTATGTGTGTGTGTGTGTGTGTGTGTGTGTGTGCACGCATGTGTTAGAGAACCATCACAAATACTTGACACACTACAACATAGAAGTGTTGTCTATAAGATCTTGAATCTTCAAGAGTTGACGTAAAGATTGGAACAAAGTGGAGAAGTTAGCAAACTGGGAAAGCCACATCAACATCAGAACTGTAGAGAAGTTAAAATCAACCTGTGGGTACATTTCTAAACTTGTATAGGACTGATTGGTTTGCATGTGTGTTAAATAGTTTGTGACTTGTATATTTTGTTTTAGCGTATTTTTGGTTTGTGACTTAGAAGTCACCGTGGATGTTTCCTCGGTTGGTTGAGGTTTTACCACGTTAAAAACTCCTTTCCCTTAATCTTTGTACATCTCCTCATCTCATTCTTGTGGTTGTGATGATTTAAACATTTTAGTTTTGTCTTTCAAAACTAGTTAACTAATCTTGAACAAATCTCGTGCATGTTTTATTAAACACTTCTTGTGTTAATCTGTTTTGATTTAAGGAAAAGAGTTTCGTCAAAAAATAGTTCGGATTTACTTCAACAGTTTAATCTTGTATTAAACGGCCTAAGTAACAGCTTTTTCACATTTTTCTTTGTCCACGCATCATAAATCGCAGCCTCATCATTCAATTCCTTATTCCCACAATGCAAAGTTCCATCCTAAGACAATGAGGGATTACCTATAACTTCTTGATTTTCACGTGCAAGATGATCATACTCAAGAAATTGTAGGCATTCTCGCAATGTTTTGGGAGTGTAAATTTTAGAACTATTAGCATAACAATTAAATTTATCTAAAGAATTATGGTGAGACATTTCAAAATAATTTAATTCAACAAAAGCTACAAGCGCCAAACTTTCAATTTCTCAAAATAATCTAGCACAAGTCAAAAAGAAAGGATAAAATAAAGAATGAAAATATAAATAAAATAAATATTACATAATAGTAAATCAACTACAATCTAAAACACACACTCGGGTAACGAAACCATTTTGATTAAGCGTGAAAATTATTGTCGCGTCAAAATGCTAATCGTTGAATTCATTTCACTGGGTTAATACAAAACCCTAAATTACGAATGCACTTGCGATACAAGTATAGCGGTAAGTCGGGTATAGAGAATCCAGAGGGAATGTTGATTAGATTGGTAATTGATTTATCACTTCAGGAATAAAAGTCTAAAAGGTGATAGGTTAGGAATGGTAAAATAGAAAAAGGAAGACGTCAAGACTAAACACTTTAAAAGCGAGAGTCGGGATCTCATTCTCACCACACGGGCTAAACAACTACTAATTAGAATTCCGATTTGAAATCTATTTAACCGACATAATCAGTTAAGCATAAACATCACACAATAAGGAATTCAATCCAAAATGGAGACATTAAACATTTAATGAAAAATGGTCGATTAAATTTAGATTATCTCTATAAACACTAACATTGCGTGAAAAAGAAAGTTAAACGCATAGCAATCCGACATTGATACACGAGGTTTCAATCAAATGCAATTTTACGCGAAATCTAACTTTCGGAGCTCGAGGGCCGTTAATGGCATAACACATCACCAACCCTATTTATCTAAGGGCACGACATAAATAAAACTAATTTACTCTAATTAAACTAAGAAAGAAAGAAAGAAACACAATAAACTAATTAATAAAGCATGTAAATCTAATTAACAAAGCAATAAACCAATAAAAACAACTATATTAATGAAGGAGAAGATGAATAGTGGCTTACAACAATCTAAATGGAACAAACCCTAGGAGAGAGAAGCTCCACCCAAATCCCCCTCTCTTAAAAACCATAAAAACTATTTAAAAAATGATTCCCCTCTTTATTACAACAAAAATCTCTTAAGTAGTAAGTTGGGAAAAGAAATAGAAAAGAAAATACAGAACGAATATCGGCCAAAACTGAAGAGTCGATCGATCGATCGACCCAAATCATTGATCGATTGATTGATCAGAGTTGGGCCTACTGCCTTAGTTCGTACACAAAATTTGAAGGGTCGATTGATCGATCCTTATAGTCGATCGATTGCCTAAGGTATGAGTCCCTGCTTTGGTTGGTTTGTTGATCTCTTCCGTGAAAAGTCTCAAACTTCTTCATTAGGGATTGGATTCGTGCACCATTTTTGGACATGCGAAGCTCACTCAGAGGGATAAAACTTTCGTGCAGATGTTGGGCAAGATGCCCAAACTATTAAATCACTAAATTTCCCTTACGCATGCGAATTTGTACGAAAGTATCCCAGAATGCGTCTGAACTTCATACTAAGCACCGAAATACCTACAAAAGCTGAATTAATTCCTACAAAGCATGTATATAAAGAAATATGAGGTTGTATGCTTAATGGGCATAAATATAGGGATTAAAATACCCAAGGGGCTAATAAGGTGTAGATTATAGGGTGAAATACGCAATATTTGCGTCATATCAAGAAGTTTCAGTTATTCACAGACCATAAATTCTTATAATATTTGTTCACCTAGAGGGAGTTGAACATGAGGTAACAATGATGGATTGATTTTGTGGAAGACTACCGGTTTGATTTCCAGTATCATCCGGACAAGGGATGCCTAGAGTCATAGGCCAATAGTTACGTTAGTAGTAGTGTGGAAGGTGAAGTTGATTTTTCTTCATACTGAGATGTGCTATCACGTGATTTTATAGAATTCCCTACCATCATACCTGAGATCATCATTAGGGTCGTGAAGGCATAGGAAAGAGATCATCATATCTAGAAGAAGATCAAAAATTTATTGGCAGATGGGACGGAGCATTATTATATTAGTTCAAATGAGGGATTAGGATTCTACGATAGGTTAGTAGCCCCAGAGGTTGAGGAGTTATGATGAGAAGTCATAACAGAGGCATAAGGGTCACTTCTTTCGGTACATCCCAGTGGAGATAAGATTCACCAGGACATGAGGCATCAGTATTAGTGGGAAGGCATGAAGGACATAGCCATTTTCATGACCAAGTGTGATATATACTAAAGGGTGAAGGTGGATCTTCAGCCTTTCGATATCCTGGGGTGGAAATTAAAGAGAATTTTAGAGGATTTTATTACAGGGTTACCTACGTCACAGCGGGGACATAAAACTATCCGGATGGTCATTGACAATTGATGTAGCTCATATCTTGCTAGTACAGACAGACTGTACTTCAGAGAAGTACGCCAAGCTTTCTCTTGCATAGATTTTAAAGTTGCATGGTGTACCACTCAATATTGTGGAGGGTATGGACAAGATATTTGTGTCCCACTTTTGGAGGAGTTTTCAGCAGGCATCAAGGGCGAAATTGAGGTTGAGTACCTCGTATCATCCATAGACAGATGGATAGAAAGAGGGTAAATTTGATGACGGATGAAATATTGCAAATGTGTATCTTGGATTTCAAATTTAGTTGGGATAAGTACTTACCATTGGTGGATTTTACTTATAATAACAGTTACCAATTTACTATTGAGATGGAACCTTTCGAGGTTTTGTACAGGAGGCCTTATCGTTCACCCTCTTATTGGTTAGAAGTGGGGGAGAACAAGCTTCTCAGACTAGAGTTCATCCCAAAGACTTTAGAAAAGGTGGATATGATTCGAGCTAGAATTCAAATTTTTCTAGGATAGATAAAAAAGTTATGCTAATGAAGACAGGAGGCATTTAGATCTTGAGGTTTGTAATCAGCTACTACTCAAGCTGTCTCTCATGAAAGGAGTGATGTAACTTACAAAAAAGGGAAGCTAGATCCCTAGTCCGTGGGACCATTACCTATTAATGAGAAGATTGGACCAATGACATATCAGTTAGCTTAACCGAATTATTTCAGCATTACAGAGATTTCTTAGGGATAAGGTAGCTTACCAGCACATAGATCTTAACGAGGTAGAGATTCAACCCAATGCAAGCTTCAAGGAAACACCGATATCTATTTTAGACTGTAGGGAGCGTAAACTCCATTCTAAGGTTGTTCCTTTAGTACGCATGCAATGGGGACACCACAACAAGGATGAATTGATTTGGAATAAAGAGGACGACGTGTGAGAGAAGTATCCAAAACTTTTCAAGCTAGGAACATTTTGAGTTTCAAGGACATAATTCCATTACTAAGAGGGAAAAATGTAACACCCCATGTTTTATAATTATTAAATTAGTAATATTTCAATTAAATATATTTCTTAAATAAATTACTTGAATGTGATATGCATGATTATGTAATTCATTTATGTCAAATGTGCATATTAGTAGATAATTAAATTGCATGTTACTGGAATTAATATTATGTCATTATTAAACATAATAGAATGTATAATTTGGGGTACACAATTATTTAGGGCATTTTGGAGTGAATTTGTAACTCATTTAGGTGTTTAAACATCTTAAGTTGGGCCCGACGGATAAGTACACCCTTAGGGGAGATTGTCGACCATCGCGAGTATTATTTAGGGCTTATTTGGGGGACCAACATTGGAGATTTAAGGTTTAAATTAAGTTAATAACCTAACCTAAACACACATTCAATCCACATTAGAGTTGCGTTAGTATCCCCACACCATCTGGAGGATGTTATCGTGGTTCAAGAGGAAAGGAAGAATAAGATCCAAGAGAGGAAGAATAAGATTCAAGATAGGAAGCTCACATCATTAGTTTAAGGCAATAATTTTCTTGCTAAACTAACTATAATTTGTTTCTTGTTTCATGTAAATACTTTCTAATAACAATTCCTGATTAAAATTTGATTTAATTATTGAAAACAAATGGAATGGAATCTAGTACTGTTTAGAATAATTCTGGAAAAAAAATTGTGTTTTGATAATTCTACACTTTGGTGATAAAGTTGGAATTGATGTCACTTTATTGGAGAAACAACTATTAGAATCCATGCGATAAGATTGTCGTTCTTAGATGATCTCAAGTCATGTGTTGATTCCTTCATTTTGGAAATTTTTAGATAAAAATTATGATCTTGAATTGGGTAAGATAACCTCTAATGTTAAGATCCGATTTCTTAAAGTTATGGGAGGTGACCATACATAGATTGGGTAGATAATGATGTATTGTTTTTACAATAATGGCATTATAGTTCTTAAAATGGAAGTGGGTAGAATATAATAAATGAAATTTGTTTTTTGGGAATGAAACTTGTGTATGAAAACATAGAAAATCTAGGCTTATGTCAGGAATCAAATAGATTTGGCCTCCAGGGCGAATCGATTCGTCTCCAAGAACGAATCGATTCGGCTCTTGGGATAGATCAAAGTTGGTTCTTGGAAACGATCACGGCATTTTTATGAACTCGGGAGGCTATGTGGGAGATTATCCAAGTTAGTGGATATTCAATTAAAAATAGTTTTGTGTTTCTATCCATTATTTGAGGAATTTAATCATTAACTAGGGTGTTAATTCTTAATACAAAGGTATTATCTGGAGATTTATGAAACCTAATTGGGGGTAATTATTGTCATATTTACCAATAATCGTTGTGTGCCACATATATGTACTTATCGTGTGAAAATACTCGTGTTCGTGGATGACCTATTAGTTAGGGTTACGTATGTCTTCGGGCCATAGCACGCGTCGGTACAGGTGGGCTAAGCATTGTGTAGGTCATTATTTTAGGTCCTATGGTGGTGACAACACTTGCGATGAGGTAAGTGTTGTCATCGTCAGGGTTATGGACCTTGAAATTGTGTATTTCATAAGGATCGTCCTTCTTGTGTTTTTTATTTACATCCCTTTGATGAGGGACTCCTCTGGACTTACTGATAAAGAACGAACTGGACACCGAGGGTAGATGTCTTCATGTATCGTCTATATGTAAGAACATTTATGTATTTATATAAATTAATTGAGGATAAACTCACGTAGTCTACTGGTGTAGACAACTGTTAATGAACACAATTTATGTAAGAACGTAAAATACATAATTTAATGAAATGATATTTTTTAGGGGTAGTATTGTGTGGATCATTCTTATGACTGAAATCATGTGCGTAAATGTTTATCTCCCCTTTAATTTATGTGGTAAATGACTTTCATATTATTACACTAGTGTAGATATAGGACTTCACAATTGGACATGGGTTAGAATGCGTATAGTATTACACATAGTTGAGGGGTGAGATACGTAGTGCATGCGAGTGCCGATGGGCAGTGTGTACTGTGAATTGACTTCATAATTATATTAGTTTTGTATGTTAATTCTTACAACTTTTTGGTATATACCCAAATTATAAAATGTTTCTCCTCCCCCAAGGGTTTGCCTAGATATGGACAAGAGGGCTGACTAGATAGGGACAAAAAGGTTAATCGTAGATCAGACTTTCAGTTTCGCTTGATCATTAGCGGATTCAATTCGTTGGATTTCTTGAATAGGTTTCTAATCTCTATTTGAGTTGTTTTATTATTTGAGAGATTATATGGGCATAAGCCCGAGATTTATTATTTCAATCATTTATTTTCCAGTTACACTTGAGATGGATGTTTTATGACTTATGGGAGTTAGGATTTATTTACTATCAGTTATTATTTCATATAGTTTTACTGTGTGTGTATGTTTTAATTTATAAAATGTCATTTTATGGTTTGATGTTGAGAACGGTATTAATTGTTAGACAAGCTCCATCTTCGGCGTATTGTGTTTGGCCAACCTTCACATGAAAATGGGTGTTGTTACACTTTTTTTTTAATATATATATATATATATATATATATATATATATATATATATATATATATATATATATATTAGGTGTTGGGGATGCAAACACGAAGTTTGGCAGCATTTCGAAAAGGTTTCATTGTAATATAAAACTTTAAGGGAATTTTTCGTAATTTCATAAATATGACTTTGGACTTTGGGAATATATTTTTTAGTATCTCTTCAAATTATATTTGTGTGGCTGCTGATCGTGCATCATTTCGAGTTCCAATGAAGAAGTTATGTCAATGCTCGATGGATTCTCCTGTGAAAGAATTAAGATCAAAAGAAAAAGTTCTCTATGGGTGGGGATTCATTCCCAAACATTTTTTGAGCTACGGGATTTCTAAATTTTACAAAGGGAATCAATTCCAACATTTTGGTAATCAATTCCCATATTCTGAGATCGTTTTTCTCTTTTTATAAGATCTCCACAATTGGTATTGTACATATAGTTTTTCTCCTCTATTATTTCAAATATATTCATTTATGGTTAGATTAGATTATATAGTTTTGGATGTTGAAATAGTATCTCCTTTCTCTCTACTGGGTTTTGGGTTGTAAGTAACTATTCATCATGTTTTTCACATATGCATTACTTTGATCTTTTTTTCATAGCTTTGTAACGTATATCTGATTCAATATAATTAGTTTGTTTTGTTTCATTTCTTGTTTTTCCCTTTAATTAGTTGTTTGAATCTCATTAATTTTATTTGTTACTATTTTGTGGGTTAGGATTTTATTTCCACCATTAATGGGTTCTTGAGCTTGAAACCTATGATTTAATTTGAAACACTTTTTACTGAAACCATGTGTATTGATACTTGAATATTATACGTTTAACTTCATTTATCATCCAATAATATGGTTTGTAGAAATATCGTAACGTTATTCCATTTGTGACAATATTCAGTAAAAAGTTTTATCTTTCATTTTTGGGTTTGGTCTCTTCATATGGGATGCTTATAATCAGTTGAATATTCTCGGTAAATTGTATTTTCAAATCAAATTCCTTATTACGTTTTGTTTACCCATGGTGGGGATATGATACTAATTCATTATTGTTATTTAACATAGTTGAACAATTTTCCTAGTGTTAATTGAGTTTCCACGCATATCATCTTTTATTTTCCCTTTTTTGAGTGATAAATCATTTGCATCCTAAATATCGTTCCTCGTGGAGTCGATCCTCACTTTTCACTACACTCCCAAGTGTACCAAGCTATTGATTTTTATAGGTGGGAAACACGCAATGAAAAATTCTTTTTACAACGTTTATGCCTCATCAAAATGGTGCCATTATCGGGGAACTATGTGTTTTGGGATATTAGTACGTTGTATATATTTTTTATATTATTTATATTTTTTTTAACTTGTTTTGTGACTTGTACTTTTTTAGCTTCGAGAAAATTGATATTTGGGCACTCGTTCGATGTTTGAATTGCATGTGAGGTAAAATGTCTCATCTTAACTTCTTAGACAGTTTCAATTGTCACGTTAATGGTTCTCAAAGTTGTGCTCCCAAGATAATGCGTGAATGTCTACAAATTCATAAAACTTGAAGAATTGAAAAAAATCTCTTGGAAACTTTGTGAAAAGGGGAATCCTCTAACTATGAGGGAATCCCCAAAGAAAGTGTTATGTATTCTTGTTGGTTTGATCAGGAGTTAGCAGAAAAAGAATAGAATGAACAAATCGAGATTCATAAAGCTTGGACTATTGAATTAAATGCCCAACTCAACTCCATGAAATGATTTCTTCTTCAAAAATATTGGCGAGGTTGAAACTTGTGTTTTGCCTCCACCCATTTAAAAATAAGAAATCATTAAGAGTCATCCAAAAACTTTCAAATTTCAACCTAAGTTTATTGATTCAAATTTTATTGATGTTGGAAGTCTCTCATTTCCTTAGTTCCCCACCCACCATTGACCAACCATTACAACTATCACAAGAATCGGATTAAAGTCTTAAGGACTTTGACACAATTGTTAAAAGGGATTATTAGTTCGAGATGCTTCATTTAATGGTTCATTCACTCTCACTTGCTCCACCTCCTATTCAAATTGAAAAAACTTTGGGTAATTTTTATTTTCTTGGGACCAAATTGGTATTGTCCCCTTTGAACTAAAGCCACTATCATCTGCTAAATATTTTTTAAATTCGTGATAGTTCCTTTTTACCTCCCAAAGCATGAAATATGTTGTGCAAAGGGAACATCTGTTTTCAAAGTCAAACCATTTTTCCGTTGGACCCTAGAAAATTCTAACTTCCAGTTTATATATAGTTAGAAGTTCAAATTATTAGTTGTACATAGTGGTTTTTTCTTAATTTTTTTCGAGTGTAATTAGTTTAATTTTTTTGTTCTTATCTTTTGTTATTCTTCGTTCTAACGTGTTTTGTATAATCCATTGACTTTTGTTATCTGGAGATCCATTCATTTTGGCTAATATCATTATGTTCCTCTCTTTAACTTGTGTTCTTGATTTACATCGATGTCAATGCATTGTTTAAGTTAGGGGTTGTGGATATGCTTCTCGTTGCTTTTTTTGTTTGTTTGTTTAATTGATTGATTATATATCCTTTCTAAGCATGGTCTTGTTGTAAAATATTCAAAAGTTTTCAAAAATGTTTTCTTTATTTTCCCCTTTTGTTGGGCCTTTTGCCCATTTACTAATGATCATTCAAATAAATTCCTAATCCAATAGATAATTCAATGATCCATGTTTTCTATTTTTGAAGTTATTAGACTTTAGTCCTCGAACCCTTCATTTTACAAAAAAAATCATGAATTAAAATTTAAACTCCCCTGAGCATATGCGATTTTTTTGTTCAAGTGATTCGGTTTAAGAATTTAATAACTCATATATCATTTGTTGCATTTTATATACTTACATCAAGTGAGCATTGAATTTTCTTATCTGATTGTTTATACATTACTCTTTCCTTCTTGAAAATATTAAATTTGTTGATAATCACACTATTCTTTCTTTGATCGTTTATTAATTGACTTCATTATGCATCTTTGTTATTGCACCCATATTAACCTTGACCTCACCTTATATGTTTTCCCTAGTTAACCCCCTTTGAGCCTAAATATAACCTTTTGTTTCAACACCCAAAATCCCATAACCAACTCTACACCGGAGTTTTAAACCACATGTACACCTTCCATACCTTTGATTGGCATTTTACATGCGACTTTATGATGTTTTTATTTCGCATTTGTAATTAAGCATATGAGTTTTCTTTTATTCTAAAAAGATGAAATTAAAAGGAAAGAGAAATAGAAGTCAAAGACAAAATGAAAAAATAACAGAAAAATAAAATAAAAGTAAAAGTAAGGAAAAATAAAGGGATTGAAAAAAGTAATAATCCAGTAGTTGTTTACAGAATAATAATGAAAGTCACACTCTAATGTATATCCATTACTTCATATGGAAATTATGTTCCAATTTTGAAATTTCCAATGAATTTCCATCCTCCCGAGTATTCTTGCCAAACCTTTTGAATCCGTATATATTCCATTTCTTGCATAACCTTAACCTTAGACATAAGTTACAACTCTATAAAGTCCCAAATAATCCTAGGGCGAGTGTGATTCAAAAGTCATAATAGTTGCAGTAATATGTAAAAGTATATTTCATTTCCATTAATAAGCGGTATCCTTTCATCAAGATTATAATTTTTCATTTTATATATAAGGTTCTTCATTGACGAGATGTGTGTGACCTTGTTTCCATTTACATTTACTCGTTATATTTTCATATCCCATGTGTGTTACACCCGAGTTTTGACTACTTTAAGTTGATGAGTGTAATCACCGTAGAGGTTTGATGTCATGCACAATTTAATTTTTATTGGGGTTATAAAATTTTATTCAATTCATAATTTTTTTGTATTATCACTTTATGAAAAGGCGTGATAATAGAGAGTGATCCAAAAAAAATCCATTTTTTAATTTTTGTTCAATTTATATATATTAAACTTATAAAAATTTACCCTAAAGCAAAAACTTGCACCGATTTTATACATGTTATAATTAACCCGATTAAATAATTTTATGTTAACCTAAATATACATCTAAGTGATAGTAGGATGAAATAAGTAAATCAAACGCAACACCCAACGTTCGAGAAAAACCAAATGGAAAAATCTCGAATGGCCCAACAATGCAAATTTACTATGATACGAATTTAAACAAGATTGAAAAAAGACTAAGACAGCCATTTGACGCCCTTGTAAGCATTGACACGTCTTTGATCTTCAATCGTTCTTCTACATGAAAACTTAGGAATCAACCCATGTGACTACGTTAATGTGTAAGTCCACACACGACTTGATATTAACCAAATATCCCAGTAACCATTATGAATTGGAACACCGAATCCACCGCTTCTTAACCGCAACTGTAATACTCATGCTCGATATTTTATTATTTTCCTATGTAAATTAGATTTATGTAGAAAGTTAGGTTCTATATGAACATATTTAATGGATTGTTATTGGTAATTGGATATTATTGGGGCCCTCGTTGAATATGTTGGAAATTAATAATGAGGATTTGAAATTTTAGAGAAATTTCGAGGTTCAAATGAGAATGAAAATCATTTGAATGAGACCCCCATCTTATTTGAACAAAGACCCTTTTGGTTCAAACGAGAAGTCCATCTCATTCAAAATAGGCTTCTAACGAAGATCTAATCAACCTCCTATGCCTAGGATAATGACCTGATTAGATATTATTTATGTTGAGTTTCCATTGTGTGTTGTCACATTTTGGGCCCTTGATTTGATGATGTGTCGACTTTTGGTGAATCGATGATCAAAAACATGATTGGTGTCATAGGTTTAAGTTAGTAAATGGTTTTGTGGGTTATTTTGAGGTTATAAGAAGAGAGAGTAAGGGTGTATCTTCCCCACCATTTCTATTCTAGATATTTCCTCTCCCTCTCTAATTTGCAAGAGTCCATCTTCTTACCCAATCATTTTCCACCATAGTTCTACCTTGCCACCATATTAATATATAATTATTCACCATTTTCAAGCTTTTTCCTCATCCTTAAGCATGTCATAATGAATTAAGCACATTTTTCACCAAGTTATGATAAAAGAAAGGGCAAAATGGTAATTTTGATAAATTGAGGGTCATAGTGGTTCGATTTCCTCATTAGACCTTATCGGTCGATTTTTGGTGAAAATAAATAAAATGGCATGTTGGTAAGTTGAAAACGATATATAAACCATTGAAATGATGAAAACGGTAAAAGGGTTTGAATAATGTGGACATTAGTAAAAATATTAAAAGCACATTAATATGGACTCAGATGACATCGGGATTAATTAAGAACGTCCCGGAGCCCTGGGGTGAAAGACCCAAAATCACCGGTCAGAGCATATGTTAGCATAGTCAGCAGTGTGGAGCCCGTTAAAGTATGCGGTTAATTGAAGATTCTGAGAAAAGATAATGGAAAATAGAAACGATAACGGTTGTGCTTGAAAAAATGTAAGTTAGAGAACCTAATGAAATGAAATAAATGTAGACTAATGAATAAAATATGTTTAATAGTCTAAAACGTAGTTAATAGTCTCTTGACCCTCTAAAGGGTTATATGAAATGCTTAAGTGTGACTATAAGCTCATCGCTCGGGTGCATTGCATAGTAGTTGCATTAATACTTGTAAAATTGTTAAACATTTTCAGAATTGATTAAAATACGTGTTATATGCGTAGTATTCTTGTAGAAAATGTATAGTTTAGTATTACCCACCCAGCTAAGCAGTTTCTCACCCCTATTTTTATTTGAAAAAACCCACCCCCACCCGAGGTACTTTGAGTAGAGACATCGGGAAGGGAGTTGATAAGGTCCCGAAGGGTAATCAATGTCGTTCATGGATCTGTAATTGTAAGGAAATTATTTTTTGGAACACCTTAAACATTTTATTTGGGCCTTTGTCTATGGTTTGTAATAATATAGGGATGACTCTTGTTTATTTCTTAGTTAATTAGTAATGTGGATTAAACCGGATTTTCATAATAAATCTTGTAAATTGGTTTGATTACTTACAGTGGCCACCATTTTTTTTAATCTTCAAAACGACAAATTAATCTTTAATAAAAGGTGCAATTAAAAGGGTTTTTCTTAAGTAATAAAATCGGACTTTCCTGCACCCCCTTTAACTCTTCGAGTCGGCACGGGTTGACCCAATGGTGACCCAAACCTAAGTCGGGACATTACAAATGTTATTTGAGCAATAGGATCCTTGCGTGTGATGGAGGGTTATGCCTTCATACTATGATTTCCATATGCATTTCTGCTTAGTTAATGCTTATGTTACTGTTTCAGTAAATTGCTTTTGTCATCGCTTTCGATACGTATCATTGTGTATTGAACTCACATTTCGTGTTTCGATGCCTCCATGTCGTGATATAGCTAGTGGATCAGGTACTAGCAAGCTTAGATTCATCGATTAAGCTGTGTGCTAGCTTGCCAACTCCTCACGTAACAACAGTGGGCCAGTCGAGAGTACTACCTCCGCCTCCATCCTGAAGGACTTTAGGAGTGTTCACCAACCCATCTTTAACGGGGTTTGATTAGGCATAAATTCTTCCAAATTTATCCCTTTAATTTAGTTACTTTTAGCACCTCGAACAATGTAATTGATTTGATTTTATCTTACAATCTTGCTACTGGCTTATTCTAATGAGTACAACGAGTTTCTGGTATTTCATACTAATTTTGCAGGTCTTTAATGTCAATAAATAAAGAAAGAAATTGGATGAATCGAGAAAGAAAAGAAGGAAAAGTCAAAAGGGAAAAGTTGTAATTTTTACCTAGAATTCGAATAAGTCATCAACTCGAAAGTTGAAGACCTTTCAATTACAAGAACACTGGAAAAAATGGCACCTCAATCGGTGTCCCGGTGTGAAAGTTATGAGCAGTCAAAGATAGAAGAAAAAGTCAAAGAAAAACAGGACCGGTCCGGCCAGAAAGTAAAAGAACCGATCTGGACAGGACCGGTCTGGCCAGAAATTAAAAGAATTGATCCGCAATACCACATTCCAAAGAACCCCGAACCGAATATGGATCGAAGATGAAGGAAAATAAAAGAACCGATCCGCCACGGACCGATCCGCCCAAGAAATAAAAGAACCGGTCCGGATCCAAGCCAAACCGATTCGGAGGAGGGTAGGACCGGTCCGGATCCAAGACAAATCGATCCGGAGGAGGACAGGACCGGTTCGGCTGTCGAGATTTTATTTTCTTATCTTCCTCTAATGGAGAGTCCTAGTGCTACTAAAACTCTTGGAGTCTTGTAGGGTATATAAACCCATTTTATTATCATTCTTAGGAACGGGGAACTAGTATAATTTTCCATTATTTCTGTAAAACCCTAGTTTGAAGATTCATTGCAAATTTAATTCCAATTGTAGATCTTTGGATCTCGTTTTCTTCAGGGTAACCGGGATGCTTCAGAATACAATTCAAGTGTAACTATCGCAATACCAATTTACCCGTCCTCTGATTAAGTATGGTGCAGGCTTGAACCTCATATACGTAATGCTTGGGAGTACTAAATTATGGGTCTAATTAATCACTTAAGTTTACGATTAGTTTTATACCATCAATACACTAAGGTTGAGGGATTATATTCACGTCCTGTTTTCTTCATCATATAGTTCAAATATTTAAATCATTAATCATTGGTATTTTAGATAATTTAGAATAATTGCATTTCTTTCATAATTTCAAAATTGCATTTAGTCATAACCAATTCCCCAAACAAATCAAATTTTCTTTTCTTTTTAGAGTCGGAGTTAGGATTTCTTCATCTATCCAACATCATTGTCCTATTTTCCTATGGATACGATCCCGACTTACCGGGTTTATTACTAACGCGACAGGCTTACACTTGAGCCTAGAGAGAACGCACATTAGAGAGACTTTCTGAGTCGCGTCAAGTTTTTGGCGCCGTTGTCGGGGAATTAGGTAGACTTAGGATTAGATCGAGTTAATCTAAAACTTTGAACAAAAAAAATCTCCAAAAATCCAAAAACATATAAAAAAATTGAAAAAGCACAAAAATATTCATCATCATCTCTCATAAGCTGTTAATGCAAAATTCTGAGCTCACTCCGACTCCCCATAATACTCCAACCCACATTCATGAAAACCCGATTGTTGAGTACGATCCTGATAGCCCCCACACTCCTAACGCTCCACAGTTCTGGATTCCCCCTCCCACACCGTCACACTCAATCTCAACTAACACCCCATTTTTTTCTTAGGACACACCTCCGAGCACGCTTCGAGCACACCAAGTGAGGACACCGAGTCGTTAAGAGAGAGACAGATGTCGCAACACGATAGTGCAGCCACCGGTGAGGAAGAGGCCCCATATCGCCCGTTGAGAGAAACCTTATATCCCGAGCGCACTGTCACTCCGGGATGCATTATACTCCCGTATAATGACGGGAAATTTCATTTTAAAAATGGGATGATCCAGATTTTACCCCATTACCATGGTATGGATTCTGAAAAGCCATATCTTCACATCAGGGAATTTGAGGATGTGTGTGAAATTCTCAATGATTAAACTTGCACACAAGAGATGATCTGCCTCAAATTCTTCCCATTCTTGCTAAAATATAAAGCTAAGACCTGACTATGGTCTTTACCTCCAAGATCGATTGCATCTTGGAATAAGTTACAATCTAAGTTTCTCAAAAAATTCTTTCCACCACATCGAACAATATCCATGAAGGCTCAAATTCAAGCTTTCAGACAATTGGAAAATGAGTCGTTTCATCGATGTTACGAGCGTTTCAATGAGTTAATTACTTCATGCCCCCCTCATGGATTTGATATAGCACAAATCATTTCCTTTCTCTACAATGGGATGAACCTTAATTCCAAACAACTCGTTAAAACCATGGGTAGTGGTCCATTTGTCGAACTAGATGCCCACGATGCTGAGCTTCACCTGAGGTATGTCGCCGAGACTACCCAATCCTGGGATACATCTGATCCTAATGCTCAAAATTGAAATCGTCAAGTGACCACCACTCCATCAGCGTCCGATCTATTTCACTTAGAAAAGAATTCTATAGCGGACAGTCGACTCGATATTCTTGAGAAAGGACTGTGAGACCTACATGAGGTATATGGAAGAGGACCAACTGGATCCATTCTAAACCCCATCGAGAAGGTGTGTGCAATTTGTACGGAGGTTCATTCAACTGAGGAATGCCCGACTATACCCGCCTACAAAGTGATGCTTCAAGAAAAAGCAAGTGGTATCGGAGGATTCAATGGTAATTTCGGTGCCCCGCACGAGAATTATTACAACCATTCATGGAAAAACCACCCTGGTTTTAGCTATGGGCAACAACATGCTGCGATGAATCTTAATTCACATGTTGCCCCTCCTCCACCACCGCATTTTCAACAAGCTCCACACATGCGAGGACATGTGCAAGCACCACCACCTCAAGGAGCATACATCCCTCCATCGCGGAGAAGTCTCGAGGATACGATCAACCACTTTATCAATACCCAGACTGCAACTAATGCTAGTCATGAGCGCATGATGAATGCCATGAATACAAACATTTCACAGTTGCAATCATCATGGAGTATCCAAGAGAAGGGAAAGTTTCCAACCCAGGGCCAAAGACCTCTCCAAGGTGAAACTAGTGTTAGCTCGACACCCCATGACCATCCTGAGCAATGTAGCACTGTGACCACTCTACGTAGTGGGAGAGTTGTTGATTTCTCACCTCCCCCACACGATACTACCAAAGACAAGGAGATTTCGCCCGACACGAAAGAGGTCGAAGATGTCCCTTGAATGAGAGTGACAAAGAAGACACTAGTGAGCCCGAGGTAGTAGTGAAACCACCCACCACAGCACCGTTTCTTCAAAGGTTGATTCCTTCCCACAAAGGAACCCCACATGATGAAGTGCTAGATGTGATAAAGCAAGTCAAGATAAATTTACCATTCCTCGATGCCATTAAGCAAATTCCACCTTATGCAAAAGTCATCAAAGACTTTCTCACGGTTAAGAGGAAGATGAAGGTAAAGAAAAATGTCTTTATAGCACAGAACGTGACCTCCATTCTACTTAATGATCTCTCGCCAAAATTTAAAGATCCTGGTGCACCACCATTTCCTGCATCATTGGAGAAAATAAAATCGAAAAATCGTTAATTGACTTAGGAGCAAGTGTCAATATCCTCCCTTATGCCATCTATAGGCAACTTGATCTGGGAAACCTCAAGTACACAAAGATCACCCTCTAATTAGCGGATCGAACCATGAAGTTCCCAAGAGGTATAGTCAAGGATGTGATCGTCCAAGTTGACACTTTCTACTTCCCGGTAGACTTTGTCATTTGGGACACGGATCCCTCCTTCACCTCGAGAAATCATGTTCCCATCATTCTTGATCGCCCATTCTTAGCTACGGCTAACGCAATTATCAATACTCGAAATGGGCAGATGCAACTCACTTTTGGGAACATGACCTTAGAGACTAACATCTTCCATATAGCCCAACATACGGGGGAAGAAGATGATCTTCACGCGATGAGCCTAATTGATGAGATTGTACAAGAGCACATTGAGGAAAATTTTTATGGAGACGCCTTAGAATCTTGCTTAGTGTCTAGTCATGAGAGCGAGGGAACTTATACCATGATTGAGAGAGAGAGAGAGAGAGAGAGAGAGAGAGAGAGAGAGAGAGAGAGAGAGAGAGAGAGAGAGAGAGAGAGAGAGGGGTTAGAAGAGAGAAAAATGGTGGAGTTAGAGATAGAGCAAGTAAGGGAGGACGTAGGCACTACTCGAGAGAGAGAGCTAGAGGACATGAGCATGGAAGAATTTGAAAAAGAATTCGGTCCGGTGGATGAGAACCTTAACGACGAAGTCCAAACTCTATTGGATTCATGTAATCACCTAGAAGAAAGCGAATGGAAAGATAAAATCGATGAATTACCTCTTTGTGACCATCCACCCATACCACTAGAGGTCCTGAAGGCGAGTGAGGAGAAAAGTTGTGTTTCATCCGACCTAGAGCATGACCCATGCGTTCCAAAAATGGAAAGAAACTTAGGTGTTCCCTCCGAGTCGATGCACGCAGGCCACGCTTTGAGTAAGCATCACTAGGATCCCTTTCTAATTAGTCACGATGAGTCTCCCGGTCTATTCTTTATCTATGGGCAAGGTCCCAACTTGTTCCGATTGTTGGATTATAATCCTAGGACAAGATAAATAAGGAGAGCATCGGATCCTGTGAGTGGGGTCGGGTGAGTTTGTGGAGAGATGAGAGGTCGTCGCACCCCCGACGCATAAGGTGTGATTTTTAGTGTATTATTGAGTCATGTGTTAGGGTCATTTAGTGTCTTTATGCATTTTAAATATTTGTTTGTTTTATTTTTCCACACTTTTCATTCTCTTTGAGTTAGATTTTAGTCCTTTTTGCTTGAGTACAATGCAAAAGTCTAAGTTAAGGGGGGTCACAAGTGCGTATTTCTAAAACTTCACAAATTTTCAAAAATGCCCAGAAATTTCAAAAAAAATCATAAAATTTTGAAAAACCCAAAAATATTTTTGTTCAAAATAAATAAAAATTGGAATTCAAATTTTTCAAAAATATCATTAAAAGTCGGATTGAAGTCTCAAGTTGTAAAATTCAAATACACAAAGCCGAAATTGACCAAAGATGGAAATTGAGCGAAAATTGACGACTTAACGAATAAGTGTGGAGATTAACAAACCCGGTGAGATTCGAGCCATTCATCTTTGTGAAATTTATAAATCAATCCGAGTTAATTGTTAACTCAAAGTTCTTTCCAGCGCCTAAAAAGTCGTCGTGGATCTCAATCCTTTCATTTTAATCGGTTATGGAAAACTTGTGTGGTATTGCCTTAAAAGCGCACTACAAATCTCTAAGCTTAAATAATCTCGAGACGCATATGGTAAATTAATAAGTAATTCGGACAATGAAGTAGGCCATAGTTTGTTACCCAAAAATATTAGCCATAAAAAGATGTGAAAAATTATCCCTTTGATAACCCAAATTGAGTCGAATAACAGATATCCTTTTCATTTAGTACCCCAGAAAACTCAAGTACTCTGGAATTACGAAAAAGGAATATTCAATAAAGTTCGAAAAGTGCATAAAAAGGGGCAAGAAAAAATAGATATGCTCAACAAAAATAGCAAGAAAAGAAAATAAGTGAAAAATAGAAAAATATAGAAAAAGAAGAAAAAAATGAGCAATCGCCCGAAAAAAGCACAAATGGACATCATAAATGACTTTTCCAATTCCAACCATCCCTATCGTTTTCATTTTATCCAATATACCGTAAAACCCAAAAAAGTCCTAACCGAGTCCGAATTGAAAAATTGGTTACCGCGTGGAGAGCTAATACACCAAAAGATAATAAAAGAGATAATGCGTGAGTAAGAGCCAATGTTCCCGTTCTTAAAACCGTATTCCGTTAATGAGATCCTATCACTATGAAATTTTCATCTTTCTACTTGTGTGCGTGACTTTGCGTCCATTATATTTACTCTTTATATCACGCATACCGAGAGAATAGTCACATCCCGAGTGATTCGTTTGAGAGATCATTCCTTGAGAATTTGAAATCAAAAGAATTTTTGGATAAGTAACGTAATAGTCAATCGGGGGAAATTCGTAGTTAAATTTTTGGATTTGCACACACGCATGACGGTTTGAGACTTGTAAATATGACTTGATGATGACTTTTTTCTGGGAACGCTTGAGTTATACAATTTTTGCGTATTTTGATTTTTTCCTTGAGTCGAATTTTGTAGGTATATTCTCTGCAAACCCTCACGAGACACCACTCGTCCTACTAGGGTAACCTAGGGGTTTAAAGGCTTATTGCATACGCTAAATGCAATCGCTTGCCCGCGAAAAAAGGTATTCTATCCCAATAAACTGATTTTCAAGAGTTAAGCCTTGCTAGGATTCTTTTACATTGCTCGAGACGAGCAAAGTTCTAAGTAAGAGGGATTTGATTAGGCATAAATTCTTCCAAATTTATCCCTTTAATTT
Organism: Sambucus nigra; assembly: GCA_949130495.1. Taxonomy (NCBI): domain Eukaryota; kingdom Viridiplantae; phylum Streptophyta; class Magnoliopsida; order Dipsacales; family Adoxaceae; genus Sambucus; species Sambucus nigra. The sequence continues at coordinate 127,337,862 of OX422211.1, read as the reverse complement.
AGTTACTTTTAGCACCTCAAACAACGTAATCGATTTGATTTTATCGCATAATCTTGCTACTGACTTATTCTAACGAGTACACCGAGTTTCTGGTATTTCATACAAATTTTGCAGGTGTTTAATGTCAATAAACAAAAGAAAGAAACCGGAAGAATCGAGAAAGAAAAGAAGGAAAAGTCAAAAGGGAAAAGTTATCATTTTTACCCGGAATTCGGATGAGACATCAACTGGAAAGTTGAAGATCTTTCAATTATAAGAACACTGGAAAAAATGGCACCTCAATCGGAGTCCTGGTGTGAAAGTTATGAGAAGTCAAAGATAGAAGAAAAAGTCAAAAAAAGACAGGACCGGTCCGGCCAGAAATTAAAAGAACCGCTCCGGACAAGATCGGTCCAACCAGAAATTAAAAGAACGGATCCGCAATACCATATTCCAGAGAACCCCGAATAGAAGACGGATCGAAGCTGAAGGAAAACAAAAGAAACAGTCCGCCACGGACCGATCCCCCCAAGAAATAAAAGAACCGGTCTGGATCCAAGCCAAACCGATCCGAAGGAGGGTAGGACCAGTTCGGATCCAAGATAAACCGATCCGGAGGAGGACAGGACCGGTCCGACTGTCGAGATTTTATTTTCTTATCTTCCTCTAATGGAGAGTCCTAGTGCTGATAAAACTCTTGGAGTCTTGTAGGGTATATAAACCCGTTTTATTATCATTCTTAGGAACGGGGAATTAGTATAATTTTCCATTATTTCTGTAAAACCCTAGTTTGAAGATTCATTGCAAATTTAATTCGAAGATTGAAGTTTTGTTTAGATCTCTGTGCTTTGGTAATTTAATTGATTACTTTCTTCTATTTAATCTTTCTTCTACATCATTCTTCAATTCTCCTTTAGTTTAACCATGATTTCCTACAATTCAACAATCGCTTTCATTACTTTCATCATGGTAGGCTAGACTTTTAAAGGACGGGATATATGAACTCAACCTGATGTGGTAGTTGCATGTGTATAAAATTAATCCTTTAAATTTAATGATTTGATTACGACCGTATTGCGTAGGAATGCGACAATTATAGATCTTTGGATCTCGTTTTCTTCAGGGTAACCGAGATGCTTCAGAATACAATTCAAGTGTAACTATCGCAATACCGATTTACTCGTCCTCTGATTAAGTATGGTGCGGGCTTGAACCTCATATACGTAATTCTTGGGAGTACTAAATTCTGGGTCTAATTAATCACTTAAATTTACGATTAGTTTTATACCATCAATACACTAAGGTTGAGGGATTATATTCACGTCCTGTTTTCTTCATCATATAGTTGAAATTTTCAAATCATTAATCATTAGTATTTTAGATAATTTAGAATAATTGCATTTCTTTCATAATTTCAAAATTGCATTTAGTCGTAACCAATTCCCCAAAAAAATCAAATTTTCTTTTCTTTTTAGAGTCGGAGTTAGGATTTCTTCATCTATCCAACGTCATTGTCCTATTTCCCTGTGAATACGATCCCGACTTACCGAGTTTATTACTAACGCGGCAGGCTTACACTTGAGCCTAGAGAGAATGCACATTAGAGACATTTTCTGAGTTGCGTCAGGGTTGTTGGCCCCGATGCTGCAGAAGATTTGCTCGATGAGGTCACTAGGGTAATGGAGATTCTTAACGTGCCACCTAACCACAAAGTCAAGATAGCTATGTTTTATCTCACAAAGAAAGCATAGCATCGGTGGAGTGCCAATTCCTCTAGTATCTGTTCAAAATAGGCTTCTAACGAAGATCGAATGAAGCTACTCTACCTATGATTTTCACCCTCATTAGTATATCGTTCGAATAATGTACGATCTCGTTCAAACGACCCGATCACAGATCGTTTATTTCGAGTGTCCCTTGCGTGCTATCATGTTTTGGGCCCCTGATTTTATGACCAGTCGACTTTTGTGAACTTAGATGATCAAAAATGTGATTGGTGTTACAGGTTTTAGTTTTTAAATAGTTTTGTGGGTTATTTTGGGTTATAAGAAGAGAGAGTGAGGGTGGGTCTTCCCCACCATTTCTATTCAACATATTTCCTCTCTCTCACTCTCTCTCTCTCTCTCTAAGTTTTAAGAGTCCATTTTATTCCCCAATAATTTTCTACCATAGTTCCACCTTGACACTGCATTAATACACCATTATACATAATTTTCAAGCTTATTCTCCATCCATAAGCATTTGTCAAGGAATAAGTGGGTAGAGCCAAGATAGAAGAAGAAGTTTTAGAGTATTTTGAAAAGCTTTTTGGAGCTAGGATCTTCTATCTTCATCTTCTTAGTTGTCTCCTCTTCAAACATTGAGGTAGGGTTTTCCACTTCCTAAGATTTAAAGGTTTCTATCTATGAAAAATGTGTAGGATGTAAGCTAGATGATATTTAATGTGAAAAATGAAGTTATTTGCGAATATATTTAAGTCATGTAAAAAATGGATTTTAAAGAAGACAACCCCTAAATGGGTCTTTTATGAATAAATGGCATTTTTACCATAAAATGTGAAAAGAAAGGATGAAAAATGTAAAGTTGTGATTTAAATATTGTTTAGTTTATTTTGCGTAATTTATAGGCCTGAAATCCTCCAACATGTGTATAATCATGTAATATGATAAAAAATGACATTTTAGACTTGATAAACATGTTGAAATGGATTTTATGAGGAAATAATTAAATGTGGAATAACATATCTATTATAAATATTATTGGGATGAAGAAAATTGATATTTGAAGCCACATGAACAAATAGGGATAAGTAGAGGACATTTCGCAAAAATGGTCTTTAAAGGATTCAATATATTTTATGTAGTAAGACATGAAATAATAAAGCATGATTTCGGACATAAAATTATAAAAGGAATGTTTTGAAAGAAAATGTTGATTTTTTCTTATTGACATAATGAATTAAATATGTTTTTCACTAAGTTATGATAACAGAGAGGGCAAAATGGTAATTTTAATAATTAAGGGTCCTAGTGGTTGGATTTCCTCGTTAGACCTTATCGGTCGATTTTTGGTGAAAACCGATAAAATGTATAAAAACGACACGTTAATAAGATGAAACAGTGATATAAACTATAGAAATGATGAAAATAGTAAAAAGGTTGAAATAATGGGGACATTAGAAAAATTGTTACAAACACATTAATATGGAATCAGATGATATCGAGAATAATTAAGAACGGCCCGAAGTTGCTGTCGTTTTCACCCACCCACCTTTAACGGGGCAGTTGGCCTCGATGTTGCAGAAGAGTGGCTTGATGAAGTCATTAGGTTAATGGAGATTCTTAATGTGTCAACTAAGCAATAAGTTAAGATAGCGACATTTCATCTTACGGAGCAAGCATGTAACCAACGGAGTGCCTATTCCTATTGAGACTATTGACTGGAACAGTTTTAAGGTTGCCTTACTCTATAAGTAATTTCCTTAGGCATTTAAGGATGCCCAGAGGGACGATTTTTTCCTAATGATATAGGGGAAAGACATATATGAATGAGTACCTAGTGAAGTTTGAATGCTTGTGTATGTATGTCGACGATGTTTAGAGAGATGAAACTGAGAAGATGAGGTTGCCTGTTAAGGGCCTTAGCTTGAGCATTTAGCGAATTGTGGTAGGTATGGATCTGCCAAACTTCGGGACGGTTATGAACAATGCTATTCGATTGAAGCTTGTATTGAGGATGGCAAGGACATCCGATAAAAGAGGAGGTAACTTAGCGAGTCCTAGGGAGGCTATCACAAGAAGTCCCGGGGGGATCAAGGATTCTTTATAAAGATAAAGGTTGTCACGCGGGTTGGTTATTCATCAGCCTAATGCATTAGTGATCTATATCCCCAATTGAGAGGAATTTTTTTGTGGGTCCCCCGATCATTTTCAGAGAGATTTCCCATAGTGAGCTTTGGGCAGTCAACAGACTGTCAATTTTGTGTCTGGCTGGAGTTTTAGTTACATATTCCCGACCCACCAACAACATTAATAGTTCTCCTCTAGCTATCAGTAGCCCACTACGCATAGTGTGGACGATTCACATTCAAGTCAAGGGTAAGGTATTCATGGTCCAGGTCAGGTGCTCGATGACCAGATTAACCAGCTCAACCACGAGTGATATTATGCCATGTCTCAATTTACCGCACCTTTTGACAAACCATTGGTGATGGAAGGAATTATTCTTTTCTATAGTACATGGGTTAAGGCACTATTTGATTTTGGTAAATCTCATTATTTCATTTCAAGTTCTTTGGCATTTAATTTGGGACTAAAGGTAGATTGGTTCCATCCTCCTACCTTCATAGGAATTGCGGTTGGTGGTGGTATACTTCTCGATCGGGTCTACTATAGATGTTTAATCATGGATGAAGATCATGTTTTAGATAATGATTCTATCCTTATGGACAAGGGTGGATTCAGGCTGATCCTTGGTATGGACTGGCTTTCATGTTTTGAATATATTATCAAATGCCATCGACACAGTGGCTTAGTGTCACTTCCATATGGGTCTCGCCATCGCTTTAGTAGGGAGAAGGGTGTCGTTTATCCTTGTAAGTTTTTTACCGTACGTGAGAGAAAATGGTACTTTGGATAGCTTAGCATAAAAAATAATTCCACTTAAGTTGTTTTAAAACAGTATAAATGGCTCTGAACAGTTTGTTTAAGAAACTCTTTTTTACGAAACAAATTACCAACACAAGATGTTTATGAAAATTGTTATGAACAAGATATTTTAGTTATATCTGATCATGTTTTGAATACCAAAACTAAACAAGTTCTAAATAAGAATAAGATTAAAATTGGATAAGAGGAAGATAAAACATGAAAGTATATAGGTACTTTAACATGGTAAAACCTCACCCAATTGGGGAAACATCCATGGAGGTGTGTACACCTCAAAAACAAAATCAACTAAAAACAACTTATAAGGTTACAAACTACTAACAAACTTAGCACACAACCAGACCTATACTAAGTCAAGAATTTATGCCAGATCCATTAGGTAAATCTGACTTCTCTGAACGCTCTCAAGTTGTCCTAGTTGTTCTGCAGCTTTGCACCTCCTCCCCCTTTTAGCTTTACGTCGACTCTAAGGTCAAAAATCTCTCCACCAGCACTGTTTTAGTGTTGTAGTGTGAAACGTGTATTGTGGTGTTGTGCCTAACACATGCATGAACACACACACTCTTATACAGACCAATAGTCCTACAAATTACATATTTCTACTAAAAATGTTATGCAAGATTCTAAATGACAATTTCTAGAAAACTAGACTTCCTTTTTGTGATAGATCGAGTAATAATCTTGGTATTTAAAAAAGCCAAGATCCTATATACTTTCTCTTTATTTATTTACAAATCTATTTCACAAAATGTGAAATATTAGCTGGAAAGTATAAACGTCTCAAGATCTGAAAATGATTTGAAGTCTCTTTTTCTCAAAACATGAAACATAAAAGGTATTTGTTGGTTGAGCATTTCATAAAAAAACATTTGAGTACAAAAACACCAACAAATAATGATTTCTAGATAAAGAAATCAAACTAAGCATATCTAAGTGATTTATATCACAACAAAATCAGATCTACACTTTCTACAAGAAATAAACGAGATCTAACTCAGTGACTGAATGGAAAAGAGATTTAAAACCATAAAGGAAATGATCTTTGAACAGGAATCACTCTCAAACTCACAAGAAATGTTCTGAGAATTTTTTTCAAGAATTTGGCTAGGTATTGCAATTTCTCTCTCTTTGTCTCTCTTTTTCTCTCAAACTCATACTCACTAAAAGATTGTAAATGTTTAACCCAGATCCTCTATTTATACAAGTCGATGGAAGGATCTGGAATGATTAACCAAATCAACAGCATGGATTAAGTCTATGAAATCGAGTGTAAATCTAATGGTTGTAAGCGCACCGCATTTAAACGAATTCTTATTGGTCCAATAGGTTAAGATTTGGATTGACTTAGGCAACATGCAGATCATTGATGAGTTTGATCCAACGGTTGATAAGGGCTCTCAGTTATGTAAGAAAGAAGAAACAAAATCTTAACCGTTATAAGGAAAACACGTGTTGGTCTTAGATAACACCAAAAAACACGTGTTTTTGAATTTAAAAAATCCCAATTTCTACCCCACATTTCCTTGTCGCTTTTGGTTTCTACCCAACCAAGTTTTTAGGAATTAAAAGATATTACAAATCATCCCAACACATTTTAAAACCTTAATTTTAAATGTTGTTAAAATGTTTAAAAATTCCTAAAAAAATCCGAAAAAAATATTAGAAAATTATAATGATGGGAATTAACACTCACATGCCTAAAATGATATAAATAGAACATAAAATATGAAAGCCTAGGTGAAGTGTTGTTATACTACCTTTAAGACCATTAGAGGATAATTGATGTAGTGTCTGAGGTTCTTTGGTAGAAAGGGATATGACTCTAATTTTTTCACTATTTCCAAACTAGATAAGTGCATATATAGTATAGACTCAAGTGAGTAAAAAACATAGGGTGCTGCAATATCCCCCTTTGGAAATACGGGACAAAATCTCCTTCGAGTCATCGAGGACTCCTAGGGATATAAAAAAATTAAGAAAATCTTATTCCTATACAAAAATTCTATCTACCCCATATCCTAGGAAAAAGAAAATTACATTACTCAACTAAATAGAGACCAATAACCAATATTTTGATATAAATGAGGTACTGATTCCAGAAAATAAGGTAACTAAGATCAAGTATTTTAGTTGAAGTGAAAAAAAAGATATCCAAGTGGACTCAAATTTCTCCCCCATTTTGTCTCAAATGGACAAAGGGTGGGAATAAATATACATAAGAAAATAAAGATGCAGGAAAGATAAATATATATATCAACGCATAAACATCAATGAGTCACATCAAGGATCTCCTACATAAAATAGATATAGGAGATGTTTATTTGGTATCTTTTGTAAGGTAGACTCGATTTATAATATGATAGGCAGTCCTAAGAAGTTCAACCCAAAAATAATTAGAGAGGCTTTTGGCATGAATCATTACTCGTTCCATTTCATGAATAGTCATATTCTTTTTTTTATCTATACCATTTTACTGAGGGTTTTAGGAGCACTAGATTCGTGTTGATATCTATTATAGGTACAATATTTAGTTACTTTTAAGTTTATGAACTCTCCACCTCGATCACTATGGATAAGATTTACTTGACTATCCTTTTCGTTTTCAATACGTAGGAGAATTTTTAGAAATTCTTGAAAGGTGTCGGACTTTTGTTTAACGAAAGTTATCCAAGTAAAATGGGTAAAATCATCAACCATAACTAAGATGTAGCTATTACCACATAGGCTAACCATTCTAGCAGGTCCCATTAGGTCCATATGGATGAGTTCTAGAGGTTTAGTAGTCAATACATCTTTGACTTTCCTATGTGCAGACTTAACCATTTTTCCTTCTTGGCAAGGCCCACAAATAATATTTGATATAGGTTTTATCTTAGGAAGACCTCTAACTATTTCTTAAGAGCACAATTTACCAAGACTGTCAGAATTCATGTGACCCACCCTATTATGCCAAATCTCATTATCATCCATTCTGGTAATGTTACAAACCCCATTAGTTGGATTAACTGTGTAACAGTTATCTGGAGTACGAAGGCCTATAATAATGCAGTCGCCATTTTCTTTTAAAATTTAGGAATTATTCCTTGAAAATGTGACAGTATGGTTAGAGTCACAAACTTTTAGACCTTTTACTAAAAGTACATCTTCTAAGTAGTAGGTAACCCTTTTTTCATAAAGTGTCCCTTTACTGATGATCTGGGCTAATACCCCATCACCAAACAAAATTTACCTCCTGAGAAGCTAGTTTTATTTCAAAATCGGGTATCATCCCCAGTCATGTGTTTAGAACATCATGAATCTAAATACCATCCAGATGTTGTGTGCTCAAGTTTCAAAGCACTGATCACGATATTAGATCTCATCTAGGGTATTAATTCATCCTTTCTAACCCAAATTGCTCTGGTTTTTAAATGTTTGCACTGATTAGCTCGAATATGGTAAAATTTACGAGCATTAGACTTTTCTTTAAAAGATTTTGGCTCACAATTTTGTGTTTTCTCAAATCTCTGAGCATTTGGTTTTGATGAATTTAGAATTTCCTCTTGTTGATGATCTTTTAGTACTAGATATTTTCTTCCTATTATAACAGTTAGAGTTCTTATTTGGTTGCCTAGTAAGAATATAGTTAATTCTCCCTTTTCTACGGTAGTTAAAGTTACGATAGAGAGGTGAACGAAGGACCAGTTTATATAGGCATTTATAAAAACATCCATCAACAAAATGTCCATAAACATCGCAATATGAGCAATAAAGATGGATCGTAGGAGGCTTATCCTTCGGGAAGCTGTTAAACATGGATTCTTCTAAAGGTTGGACTCTAGCCTTATTTCTAAAAAGCATAGGTTGGAAAGACGATTCACATTTTCTTATGGGAAGACAAATGTATTTAGCCTTATGTTCAACATTAAGCTGAGAAGTACTGGCCTCACCAATGTCTATCATTTGTTATTTTAAATCAAAATAATTTTTCAAGGCTTGAAAGTCTGGACAAGTTTCAATAGGTCTTTTGCCACAAGACACAAACTTAATAGTTTCAAGATTTTTAGTTTGTTTGTTGGTATTGGGGAAAAATCCTATTCCAATTCTGTCATCAGAATTGGTTTTACTTTCAGCAACAAAGTCTTCAAAACAGTTTGAGTTATTTTCAAATTTAGCAAATGTTTTGAAGACTATTGATGTCTTTTCTTTAGTTTGTTCCAATTCTAACAACGTCCCTTTATATTTTTTTTCCTGAATTTCATTTGATTCAGATAATTCTTTGATTTTTTGTACACAAGTCTTAGTCTCATTCTCATGAAAAGACATTGATAGGTGTACTCTTCATCATTCTATTTGACCATTTGGCTTAGGACTTCTATTTTCTTGGTAAGGTCCTTGACTAATTTTTCAAGTTTAGTTCTTTTCTTAAGGGTTTTCGTGTATAGAGTGTGGATATCTAGGAGGTACTCATTCTCGGAATCACTAAGTGTGCAGTGTGCAATGTCCCCCAGCGATTCATTTTTAGGACTCACACAAACGTTTACATAATCAATAGGACGTTCCATTTGACTCACACACACGGCATTCGAACTAATAGTGGATTATATAAAAGTAGAATTCTCAAGAGACTAAGGAGATAAACCATTAGGAACAGTATCATTCATCATAACATGATTAGAGATACTATTATCAAATTCAGTATTAGTCATAGGCCTAAATAATTTTAGCAACGAATGACATACAAGGGTCAAATGAATTAGTTTACTCAGGCTCATCAGTTTCTGATTCGCTTGAATCATTCCAGGTCTTGCATAAATTAGCCCTATCATTTTTGTTATTTTTATTCAAATTAACTCGACAATTGTTGGGCATATGTCCCAATTTCCCGCATCTAAAACACTCAATATTTATTAGGTATTTTCCATGTTTGTTTTGGTTTTCAGTCTGGTGTTTGTCCTCTCTTTTCTCATGAGGACGATTATTAAAAAACTTTGAATAAGCAGTTTTGCCTTGTATATTGGCAACCTTATTTTGAATTTTATATATTTTCTCAAATTGTTTAGACATTAAGGCAATGTGATTATCCAAATTGTCTAAACTATAGTCCTCGTCATAATTTAAGTCAATATCAGGTAAATTGAACTCAGGTTTGGTCAACTTAGAGAAGAATACAAGATTAGTGCTAGACTGTTTCTTTTGGGGTTGAGTTAACTGTTTCTTAAACTCCAATTCCATTTCCACTGTTCTTAGCTTTCTACTGAGGAGTTCGGGTGTAAAATTAGGGTCATCCATCTCCTCAATGGCATAGCGCTTGTTATCAAATTTTGTGGAAGTGACCTTAGATTTTTAGAAACAATTTCATTCATATCATAAAATATTCCATTAGCATATATCTTAGTCACTATGTATGTTAATCTAATATAGAAGTCATCAAATGACTCAGTGTCAGTCATGACCAAAGTGTTGTACTGCTGAATTAACATTTAGGTTTTATAAGCTTTAACACATGCGTCTCCTTCATATGCAGTCACTAGAGTGTCCTAAGATTCTTTAGAGGTAGTACAGGAAGATATCCTCTTAAATTCGTGTGCATTTATAGACATGAATATGGAATTTTTTTCCTTTATTATTACTAAGTGAGGCCTGTTTCTCTTATTTAGTGTATTAAAATAGAAATTTCCTAATCCTTTCATTACTTCCATCTGTTACTAGTTTAGTAAGAAAGGTGTATCCATTTTCAATAGCATCCCAAGAATCGTCTCCTAACATACCTTGGATGAAAGAAACCATCCTCACTTTCCAGTAAGGGAAGTTGGTTCCATCAAAGAGTGGGGGCCTGGAAAGGTTACCTAATCTCTTAAATTTCCCATCCACGGTTTGTTTTGACAAAACAATTTCAGAAACTCTGGATCTAAAAAGATTTTATAAAACTAATGCTTTGATACCAATTGAAAAATAATGCCACTTAAGTTGTTTAATAAAAAATTAAAACATTTAAAATGGCTCCGAACAGTTTGTTTAAGAAACTTTTTTCAACAAAACAAATTACCAACACAAAATGTGTATGAAAATTTTTATGAACGAGATATTTTAGTTATAGGTAACCAAGTTTTGAAAACCAAAACTAAACAAGTTCTAAATCAGCACAAGATCATAAGGGGATGAAAGGAAGATTAAACATGCAAGTACACATGTATTTTAACGTGGTAAAACCCCACCCAATTGGGGAAACATCCACGGAGGTGTGTACACCTCAAAAAAAAAATCCACTAAAAATGAGTTATAAGGTTACAAACTATTAAAAAACTAAGCACACAACCAGACCTATACTAAGTCAAGAATTTATACCAGATACATTAGGTAAATCTGACTTCTCTGAAGGCTCTGAAGTTGTCCTTGTTTTTCTGCACCTTTGCACCTCCTCCTCCTTTTAGCTTTACGTCGACTCTAAGGTGAAAAACCTCTCCACCAACACTGTTTTAGTGTTGTGGTGCGAAACGTGTATTATGATGTTGTCCCTAACACACACACACACACACACACACACACACTTATAGAGACCAATAGTCCTACAAATTGTATATTTCTACTAAAAATGTTATGCAACATTCTTAATTACAATTTTCTAGAAAACTAGGCTTCCTTTTTTGTGATATATTAACTGGAAATGTGAAATATTAACGAATCTATTTTATAAAATGTGAAATATTAACTGGAAAATATAAACGTCTCAAGATATGAAAATGCTTTGAAGTCTCTTTTCCTCAAAACTTGAAACATAAAAGGTATTTGTTGGTTGAGCATTTCATAAAAAACATTTGAGTACAAAAACACTAACAAATAATGATTTCTACATAAAGAAATAAAACTAAGCAGATCTAAGTGATCTATATCACAACGGTTGATAAGGGCTCTCAGTTATGTGAGTAAGAAGAAACACAGTCTTAATCGTTATAAGGCAAACACGAGTAGGGATTAGATAACAAAAAAAATGCGTGTTTTTGAATTTTTAAAAATCCTAGTTTCTACCCCACATTTCCTTGTCGCTTTTGGTTTCTACCCAACCAAATTTTTAGGAATTAAAAGATATTACAAATTATCCCAAAACATTTTAAAACCTTAATTTTAAATGTTTTAAAAATGTTTAAAAATTCCTTAAAAAATGTTTTAAAAAATCCCCAAAAAATATTAGAAATTTATTTTGATGGGAATTAACACTCACACACCAAAAATGATATAAATGCAACATAAAATATGCAAGCCTAGGTGAAGTGTTGGTATACTACCTTTGAGACCATTATAGGATAATTGATGTAGTGTCAGAGGTTCTTTGGTTGCAAGGGATGTGACTCTAATTTTGTCACTATTTTCAAACTAGAGAAGCGCGTATATAGTATAGACTCAAGTGAGTAAAAATATAGAGTGCTTCATAGTAGTATGGTGGCTCAGGATGAGCCAGATGGTATGGCGTTAGACTACCCGTTGGTGAGAGAGTTTTTCGATGTGTTCTCAAATGCCCTTCTCGGTTTACACACCAGGAGGAGGATTTGCCTATAGAGGTGCATCGAGGTATCTCACCTATCTATATCCCACCTCACAAAATGGCTCCGATAGAATTGCAGTAGCTAAAGGTTCAGATGGAGGATTTAACTAGGTTAGGCTTCATTGGTTGTAGCGTATCTCCATGAGGATCCCCGATCCTCTTTATGAATAAAAAAGACATTTCTCTTTGGATTTGCAACAACTACAAGCAGTTTAATCGGATAATGGTTACTAACAAGTACCCTGTGACTTGTACTAATGACTTGTTCAATTAGTTGTGCAGGGAGGGAAGGTTTTCAAATATTTATCTTCGATCTGGGTACCACCAGTTGCGCATCAGGGAGGAGGACATCCTTAAGACAGTGTTTTGACTGTGTATGGAAATTAAGATATCGTAGTGATGCCCTTCGGTTTTACTAATGCCCCAATGACATTCATTGATCTGATGAATCATATTTAACATCCCCACCTAGACTGGTTTGTGGGGGTCTTAGTGGAAAACATATTTATCCATTCGGCATCAAACATAGACCACGAGGAGCACCTTCACATGACATTGCAAGTTCTCAGAGAGAATCAGTTATATGCTATGTTCAGTAAATATTATTAGAATGAAGAAAATTGATACTTGAAGTCACATAAACTAATAGGGCTAGGTAATGGACATATGGCTGAAATGGTCTTTAAATGATTGAATATAATTTATGTAGTAAGACATAAATAATGAAGCATGATTTTGGACATAAAATCATAAAAGGAATGTTTTGAAAGAAAATGTTGCTTTTTCTTAGTGCCATAATGAATTAAGTATGTTTTTCACCAAGTTATGATAAAAGAAAGGGGAAAATGGTAATTTTGATAAGTTTTGGGTCCTAATGGTTGGATTTCCTTGTTAGACCTTATCGGTCGATTTTTGGTGAAATGGATAAAACAACACGTTGACAAGATGAAACAGTTATATAAACCATAGAAATGAAGAAAATGGTAAAAGGGTTGGAATAATGTGGACATTAGCAAAAATACTAAAAACACATTAATATGGACTAGGATGACACCGGGAATAATTAAGAAGGGCCTGGAGCCCTGGGATCAAAGACCCAAAATCACTAGCCAGAGTATATGGTAGCATAGCCAACGATATTGAGCCTATTAAAGTATTCGGTTATTGGAAGATTCTGAGAAAAGATAATGGAAAATGGGAATGATAATGCTTGCGCGCGAAAATGCATAAGTAAAATAACATAATGAAATGAAATAAATGGAGACTAATGAATAAAATATGGTTAATTATCTCTAAACCTGGTAAAGGGTGGTATGAAATGGTTAATTGTGAGTATGAGATCATCGCACAGGTGCATTGCGTAGTAGTTGCATTAATACTAGTTAAATTGTTACACATTTTCTAAATTAGTTAAAATATATGTTATATGTATAGTATTCCTGTAAAATTGTGTAGCTTAGTGTTACCTACCCTGCTGAGCATTTTCTCACCCCTAGTTTTATGTTAAAACCCCTAACCCCACCCCTGCCCTAGGTACTTTGAGTAGGGACATCTGAAAGGACGTTGATAATGCCCCAGTGGGAAATCAACGTCATTAGTGGCTCTATAATTTCAATTAAATTGTGTTTTGGAGCAATGGAAATTTGGAACTTTAAACATTTTATTTGGGCCTTTTTCAATGATTTTTAATAATATAAGGATGATTATTGTTTGTTTCTTAGTTAATTAGTAATGTGGAATAAACCGGATTTTCATAAACATATCTTGTAAATTGGTCTAATTTCTTAAAGTCGCCATCCCTTTTTCCAACTTAAAAATGATAAATTAATCTATAATAAATGGTGCAATTGAAAGGAGTGATTTTAAATAATAAAATTGGACTTCCCCTCCCCATTTAAATCCTCGATTCGGTGCGGTTTGACCCAAACTCAGGTTGTGGCATTACCGTAATACCACACCACAGAGTCCAGTGTGTGTAAATAGCTAATACGAATTCAATATTATGAAATGATTCTCAGAATTATGTGGACAATACACCTTGGTACACAAAATAAGATATTCAAAGCATATATGAATTGAACTTGGATCCTAAACATTTTGGATATAAACTAGGGTTTTGGAAAGATTTTGAAAGAGTTTGGTAACTCTAAATTAGTGAAAAAGTCCCTAAGAAAAATATTGCTCCGAACTCCTACGATAGAATGCAGATAAAGAAAATAGTACTAATAATAGGGCTCTATATCAAAGAACGCTAGGGTAGAACGTGATAAGTCCGCATAGATCCTAAGGACTCTAGAACCCGATGCTCTGATACCATTTGTGACACATCGCTTATTAAAATAAGAGGTGGCCAACCCACTACTCCAACAAAAACAGGAATCTTAAATGGTCCATTCTTAGCATCACTGTCTCATAATAATAATAATACGAGAAAACCACCAAATATTTTTGAAAACGGGTGTCATATATAATTTTACAAGTTTTGATAAAAGAGATTCCATCATCCAGTTTATAAAAAAAGGTTTATATATATATATATATATAACAATCTAACAATAATTCTAGTAAGCATAACCAAATAAGCTGTCGGTTAACAGACTAAATACAAAAGATTACACCAAGTATGACAGTATGTATGAATACTAAACTTGGGCAACATGCCCGAATATACAGAAAAATCATAGCTAGAGTATCAAAAGGAAATGATGCATCTATTACAAAATCCTACAACATCCCCAAAATGTCGTAGCTCCTTAACCCTGGGAAGGAAAGTCAAAGCGGGCGCCCATGCGGCGAAGCACCTGAATATATATAAAATCCTCACACGAAGAAGAAATATAAAAGTATTAGGTCCCAGTTTGATATGATATATATGTGAATAAAATGCACGACAGTTATAAATGCCACTTCATAAACAAGTAAAATTCTCTCTTCATTTAGGGAATCATCCTCACCTCTCTTCCAAGTGCACATCCTAGCGCGTATAATTCATGTTAAGTTAAACTACGCATCTACATAATGGGAGTAACCTAACTCTATTCAACATGCCAATTTTACCAATTTAATATTACCATACAAAACAAGAATCATTAGGGGCCATAGGCAATTAAAGTTGATTCACAGTTTCCATAAATCCATATATCGTTCGAGTGAAATACCATTACAAAGAGAATAGTTAAAATTATATAATAACGGTTCTAAGACCATCCTTCCGGGAGTCACCCCACTGGATGCACCCCTAAATACTATCATCTTCCAGGGCCTATAACCAAGACCACCTGGGTACCCTAAATCGCAACGCATGGGAAGCGGTCATATACCTTCGATAGTGAGTCATAACAATACCCGAAATTACCTCACTTCGAAAAATACAATCATACAATGTAATAATCAGTATCATGGCCTGAGGACTATACTCTCCCTGCATTATTATCCAGGGGATTCGCCTCTATAGCGTACTTCCCTTATGATAGCACTTAGAGAGGTATGTTTAAATGTGCCAGTCAAAATATTTTAATTTAAACATACGATTCTTATTTTTTATACCATACGTACATACCAAAATTTGGCTACAAGAGATAATTATTCTCCTACTTGCCCCCGAAGGTCCAACACAACACTCCCGACTCTATACTAGTCCTACTCTCGTTTACTAGACAAAAAGAGGCATTGTTCTCCTATAATTAGTCCCCGAAATGAGCCCGAACACTACCTTACTTTCCTAGAGTATCAATGTCCTTATATGAGGTCATAATACTTCTTAATACATCCTAAGATAAGGTCCCAAATCCTTAAACCCAAAATAAAATGAGTAGAAACTAAGTTGGAAACTTTTCATAAAACAGCAGGATTTTCGAATCGATTCGCCTAGGGCCGAATTGACTCCCCCCTGAAAGAATCGATTCGCACAAAAGTGAATCGATTCGGCTAAGAAGACCAACCTTATATCTAAGACCCAATCATTTCGGTCTTAACCCGAATCAATTAGGTTCCCCATACCTGCAGCCACCATATTAGCGAATTGATTCGCTAAGGAGGGAGAATCGATTCGCCCTGTTCAAGATGCCCTGTTGGGGATACGGGGTTGATATAAACCCTAAATCCCCCAAATATATCTTCTTCCACTACATCCAATATGATCCATTTATAACTTCACTAAATCACTTCTACACAATAACCCACCAACATATCCAACTCTAATCATGGCTAAATCAAATACATAAGGGTTCAAACACCAAAATCATATATAACCATTTTTGGTTCAAACTCAAGAACACAAATAATAAATGAAATTTGTTCAACACAATCATATTTTTATCCAATTTTAATAACTTGCCTCAAGATTGTAGTCTCGGATTCTCCTTCGTAGCAATGATTCCAAGCCCAAATAACCAAACTCTCTATTTTCTCATCTTTCCCTCAAGGTCTCACTTCTCTCTAACTCTCTAGGTTTAGAAATACAAAAATGAGATATAAATTCTCTTGAAATACTTAAATGCCCAAATACATTAATTCTAACATTAAATGCTACCACCTACTTAAAATGACTCGTAACATCGTATTTAAGTTATAACTAGTCAAAAGTACCCCGGAACCCAAAAACACTTCTGGCACTTATTTTGACTATCTCAACCATTCTAGGACTAACTGTTCCTTTTAAACTGACATCCGGAATATTGTTCATTAGTTCTTATTCCAACGTCATATTAACTTTTTAATACTAACCTGATTGGAGCATAAATCATAATTGTCGCTTTAAAGTCCAACTACTCATCATAAGATAATATTACACTATTTAAATTCGCGTAATGGTAAATATGCAATACTCATAAATAGTAACTCCTAAATTACTTAAATTAATATTTACTTCAATTTCCTTTATTTTATATAACTAACCCACATGGCAATTTAATATAAAAATATTTCTCAAAAGTAAGGGGTATTACACTAAATAGTCACCATATCTCGTTACCAAGTTCATTCTAATGATGTCACAAAAAAATGTTTTTCTTTTAAACAATATGAAATGGAATAAAATCATGTAAAAATAATTTTATAAAATCCTAATAATCAAATCTAAAATATCCAAGAATTAAAATATGTACGCATCAATACCCGAGAGATCCTCGGAACGAGAAGACGAAAATGATCACGAAACACGACACAATGATATGTATCTTTTAACTTGGCCGCTATATCTTTAAGAAACTAACACCACAGGATTGAAAGGTCAACAACTCAAGTCCTGACCTATGACTCAAAACGTTTTGTCGAACATGGAATAAAGAAAAATTACATACAAATTAACTCTATTGGAAATTTTCCCTTACAAATATCCCCTTTTGGCTATTCTATGACAAACCAAAAACAAAAACAACTATGGGTTATCAAGCTCTTCTCAAAATTAATCCCGTATTCCAAAAGGAAAAATTTCAACTCCATTGACTCATAAACCTTGTGTATCTTTGTACACTTGTAATCTTTTCCACATGTGGTAAAACTGCATGCTTAAATACACATTCAAATGCAAAGAGAATATATAAATAAGATAACTATGAATATGGATAAATTTCCTCTATGTTTAGATATCCACCCCTAGGTAAGAAGTATCGCCCTAAGATAAAGATATCCTCCTAAAACTAAGGAGAAAGATACAATTTTCCCCCTTTTAGTTCGGGAATAAACAAAGAAAGAATGAATAATAAACCATTTCACCCTTGTAAAACATATCACCCCCCACCGCACCCCTAAAATGAGAACATATGATACCAAATGAATTTAAGGAAGAAATAATATTATCATGGAATGGTGTAAAGTTTAACAAACATAACATGGTAACACAAGCACATATAATCAAAACATGAAACAATCAGTACCAATATTGATGCAATAAATGATACCAACTTGAATACAAAGTGAAGCATGAGATACAAATGTAAACAACCAACAAGAGATACCAATATGATCATATAGCATGCCAATATGACTCAAAGGCGAAGCACAATTCAAACATTGATTAATTGCAAATGCAAACACTCACAGATAAATAGCAATATATATACATACATACATATATATATATATATATATATATATATATATATATATGCAAAGTATAACAGTGACACTTAGGCACATATATAAAGGTATAAACAGCCACAGAATAACACAAAACATATAAGATTTAGATACTATCATAGTATCGATGTGTGTAAACATGTGGTATAGAATGAAACGGAGTGTACTCGAAATAAAAGAATTATAACCCAGTCTCTCAAAAGTGCCCAAGGAAATCTATTTGACCGCATTAACTTCATCAAACAAAGATGTAGCATTATAGTGACAAATAAAGTGAACTCATGGATGATAAATAAAAATAAAGAACACTAGCTTAGAAAATATTGATGATCCTCAAATTAATAGCATCAAGAGTGAAATAAGTAGGAATCTTTGTGCAAACCCATTGATCTTAAACTTATAACACCCTCAAAATTATAGATATGTCATTTTTCACTCTCATGTTTTAAAGATAGCAATTTAATCGAAGAATTAATGTAATAAAATTTCGGCCATGGCATTATTTTTTTTTCCTTTCCCTCCCAATTTTTAGGCTCTTACCAACGATGGACTTTCAAACAAGGAATATTTCTCCCTTAGTATCCTTTTCTCATGCGCACTCATATTTTTAATAAAAGTAAAAAATCACACGCAATGGTTCTTACATGCACAAATCCCACAATAAAATATATATGTATAATGACAATTATTCTATGAGAACATACCACTTAGCTCATGTAACATATGAAACTAAAATCCAAAAGAGCTTGTGCATGTGTATGAGGAGGCATATGCAAAGTTAATTCATCAATCAAGTCATTTTCAAACTATTCTATGCAAGCTTCATTAAGAAAAATCTAAGCATTAAAAATCATAGTCAAATGTCCCAGGCACATAGAAACATGGAAGGAAGTCGATTCAAACATACCAATATGCCACACAAGATGTGTAAAACTGAATTACCAAAAATAAAAAACTTGTTCAATTTTTAAACATTTTTCCAAATGATAACAATTTAAAACAAAAAAAAATCAAAAGACTAATATTTTTTTTTTGCATGTGTTCTTAATAAAATCCGATAAAAGAAAAATAAAAATACAAAAGATCCAAACCACATACAACTAGAAAACACATATAACATGAAGTATAAAATATAGTCTATGAAAACTTGCAAACATAATCAACCATAAGATATAGGATGAGAAGAATTATGTGAAAGAATTCGAGAATTAAACCGTCCAACATTCAATGTCTCCAAAAATTATTTCCTAAGCCAAATAGATGAGTAACTAATGGCTTGGTATTTGAGAACCATGGTGACACGAGATCTAGAAAAACTAGGACCTATTCTAAGATCATAACAAAGCATCATAAGGTTACCATTCATACCATAACATGAACATGTGTAAACAAGAGGAAGATGACTGTTGGGTTGACCTTTTCCTAACATCCTCAGAAATAGTGGATACCCTTAAAAAATGTTGGTCTTAGATCAAGGCGCGAAAGAATTTTAATTATTGAAGCCACTACCAATACTACTTGAGTCTCTTATATCATCTTTTAACTTAAAAACCATATACACAAGAAAAGTTTTAAACCTCAAATGATAAGGACTCTTTATTCATATTTTAAATCATCCCTAGAAGGTTATACTCCTCTCCCCCCCCCACCCCCCCACCCCACCCCCCAAATGAAAGATAACATATACCTAAGAGTATTATCATGTTCCCTAAAATATTTTATTGATTTGTCATTATCCTCAATGGCACGTTCAATAACTCTAGAAATTTTAGGGTCCTCTAATTGATTATGTAAAAATTGGACTCTATCCTTACTCTCTTTCTTTGGCACTCCTAAATATTTAAAATAGCAATTCATGCCCATGATCATCTCAAGAAGGATATATGTTTGAGTTTGAACATTCGTAAAAAGTCAACTTTAGCTTTAAAAGAAAAAATTTCTTTTTCAAAAATTCAGTTATATTTGCGAACTTCAAATTCAAATGAGTTGATTTTCCAGCACGGTTATGAATCTCATTAATATCCTCTTGAATATTAAATTCATCATCACAAATAACATCGGATATCTTATCACTAGGATGACCCATCGAGACAAAACAAATAAATAGAGAGAAAGGGCGAGTGAGGGGGAGAGAGAGAGAGAGAGAGAGATAAACACCTAAATAATCCTAAAATAGATCAAAGAAGGGATCTACATGATAACTTGGTGATACCATTATAATATTAAATTAAAAATGTGTGATAATAGGGAGTTGACTAAAAAAGGCAATTTTTAATTTTTTCAAATTATATATTAGACTTACACAATTTAACCCCAATGTAAAATAGTGCACCAATTTTATACAAGTTATGGTCAAACTTATTAAACAACTTTATCTCAACCTAAACATGCATCTAGGTGATATAAGGATAAAATATGTAAATCAATCACAAATCTCGATAGTTACGAGAAAAATCCAAATGGGAAAAATATCGGACAGCCCAGCCATGCAAATTCACTATGATACAAACTTACACAAGACAAACATAAGACTTACACAACCACTTGATTACCTTGCAACCCTTCACGCATCTTCAATCTTCTTTCGCTACTCCAGTAGATAATATAATAATCCACCCATGCAACTTCCACAATGTGTGAGCCCACATACGTCTCAGATTCTACAGAATATCTCAGCAACTATCAATGGATTAGAATATAAAATCCATTGTTTCTTCACCACAACACCACACCACAAAGTCCATTGTGTGTATACAGCTAATATGGAGTCTTACATATGAAACAACTCTCATAAAGATGTGGAGAATGAACCTTGGTGTCCAAAACATGATCTTCAAAGCATATATGAGTTGAAACTTGGATCCTAAACAACTTGGATATAAACCATGGTCTTGGAGAGTTTTTCAAAGATTTTGGGAAGTCTAAAGTACTGAAAAAGTCTATAAGATGTTGTTTAACACTCCTATTTATAGGAGGTTCGTTAAAAACGAGATAAGAATCAAAAGAAATTTGAAAAATCTCGAATTCTACAAAATTTCGCTAGCTCTTTCAAAGAACATTGTACCTCATTCGAATGAAGTATTGTATATCATTCGAACACCATTCAAATGACATTTCCAATGTTATTTCAGCGAAGGGTGAAAACAATCTCGTTCAAAGTTTCATTTTAACATGATCTAATGAGGTACCATATCTTGTTCGGACAACTTACCATATTCATTCTAATGTAGTCACGAAAAATTTGTTTTAATTTTAAATTATATACAAAGGAATAAAATCATTTTAGAAGATTAAAAAACAAATTTATTAAATGCTAATACCCAAATATAAAATATTCAAAGATCAAAATACATATGCATCCATACCTAAGAGACCCTACGCGATGATGAAATAGAGCATGCTTGCCACTATGTCTTCAAGAAAATAATGTCATAAGCTTGAAAGGTTAGCAACCCAAGTTCTAACCTATGACACAAAGAGTTTTGTCCAACACGGAATAAAGCCAAATTACATATAAATTTACTCTATTAGAAATTTTCCCTTACACTTTTCCTCCAACATTTAAGGTTTTAATTGTCATGAAGTTATTTTAATAATATCAGTGATTATGGACTATTGGGTAAATTATCATTTTCTTTGTTAATAACTTGTTGAAATCTTTTTCGTTGTTATTGAGCTTGTCTTATTGGTTATTTAGGGATACTTTTGAGGAAACTTGATGCCTTCGAATTTTATCCCTAAAAACCCTCATTAGACAACATTTGTCCACTTGGGTAACCTAGGGGTTTAATGACTTGTTGTATTCGCTAAATACAACTATGCGCCCATGAAAGTGTAATGTATCCTTTGTACATATTTCCCATCTTTTGGTATTTCTTGTTTCTTTTCACTTCTTTACTATGGACGAGCAATGTGTATGTTAGGGGGTATGTTTGGTAGCATTTCAGGAAAGTTTCATTACAAGAGTAAACTTCAAGGGTATTTTTATAATTTTATACTTCAAGATTTGGAAATTTGGAATATTTGATTTTTTGTCTCGTCAAAATAGCTTCACTTGGCCACAGACCGTGTGTTATTCTGAGTTTAGATGAAGAAGTTATGCTAATTCTCGATGGATGCTCCCATGAAAAAATTAATATCCAAAGAAAAAGTTATCTACATGTGGGAATCGATTACCATTTGAGGAATTGTTTACCAAACCTTTTCGAGCTAGTAGAGTGTTAAATTTCACAAAGTGAATCGATTCCCACCCACTGAGATCATTTTTCTCATTTTTACAACTTTGACAAAATTGTTTTTGTATAAATAGTTTTTCCCCTATTTTATTTCAGAGATATTCGTTTTAGGTTGTATTAGATTAGATATTTTTTTATTCTTGTGATCTTTTCGCCTTTGTCCCTTATAGGGTTTTGGTTGTAAGTAATTATTCATCTTCTTCTTAACTTATTTGTTGCTTTATTCTGGTATTCATATCTTTGTAACCAAGATTTGATTGAATGTAATTAGTTTGTGTTATTTCACTTCTTGTTTTCATTATTTAATTATATGTTTGAATTTATTTAATATGATTTGTGACTAGCTTGGGGGTTAGGATCATATTTCCACCATTAATGGGTTTCTCATCTTGAATAATAGGATTCAGTTTGAAACACCTTTAATTGCAACCATGTGTATTGATATTTAAACATTATGAATTTAACTTCATTTTTCATGCAATGGTTGTGTTTATAAGGATACTGCAATGTTAATCCATTTATGACCATATTCAATTGAAAGTTTTATCTTTGATTTCTAGGCCTGGTCTCCTTATGTGGAATTTTTATAATCAATTAAATATGCATAACAAATAATATTTTTGAACCAAATTCCGTATTACATTTTTCTTACACGTTGTGGGGATACGATCCTAAATAATAATTGTCATTTAACTTAGTTTAAATATTTGCCTAGTTTTAATTTAGTTTCCACCCATATTATCTTTTACTTTCCTTTTTTCGAGTAATAAATGAATTTCACTATAAGTATTGTTCCCTGGAGATTCGATCCCTACTTGTAGCTACACTTCCAAGTGTACTAAGTTATTGTTTTTGTATAGGCGCTAAACACCCAATGACAAATTCATTTAGCAAGGTTTACGCCTCATCAATTTACATGTCGTGTGATGATAAATTTTCTTTGGTTATAGTTATTTTGTCTAGAGTTATCACTTTATGTGAGATTGATTGTTGATGGAATCTCATGATTATGGTTTTGGTGTTCACAAGGATACGACTTTGGCAGTGAGTGATGTCATCCCAAACGAAAGTGACCTTGAGATTTATTGCATGAGTAGATTATATGTATATCGCATATTTGTTATAATAGTTATGGAAGTGTTAGTTTCGTTTGATTTGTGTATTTCATATTTATGAATTGGTGGGACCCTAGTAGTTGATGAGTCCCATCATTAACCTACATGACTTGTTAGTTATTCTTCAACGGTGGCAATGGCTTACTATTAATTCACAAGTGGATAATATTTTGAAATGCATCATGAGTGCTTCTATTATATAATACTAGTAGTTTCAGAATGTTATAAGGGCTTATGCTAGTGGTTTCATGCCTTGTCGGATGGATATGTGGTTAGTTTCCCGATAAGGGATTTTCTTATTCATGTATGAGAATATGTGCATTAGCTAGCATTTCTAATGTGAAAAATTAGGTTATTTTAATAATTATGTGGCTCGGGATGGCCTCGAGTATATGAACTAGTGGATGATCAAGTGTAGTGTTGGCATGGTAACATTGTTAGGGTAGATACAAATAGTAGGCCCTTATTGGATTAGTTAGTTATTTGGATTTAAATGAGTGTTTCAAACAGTTTATTGGATCTAGAATTAGGATAGAGTATGGTATATCAGATATTTTAAAACTTGTGATGTTGTTAAGGGTCAGTGGATTGATTTACCTATGGAGTTTGGGCATCACTTTCACGATGGGTAAGCCTTTTTGTTGGAGTAGTCATAAGTGGGACTTACCTCATGGTGGATTTAGATTGGTGTAGATAGTGGTTTGTTGCATGTTAGGTACTGGGCCAACTAATCTTGGTAATTGACTAGGTTAGGTAGTAGTGTGTTAGGATTGCTCCTTATTTGGATTTCTCTTACGAGACAACCCACTCACGAAACTTTGTCAACGTGAGGAGTTGAGAAACAATTGGGTGCTAGATTATTAATTACTATATAGGGAATTACTTTTATGGTGAGATAATGCATCGAACGATGATATATTCCAACACTTAGGCCCAGTAGGGTCAAGGAGTGTGATAGAGAACCACTGCGAAACATTCGCCCCACAAGTAGAATAGGTGGGGAAATTTCAAGAAGAGTTGAGTCGCACCTAATAGAGTGGTAGCGCATGCCATCACTTTATGCTTAAACCTTTTATATAATGTTGTTGAGTTTTGCATATATATGATTATATGTATCAATGTCATATATGTGATGTGTGTGTTTACACGTGGTATTAGGTATATAGGCGCCCCGGTCGTGGCATGTTATGGTAGGCATATGTGAGACATTTTCTTTTATCTCATGGTGGTACAGATATGGCCTAGTTTTGTATAAGCCTATGATATTTATGAGGTTCATATTTCAAAGTTATGCTTTAGCAAATTATAAGGACGAAATTCGTGTATTAGTGAGGTAGAATGAAATATCCCATTTTTTTACACATTATTTATTGATTATTAAGTGATAAATAAATTATTAATAAATGGAATTAATTATTACTAATGCAAATTACAAATAACAAAATGCATAGCTTAGATGGTAATTAAACTTGCATGTGATGTATTTCTTGTGATGTGTATTATAAATATTAATTGGTGAAATTAATCATATGATATTGGACTATTTGTTATGTGTATAATAATATAATTTATGTTTTTATTAGTCTTACATAGGCCCTATTATGGGGTTTAATTGTCTAATTTGGGCACGGGGGTACTTATACCCTTAGCATAAGATTTGGCCTATTTCGGGTAGAATTTTGGGTCCATTTGGGGGTCCAAAAATTGTCTTAATAGAGGTGCAGAAATTAGAGGTATCTAATAGAGTTAAGCCAAATTAAATAATCAATTATCATCAGAAGACCAAACCCTAGTAGCCCTATACTTATGGGAGAACTGGATAAGGCTTTGGGAGGAGAAAGTACAAGATATTCAAGCAAGGAGCCACTATTCTTCGAATTAAGGCTAGAAATCTCATGAAATACACTTTTGAATATGTGAATTATTTATAATACATGCTTTACTATGGTAATATGAGATTAGAACTCATTCTTAGGGCTTAATTGTATTAGTCTAAATCTAGTTTATCAATATGGATTAATTAGGACTGTAATTAATCTACCTATGCATTAGAGACTTGTACAATGATTACTAAACATGAAATTGAATGATTTGGATGATTAAATCAGGAATAGGACCCATGTGTTAGGATTTACTTTTGATATTAAGTAGATTCCCAATGTTAATTTGCAGTTTTCATATGAATTCGGCCAATTAAGCCCATTTATTATTAATGACGAACTAGGTTTCAAAGTATTAACTTTGATGAGTTAAATCTTGTTTTTGATGATCTTGATTTTAAATAATCTTTGAAATGAATTTGTAATTATAACCCATTAGTTAGATTGAACTTTAATTAATTTCCCAATCTAATTTGGGCGTCTAAAGTTTCTATAATGGAGGTTTGGAGGGGCAAATCCTATAATAAAGAAGGGATCTAGTACGGGTACCCTCGATCGATCGAGGCTTGATCAATCGAACCCCAACATTATGGATAATTTCATTACAAATGAGTGGGATTTTGGATTTTTTTATATATTTCTTGTGAATAATTTACCAATAGTTAGCAAAACTGAAATTCTGAGTTGGCTTTTTATTTAAGGCGATTTATATTAATTTATTCAGATACTAGACTTAGTAAATATTGGGAATAGTTACGTAGGTTGGAGATTTAAACCTTAGTACTATTTAGTGCCATCCGATTTTAGGGATTAGGTTAAATTAGGTTGATGCACAGTTGAGCAATATCCTATGGTCATATGATTGTATTGAGTTTGGACAGTATTGACCTAAAGTGTTTGGGGGTTGATTCAAGACTTGAGAGATTATAGCTCGTGAAATTAACTTAATGATCAAATGAGGAGACATATATGTGTGTTATAAGAGAGTATGTATATATATACTAGTGTATGCCCATGCCTGAAGGCACGTCGAAAAATTTCAAAGTACGTAATTGTAAAATGGGAAAAATTTCCAAAGTACATAATTGCAAAACAGAAAAAAATTTGTTCCCTAATAAAACAAATTGTAATTAAAAAAATGGTCTTTAAAAATTTAAGCAGAATTTCTTTTATTTATATGACTATCCACTTTTTTAAAAAAATAAAAAAAAATACATCAACAAAACTAATATTCTGTAATAACAATACTAATAGTCTTTCCTAACCATAAGATTGCTTTGCAATATTGCAACCAATACCAACCTCTAAGATAAACATAACCTATTTAACTCAAAAGAACAGAATGATTGTTGATACCAAATTTAGTCTGCTGACGTGGATCAATTAAGTGGAGACACGTGTCAATCTACATGGCACTTACAAACATTTCTGAGCAACACCTTGACTTCGAGGAACTCAACCTCCCCGACCAACTATAACATTCCGAGTAACATGTGTTCTCCGAGGAACTTTATTATACCGAGCGACTCACGAAGACCGAGCTACTTAGGCGGGCCGAGCTGCATCTCGTACAAAGCATTAATGACCGAACAATCAAAAGAGATACTGCGCATTAAATGCTCATTATTATCACACAGACGCATATGCCTATATGACAGCTGTGTATTATTCTTTCATTTGTACAGCCTCAACGCTATAAATACATTGTAACCTCCTCATTAGAAGGGGACTCGAAATTTCTTGGTAAAACTACTATCGAGAATTCTATAAACAGTCATCAATAACACGAATAGTGGACGTAGGCCATTCCTTCAAGGCTGAACCACTTTAAAAATCTTTTATCTTGTTTATTTTTTATCTGTGATTGATTAATTAGAGATAATCTAATTTTTTACATCAACAGATTGGCGCCGTCTGTTGGAAACGACTGAAATTCTCATTTTTCACCAAAAAAATTTATCACCAATGGCTGATAATCCTGAATCCAGTAATCGAAATGCTGGAAACCCCCCGAATCTGGCCGCTCCTCCAAATGCCCAAGATCTGGCTGGAATTATGGCCAATTTTGCTCAAGGCCAGACGTCCATACAAGAGACTATGCGACAACTCATGCTAACTATCCAGGGTGGAGCACCAACCCATTCAGGACAACGAAGTGTTCAAAGAAATACCTGTTTGCTTTCTTCGCGTATTAGGCAGAGCGATTCATATCGTACTGAGAGATCTGATGATTTTTCTTATCAACCAGATCGAACTTCGTCAGTAAGAGCCACAGATACTGAGCAACACATCACTCTCTCTCCAGAAAGGACTAGTGCCTTGGAGAGATTAAGTAGAGTTTCTCCTTTTGATCGATTGCGCCCTAGGAAGAATAAAAGTCCTCTTAAGGTTGTGTCGAGAAACTTTTGATGACCACCTGATCTAAGAGAGGGCTCTGCTCAATCACAACCAGCTACTCGTCATGATAGATCCCAGGAAGCGACTTCAACACGATCAATTTCTCGAACCAAGAGGCCCGAGGAAGGTAACGATGCATGCAAAGGCTCTATTCAAAGGTTGGAGGATAGACTAGGGGAAATGGTTAAGGCCAAGAATCCTCTACAAAGAACTTTTGTCCAAGAGACACCTTTTATACAGGCAATCGTGGATTTTCCCACACTGTCGAAGTTCAAAGCACCTGTTGTGACCCCTAAATATGATGGAAAAACTGATCACGTCCTTCATATAGAACAATACCAAGCTGCTGCCGACATCTATGCAGTGCCAGACGAGATGAGGTGTAGGGCATATTCGGGAACTCTTACCGAATCTGCACAAATATGGTACAATAATCTTCCTCGGGGGAATATTTCAACTTTCTTTCAACTGGCCGAGCTCTTCATTGGAAATTTCTGCTTTGGAGCAAAACCAGTTAAACGAGTAGCACATTTGCTAAGTGTTAGACAAAAGGCAGTTGAGAGCACCAGGGATTACATAACCTATTTCAATAACGAGAAGCTCGAAGTTATTGATTACGAGGAAAAGACAACGATTAATGCTTTGATGAGTGGGCTGCTGCCCAACAAGTTGTACTACACTTTGGCCAAAGATCCACCCAGAACCATGTCAAAACTGATGGCAAAAGCGGCTAAGATTATGAATGCCGAGGAGGCTATGGCTGCGAAGAAGAATATGGATACCAAAGCGACCAGGGTAGAGGTTGATAAGGCTAAAAAGAAAGAACATAAGAGCAATGGTGGTGACAAGAAATCAAAAGAAAATACATCATCGGAAGTATTGAAGAAATTTGAAAATTATACTCCTTTGAAAGTAGACATAAACCATGTCTTGGAAGAGATCAAGAATAGCGAGGAACTAAACTGACCTGAGAAAATGAAGTCAGATCCTGACAAGAGGAATAAGGCCAAATATTGCGAGTTTCATAAAGACCATGGTCACACGACCAAAAATTGCATAGCTCTCCAGAATGAAATCGAAGCACTCATTAGACGAGGAAAGCTGACCAAGTATGTTGATCGAAGAAATGAAAGAAAAAGCAGTGACCGAGCAAGACAGAGGTCTAGATCTCCTCGTCGAGCAGAAGAAAATAAGAAAATGGATCATAAAGATGATCAAGAAGACGACCCCGATCTCCCCAAGAGACCAAGACAGCCAAAACGTGAGGTATTTTCAATTTGTTTTGGATCATTTGATTGTAACGTTATTACAAGTGGAGATGCAGGAGGTGGGGACCTTACTGCGGAAAGGAAAGCTTACCTCAATGAGGCTCAAGCTTGTTCATACATTCAGCGAATAAATCTAGCTGAGGATGATCGCCCGAGGAAGGTGAACAAAGAAAAATTGGTCATCGGTTTCTCCAAGAACGACCTCGCAGGTGTACTATATCCTCCTGATGATCCACTGGTGATCAAAATGAGGATGAAGGAAGTAATAATCTCAAGAGTACTGGTGGATAATGGTAGCTCGACAGATATCATGTTCTACTCATGCTTCGATAGTTTAAATCTAAAATTGTCTCAGTTGGAACCTTATCATAGGCCCCTCCTCGGGTTTGCTGGCGAAAAAGTCTTTCCACTTGGGACGATCAAGTTGGATATGTTCATCGAAACATGGCCTGCTTGTCGAACAGAAAGAGTACGTTTCTTTTTGATGGATAAGAATGTCCAGTCAGCTTACAATATCATCATTGGAAGGGTAGGTTTGAAGAAGTTCGAAGCAATACCATCTACTGTACATCAATGCCTGAAATTTCCAACCAATTTTGGAGTGGGAGTTGTGAAGGGTGACCAAAAAGTTGCTCGGGAATGTTATTACTCGTCTGCCGAGCAAGAAGAACTGGAGGAATCTAGGAAAAAGACTACGACCTACTAAGTGAATGAAGGTGCAGAGATTGAAATATTGGATCCTAGAGACGAATCGCAGCTCGTGAAAGGTCAAGTGGTGGAAGCTACTAAAAATATCATTTTGGACGATCAGCACTCGGAACGAACAACTCAAATAGGCTCGTCGTTAGATGCCTCACTAAAACAGGAATTGATAGTTTTCCTCAAAAGCAGAAAACAAACTTTTGCTTGGAGTCATGAGGATATGCCAGGAATAGACCCAAATTTCTTATGTCATGAGATCAACGTGAATAAGGAGATCAAGTCAGTGAAGCAAAGAAGAAGAGTGTTCAGCCCCGAGAAGAACCAAGTTATACAAGAGGAGGTCGAGAAGCTCCAGAAAGCTTGCTTTATTGAAGATGTTAAATATCCAGACTGGTTAGCAAATGTGGTGATGGTGAAGAAGAAGAACAACAAATGAAGGATGTGTGTAGACTTCACCGACCTCAACAAGGCTTGCCCAAAGGATCATTTTCCTTTGCCCCGAATTGATCAATTAGTGGATGCTACCTGGGGGCATGAGTTATTGAGCTTCATGGATGCTTATTCTGGTTACAACTAGATTAAAATGAAACCTGAAGACAGGGAGAGTACCTCTTTCATTACCCCTAGGGGAACTTATTGTTATAATGTTATGCCTTTTGGTTTAAAAAATGCAGGTGCAACATATCAGCGGCTGATGAACAAAGCCTTTGCAGAACAAATCAGTTATAACATGGAAGTTTATGTTGATGATATGCTGACGAAGAGCAAGAGAGCTGTTGACCATCTAATTGACTTAGGCCACACCTTTGATCAACTAGATAAATATCAAATGAAGTTGAATCCTACCAAGTGCATATTCGGAGTACTAGAAGGCATGTTCCTCGGGTATATCATCAACCAATGAGGAATTAAAGCAAACCCAGAGAAGGTCAAGGCTCTGTTGGGTCTACGATCTCCAACGACGAAGAAGGAAGTGCAAAGTCTCACTGAGCGAGTTGCAGCACTTAATAGATTTGTATCACGAGCAACAGATAGATGTCTCCTATTCTTCAAAATGCTTCGAAAAACGTTTAAATGGAATGACGACTGCGAGAAGGCTTTTTAAGAATTGAAGAAATATCTGGGAGCACCTCCACTGTTATCCAGGCCAGTGATGGCGGAAAGATTGTACTTATATTTGGCAGTGTCGGAGAATGCATTAGCTCGGCGTTGATAAGAATAGAAAATGGAGTGAAAAGGCCAATCTATTACAGTAGCAAAGCCTTCCGAGGAGCAGAGATCAGATATCTAAGATTGGAAAAATTGGCACTAGCATTGATCGAGGCGAGTAGGAGAATGAGGCTATATTTCCAGGCTCATACCGTAGTTGTGTATACTGATATGCCATTGAGGCAAGCTCTTCATAAACCAGAAAAATCAGGGAGATTGATGTACTGGGCAGTAGAACTTGGTGACTATGACATAGTTTATGAGCTCAGATCATCGCTAAAAGGGCAAGCAGTAGCAGATTTTATAACAGAGTTCACCTATCCTGATACCTCCGAGGAGAAAGAGCTGCACACCGACCAACCTATGGATGTTACAGGATCATCAAATTTAACCCCCGATCAACTTAAGGTGGTCGGCGAGCAAGAGAAGATGGTCGACGAGCAACAAGAAGTGATAGAGGAGGATAAAAATAAGCAGCAAATATTCCACTGAGGAACTCTATCCGATCAAAAATTTAAAGACGAGGTACCTATATGGAATCTATATGTGGATGGCTCATCTTGCACTACAGGCTGTGGGGAAGGGATTGTTTTGAACAGCCCGGATGAGGTCGATGTGGAGTATGCTCTGCGCTTCCAATTCAAGGCTTCTAATAATGAGGCTGAATATAAAGCTATGATTGTAGGTCTTAATTTGGCAAAAACCATGGGGGCAGAGCAAGTTATTGTATTCAGTGACTCACAATTGATCGTAAATCAAATGCTGGGAGTATATGCAGCCAAAGGAGAATTAATGATCAGGTATCATCCAAAATAAATGGAAGTCTTATCAAGCCTAATTGCAGTACAGATAATTAGAATACCTAGATTGAAGAATGCAAGAGCATATGCCTTAGCTCGGTTAGCTTCAGCCACACACATCGAGCTACGAAGAACAATCCCAATAGAATTCTTGGCTAGTCGGAGCATAGATGAAGATCTGATGGTGAACTTTATTACCCTTGATTTAGGACCATCTTGGATGGATCCCATCAGGGCATATATTGAGGAAGGGAAGTTACCAACTGATAAACTCGCAGCCAAGAAAATGAAGTTTAAAGCTGCTCGTTATGTGTTGACCAATGGTTTTCTATATAAACGAGGAATTATAGCTGGCTTGCAGAGATGTGTACATCACATCGAGGTGAAAGACTTGATCGAAGAAGTCCATGAAGGATCTTATGGATCCCATGTAGCAGGTCAAACACTTTTGCAAAGGATAATGACGCAGGGATACTATTGGTCGATGATGAGGGCTAATTGTATAGCCTATGCCAAGAAATGTGATAAGTGTCAACGCTTCTCCTCTATTCGAAGAACTCCCCAGGCATTGTTAGCACCTATTACTTCCCCTTGTCCATTTGCCATATGGGGAATAGACTTGGTCGGGCCACTTCCAACGACTAGGGGAAGATTTAAGTATCTCGTGGTTGCGGTGGACTACTTCACTAAATGGGTTGAAGTTGAGCATCTCATTGATATGATGTATGACAAGGTGTATCAATTTATATGGAAGAGCATCATTTGTAGATATGGTCTTCCTCATGCATTCATCACAGACTATGGAAGCCAATTCGACAACGAGGAGTTTGCTGCATATTGTTATCAGTCGAACATATTGAAAACCCACTCTGCACCAAGCCACCCTCAAAGCAATGGACAAACTGAAGTGACAAACAGAACGCTGTTGAATGGCTTGAAGAAAAGGCTAAATGATGCAAAGGCAAATTGGATCAACGAGCTGCATTCTGTACTATAGGCTTATCGTACTACTCCCCGAGCAGCAACAGGATAATCTCCATACATGCTAGAGTTTAGGAGTGAAGCTGTTATACCCACCGAGTTGGGCCTCCCAACACATAGAGTACTGAATTTCAATTCCCCTATTAGCGGCTTGATGAGAAGGTTAGATTTGGACATGCTCGAGGAAGTTAGAGAAGAATCAGCAATCAGGAACGCTGCATACCAACAACGAACAACTCTGTTCTACAATAAGAGAGTGAAAAAATGCAATTTGAAGGAAGGAGACTACGTGCTAAAGAAAGTGATTCAAAAGCACAACAAACTGGAAGCTAATTGGCATGGGCCTTACCGAGTAACAGAGGTTGTTCGACCAGGGACGTATAGGATTGAAACTTTTGAAGGGGAGGAGTTTAAGAATGCATAGAATGCAGAGCATCTTCGCAAATATTATCAGTTGTTCAATCCCTATGTAATGCAGTTTCTCTTCAATATGAATAAACGTTTTCGATTTTCGGCCCAATTCCCTCCTTTTGTTGAAAATTTTTCGGAGTATTAGTGCTACACACTTGGTCAGGAATAAAAAAATTTCCCAGAAATACCAACTACGGTTGGTTAGGAAGAAAATCCACCAACTAAGGTTGGTCGGGAATAAAAAATTTCCCAGAAATATCAACTATGGTTGGTTGGGAAGAAAATCCACCAACTAAAGTTGGTCGAGAATAAAAGTCTACCAACTAGAGTTGGTCGAGAACATTTTTAAACAAAGTAGGATTAGGTGATAAAAGTCATCTGATGTTTAGCATTAAAAAGCAACAATCGAAAATAAAACAAAATTTTTTATACTTGTAAAATTTTAAATTACCACCAACTCTAAGCTGGTCGGGAATAAAAGCATCATCAACTTTGGTTAATCATTAAATGATTATCACAAATTCAGAATAGTCGATAATAAAATTTTCACCAACTCTAGTTAGTTGGCAATGTAAATAGCATAAAATATTAACATATATACATGCACATTCATTAGTAAATAAAAGAAATGTTTTACAAAATATTTAAAAGACAAGGACAATCAAGATTGCAAAAAAAACTAGAAGTTTTTCATTAAATCCAGAACAAAATACATTAAGAATGAAATACATAAGAAATTATTGCATCAGTCATCCTATTCTATTGGTTTCTTCCCCTGTGCCTTTGAAACAGGTTCTTCACCAGCAGGAGGATAGTCTAAAGCATAGGGAGAATTTATGAAATTGAGATCTTTGAGCATCCTGATATTCATTACGGATGGCCGATCAAGAAGGTGCTCTGGACGAGATATCTCGAAGTCGAAATGAAGACTGTAGTCATCGAGATACTTTTAAATCAGGCATTGAGGAATGGCCCGAGCAGGAATCCAGCTCATGTCGAGTTTGAAAGGTGGCACTGGCAGGTCGAGCAACCCAGGGTCATAGTAATCCTAGAGATAATGGTCTTGTTCCAACTGCAGCACACCCAAGGCGTTCAGCCATCCTTTCTTATAACCTTCATTATTTGCATTTTGGATTCGGTCATCTAGATGGTAGAGGGCTTCATTATAATCAGCCATCCAGAACTCTCTGGGCTGCTTGTGAAATTGATAGGTTAACCTCTCTAGCTGCTCGTGGAGGTTTTTCGTTAAAAGTTCTTTACTCTTTATGGCAGACTTTTGTGCAGAGAGCTTCTCGTCCAGATTCAGAATCTTCTTGGACATATCAGCTAATGCTTCATTCTTAGCTATTAACTAGAAGGCCTAATTCTCCAAAGCTGATTGAGTTCTTTTTTCTTCAACAGTAATCCGAGCAGTTCTTGCCCGTCCCCGAGAATCTCTTGCTCATCCACGAGTAGAGGTAGAAGGACCGATTCTCTTCAAGGTTTCCAATTCTTCTCTCAAATTGGCATTTTCAACCTCCAAGAAAGAAAAACCTTCATCGTTGACAGGAACCAAGGCTCCCGAGGTAGAGGCTGCAGATTTTAACTGGGATACCTCTCCTCATAAATTATTGTTCTCCTGCTCTAACAGTTTGGCGATCTGCCTATGCTCTTCAACCTCAGTAAAGTCCTCTCTTTAATGTCATGAGCAGCGAACAACTTTTCATATCCTTTGTCAGTATTCAGTTACTGATACTTCTTCTCATATCCCTGATGCAAAAGGGCTGTATACTCCTTGTATTGTTGTTGAAGCTCCTTGAGAGTGCCCTGAAGGTCTTCAATTATCTCATAATATGCTACATTATTAGCCAATGCCCGATCGAGCAGACACTTTAAATACTGGTATGCTTCAATTGCTCGCTCTGAAGCATCTGGACCGAGGATATCGATAATTTGAGCTTCAGTCATATCTGTATGACCAGCTTTGAAGTATTCACTGCATTGTTTCAGCAATTTTGTATCATGAGCTGATAACAATTCCATCCTAGCCATAAACTAGTAAAAAGAAGAGATAGTAAGAATCAATAAGAATGCAAACACAGAAGGAAGAAGAGAATCAACAGTGTGAATAATCAAAATTTCAAATTTTATTGCATCATAAAAGAGAAGTACATAGTTCAGAGTTACATTTGACAAAAATAAACAGAGAAAAAAGTTTGAATAACTCTACACCTTCTCCTTATTATTCCAAAACTTTGTCGGGAATCTGGGACGAGGAGGTAGGTTGCTCGGATGGCATAGAAGGTTGTTTGGTGGGTGCTGGAAGCTGCTTGGATGAAATGTTGGTTGATTGAAGCTGCTCGGTAGGAGTAATAGTTGGTTGGGGTTATTTGTAGCGAAGTTTAACAGTAGGGACCTGATCCCCAACCATCATAGAAGATTCCTCGGAGGCAGCTTCATCCTCTTCTTCTTCCCCGGGAGAAAGAGGGGGGCCAGGAATGTGTCGCTGAAATAAGTCTGAATTCTCATCGACGTTCATCTCTTTCAGAGTAGCAACCTAACCATCCCTGAAGTATTTGAGGCTGCCATACTCCATTTGTGAGATTATGGCAGCCAAACCCTTATTCCAACCTTTGTCCCAGCCAGCACTGAATGACTTTTTCACAGCCAGTTTCCTTTTCACCTTCTCTGAGGAAAGCTTCTCAGATAGAAGTTCCTCGGTAGCTTTCAATTTCCTTTCTGCCTCTTCCTTCTGACGACTAGCGTCCGAAGTCTACTTAGCTCTTCCTCAGCAGATTTGAGCTTACTTTCAAGCTCTCCAGCATTTTGGAGCTTCCCTTCGAGCTCTCTATTCTTACTTTCCAAGTCTTTTATTTTCTTCTCCAACCCCTTGGAGACTTCAACAGCCTGATCCCTCTCCTGCTCGGTGGAATTGAGCTACTTCTCCCAAGCAGCTTTATCATCAACATATTTCTGACGAGAATCCCTTAAAGACTGCATCATACCTACAAAAGCCTCCTCCACACCTGACGAGGAGCTTGAAGCTTTAATAGCTTTATCCTTTTTCAAAATTGTATTAAAACAAGTTACCAACTGGAAAAAGAAAACAATTGTAAGCCAGTGCAGGGATATAACATTGAATAATGAAAGTTTAGATTTATAATACTTATAGAGGCAATATGTCGAGCAGCCAAGTTGGTAACCATCTCCCGAGAAAGACTTTCTTCAACATCTTGGATCTCGAGGATAATCCAAGACTTCACCGAGCTCATAGCAGATCTCGGAGTAATAAAAGTGGGA
The DNA here is from genome assembly GCA_949130495.1 of Sambucus nigra. Classification (NCBI taxonomy): domain Eukaryota; kingdom Viridiplantae; phylum Streptophyta; class Magnoliopsida; order Dipsacales; family Adoxaceae; genus Sambucus; species Sambucus nigra. The sequence goes on along the minus strand of OX422211.1, from coordinate 127,301,339 downwards.
ACACCACTTCCAACAGCTAAAGGCTGAGAGAAGGATTCAGCCAATTTATCCGAGGAGCTCTTCTTCGGCTTCCTCGTAGGAGCAAGAATAGTTTCGACCAAGGATGTGGTCTTGGTCGGGGATATGATTATAACCTCTCTTGGAGCAATGACCTTGCTCGGAGCCACTGGGGGCTTCTAGGCAATTTTCTTAGTAGCAGCCAGAGGGGGTGCATCAATTTTTCTTGTCCCTTCTTCTGGGACATCCTGCTTGCTTTTCTTTGCCTCTCCAGTAGTAGAGGCAGATTTCTCAAAGAGGGTTGGATCTCTTCTTCTCTTCATTCTGTCGATAAGAGGAATGTGTGACTCAGGAGAAGAACCTTCAGAAGCTGGTGTTGGTTCTATGTTACTTATCACTGGACGAGCAGTAAAAGACGAGGTGTAACTCTTGTACTACAGCAAGTATGAGGCTGATCTGATATGCTCGCCGGTGACAGTTTGATGCAAACCCCAGATAAGTTTCAGATGCTTTAAATTAACTTCTGTCTCCTTTGGAGAACTTCTTTTGCTGTCAACTGCAAATAAATAAAAATCAAAATATCAGTGACGCATTTTATCGAATATAAAGAAAACATGATTTCAAAAACTAAATAAAATAAAAACAACCTATCCCATTGCCATAGGGAGGGCATCTGGGACCCTGATATACATCATTTTTAGCTAATGGAGCATGTTGCCAATTTTTCATAACAACCCCATGCTCAAAGTAATCCCTGTTAGCATCTGGGAGATTGACAACTAAAGCCCTATTTAAAAACCTAGTTTTTAAATAAAAAGTACTATCATCAACAGCCCATCTATAGCAAAACATAATCTCTGGAATTACTAAGAGGGTTCCATGAATCTGATTTAATCTATGGACTCCATTAACTATTCTCCATGTATTGGGGGCTATTTTTGCAGGTACTACATCAAAATATTGACAGAATTCCAAACACAAGGGGTTTGGAGGAAAAGAAAAGCCACATTCGGCTACAATGAGACTGGGGAACCAATGTCCCTCATCCAAACAAAAATAATCAGGAGGACCAGAAAGTTCTTCCAAAATGTCCCAGGAAGGAATAGAAAAATCAGAACGAAATTTATCAAGCGACTCAATAAGGTAAACCATGATGAACAAAGAAAATAAAAGAGAAGGAAGAAGATCTTACAGAATAAGGGTAGATCAGTTGATAACGAATGATGGAAGGAATGAACGCACAAGATGGAGAAGAAATGGAGAGATCAAAGATACAAATTTGAAAAAGTAAGAGACGATAGAATTTTCTGCAACGCTTAAATACCTTACCTTGGGAAGGGGTAAAAATAATGATTTCAAAGAGAGACGTTTGCTCTACCGGCGGCTAAAAGGACAAAAAGGCACGGAGACCAAAGAAGTGGGAAAAATTCAAAAAAAGTCTGATTCTATGAATACGAAAGGAAAATTAAATACAAGGAAAACACTCCTAAAATTCAGGGTGACTATTTAATCCCACCATATTTCGAGAAGAATGTTCCACACTCCTCAACCTCGAACTGTGACACATTGGGGGATTCTGTTGATACCAAATTTAGTCTGCTGATGTGGATCAATTAAGTGGAGACACGTGTCAATCTACATGGCACTTACAAACATTTCTGGTCAACACCTTGACTTCGAGGAACTCAACCTCCCCGACCAACTATGACATTCCGAGTAACAGTTTTTCTCCGAGGAACTTTACTATACCGAGCGACTCACGAAGACTGAGCTACTTAGGCGATCCGAGCAGCTCAGGCGGTTCGAGATGCATCTCGTACATAGCATTAATGATCGAACAATCAAAAGAGATACTGCGCATTAAATGCTCATTATTATCACACAGACGCATACGCTTATTGGACAGCTGTGTATTATTATTTCATTTGTACAACCTCAAGGCTATAAATACATTGTAACCTCCTCATTAGAAGGGGACTCGAAATTTCTCGATAAAACTACTATCGAGAATTCTGTAAACAGTCATCAATAACACAGATAGTGGACGTAGGCCATTCCTTCAAGGCTGAACCACTTTAAAAATCTTTTATCTTGTTTATTTTTTATCTGTGATTGATTAATTAGAGATAATCTAATTTTTTACATCAACAATGATTTTTTCAATAATGTAACATTTTCAACTCAAAAAACCCACAAAAAAAATGACCTAGCAGGTGAACCGTGTCAATGGCATAGTCTTAAATTCTATTCTTTTGGGCACAATTTATAAATAATTTACAAAACATTTTTTTTATAATAATGTAACAATTTTATAAGACAATTTTAAAACTTACATTTTTTTAAAACAAACAAAATAGATTTTTTGAACATACGCAGTTTAAAAAAACACATACTTTTTAAATAAAGAACCAATTAAAAATACTTTTAATTAGTGTACAGTTTAAAAAAACATTTTCATAGTTTTTTAAACGTGCACAATTTATACATTTTTTTAAACGTTTTAATTATTGTACAATTTATAAATTTTCTAAACCAATATTTTGTACTGTGTAGCTATGAATTGAACGAAATCCTTATTGGAAACATTGTGTTGTGACGTGTTATATCGTGTTGGGTCATTTTTATATTGATCGGGTTCATTTTTTGTTTAACTAAATAATGTGTTGTGACGCTTTTTGATAAGCAGCCAAAAGTGTAAAATTTATACCCCGAATAGACGTACTTTAGTTGCTAATTCTCGGCAATACGGGTCTTATACGCTTAAATGTTCATTATGCAGGCTTAATTGCAGTTGCGGTGTTCAAGCGTTTAAATCAAAGCAATTACGCATAAATGGAGTTAATTGTCGTCACCCATAACCCTAGCCTACCCAAACTAAGTCTTAGCCTATCCCAAACCCGTGGGTGTGTTTGATTTGTCCCTTTTTATTTCTTTTATTTCTTTTACTTAAATTTTTATTTGTGTCAATTTATTTTTAGTATTTTATTTCATTTGAGTCATGTATATATTTTTAGGAATTTTTATATTTTTATATTTAGGGCGTCGTATATTAGTTTCTTAGTTTTTAGTTAGTTTATTATTATTTTATTTTGTTTTATTTCATTTTTGTTTATTAGTTTTTATCTTCAATCTTTATTGAGTCGTGTTTAGTTTTTAAAGTTTTTATCGTGTGTCGTGTCATTTTTATTTTTTATTTTAATTGATTTTTATTTTTAGTTTAGTCAAAGTTTTTAGTTTAGGTTCATTTTATTTTATTTCATTTTAGGGGTCCTAATTAAAGACACACATCACCTATGTCACTCACACACAAATAACTTATCCTACACCCACCTACACCTTATCCACACCACCTCATCTACTCCCCCCAAATCCTCTCTCTCCTCTCTTCCACCATTTTCAAGCCCACCAACCTTTATCAAAACCCAACACCACAACAAAACCTTATACCACCTAAACCGCCGGTAGCGCAACCTGAAAACCAAAACGAGTTGGCGCCGCTCTTACCTGACCCGCGAGCCACGACCCTCCTCAACCCATATTCGGCCAGATCCCGACGCAGCAAACTCCGGCGCCTGCCTCCGGCGGGTCGTCAATCCCATTGCCCCTCTCCCTCAGCCATCCATCGCCACCCACCACCCGGCGAGCTCCAACCCGCTGTGACCAACGCCGGTGACAGCCCTATCCCGCTGGTATCGTCTTGACCTCACCATTTCGGCCTCGAACCGAGCTCTGGCGCGCACCTGACCCCAACCACTCCGTCGTCCGACCTTCCCCCTGCCCTGCCGAACCACCAACCCGCCGGCGGAACCCCCAGCTATTCCTACTTTCGGCCGGTTATGTCCCTGCCATCCCGAGCCACCTCCAGCACACCATAACCCACGTTCAACCGACTCCAACCAAACCCAACCACAAACCAAAACCAAATGCCAACAAAGCCCGCATGTGACACTTAAACCATTTTACCAATTTTACCCCCAATTACCCTTTTTACCCAATACCCAAAAATACCCCCATAACTAAATCATATTTTTATTCCTATCCATTCTCCCACAATCATGACCTCACATCCAAACCACATGAACCCTCCATTAAATTCCTAAATAAACCCTCACCCAATACCTTACACACCCTCTTGCACCTTTGTCTACCCAAAATACCCCTTAGCCCCATGTGTGCTATGCATCTTCTATAAAAGAAGACTCAAGACCCCATTTGGGAGAATGAGGAGCTTGGTAGGAAGAAAATTCTAGAGAGAGAGATAGGTTAGACTAGAAAATAAATTAGGTAGAATATTTTTGTAAATGGTTTTGTTTTTAGTTTTTTTAGATATTTGTGAGAAATCAATTGTTGAGTGATTCAAATGAGTGTTTGTATGTAATTGAATATTGTGGAAAGCTCAATTTGAATGGATGTTGCTCAATTTCAATGGAGGATTAGAGTCCAATTTTGTAAATCGAGGAGAATTGTTTGAAGATTTGTCCTCTTACCCTTCTATTTTATTTGTTTATGCCTTTGATTATTAGTTTGTCAAGTTTTATACCATGTTAGGCTAAAACCCCTTACAAGGGGTGGGGTAAAACCCTTATTTGATTTTATTTTATTTTTATTAGTTTAATTACTTGAAAAGTCCCTTTGAATGTTAATTTTTATCCCTCACCCTTAAATTTACGCCTCGAGAGAGGGTAAATGATTTTCGAGAGAAAATCGAAATTCTATTTATAATACTCATTTTAGATTCGAACTAGAGATAGGGGTTTCTTAAGTGGGGTATTATAACTTGAATTTCAACTCTAAATTTATTTTCTAAGATTGACATAAATTTTAATCGATCGATCCTAGAGGGTGATTGATTAAAAGGAGTGTAGATCTATTTTTCTAGAGTTGTGGGGTGTTAAACTTAATTTTCTAAAAGATTACTATTATAATTACACTTGCAACGAGAGTTGGTTTGTAATTTTGATATTAATTTGGGAGAATTCAAATAATTAATTAATTAATTAGAATAACTAAAATTTGTGGTGTAATCCCACTCCTTGATTGTTCTCACAATTATTTACCTCATTTATATCTTATTTTTAGTTTAGACTTTATTATTCATTTTAGTAATTTTCTAGTTAGTTGTTTTTATCTCACATTTAATTTAATTTAGTTTAGTTTAGTTTAAATCATCACCTCACCCATTTGTTTTAATATTTGAAAAAGCTAAAAAAAAGTAGAAAAAGTAAAAAGCCCAAAAAGAAAATAAAAAGTGAATTACAATTGAATTTGTCTCTAGCTTACTCCTTATGAAGTGGATTCATACCCTTACTTACCGCTACACTTTAGTTTAATATTATATTGTAGGTAATTCAAGGTTTTGATTAGAAGGAGCTTGTACAACAACGACAAATATACGCAAAAGTTACGTTATCAAATGGCGTCGTTGCCATTCTTGGGATTGTGAAGCTCGGAGCGGAATCAATTTTGTAGTTCATTTATTTCCTATTCTTTGTTGCATTTTTGTACCATTTTTATATTTTTAGAAGGCTTGTATTAGGAATTTTATCATTGCTTGTATTGTGGTGCTTAGAGACACCATTTCTTTTTCATTTAAAATTGTAATAATTGAAGCCAAGCATGATAGGGAAACCGGACAAGGTAGAGAGAGGGCGTCTATAAGTGAGGATTTAGAAGCCCCTCTACCTTGGGTCGGTAGGACTCTCGGGGATGACTGAGATAGGCGTGATATCCCCCCGGTCGACTCAAATTTTTTGGCACCCCACGGTGTAAAAACCGTGGGAGGTACATTTCTACACACTCGTGTCTCTCCTGTTAGCGAGTCAATTCTTTTGTGTGCTCTTGTGTGCTCTTCTGTGATTTTATTCTCGCATTTATTTTTTTGAATGGTGTGATGAATTAAATTACTAAGACCTACACCCGGTCACTCACGAGATGAAATTTCATCACCCTACTCACTCGCTTACCATTGTGTGCTACCCTAGCCATCACTAAATTTGAAATCCATTCACTAGGTAGCCCACTAGGAGAACATTTTGCAAAGGAGATCATATAAATTCCGTGATTCTTTATCGCTCGTGGACTTAATTAAAATTGGACTACCCCTTTCACTAAATTTAAAAATAAAAATTGGCTATGTGCTAGTTAGGAAATTTTCTTGACTTGTGTGTGTGTCCAATTCCATTTTTCAGTAGTTGATTTTAGTTAGTTCATTCCAAATTTCAAAGTCCATATTTTTCCCCACCTTTTCTTCCACAAAAAATCCAAAAATATTTTTCTTCCTTTATTTTTCCAAAAATATTTTCTTCTATTATTTTTATAAAAAAATCCAAATTTTTTTTCTTTATTTCCTTTTTAGAAAAAAATCCAAAAATATTTTCTTTTTCTCATTTTTAGAAAAAGAAAAAAGTTCCAAACTCCAAAAAAAATATTTGTCTCCTCATGGCCGAAGAACGTCCTTTACGGGATTACTTTGGTCATTTTCCATTAACGCGTGACACGTGTGAGAGTGATCGTGAGCCGTCTCTTTATGATATTATTAGTGGTTTCACCTCTCTCACGAGTACCGTTGGTACTCTTGACCCATCTATGCACTCACCTCCTATTCCATCACCCTCGGTGTCGACGTGTCTCGTCCTTTGTTGTACACCCACTGTTATTAGGATGATCACATGTCCCATGAGTTCTCATACTCTTCATATCCATACAAACCCACCATGGAACATGTGTATCCATATGACACTGTTCCGGAACCCACCTCGGCCCATTATCATGATATACCAAATCCCGAGTTGTGTGAGTACCCGAGCTATTCATGGAGGCCTGATCACCCTTCCACGCAATACAAATTCCAACCCGATGTTGTGGATCCTCACACGTTCCAACAGTTGTCATGGAAACCTTATGCACCCAGTCACGATCAGTCCCCTCACTACGCACCCACTTAATTTCAACCATTTGTCCATCATGAAAACGGTCCTTTACTGTATGATGTACTTGCCCCCATCCCACACACTTCCTTTGAGTATTCTCCATACACTCATGATAGTAGCGTGTTGTGTCCACCTACACCACCTCCACCACCCATCACTCCACCACCATCCACCTCCACTCTCAAAACCCTCTTGCAAATGTTCATACTTGAAAAAGAGCTAGCAATTCAAACTCAAGATCTCCAAAGGCTTGAAAAAATGTTAAATGAATTGGAGTGTGCAAGAGAGTCGGACATTCCCATGCCTCCACTCATCGTTCCAATCGAGTGTGATGATGATGTGTCCTCTTGTGACACGAATTTTGAGTGTGACCAACCCCACCACCCCGAGAATCTCGAAGTTGAGACCATTCCATGGTCCGGGTCCCAAGTCGATAATTGTGTTGACTTACCTTTCGATAGTGAGCCTGATCAAATCCCACCATGTCCATATGAACTCCACATTGCGGTTCCCACTCCCGATATATCCAAAAATATGCCCGAGCTTTTACCTTATGCCCCAATTGCATATGTCTCTGACATGCCCATATCTCCTAGGTTAGCTCCGGCTACGAGTGTTCACCATTTTCCCAAGATAGAATCTGTGATAGTTCCTACCTATCCGGATATGGATGATGTCCCACCATGCATGACTCTCTTTGAGCCCGATATTTTTCATGAATCCTCTATCTCTGATCTTGGTGCCTCATTTTACCCACCCACCACATTCCCCAATGCTACTCTTATGGAGAAGTTAATCACTCACACACTTCCTCCTGCGAGTTCCCTTATGGATCACTCCGCTCCTCATGAGGAGTGTGGGTATTCCACGCTTGAGTTGGATCATCTTCCTCCACCATTTATCCCACCCGATCCACCATTTATCCCACCCGACCCACCCATTGTCCCTTCTATCCCACCACCTGTTTTGGATCTTGATTTTACACAGTTCATGTTTCCATCTACATTTTTAGATCCTCACCTAAAGCCACCCACCCATGAGAGTGTTTGTGATGCTACTCTCCACTTCCGTGACACCGATCTTGTTCCTCCATGCACACCACTTCCTTGTGGTGTTGATTTTTCTTCTCAACAGTTCCTTGGCGTGTCACGGCACGACCATTACCATCGCCCATTTATAGAACGGTCGTGTCATTTCTATGAGCCCCAACCCATCACTATTGCCAAATCCTTTTGCCTTCCCATCCAACTTAAGCACCATGGTTATAGAGCCCTAGTTCCCCTCACTTTTAAGATCAATAAGGCCCGTGACCGATACCTCTTCACCCTTTCCACCCTCACCATTACCCTAATACCCACCCACCCATGATCCACCGATGCTTTGCATCGTGTGATTCACTTCGCCATACAAGTGCATTGACCACTTTAGCCTCTATCCAACAAGACTGACACTTCAATCTTGTTTGGGGGTGATTCTCATCACCTAATTTTTCTGCCACCCCGCACTTTCATAGATCTTATCTTTAGGGTGAGAATGGTTCGGTCTGGCTGAAGATATTAAACTTAGCGCTACCGGGAGGCAGCCCGCGTTTCTTGTACTAGTCTCATCATGTTTGGGGGTGGTGTTTCACATCACCCTATGCTTTACCATGTTATAGACTTGTACACCTTTTTTTCTTTTATCATTTACTCAGGTTTATTCTTGGCTACCTCTGTCCACTTCATTAGCGATTCATTCTGGTAATCTCTTTCCTACCTTATGCTCTCAATTTTAAAAATCATTTTACTTAACATCGAGGACGATGTTCCTTTTTGTTTGGGGGTGGGGAATTTTATCAAAATCGTACATCTTTTGAAAAAATTTGAGTTTTAAACCTGATTTTTAAAATTTCACGCAGTTTCTTTCATCTCACTCATTGATGTGAATTTTCAATCATCCATCTTTCTAAGTCTAGGAATTAAGCTAGAGAATATTTTTTCTAAATAGCTTATGTAATACGTAACAAGGCATGTTGCACCATGAATTTCTAGACTCAACAAAATTTGCGCACTTATCACGTCACTACGTTTAGAGTTGAGGAGTACTACAATTCTAAAGATAACCTTAAGGATCACTAGTGGAGACTTTAGCTTGTGAGATTCGTGCCTTTCACCCTTTCAGAGTGTTTTACGCAATCTCGGAGTCACAAGTTGATTCAACTTCTTTTGGGTCCGCACTTTAATTGTTGTATGATCTCATTATCTTTCATAAAAATTTATCTTGATCACTGAGAATGACATTTTTTTTCGAGTTGTAAGAAACATGTGCTTTAAATTTGTCCCGAAAACTAGATTTTCATCCATACACTTCCCCCCATATCACATTTCCATTCACTTCACCCATTATATTTCCATACTCTTCCATAATCCCACATATTTCCCCACACCATCACCTACCATTCATATATCTATCATCATTTTTGAGAAAAAGAGTGTGATTCAAAATGTTAAATGTCTTCATTTGGTTTGAAAAAAGAAAAGAAAAAGAAAAAAAATAGAAAATAGCAAATTATAGAAAAAAAGAAAAAATCGAAGAAAAAAAAAGAGAGAGAAAAGAAAAGAAAGAGAGTTTGTAGTTCAGTCCTTGTTAAATAAAGACATTGGTACTTCGTGTATAGTACACTCTTCTTTCACATCCATCACTCATCCATTATCCATCATATCACTATCCTACCTACCTCATCCCATCCATCCTACGTATAATATATTTCTCATCCCATCTCATTTACCCTCACCCATAAGCATCCATATTCCCCTAGGTGTTCGGGCAAATGAAAGTTGACGTGGTGAATAACTTGACGTTCTCACTATTGTGATCAGCATTCTTTCATGAGATCATTTTTCATTCTAATTATACGTTCTTTCTTATATGTGTGTGAGACGTTTGAACCTGCTTACATTTACTCACCTCCTCACACACAGGAGCGATACACTAACCCATATCTCGAGAGTTCGTTTGAGAGAGATATATCCGTGAGATTTGAAGTTGAAGCGTTGATTCCGAAAAGGTAATCTAGGAATTACTCTTATGGTTATCGACCCGTTTTGACTGATTCACACTACACACGTTGAGTTCTAGGAAGGATGTGCCTTGAGTATTTACTTAGCTAACATTTTCTACATTCTAGCTTGTATTTCCCAAAACATTTATCTCATGACGAATTGTGCGATTATTCTACGTCTAATGAGAGATTGACTGCCCTTCAATAAATCATTTTGTAAATAAATAATTTTGTGGGTATATTCCCTGCAAACCCTCACGAGACACAACTCGTCCTGTAGGGCAACCTATAGGTTTAAAGGCTTGTTGCACGTGCTAAGTGCAATCGCAAGTGCCCGCGAAAGGGGTACACTTTTGGTTTCTTATCTGTTTCTTTCTCTCTATCTTATTGCTCGAGGACTAGCAACGCTCTGTTTGGGGGTGGTGTGATAAGCACCCAAAACTGTACAAGTTATACCCCGAATAGACGTACTTTAGTTGCTAATTCTTGGCAATACGGGTCTTATACGCTTAAATGTTCATTATGCAGGCTTAATTGATGTTGCGATGTTTAAGCGTTTAAATCAAAAATGGACTTAATTGTCGTCACCCGTAACCCTAGCCTACCCAAAGTAAGTCTTAGCCTGTCGCAAACTCGTGTGTCTGTTTAATTTGTCCCTTTTTATTTCTTTTATTTCTTTTACTTAAATTTTTATTTATGTCATTTTATTTTTAGGATTTATTTTAGTATTTTATTTCATTTGAGTCATGTATATATTTTTAGGAATTTTTATATTTTAATATTTAGGGCATCGTATATTAGTTTCTTAGTTTTTATTTAGTTTATTATTATTTTATTTTGTTGTATTTCATTTTAGTTTATTAGCTTTTATTTTCAATTTTTATTGAGTCGTGTTTAGTTTTTAAAGTTTTTATCGTGTGTCGTGTCATTTTTATTTTTTATTTTAATTGATTTTTATTTTTAGTTTAGTTAAATTTTTTATTTTAGGTTAATTTTATTTTATTTCATTTTAGGGGTCCTAATTAAAGACACACATCACCTAAGTCACTCACACCCAAATAACTTATCCTACACCCACCTACACCGTATCCACACCACTTCATCTTCTCCTACCAAACCCTATCTCTCCTCTCTTCCACCATTTTCAAACCAACCAACCTTTACCAAAACCCAATACCACAACAAAACCTTATACCACCTTAACCGCCGGTAACGCCACCTGAAAAACAAAATGGGACGGCACCGCTCTTACCAGACTCGCGAGCCACGACCCTCCTGAACCCATATCCAGCCAGACCCCGACGCAGCAAACCCCGGTGCCTGCCTCCGGCGGGTCGTCAATCCCATTTCCCCTCTCACTCCGCCATCCATCGCCACCCACCACCCGACGAGCTCCAACACGTTGCGACTAGTGCCGACGACAGCCCTGTCCCACTGGTATCGTCTTGACCTCACCATTTCGGCCTCGAACCGAGCTCCGGAGCTCACCTGACCCCAACCACTCCGCCGTCCGACCTTCCCCCCTGCCCTACCGAACCACCACCCCGTCGGCGGAACCCCTAGCTATTCCTACTTCCGTCCAGTTATGTCCTTGCCATCCCGAGCCACCTCCAGCACACTATAACCCATGTTCAACCTACTCCAACCAAACCCAACCACAAACCAAAACCAAATGCCAACAAAGCCCACATGTGCCACTTAAACCATTTTACCAATTTTACCCCCAATTACCCTTTTTACCCAATACCCAAAAATACCCCCATAACTAAATCAAATTTTTATTCCTATCCATTCTCCCACTATCATGACCTCATATCCAAACCACTTGCACCCTTTATTAAATTCCTAAATAAACCCTCACACAATACCTTACACACCCTCTTGCACCTTTGTCTACCCAAAATACCCCTTAGCCCCATGTGTGCCATGCATCTTCTATAAAAGAAGACTCAAGACCCCATTTGAGAGAACGAGGAGCTTGGTAGGAAGAAAATTCTAGAGAGAGAGATGGGTTAGACTAGAAAATAAATTAGGTATAATATTTTTGTAAATAGTTTTGTTTTTATTTTTTTTAGATATTTGTGAGAAATTAATTGTTGAGTGATTCAAATGAGTGTTTGTATGTAATTGAATATTGTGGAAAGCTCAATTTGAATGGATGTTGCTCAATTTCAATGGAGGATTAGAGTCCAATTTTGCAAATCAAGGAGACTTGTTTGAAGATTTGTCCTCTTACCCTTCTATTTTATTAGTTTATGCCTTTGATTATTAATTTGTCAAATTTTATACCATGTTAGGCTAAAACCCCTTTCAAGGGGTGGGGTAAAACCCTTATTTGATGTTATTTTATTTTTATTAGTTTAATTACTTGAAAAGTCCCTTTAAATGTTAATTTTGATCCCTCACCCTTAAATTTACGCCTCGAGAGAGGGTAAATGATTTTCGGGAGAAAATCAAAATTCTAGTTATAATACTCATTTTAGATTCGAACTAGAGATAGGAGTTTCTTAATTGGGGTATTATAACTTGAATTTCAACTCTAAATTTATTTTCTAATATTTACATAAATTTTAATCGATCGATCCTAGCGGGTGATTAATTAAAAGGAGTGTAGATCTATTTTTCTAGAGTTGTGGGGTGTTAAATTTAATTTTCTAAAAGATTACTATTATAATTACACTTGCAACGAGAGCTGGTTTGTAATTTTGATATTAATTTGGGAGAATTTAAATAATTAAATTAATTAATTAGAATAACTAAAATTTGTGGTGTAGTCACACTCCTTGATTGTTCTCGCAATTATTTACCTCATTTATCTCTTATTTTTAGTTTAGACTTTATTATTCATTTTAGTAATTTTCTAGTTAGTTGTTTTTATCTCACATTTAATTTAGTTTAGTTTAGTTTAAATCATCACCTCATCCATTTGTTTTAATATTTGAAAAAGCTAAAAAAAAGTAGAAAAAGTAAAAAGCCCAAAAAGAAAATAAAAAGTGAAATACAATTGAATTTGTCTCTAGCTTACTCCCTAGAAAGTGGATTGATACCCTTACTTACCGCTACACTTTAGTTTACTATTATTTTGTAGATAATTCAAGGTTTTGATTAGAAGGAGCTTGTACAACAACGAAAAATATACGCAAAAGTTACGTTATCACTTTTACTTGAATCTTTTTCTTTAATGATGAAAAAATAATGCCATGTCGTGTTGTGTTTATTTTGATTTGGTTGATTTTTGGTTAAAAAAACAAAATTCATTGTGCCGTTTTTACTTGGATTGTGTTCAAAATACGTAAAAAATCTATTTCGTGTGTGTGTCATGTTTAATTTATTCAGATTTATTTTTTATTTAAAAAACATTTTTTATTCTCACGCTATTACTTGAATCGTTTTTTATATAATTAAGTCTACTTTTGTTTAAAAAAAATAAAAATCGATATATTTTTTTCTATGATGTTATCTCCTGAATCCATATATAATGCATTGTCCATGAGGGTTTGGTAATTGATGACAGTCATAGTGTTGGAATGTGGCCTTGAGATCCAAAAGAATTGTCCTATCTTTACCATAGATTTGACAGGCTTCAATTTGCAAATTAATTATGTTGGTTATTTGCTTTGACCGTTGGATTGAAGGAATACCACTTCGAAATTGAGGCTGCTGACTTGAGTTTGTCCAGCTTGATGATGTTCCATTTCTTGTACGTGCAGAAAAGGACGATTGTTGTCCTTGATTTGAAGTGAACAGCTGCTTGTGGTAATTGTAATTGTATGGCTGCTATGTGTGGGCAATAGGCCTAAAGCCCCTACTTCTAAAATTAAAAAGAGATAGTGTAAGTAGACCCCTTCCAAAGTTTTTTCTTGTGACTTTTCCCCTCATGGCATTAAATGCCACTGTTAATTACCATGTAATATCTAATAACTTCCCCTGGTATCCGATGTATATTTTATTATCATGGTGTGTTATTTTTATCTTGATCTCGTTCATTTTTTATTTAAAAAAATCATTTTAATATTTTTCTTGATTGATAAAAAAAATAATGTCAAGGTGTGTTACATTTATTTTGGTTGGATTCATTTTTAATTAAAAATAATAATTTTTATGAAGCTATTTTTATTTAGATTGTGTTTAAAATTCGTAAAAAAAAAATATTTCATATCTGTGTCATGTTTAATTTTGTCCAATTTATTTGTTTATTAAATTTTTTTTGTTCTCACGTTTTTACTTGGATTGATACATTTATTAAAAGAAACTATTTTAAAAACGTGTGAATTGTAATGAAATAATAGAAATCAGTATATATTTATTAAAATAAATTATCACCTCAATTTATATAAAATGTGTCAAAATTTTACACCGAGCCTTGCACCAAATGTATCCGATAATTTTACATGGAGCCCTGCTCCAAGTTACCTAAAATAGCGTATAGGCCGGCGACTTTTCTTTTACATACATAGGTAATATGTTGCCAACCTGTCCACATACACTTTATTTTTGTCTCGAGTGAATTGAATACTTTTATGTATAGAGGGTAATAATTAGATTTTAAAAGATCCACTATTTTTTCGTGATTTTATACCTTTAATGAATTAACCTTGAAATGCAACTTGCTTTTTCGCTTGTTTCATGATTTTAAAAGATCCACTTCTTTTTCACTTGTTCTTTTACATACATAGGTAATAGGTTCATGGCTCATATTTCACTTGCTTCCAAAATGCAACTTTGATATGAAGATAGATATGATGTTTAAGAAAGTGAGACATGATGGTCCCATAATGAATAAAGCTTATTTTATTTCTTTTAAGATTTTTCTTTTCAAAATCTTGGTTATAAATAAAATATTGTTAATTAAAGAAACAAAAAAAAACATTTAATAGAACATATTAATACATTTCCATCCACCCTCCTTTTTTTCTTCCACTCGTATAAACAAGTTGCATGAGGTAGAGATGGGGCAGATTGCAAAAAAATAAACACAGCTATTATCAGAATAAATGAACAAAAAAATTAAAAATAAAACATTGAGTTAAAGAAACAAAAAGAAAACATATTAATCCATTCCCCTATAAAGTATAAACTTGTTGCATGACGTAGCCGGTGGTCTCGTGATCAGATTAATATACACATTAACATTCATTTTTATTTATGTCTATAAACTAAAATTGCAATTGAAGAAACATTAATTATAATCATATTAATAGTATCCTAAAAAAATATGCATGACTGGATTTCAAATTTGAAAAACTAATTAAAATTTTCCTTATTTCTTGACATGAAATTACAAAAAAAAAACGTACAGTTAATATATGGCTAAAAACGTAAAATTAACATATTAATACATTTTCATCCACCGTCCTTTTTTTCTTCCTCTCGTATAAACCTGTTACACGAGGTGGCAGGTCGAGCAGACTGCAAAAAAATAACACAATCGTTATCAGAATAAATGAACAAAAAAATAAAATAAAACATATTAATCCATTTCCCTATAAAGTATAAACATGTTGCATGAGGTAGCAGGTAGCAGGTGGTCCCGCCATGTTTCCTCTTTTTCTCTAATTATTCACCCTCCCACCAAACCAAACTGTACACAGAGCATGCCTGTAACCAAAAGTGAGTATTAGCTTGCTTCAAAAAAATAAAGTAACAAGCCAAAAATGAAATCGTAAAAATGGACTATTTGTTTCAAAAATCAAACGAAAAAATGAAATGAAGCAAATAAATAAAGAAAGAAAGAAAAAACATGATCCCAACCCCAAACAGAGCCCAACCCCACTTCTACAACATATCTGAAATGGAGGAATATGGAAGGGAGATGGAAAAGGAGTGCTAAGACAGAGGTAGTGAAAAATATCATGGATTGTTCTTATCGACCCGAGAGGTTAATGGTTGTTTGAGGTCTTGTGGGTGGTGTCATCGACTAAGAGAGAGAGCGAGAGATTTCATTGGTAAGAGATAGAGAGAGGGAGGGAGAGAGAGAGAGAGAGAGAGAGAGAGAGAGAGGCGGACTAAAGAAAAAGAGAAGTGATGGAGAAGTGGGTTTGTGAGAAGAAAATAGATTTCAAAGGAGGATTTAAAAGCACACATTGTTAGTGGGAGGAGGATTTCTCTCCACAATGGTAAAATCCTTTTGTACCCTTGTTTTTGAATTTTAATGTAGAGGGGAAAATAAATTTGAGTGTGTCAAAATAGGTGGAAATAAAAAAAATTAAGGGGAAAAATAGAAAGTGCAAAAACAATTCATCTTGTGATGTCATAGTTGAATCTTATGACATACATAAGTTTTGTAACTTATATATATACTAGCGGAATGCCCGTGCCTGAAGGCACGGAAATTTTTTCCAAAGTATCTAATTGCGAAACGACAAAAAATTCCTTAGTACATAATTGAAAACGACAAAAAATTCCAAAATATATAATTGTAAAACGATAAAAATTTCATTTCCCAACAAAACAACAGGATTCATATATAATATGAAATATACAATATTCTTCAATCGAACTCACATTGTGTCTCAAATAAACAAAATGTCAAATTTTATAAAAATGGACATTATCTCCTTTATTTATTGGACTATCCACCCTGCTCAAGGGTTAACAACCAATCCAACCATATAAAAAAAATATCCAAATATGCCCCAACTGCTCCACTATAATGATTGTCCGTTGTTTTCAAAATGCGACCTGATACAAAACAAAAAATATATTTAGTCAATTGAAATAGCTAGTCAAATATTATATAAATCATGCTAATTATTAATTATATAGCAAATACTCATTGTCGCTAACATGTCGCTAGAGAGTTCCTATAGCCGATTAAATAATATTTTAATATTAAAATATGTTCTTTTATGATAATGTTGAACTTATGTCAATCGCCATATTGTATGTGTCTATGTAAATATTATTAAACATGACAATCAACATATTGTATATGGATAGTGCCAATATAGTCATTTGTTATTCCCTAATTAAATAGGGGCAATATCATTCAGTAAGTCTAAGAATTCCATCGAAAATTAACATCGTAAGACATGGACATGCAAACATTAAGAACCTTACCTGATACCAAATATTTCAAGACTTGGTGAACAAAAACTAATTATTAACAACTCAGACAGTTGGAGTTTAATTCTCATCAACGCCTTAATAATTCCATGTTGCATATTTCATATGTTTGTAAGGAGAACTATTAGGTAAGACCAGTGTTTTAAAAAACGCGCATAGGCGGCGCTAAGGCACGCCTAGGCGCGAGGAATTTTTGATACGCCAAGTTTTGGCCCTAGGCGTGGATCAAGGCGTGGTCAACGATGGTCAACATTTTTTGGGATAAGGCGTGAAAAACGCGCATTTTGGGGGGTAAGGTGTGAAAAAACGCGAGTTTTTTAGAAGTAAGGCATGAAAAAATGCAACTTTTTGTTTTTTTGTATTTAAAAAAAATAGTATTTTAATTTACAAATATTTAGACATATTTTTAAGGTATGTACCATTTTAATATTTTTAATAACCTTGTAATAGTAAAAAAAAAATTAAAATTTATTTAAAAAGGCCTAAACGCCTTTTTACGCCTAAGGCCCGCCTAGGCTTCTAAGGCTTAAGGCTTGGCCTTCACGCCTCGGTCACGCCCCACATTTTTTAAAACCTTGGGTAAGACCATTTGCATAAAGTGGTATGACCATTTACAAACTCTACAATATGCAAATCAAAATGTAGAATGGAATCTTCCATAAAGAATTTAAATATATAAAAGGAAAGAACAAATGGAGGAATCACAGTTAGGGATAATCATTTTATAAATCACTATTAGGAATAGGTTTCATAGAATTACGATTAGAAATTATGGAATAAAGTGGGGAAAGAGATTTTCCAAGTACAAATAATTGGTTATGCACAACACATTTATATATGTAATAGCGTCTTGAAATCCTTCTTATGTACAACACATTCGAATATGCAATAGCATCTCAAAATCCTTCTTATTCACAACACATTGGGATCCGGCAATAGCCTTCTTATTAACCATACTCAATTAACAAAAGACCAATAAATTTATCGTGGTTACAAAATCCGACATTAAGATAATATTGAGATGATACCTCCTAATTACAACAATAACATGATAGACGACTTCTTTAATTGTAATACCTAGGCTTAAATAGGCAAAAGGAGTCCAAGTTCCCAATATACTGCTCCTAACCTCCTGCATATAAAAGGAAATGTTTTGTTAACACAAACTTGCTTTCAAAATTATCTAGAAAAAAATATTAGAAAAATCAGAAATTACAGATAAACAAACCATTTAAAAAATATATTAAAATAACAAATAAGCAAAAAAAACTCTTGTTAATTACTATCACAAAAGCAACCTCGGACTTTAATTGAACAGCATAACAAACTCATAAGGATCACTATATCAAATCGAAAAAAAGGGGACTAGAGAAACTCTTATTCCGCTAACTAATTATCAGCACCAATGCCTATATCTAATTACCTTTATTATATCAATTCAGATATCATGCCCAAGGCTATCGAGAAACTCTTATTCCGCTAACTAATTATCCGTAACTACTGTAATACCAAATATGCTTTTATGGGAACTAAAATGCAATGAAAATTAGTATGAAATAATGTTTCACAAGTACTCTGCAATTAGGGACAAAGGAAAGATTAGTATAAAATAAAGTCCAAGCCACTTATCAATCCAAAAACAAAGAAATAGAAGCCTGTTTATCTGCATATGTATATCACTATTTTGGTGAAAATATATTGAGAGACCATAATAAATGTACCAACTTTGAATAAATTAAATACGTGCATTAATGGAAGCTTTTTTTCTTCATTCACACTCTTCAATACCACCACATAAAATTAAACCGAGGAAAAAAAAGATACATCAATATTGAAACTCAATAAAAAGTAAATTAAAGGGAAACATTGTATAAAAATTGATATGGAACGTCAATAAAAAGTGTTAGAAATAGACACGATACAGATGCAATACCATCTGTACACTTTAAAACCAATGCCAAGATTGTATATTCGATGAAATTTGTTGCAATACAGTCTGTTATCAGTTGCAATACACTATTTTATATATCATATACATATAAAAGATTGTATATTAGATGGAATGTGCTTTGGTATGAATTTTATTGCAGTACAATATTTTATCAGTTGCAAGATTGTATACAGATTTATGTTGTTTCAATTTATACATAAATCTGTATAAAAAAACAAACTGAAATGTCAAAATTTGACATGGCTAACCACTTAAACTTTAACAAAGATAAAAATTACCTCTACAAAGTTGATGAAGACAGTAGAAATGGGAGAAATTTGGAGTATGGGAGAGAGATTGTGACAGGTCAGTTTTTGGTGTCGCAGGCGAGATATCATCCTTTTCAATGGAGAGTGTGTATGAAAGGAAGATATAATGGATTTTAAGGAAATAACGACTTTTCTACTGCACAATTCCAACTGTTCACATTCTGAAAGAAGTCCCAATGCTAAAACAAAATAAATATCAAATCAAAAACACGTTTTTATGAACATGATAAATTACAAAATTAAAATCCTACCTACAAAATAAGACTTTAACAATAAGTAATTACAATGGATAAAGAAATTAAAACCTATATAAATTCACATCGACTCATATATAAATACACACAACATTGTAACGAATGGCTGGAACATAGACTTAAAATAAGTATTAGTAAAACAATAGCATATACAAATTCACACCAACTAATTTAATACACACAACATAATCAACAAAAGGCTAATGTCACCAGAATAAACATGGTAAACTTAGTAAGCATGCTCAGCTAAAAAATCAGGTAACGTCTATTGAGCAATAATGTTTCTCAATAGACACGGCTATTGAGCAATGTTTGTAAAGATCCCTGGGTCAGCTAATAAACACGACTATTGAGCAATAATGTT
Organism: Sambucus nigra; assembly: GCA_949130495.1. Taxonomy (NCBI): domain Eukaryota; kingdom Viridiplantae; phylum Streptophyta; class Magnoliopsida; order Dipsacales; family Adoxaceae; genus Sambucus; species Sambucus nigra. The sequence continues at coordinate 127,281,431 of OX422211.1, read as the reverse complement.
TCTCATTAAAAAATATCCCTGGGTCATACTAAAGCAGGTAACATCGTTAGTAAAGAAGAGAACATAAACGGGAGGTTTTAGCTGCCTCAAATTGTCGTAGGAGCTTTTTTGCAATAAAATTACAGTTTTTTATTACAAAAAAGAAAACAGAAACGGGAGCTACTAAGCAATAAAGTTTTGAGGAAGTTACCGGATTAGATGAATCAAGTTCGAATTAGATGAATCAAGTTCTTTGAGATGTTTCTCAATCCTACTGAGCAAGATTTACAGTATTCGAATTAGATGAATCAGTTTCTTTGAGATGTTTCTCAATCCTACTTTATTGGGCAAGTAAGAGAGATTCAATCTCTGCTACAGAAATGGCCTCAGATCTTGAACTTACAGACACAATGAAAGTATCATACTGGGAGGGAAGTTCATCAAAATAGCATCGATATCATCTTTCACGGTGAAAACATATCCAACATAAGTCAATTGATCAATTGATCCTGCGTAGAAATTCATTTATGGAGGAATAACCTTTCTTAGTATTCAGCAATGGAGCTTTAAATTGAGAAATCTTGGCATTTTTTTAGAAGAAAAGTAGGTCTCGTTGAGTGAAGAAGATCGTATGTCTGTGGATACGTCGAGTAAGCCTCAAACCTGCAAAACAGCCAACAAATAATCAACAAAAAATCCCATACAGTTGAATAAAGAGGCATTTGGGCCTAGTCCCAAAATTGTAGGTTGAAACTTAATTTAACCCCATAACGAAAGATTTATGTGTAGCATTTCTCATGACCTTTTTTTCCATGTATGTCGTTCTTGTCTTTTAGCCTATATTACAAATGAGGAAATGAAAAGAAAAAGAGGAAAGATTTTAAGGAAGCACCTCTATTACTCTGTTATTGGAAGTAGTAGCAGCTCCCATGGGGATTGAAGATCAAATGAGGACTGAAGGGAAAATGACGGCAGCTCTGTTATAATGTTACTCTGTTGTTGGAAGAACTAACAGATTTGAATAGCAAAGCAGCAATGCCCGTGATGTTATATACCAAGTAGATGGTGTCGTTAAGGAGCTTTACAATGGATTTGTTTGCGAACCAATAGTCGCATTTCACATCATGAATGCAGGCAAGCATAACCCTGGTGTGATCTGTGCACCCTCCACCTCTATAGAATTCTTCTCCGTCTTCATCTGTTACGTTCAGCCACCCTCCTTCGTTTAGAACATACTTATCTGAGCAACTATAAGACAACTATATATATGTATTTATGTATTACAATAAAACACATATACACCTCATCAGAATACTTTAAATTCAAAGTCTTTATCAATAATAATAAAAGAATAAAGAAGCCATAGATATAAAGCTAATATCATTTAAAGAATGAAGAAGCCAATCATGCTTAAACATTTGGTATAGACATTTGATCAAACACATAGAATCTGTGGACAACACGTGCTTAAACAATCTTAAATTCTAGTTAATTACACCAAGCATAGTAGATTGTAAGAACAAATATTATATTTTTTTATAACACAAAAAGTAATATAATTTAGTATTTAAAAACAAACTGTATTTAAACACAAAACATATTATTGACAAAATTGTATTTAAACACAGAAACGTATAGGCCTTGTTATCTTTTTCATCCTTGAGTGAGAACCTCTTCAGTTTTTCGAGCTGCATTCTTCATCAGATCCAACCTCATCAAAAGAAGTGGTCAATTTGAAAAATATCTCATCAAACTCATCTTCATCCTCATCATCCGTAGAACTGACCTTTGAAGAACAATAACCATCACATTGAGCTACTGACTTGTCCTATTTGTCTTCCTTGGTGTTGGTTCAACTTTAAATTCTTCTTCATCTTCTTTATAATAAGGGAAAGAGGGGTGGGAAACTTTCAAGGACTTACAATGATCCACATAAGATATAATGCTAACTGAAACTCCACCTGAGATGTAGATCACAATCAAGTGTAGATGACATATTGTCACTATCTTGTAGCTGCCCAGAGCAAAAATCCAATCATGTATTAATAAGAATGCATTAATTTTATATCACATTTGGAAGGAGAACTTCAAATATGAACAATAAAATAAATTCCATCAAATCAATGCACTAATATTCAAACAAATATAGATTAAATAGTTCCACCTGCTCTTAATTAGAGTGAAGACGATTATGATTGAAAAATAAGCAGAAGACGGATTGACCTAAAATTACTTACAGTCATATATGGACTTTTTATATAAATCCATTAAAGTAATGGAAAGATTGGCAAAAAAGTCTTTTTTAAAGAAAACTGATCAAATTTTTTTTCCCATAGTGTTTTCAACGCTCCATTATAGTACTCATCATAGTTCATAAACACATGCATATATTATCCAAAATTCAGCCAGTCAATACTTACAACAGAGTTAAACAATTCAAATATTATAGTAAAGTCTAATAGAGAAGATATCAAAAATTAGTAAACTTGGAAAAAATTGAGCTTACACCCCTATATTAAATAAAAAATAATAATATGGAAAAATTATGGAAGAGAACAAAAATTAGAGTATACCTAGATGGTGAACCCCATCAATTAAAGTATACCTGGAAAATAAAAGCTAATTAGAACAAAAACCACCAATCACAACTCTACTAAACCCATTAACAAATGCAAAAATACTCCCACAATATATAAAATTTAGATCTAGAAAATTTGGAGAAAAAACTCATAATTTTCCAATCAGAGAGAGTTATATCAATTACGAACAAAAAAATTTCCTGATCAAGTAGGTCATATGATCAAATACCTAGAAAGCATGCAGACATTTTTCCTCATCTCCAAATACCTTTTTTCTTAGATGGATCCTTCACACCATTAAAAACACAAAATTAGTAAGGGTAAAACCCAAATACACGTAATATATACACACCAACAATATCTGAAATAGATTCGAACCAACAAACACCAGTTTATCACTTGCAAGATTCAAACCAACAAACACTAATAACATGAAGAATACTGTTAGTTGTACAAAATCAAACCAAAAATATACAGAGGAAGGAAAAAAACACATCTATATAAAACCTTCAAAAAAATTGACAGCAAGGGCCAAAACACATTCAAATGTAAACCCATAAAACTTTGCAAATGTAAATCCTAGTTCAAATGTAAACCTTAGAAAATTCCAAACGTAAATTACCTGCTAAACATTGGTAAAATGGGGGGTTGAAGGACTGAAGAGAGAGAGAGAGAGAGAGAGGTGTTCTCGTCTAATTGATCGTTCGAGAGAGAGAGAGAGAGAGAGGAGTGTACTTTGATAAGAGGAAAAGAGGATCCCAAGTGAGTAATTTCCTATTTTACCCATTCTTTTGAATTTTGGACAAGAGGGGGAAATAAAATCAAGGGTTAAAAAGAGGGGGAAAGAAAATAATGAAAGGACAAAAGAGAAAAATTAGGTTTTTCAATCTCAACCCTTTATTTCTTGCATTGTTGGACAAATCTCAACCACTACTTAGCTTGTCAACTTATTGAATAGTAAGCAAACTTCTACTCCTTTATATATATATATATATATATATATATATATATATATGTGTGTGTGTGTGTGTGTGTGTGTGTGTGTGTGTGTGTGTGTGCGCGTGTGTGTGTGCACGCTCAAAGTTTAGAGACATAATAAACTTAGAGCTAGATTAAATAAGGTTTGAGACTTGATAAACATTATAACATAATGAACAATCCTTTCATTTGGGAACTGGGATGATTGGGGATATACTTGAGAGTACGCGGTATCCTAAGTTGTAGTATATTTGTAGTAGGGTCTTGAGAGATAATAAATCATAATTAATTTGGCAATCCGTCGTTTGGTTATTAGGATGATTCAGGTATTATTGATTGAGTGTATATACATATAAATTATGTGCTTATATGAATATACCCATTACTCGTGGTGAATCTATCGATTGTTTTTTTATTGAAGTAGTTGTGACCGTGTACTGCACGCTTGGATATTAACGTCGGACTTTATGGAGGCTGATATCACGCGTTCAGTTCTTTGTCGATTCTTGAGTGCGAGATGTGAAAACATGATCCATTGGGCAAAATTTGTTATAGAAATTAGTGTGGTATTTCTTTATATTATATATTTGTATTATACATTTGGTTAGTTTAGACTCTGTGATGCGAGAGATTAATGATCTGATCCATCGGTTGAGTTTTGGTATGGGACTGTGACACCCCGCCTAATAAAATACCGGGGGATCACTCCTATATCAAATTAAAACAGGAGTCTCATATGGATCATTCTTAGCATCACTGTCGAAAATCCATTTAATTACTAATAACCTATTAGGCAGGTGTCAAAATTTTACTTAACTACTCTTTTTAAGAAACTAATATTAAAACATCCACACAGTTTGCGTAAATGAAACTGAAATGAAATAAAATAACCGAAAACTCGATCAAAATATACAACCATATCGAATGTTGTACTGAAAGAATAAATAAATGCAATTGGGTTATTAACCCGAATGTTTATACAATACCTCCTATCTAGAGTACAAGGATAGAAGCTTCTATCGAGAACCTGCACGCAACCACAGCTGCTGCAGCTGACGTCTGACTCGAAGGAATTGTCATCCAGGCGTCCCTGTGTTTGGACACCTATATATATATATATATAATATAGCAAGAAAGGAAAAGTAGATAAACGGGTCAGAGCCCGAGTTTTGAAAATATTTAGCAAGTGCATAAATGCTTTATTTTAAAAAATATGTTTTATCTCATATTTAAATTGGTATCGCACTCCCATGAGATACCCCTCACCTCTCTACTAACAATGCAAACCTAGCGCATCCCTCTAATCATCTTAGTCAAGCTACCCTGCTAAACTAGTCTATCACCCAACCACTATCACCCTAGATATTCCAAGTAATGTACTAAGGGCTAAACTTCTCCCCAGTCTCAACACTAAGCCATGTTCATGCGTGGGGGGTCTCGCAAAGCAAAATCCAAACAAGGACCCCCCTGAAACACTACTATGCGGCAAGGTCGATCGTCGAGATCTGCCAGTCCCTCAGTACTGAATATATAAATATATACATATACACACATAATAAGTCTCCATATAAGAGCACTAAGGATAAAACTTCTCCCCAGTCTCAACACAATGCCATATTCGTGCGTGGGGTGTCTCGCAAAGCGAAATCCAAACAAGGAACCCCCCCGATACACTACTATGCGGCAAGGTCAATCGTCAGGATCCATTAGACCCTCGGTACTCGATTTAGCCATATATATATTCAAGCTACAATATACATCCAGATCTATCTCCTGGAATGAGAATCCATATACTTTATTTCCATTTATCTCAAAACTTTCCATTTCCCTTTCTATATCCAGGAAATGTATATATAAAAGACAATTCATTATCATGAATTGTTTTAACATATCATATACTTTTGAAAGCCAGTTTTATTATCATAAAAATGCTTTTCTGTTTCAAAACATCCCATTTCCCTTCTTATATACAGGAAATGTATTTAAAAGCCATTTTGATTATCATAAAAATGCTTTTACCATATCATATGCTTCCACTTCCCTTCTTCCATCCGGGAAGTGTTACCGAAGCCAAAACCTTTATCCCATTTCCCTTCTTCCATCCAGGAAATGTATTTAAAGACAATTTATTATCATAAATTTCTTTAACATATAACGCGTTCTAAGACTGCCCGTCCGAGTTTCCACACTGTGCGCGCCCCTAAATGACTATCATCTTCCAGGGCCTATCATCAAGACAACCTGGGATCATACAACGTAAGACGTCGGGAAGCGGCCATATGCCTGCCGGATAGTCAAGACCACACCCGGAATCTCCTAACCAGCGCAGAAAAAATAATCGCTCATATGGCCTATAGGACTACATCCACCCTGAATTCATGAGCCAGGGGGCTTCACCATACGTACTCAACTTCCCTTATGATAGCGATTTAGAGAGGTGTGTATCGATATTTTATTAATTATGAAAATCATTTATCTTTCCATTTTGAAAACATATATATTTACATTTTCAAAAGTTATTTATATCATATCATATATATACTTTAATCACATAGTATATATATACACCATATATTCCTCCTCGAATATATATAAATGGCCATATCGGCCAATCCATCTAACGATGATGAATAATCCCAAAGATTCTCTTAAAGAATCATAATCAAGCATTTATATATGCATGATACTAAACCCAAAGTATTTCCTTACTTTAATAAGTAATACATACTTTAATCCCCTCTACGGACTTATTGGATATCTCCGATTATAATACTCCGCACTAATCGAATACATCTATTTCTATATTCCCAAATTATCCTAATCACCTCGTAGGATTTTACCTAACAAAATAAATACAAATATGCTTTCCATACGCATAATTACATAGGCCTAAATGCCCACTGAAATATTCCAAGGAGTATCCTTTCCCGAACTTAAACTATGTCCGTTCCTTGGATTTTACCCTAGCCCAATCTAAGTCATTCTCCTTCATCCAAAGGTTTAATATCCCTCAAAACCATCATTTAGGAGTCCCGATAACATAACTAGGAACCCCCATAAAAATCCCAAATGGTAATTTAACTCCCCATATTCTTAAGGAGAGATAACAACCTTCATGCCATAAGCGAGGGCAACTGGCAATTCTGACCTAAGCGAATCGATTCGCCCCTTTGGCGAATCGATTCGGGTAGGAGAATCGATTCGGTCCCTAATCCGAATCGATTCAGAAAGTATTCTGCAAATAGGTCTTAAATGGCAAATCGATTCGGTCTAAACCCGAATCGATTCGGCCCACTGCAGAAACCCAATTCCCCTTAAGTGAATCGATTCGTCCTGGACCCGATTCGATTCGACCAGTTCGAGGGTTACCGTTTGGGCGATTTTTTAATTCCCAAAATACCCAAAACTCAATCCAATCTCCATATTTATGGTTTCTAATCTCAACCAACAACTCAATAAACATCTAATCTATGTTTTGCAACTAACACATCAATTATTTTAGGGTATTAAACCATTTCCTTTAGTTTTAAACCCTCAAACCATAAAAACCCCAACTTATCATTTAAACCCATTTCAATCCATTTCTTCACTCCATTTACATGCATTTAATACTAAAAATCATTAAGAGTTTACATTACATCAATATGTAAACTCATATCTAAGTTTTCCCAATTTTTCTTTTAGGGTTCTACCAACTATGATATGAAATAAATGCATGATTGAAATAAAGCAAGTAAACACTTGCCTGGAGGATGAAATCCGATGACCTCGAGCCGAATCCCGCGGAGTTTGGCCGGAGTTTCCCCTTTTCTCCTCCTCCTCTCTCTTTTCTCTATCTTTTCTCTTTTCTTTCCTTTTCTCTTTCTCTTCCCCTCTCTCTTGACTTATAAGGGAGAAAATAAGGGTTAAAAATCCAAAAACGACTTGTTTACTCAATTACGAGCCCTTTTAACTCCAAAATTTCCCAAAACTCAATTTCGTCAATCGGACACTCTTTTTCGACTATCTCGGACATTTCGAGACTCACGGCACAGTCGAAATTTCTATTCGAGGTACTTGACCGCAAATCACTATTCTAACCCATAATACTTAATGCGGGTTTTCTAATTAAAAACTTACTTATTTTGTCGCTATACTCCACGGCAACACAAAATTAAAATACTTAGACCTATTTAATCCCAAAAGTAATCACAACATCCATCGAAAATCATTAAATCCTCAAAAATCCCAAAATTCACTATTTCGAGAAATTCCCCAAATTTCCAATTTATATACAATTATGGGATTTAAGTGTATCCAAAAAGGACGGGTTGTTACATACTCCCCCCTTACAACGGAATTTCATCCTTGAAATTTGGATATAACCTACATCACCAAACTAGGATCACCAATGCCACTATATTCCACCTACCTCAAGGTGTACTCCAAAGCGCTAGCTTCACCACAAGTTCATCTAAATTTCTACCCATAGCACACAACAACGACGCGTTACTCCGATGGTTTCTCTTGCTGCTAAAGAGAAACGAGTCTTTTAACTACCGCTCTAACCTATCGCAAAGCTAATACTCTCGCTAACAAGTGCCCGCTGACCCACAGCAGGGAAACTGATTTCCTTTTAAAAAATAAACTCTACTAGAATTTGACTACTCCCAATAAGGGTCTCCTTTCCTCGGTGAAATACTCACCTATGGGTCCTCCCAGCCCGCGTAATTCAATCTCCTACCCTTGGCGCCACTAACTCTACTAAACTTACATCCTAATAATACTAAGGTCTATGCGTTGTCCTACCTACGTGAAACTAGTATAGTCCTAAGTATATCCCTAGTGCCCGAGGCCTCTCTCAACTCCCGACATTTGCTCGGTTTCATGCGTAGGACGTCTCGCCAAGGCGAAATTCAAACAAGGAACCCTCCCGTTACACTAATTCTTTGCGTTGTCGGTCATCGAGATATATCGACCTAAGGCACACCAGCGGGACGTCCTAAATCCTACTTACGCTAACCTACGAAAGCATTTATACTATCTTATCCTTCCGCCCATACGGAAGGAAACCTAACCAATCGAAGTGCCTACTCTCTGTAGGCGCACTACGTACATCATACTCGAAACATATCTCCTCAAAATTTTCCTTTTTATTAATGCCTGGCTATAATCCTCAAATCAGTTTCTCTAAGTCCTACTTCACCCACCCATTTGTGGTGAGAGGACAACTTTAGTGCTTTTCCATAGCACCATGTTTTCATAAGCATACCATCATCACATGGCTCATAGCCTATAGTGGTTCATCCACACTATAAGACTTATCAATAAAACCCACATCCTTGCATCCTATAACATCTCTCCACTCCCAACGCCGTTAAGATTCATGTGTGGAGAATCTCGCAAAGCGAAATCCAAACAAGGAACCCCTCCACACACTCCTACTTAACTTTGTCGGTCATGGAGGTCCGTTATTTTCAAACATGAAATCGGGATAACCCTATCCCCTATCTTAACAAAATGGTGATCCGAACTCCTATCTCTAACTAAGAGTCACACCACCCAGCGCTCACACTAATTTTAAGTCCTTGCGCAATCAATAATGAGCTTTATCTTATAGTTCAACAATAGTCCTGCGGCCTTAAATCATATCTATAAGGTCGCCATATACTCAAATCACTATAATGAAACCTCTGCTCATCGAAGTTCCATCTCTTCACATAATAAAAGCGAACTCAACCTGTATCCAGGTGAGAAATAGCAACAACAACCCGTTCCACCCTGGAACTGCGGACACGATAGTCTTACCATCATTAGCCTACTATCTCTCCGAAAATACCAATACATATATACTTACCATATTACCATACTCGTATAGACATATAAAATGAGTATCCCAAACCAGATATATATACATATATTCTATATGCCAACATCCGCCCCTATAGCGAATGAAGGAAAGCAAAACTCCGCTATCGATGAAAACACATAGACATACAATGTATAATGTTATCAATACCGCCACAAAACTCAAAATTACACACACGAGTCTAGGGCTAACGAAATACCGCGACTTTATCTAGCCACGCCAATTATACCTCTTCCTTCTGAGGTGAAACTCATAACCACATTCTTCTCATTCCTACTAAATCGAGGGGACTCAAGGTTAATACTGTCCGTAAGATCCCTTTCTAACCCTTAGCTTCACTAAAGATTCAACTTTAGCACCACTCTCTATTATAGCGGTACTGTAATGCTCATAACTACTATACTTTAGTAGTCATCACCAAAATCCTTAGCAATTACCACAAGGAGTGTGACCTCTATTAAGGTCCTCATCCCCATCTTTAACTAGTCCCCACCTCCCGCCACCTTCCTCGATCAGCACACGAATCTCGAACGAGCGCACAAAAGATTTCTATAATCTTATAATATGGCAGGAGAATGAAATCTCACAAGAGAAATCAACAATCCTAGTCCTGAGGCTCTATAACAAATTGAGAGCAACGCTGAAAGCGTAGTACGTTCGCACAGATTCCTAAGGACATTAGAACCTGATGCTCTGATACCATCTGTGACACCCCGCCTAATAAAATACCGGGTGATCACTCCTATATCAAATTAAAACAGGAGTCTCATATGGATCATTCTTAGCATCACTGTCGAAAATCCATTTAATTACTAATAACCTATTAGGCCGGTGTCAAAATTTTACTTAACTACTCTTTTTAAACAACTAAAATTAAAACATCCACACAGTTTGCGTAAATTAAACTGAAATGAAATAAAATAACCGAACACTCGGTCAAAATATACAACCATATCGAATGCTGTACTGAAAGAATAAATAAATGCAATTGGGTTATTAACCCAAATGTTTATACAATACCTCCTATCTAGAGTACAAGGATAAAAGCGTCTATCGAGAACCTGCACGCATCCACAGCTGCTGCAGCTGACGTCTGACTCGAAGGAATTGTCATCCGGCGTCCCTGTGTCTGGACACCTATATATATATAATATAGCAAGAAAGGAAAAGTAGATAAACGGGTCAGAGCTCGAGTTTTGAAAATATTTAGCAAGTGCATAAATGCTTTATTTTAAAAAATATGTTTTATCTCATATTTAAATTGGTATCGCACTCCCATGAGATACTCCTCACCTCTCTACTAACAGTGCACACCTAGCGCATCACTTTAATCATCTTAATCAAGCTACCCTGCTAAACTAGTCTATCACCCAACCACTATCACCCTAGATAGTCCAAGTAATGAACTAAGGGCTAAACTTCTCCCCAGTCTTAACACTAAGCCATGTTCGTGAGTGGGGTGTCTCGCAAAGCGAAATCCAAACAAGGAACCCCCCCGATACACTACTATGGGGCAAGGTCGATCATCGAGATCCGCCAGTCCCTCAGTACAGAATATATAAATATATACATATACACACATAATAAGTCTCCATATAAGAGCACTAAGGATTAAACTTCTCCCCAGTCTCAACACAGTGCCATATTCGTGCATGGGGTGTCTCGCAAAGCGAAATCCAAATAAGGAACCCCCCCAATACACTACTATGCGGCAAGGTCGATCGTCGGGATTCATTAGACCCTCGGTACTTGATTTAGCCATATATATATTCATACTACAATATACATCCGGATCTATCTCCCGGAATGAGAATCCATAGACTTTATTTCCATTTATCTCAAAACTTTCCATTTCCCTTCCTATATCCAGGAAATGTATATATAAAATCCAATTCATTATCATGAATTGTTTTAACATATCATATAATTTTGAAAGCCAGTTTTATTATCATAAAAATGCTTTTCTGTTTCGAAACATCCCATTTCCCTTCTTATATACATGAAATGAATTTAAAAGCCATTTTCATTATCATAAAAATGCTTTTACCATATCATATGCTTTTACTTCCCTTCTTCCATCCGAGAAGTGTTACCGAAGCCAAAACCTTTATCCCATTTCCCTTCTTCCATCCAGGAAATGTATTTAAAGCTAATTTATTATCATAAATTGCTTTAACATATAACGCATTCTAAGACCGCCAGTCCGGATTTCCCCACTGTGCACGCCCCTAAATGGCTATCATCTTCCAAGGCCTATCATCAAGACAACCTGGGATCCTACAATGCAAGATGTCGGGAAGCGGCCATATGCCTGCGGGATAGTCAAGACCACACTCGAAATATCCTAACCAGTGCAGAAACAATAATCGCTCGTATGGCCTATAGGACTATATCCACCCTGAATTCATTAGCCAGGGGGCTTCACCATACGTACGCAACTTCCATTATGATAGCGATTTAGAGAGGTGTGTATCCATATTTTATTAATTATGAAAATCATTTATCATTCCATTGTGAAAACATTTATATTTACATTTTCAAAAGTTATTTACATCATATCATATATATAATTTAATCACATAGTATATATATATACCATATATTCCTCCTCGAATAAATATAAATGGCCATATCGGCCAATCCATCTAACGATGACCAATAATCCCAAAGATTCTCTTAAAGAATCATAATCAAGCATTTATATATGCAAGATACTAAACCCAAAGTATTTCCTTACTTTAATAAGTAATACATACTTAAATCCCTTCTACGGACTTATTGGATATCTCCGATTATAATACTCCACACTAATCGAATACATCCATTTCTATATTCCCAAATTATCCTAATCACCTCATAGGATTTTGCCTAACAAAATCAATATAACTATGATTTTCATTCGCATAATTACATATGCCTAAATGCCCACTGAAATATTCCAGGGAGTATCCTTTCCCGAACTTAAAACTATGTTCGTTCCCCGGATTTTACCCTAGCCCAATCTAAGGCATTCTCCTTCATCCAAAGGTTTACTATCCCTCAAAACCATCATTTAGGAGTCCCGAAAACATAACTAGGAACCCCCATAAAGATCCCAAATGCTAATTTAACTCCCCATATTCTTAAGGACAGAAAATTGGCAATTCTGACGTAAGCGAATCGATTCGCCCCTTAGGCGAATCAATTCGGGTAGGCGAATCGATTCGGGTAGGCGAATTGATTCGGTCCCCAATCCGAATCGATTCGAAAAGTATTCTGCAAACAGGTCTTAATTGGCAAATCGATTCGGTCTAAACCCGAATCGATTCGACCCACTGCAGAAACCCAATTCCCATTAGGCTAATCGATTCGTCATGGACCCGAATCGATTCAGCGAGTTCGAGGGTTACTGTTTGGGCAATTTTTTAATTCCCAAAATACCCAAAACTCAATTCCAATCTCCTTATTTATGGTTTCTAATATCAACCAACAACTCAATAAACATCTAATCTATGTTTTACAACTAACACATCAATTATTTTCGGGTATTAAACCATTTCCTTTAGTTTTAAACCCTAAAACCATAAAAAAAACCCAACTTATCATTTAAACCCATTCCAATCCATTTCTTCACTCCATTTACATGCATTTAATACTAAAAATCATTAAGAGTTTACATTACATCAATATGTAAACTCATATCTAAGTTTTCCAATTTTTCTTTTAGGGTTCTACCAACTATGATATGAAATAAATGCAAAATTGAAATAAAGCAAGTAAACGCTTGCCTGGAGGATAAAATCCGACGACCTCGAGCCGAATCCCGCGGAGTGTAGTCAGAGTTTCCCCTTTTCTCCTCTTTTCTCCTCTTTTCTCCTCCTCATCTCTCTCTTCTCTTTCTTCTCTTTTCTTTCCTTTTCTCTTTCTCTTCCCCTCTCTCTTGACTTATAAGGGAGAAAATAAGGGTTTAGCCCCCTTAAAACCCAAAAACAACTCGTTTACTCAATTACGAGCCCTTTTAACTCCAAAATTCCACGAAACTCAATTTCGACAATCGGACACTCTTTTTCAACAATCTCGGACATTTCGAGACTCACGGCACAGTCGAAATTTCTATTCGAGGTACTTGACCGCAAATCACTATTCTAACCCATAATACTTAATTCGGGTTTTCTAATTAGAATCTTACTTCTTTTGTCGCTACACTCCATGGCAACACAAAATTAAAATACTTCGACCTATTTAATCCCAAAAGTAATCACAACATCCATCGAAAATCATTAAATCCTCGAAAATCCCAAAATTCACTATTTTGAGAAATTCCCCAAATTTCCAATTTATATACAATTATGGGATTTAAGTGTCTCCAAAAAGGACGGGTTGTTACAGGGACTACTCGTTAGTGTGGTTGCATAATGATTTCCCATTCTCATATTTTTGTGTACAGTGTTTTGAAACATGTTAGGTGAGGGACTTTTATGGGTTTATCTATAGAAGATGGATGCCTTTGTGTGGATATTATGAGACTTATATACATGTATATGACATTAGTCTAGTTATGGACACTTTGATTTAATCTCTATGTCACATTGTGTATTTTTTTTATGAGATTATTTTTATTTAATCTTTTAGGTGACATGAATGGGGGCAGTATGGGATTATATTATGTACATACATTATAGTTCAATGATGAACCCATTTAATTCAGATTTAACAAAAAATCAAAATGTTACATTACGATATTGTGAGTATTTAAATGAGTAAAAGTTGAGTATTGGATTGTATTATGTACACATGTAGTTCGTTACATCCATATTGCATTCATTTATCCATTGCTTACTTATTAGTATATCGATGGAGACTTTTAGTAGAGTTTACAACTTGGGTTAGGACAAGCTCATAGTAGTTGTACTAGATGACAGGCGATGTATTCATTGCATGTGAGCGCCGACGGGTTGCATGTTTATTGTAAATGAGTCGCATGACTTACATTGATGTTATTAGAGTAATTTGTTGCAAATTTTGAGCTCTGATACAAATTTATAAATCTTTTTTCACAATGGGTATATTATCATTGTTATATACAAGTTTACAAGGGTGGAGTTTTCAGACTTACAATTGAGGATATGCAACTTGGTATCCTTAGAGTATGAATCATTAATTCTTTGTAATAGTCACTTGTATTAGGGATTAGATTCAGAGGTTGTTACTATTGTATGTATTTCTTTCAGTTGCGCCATTTGTATAAAAGATACTTTTATATAGTGGATTCAGTTATTAGAGTTTCTATTATTTCAGTTTAGTTATTATTTTTGTCATTCTTTATTAAGTTTTTATTGTAGATGGTTTTTACTTACTATTAATTTTTTGTTTACATTGATATTGTGAGCGATACAAATTATTTTACGCTCCCCGTAATTTGTGTCCGTCCTGATCATCTGTACATGAAAAAATCAGGGGTGTTACACTAACTCAAGCTTTCATTTTTTTTTCACAAAATATTATTTTTCTAATTTTTTTTTCTATTTTTCCACCACAAGGGTTGTTCTAACTATTCATACCTATTATAATGATCATGTTTTAGTTGGATTGAGTGCTAAACATAGGACAGTAGTTCATGTGGGTGGATATTAGATGTATGATTGATCGTTAAATACTAATATTCATGTTCTGGTGAATTAAGTGTCAAACACAGGCCACCAGTTCATGTTTATGAATATTAGATATATTTTTTTACTTCATTCTCAAGTTTGTTATTATGTTAGACTAAATGCCAAACACATGCAAAATCTAAAAATTGGCAGCTTTAGACTTATTATATGAATGTTAAATTATTGATATACTAGGTTCATTTAATTACCATTATTGAAACTATTGGGAACTAAACACATATGCCACATCTATGGAACTGTGAATGCATGAAAATTAATGGGTGGGCTAATTTTTAATTATAAGGTTGTGACATATCAAACACAGATGCCATGACATTGTGATTAATTATCATTCTTCCATATAAAGATAAACATCCACAATTTAATATTCATCCCCTTGCAAATTATTGTGAAGTGTGTTTTTTTAATTAATGCGAGAATTATATTTTACAGCCCCATTTAACTTGTTTTCACATGCCTCATCCGTTTTGAAATTTGATGGCAGTAGACTTTCGTAATGGAGCGAGAAAATTGAGTTCAATCCTGGTATTCTAGATTTATACATTGTACTCCACGTTAAAGAACTTCTTGAATTTACTAAACAAAGAAACGAAGAAAAGGAGACCATTCACAAGGCATGGTCTAGCTCCAATAAGTTGTCTCTTATGTTTATAAGGATGTGCATTGTTGCTAATATCAAATCCTCCCTAACTGCAACGCTCGACACACGAGAAAATATGAATAATATTAAAGAATATTTTTTTTTTGTTGATAAGTCCCTAATTAGGAAACTATTGGCTGACGTTACCACTATTATGTTTGATGGTTCTCGAATGATAAATGAAAACATTATTGAGATGACCAATGTGGATGATAAGTTAAAGAGTCTGAAAATGACTTTGGATGATTTGTTTTTATTCAAATTTTTCCTAAAATCTCTAGTTCTTGAGTGTGGGCCCTTCCAGATTCATTATAACACTATAGAGGATAAGTGGAATGTTAATGAGCAGCGGGGTATGTTAGTTCAAGAGGAGGGAAGACTGAAGCAGCAAAATGGTCATGTGTCTAAAGGGCATTTGGATAATGTGATGGTCAATGGAGATGAAAAGAAATAAAATTGGGAAGGGCCTTAAGTGTGGAATAGGACCTGCGTATAATGATGAACATGCCCCACCTATTTTTTAGAAGAAAAATAACGATATGTGTCACATCTCTCAAAAGAAGGGGAACCATTAGAAAGAAGTCCATAAACGTAAATCTTGGTTCGAAAATAAAGGAAAACCTTATTATTTAGTATGTTTTGAATCAAATTTAATTGAGGTTCCTTTTAACACTTGGTGGATTGATTCTGGTTCAACTTTTCGTGTTTCAAATTCGATGTAGGGATAACTGTCAACCCGAAAAACAAAACAAAAATGAAGTCCTTCTTTAAATGGGGAACCAGACAAAAGATAGATTCAAAGACATCGGAGTTTTAGGATTAGTTTTAGATTATGGTTTTAATCTAGATTTAGAGTAAACAATTTATCTTCCCACGTTTTCTAGAAATTTACTTTCCTTGTGAAAACTCACTCTCGATGGCTTCATTTTTTAGTTCAAACTAAATGGTTTTAGTTTATATAAGAATTCCTCTATTAGTTGTTCTAGATTTTTTATGAATATTTTATATCAAATAAATCTTGGAAAGAAGTTTTCTAAATCCCTTTTATCCTTTCATCCTAATTTTAGAACAAAACATGTCTCATTAAGTGAGAAATCTTCTCACTTGTGGCATAAAAGATTGGGGCACATACTCAACAAATGAATTGATAGGCTTAATAAAGAGGGAATTCTCGTTAACTTGTATTGGGATGATTATGATGTCTTTTTGGACTGTATTAAAGGAAAATTCACCAAATACACAAATAAATAAGCCAGAAGGAGAACAAAACATCTTGAAATTATACATAAAAACATTTGTGGACCTTTCATGCTCCATTTATTAGTGGAGAAAAATATTTCATTACCTTTATTGATGAGTTTTCATAATACAGCAAATTGTACTTAGAGCATGATAAATCTCAGTCAATTAATGCAGTTGAAATTTATATTATTAAGGTTGACATAAAATTAAAAAAAGGGTGAAAACTATTAGATCAGATAAAGGTGGTTAATTTTATGGAAAATATGATGAGTCGGGGAAATGCAGTGTTCCTTGTGCTAAACTCCATGAATGATTAGTTATTTATGTACAATACACAATGTCAGGATCACCCTAGCAGAATGGTGTAGTTGAAAGGCGCAATCTTACCCCTATTAAAATGGTTACGAGTATGTTATTAGAACTAATTTGCCTATATTCATATGGATGCATGCTCTTATGGTCGTTGTCCATATCTTAAATTGGGTTCCCAGTAATGCAGTTTCCAAAATCCCTTTTGAACTGTGCAAAGGTTGGAAACTCGCTTTAAGAAAATTTCACGTTTGGGGTTGCCCAACAAAACCAAGAATTTATAATCCACGTGAAAAGAAATTGGATCCTAGAACGTTGACTTCTAATTTTATTAGGTATTTAGGAAATTCAAAAGGATACAAATTATATTACCCTAATCATTTTATAAGAATTATTGGAACCAAAATTACAAGGCTCGTTAAAAATGGTGAAGCCAATAAGAGTGATGTAGGTAGGGATGTGGTCATTCAAGAAGTCAGGGTACAATTCCCTTTACCCCGAGTTTGTAATGCACTCGTTATTTCAAATGTAGTTGTTGATCCAGTTTTTGAACCGATTAGTAATGAAGAACAACATATGAATTATCAGTAAAGCGAATAGCCACAAACTGAGATTGTAGCCAGTGAACCTATTATAGAAACACCACAAGAAGTAGAATTAAGGAGAACACAAAGAAATAGAAGAGCGACTATTTAAAATGATTATGCTGTGCATTTATAAAAAATTGAATTTAACATAGGGGATATTGATGATCCGATTACTTATGAAATAACTCTTAATAATAAGGATTCTAATAAATGGATTGATGCCATGAATGAGTAAATAAAATACATGGATGTGAATCAATTCTGGGAGTTGGTTGAACTATCGAAAGGACAGAAACAAGTCAGGTGTAAATGGATCTTTAAGACCAAACACTACTCAAAGGGTAATATCAAACGTCATAATTCTAGACTTATCACTCAAAGTTTTAATCATATAATAGGCATTAATTATGTCCATCCTATTAAAGATAAGGATTCCCTAGAATAAAATTAGTTTAGATGGCTCATTATAATTTGGAGTTGCACTAAGTGTTTGTTAAAGAAATAAATATATGGACATAAAAAAGCTTCTGGGAAATGGAACCTTAAGTTTCATGATACCTTTACCTCATTTGGGTTTAGGGAAAACACCATTGACCGGTGCATATAACTAACTATCAGTGGGAGTAAGTTTGTAGTTTTTTGTGTTTTATGTTAATGATTTTCTTATAGCTAGTAGGGATCTTCGTTTGCAAAAGGAAACTATAACACACACACCCATCAATTTAATCATAATCGTAATATTTGATGACTTGGTATGACAAATTGGGATTAGGACTTGCCGAGGGAGACCGTAATCCAAATTTGTTAACTTCATGGCCTTTGTGATCATCAAATCGGAATTTTTAAAGCATGAAGTTTGGACCAAGGAAATTAAAGGTGGTTCGAATGAGGGTTCTATCTCGTTTAAACGAGAATGTTCCGAAGATGTTCGAATGAAACTTCTAATGACATGGGTCTGATTAATTTCTCGTGTGTGATAACTTCTCGTTAGAACACCTCATTAGAAGTGTCCTCCGAATGAGTGAGAAATCTCGTTCGAACGAGGCTTAAGGTCATTTGAATGACCAAAGAAAAGTTTGAAAATCTTATCCTTTTTAATGTGTTTTCACAAAATGGGCCATCGGATTTGATGACATGTTGACTTCTCTATGGTCCATATCAAAATATGGAGCAAAAGACTAGATTACACTTGACTTAAAGGATTGTGGATAAGGTCATATAAGGGATTTGACCACTTAGGGTGTTTGGAAGTAAATCATGCGTGTTATCTCATATGGGAGGCCCAAATCAGATTTATCCCCTCTCTCTCTCACTAGCCTTGAGAGCTCTCACACCCCTCAACCACCACAAATGACCCTACACCACCATCCCACCACCTTGTTCCATCATATTTCACAAGTATTCTAAAATTTGATGCCTTATACACCCATTTCCACCATTGTTGAGCTAAACTATGAATTTTGAAGATGTTATTAGGGATTTTTGGAGAAGAGGAAGAGGGAAGTATGGAGGTTAAAAGCGATTTTTCTTGGAAATTTCAAAGAGCATGCCTGTAGAGCTAGGTAACCACCTTGAGGCCACTTTAGGAGGTGGGAGGGGGGGTTACCATCACCTTCTTCTTCGTCCACCATTTTTGGAGCTTCATTTGATGTGGGAAAGACGCTACTATTAAGTTTGAGAATTTATTTTCCAAATATTTGGTCTTGCACATAGAGTTTAAGAGTAGGATGCATATATTATTTAAGAATGATATTTCTTATGATTTGTGAAAATGGGTTTACAAAAGGTTTCAACGATTTTAAGAAAAATAGTATATTGCAAGAAAACTTGGTGTTTAAACATTTTTATTGAATAAAAATGTTGGGAATGTTTTATGAACAAACATTTTCAAAGTTTCCTTAAAAAATTGGGATTTTTGTATAAATAGACATTTACTCAAGTTTTGGAAAAATAAAAATGTCTTTTAGCTTGAAGAGCATGTTTATGCGAATATTGTGAAATTTTTAGAATAAACCATATGTTAGACCCACTTGATAGGATGTTTGAATTTAAAATCTGTATTATCATGTGTATCAACTTATAGCATTTTGATGCTGAAGATATAAACAAGTTTAATGAGTGTTCTAATGGGTTTAAACATGAAATAAATAATGTCAAATGTCAGCTTTTAAGGTATGTTAAAGGGGTGGAAAATGTGATAAATGGATATTTAAAACTACATGTGAAAATAAAGGGAAATGGCATTTTCTTCTGAAGTAGTCTCCAAAGGGTAAAAGAATGGAGTTTTCTTAGTAAGGAATGTAAAGAAATAAAGAGATTTCCAGTTTGAGATGTATGTTATTCCAAAGTGCTAAATAAGTATTAAGGAGTTAAAAACATTTAAGAAGTTGTGTGTGTGGCTTAATAATTTTTTGGGGAAATAACACATGTGGAAATGGAGAAAAGGAGAAGTTTGGAAAAAAATGGGTAAAATGGTAATTTTACATAAAGTGAAACATTTTCATGGAATAAAAATGTTGGGAATGGTTTTACACAAAATGAACCTAAATGAAAGTGATTTTTGGGATAAAATCAATGCAAGTGTATAAAGGATAAGAAATTATGATTTTAAAGTGTAACACGAGTTGCGGTAAAACCCCGAGTTTTGGCTTCAATTGGTAAAAGAGAGTGGAATAATGTGGACAGTTAAAATTTTTTAAAACACATTAATATGGACTCGAATGGCACCAGGATAATTTAGGAGGGCCCGGAGCCCTGGGGTGAAAGTCCTAAAATCAGTGGTCAACGCATATGGTAGCATAGTCGGCAGTGTGAAGCCTGTTAAATTATGCGAATATTGGAAGATTCCAAGAAAAATATAATGAAAATGGAACATGTCAAGAATCGTGTTGTGTGGTGAATACGTGAAAAGACAACCTAACTTGAATGAATTAATAAGTGTTCTGAAATAGGATAAAGTGGAAAGTAAATGTGAAAATTCATTAATGTCTGTAAAGTAAAGGAATGGCAAAATGAAGTGACTAAATGGGTAGTAAAGTAACCTAAAGAGGTTTAACCCATAATTAACACAAGAGTGTGTTTATGAAGGTTTTTTAAAATAAAATAAGTATTTTCTATCATGGTGCTTGTGTGTGTTGCAGGGTGATTTTCAATGAAACTATTAAGGTAAATTTGGTACGAGTAACAAGTAAGTTTCGATAAAAGAAATGATTTTCCTTAAATAATGGTTATTATTTAAAATATTTAACCGGGTGTGCTAAATTAAGAAATAAATGTCAAGTCAAGTAAAACCAAATTTCTTTATAATATTAAGGTGGATTAATAAGGATAAGTAACGTTTTTAGAATAATATAATGTGCATGTAGATATAATGTGTACACATAAAAGGTAATTTCATGTGCACATAGATATAATGTGTTAGAGTCTCCTTTCTTCCATTCGATTATATATTACATTGTTGTAACTTCCCATTAATCATTAGACTCATTCCCTCATCTTTATTATGGTTTATTGGGTGTTGTTTGTATTTTTAGAGCTTTGTACAAGTAAGTATTCTTTTTATTTTACGTTAGTAGCTCTATATGCTTAGATTTCGGGTACGCTTCCCAAGGTTCCCTCACACTCCTTGATTTAAATTGAAATCACATGCTAAACAAGTCAAATGTTAATTAAATAAAACTAGACTAACAATATTATATTGGTTATTTCATTGCACTTTACACCTAATGCTCGAGTGAGACCAGGTTGACAACGGATAAAATATAAATCTGAGTTGGGGCGTTACAAATGGTATCATATTTCTAGGTTCAAAGTTCCTTTCGAGAGTCGTGTGGTGAGGTCAGTAGTGAATCTTTCGACGTAGGTGTTGATTTAGGGCTAGTCACGCTAGATTGGTGACGATTTCAATTTGTGTTCTCAACGATAGGGTCAAGGAGATTATCACGACGGGTAATTGACTGCTAAGTCACATACATCCAAGTTAGTTGTCATTAATCACTTTCGTGCTTCAGATTAGACATGTTAGTGATTTGTGAGTGTTTGCGTGAGCCAATAGTGGCGATACTACAATGTTTAATGTGAGGTGATTGTGCATCAATCATTGATGATATAATAGGTATACTAAGATGTTAATAGGGAGAAATGATATACATTCAGTTAGGGGCATGGATCATGCAAAATTCAACCATGGAGGCTAGGTGACTGGAGTGTCATGATTGAGAGGTTTGATAGTGATAATGATGCGTTAAGTTCCTTGGCTGGTTAGTTTTGGGTAGTTAGTAATGATGATGTGACTAAGCAAATTCGATCCTTGGGTTACTATCATGTCGTAGATAATTGATGATTCGATAGACATGAGGAACCCTATTGGTCAACACTTGGGGACATGTGCTCGGTCTGATTCGGTAAGATACTATTGTTTTAAGTGAATGTCTTTATGGATGTTGATTGAAAATTTTACCTCGCAAAGTATGATGAGAGTTACGAGAAAATCATAATAAGTATGTTATTTATGCGACAATTACGGTTTGGGTGACTTAGAAGTGAACTCTAGATAGTCTTCTATAATGCAATTTCAAGGTATAGGATGCCTAATGATGTTGATAATGTGGGCCTAAAGGCCTATAGGTTGTATACGACATCATGTATCATGTATAAATCCTTAGTAGTGTTAGTCAGTGGTTTGATGTGTGATCTAGGGCTCCAACCTTCTAGGAGAAGGTCTTCGGACCCTTATTGGATCTCGATAAGAGAGTCGTAGGTTAGACCTATGTCGATGTTTTGATTAAAAGGGAAATAGTAGACTTGTTATGATGCGGTGATGAGTTCAAATGTTAAGGTGCGCTAGACGTAGAGGTGTGTAGACTAGTGTCCTTGAGAGCGCTTGATAGTCATGATATGGATATTAAGAAATTAAGGGGGCATACCAACTATTAGAGGATCATAGGTGATGAGATCTAGTCGGATCTTTGAGGACAATTATATTGGGGTATGATTGGTGTCCATAGGGAATAAGCCAAGTTTAGTATTATGGAGTATAAGTGTTCTAATGATGTTGGTGTTTAGAGTCATGTGATGATCTTAAGTTATTGATCAAAGTTTGAAGGAGTCTAATAGTGAACCTATCGGCATTGTCACTCGAATTGGCACAAACGAGTAATGTAACCTTCTAAGAGAAATTAGAAGCTTGTGTTGTGATTAGGTGTGATGATTGGGTGATGACTAGAGTAGGTAGTGTAATACTTGATTTCTAGGAGTACTAGGAAACACAGTTCTGGCTTAAATTTATGATGTCATGCTAGAAATGTGAAATGTCACCCCGAGAGGGATATCGAAGCATGATCAGGGTATCGACATGTGTCGATGGTATAACCTGAAATAACCCCATCAAGGAAGGGAATAATTCTTGGAACGTCTTGCCAAACTGGAGAAATGTAGCCTTGTATGGTACTTACTACCCTTAGAATTCTAATGGCGACCGTTGTAACCGTTATGTAAATTCAGTTTGGGTAGAAAGTGGAGATAAGCTCAGTGACAACCTCGTGTAGGTAAAGGTTATTATAAGGTGAATATTTTTGTTAACGGGATACTTCCTAAGGAGATGTTTGGTATGCGATCATGGTATGATAATGTAGATGATGACGTATGTGTATTAGGTTGGTCATGACATCGTTAGAGAAATGGAAAAAGTCAACATAGACAAAATCATTGGCATTCATCGATTGGAATGGCTCATGTTCGGCAAGTATGGAAAGAGGAAGCCTTACCCCTAAGGAATGAAGTCCAGTGTTTGACTTCGCAAAGGAAAATAGGTTCGTATATTGACCTCTCCTTGTGGAGATAAATAGTTTGTGATCCGATCCATCATAGTTGATGACAATATCCAGGTTTATGGTTAATTTAGGATCTAGTAAGAACGTTCAGGAGGAGTCGTACACTTCATAGAGCGTGACATAGTCCTTCGTAAACCATAGTCCATTGCCTGTGAATAGGAATTTTTTGAAATGGATATTTTTTCCTTCTTAGTCCTTGTGTCCCTTTTGTTTCATTAATCAAGGATTGTGGTCCCATGATTGTGGTAGCTCGAATTTGTACCAGTTTATGGTATGGTACGATTCGACCGAGTAGAGTGCGGTTGGACCTGGCATGGTCAATGCATCTTTGGAAAATGGGTGAGCCCTTATCTAAGGTATCCTTAATATTGAACAAAGTTTTGTTTATGGGTGGTTGTGCTTTTGGCCACATAGTTTGCTCATCATATCTATTCTCCTTAGAATTAGTGACCTTATGATTGGTCTATGTAATAATCAGTGGCTCTAGTTGTAAAGAGCGGGATGATGACTTAAGGACATCGTATATTGTTAGAAATCGAGGAAACCTAACACTAAGTGCTATTTTCCTTGGTAGGTGGATTGGTTTAATGCTTAGGAGAGTGTTCCCTAGTAGTACACTTAGCATGATCCTAGGATCATATCAGGGTTCTATGAAAGGGTACTAGTTGTACACATGATTTAGGACCTTATTGATATGACTCCCCTTAGAGAGAGTGTCTAGATATGCGTGGTTAATATCAAGTTTTAGTGAAGTTGTTGGGTTAGGAAAACCCGAGTATTTGAGGAGACTCATGATTTGAAACCCTAAGAATAGAAATAATTTGTGATGATGAATTGTGTGATTATGTTCATTGTGACTGCTCTTGAGTGACTATCGATGACAAGAGAGTATTGCCCAATAATGGTGTCAGTATGATTGACGATGTTAACAAATAAGTATTAGGACTTAATTGAGCATGATTATAGAACATGTGGAGACTAGAAGACTATTATGTAAAGCTTAATGACTAGCTTGATTAATGAGCACTAGAACATGTTGCGTGTCAATTCTTTAGGTATAGCCCCTTACGAAAGGGCGTATAATGACCATTTGGTAATTAAGGAGTTCAATGACTTATCCCTAAAGGATTCCTATGAGTTAGAGTATTGTTGATAATATCAAGAGTTTGTGAAATAGATGGATTAACAATTTCGAGGACAAAATTCCCTAAGGAGGGAAGAATGTACCCCCCCCCCCCCCCCCCGATTTTTTCATACATGTAAGATTTGATGACTTGGTATGACCAATTGGTATTAGAATTTGTTGAGGTTGACCCTAAGACAAATTTGGGTAACTTCATGGCCTTCACACTTGCTGAACTGGAATTTTTAATGAATGAAGTTTGAAATGGGGAAATTAGAGGTCGTTAGAACGAGGGGCTTATCTCACTCAAAAGAGAACATTCGAACGGCGTTCAAACGAAACTTCAAATTACTTGGGTTTGATCCATTTCTCATGCGTGTTGACTTTTTGTTAGAAGACATCATTGGAAGGGTTATTCGAATGAGTGATAAATCTCATTCGAACGAGGCTCTGGGTCGTTCGAATGACCAGAGTAGAGTTTGAAAATCTTATCCTTTTTTATGTGATATCACGATGTGGGCCATCACATTTGATGACATATCGACTTATCTGTGGACCAGATCAAAATGTGGAGAAAAAGACTAAAACCCTTAGCTTAAAGGGTTAGGGATAAGAGCATTTGGTGGATTTAACCACTTAGGGTGTTTGGAAGTATATTATGTGTGTTGGCACATTTGAGAGACCTAACTCAGATTTAGCTTCTCTCTCTCTAGCTTTGAGATCTCTCTCACCCTTCAACCACCACAAACCACCCCACGCCACCATCCTACCACCTTGTGCCACCATATTTCACAAGTATTCCACCATATTTAAGCCTTATACACCCATTTTCACCATTGTTGAGCTAAGCTACGAAATTTGGAGATGTTGTTAGGGGGTTTGGAGAAGAAAAAGAAGAGGGAAGAAAGGGAATTGAAGTGGGTTTTTCTTAGAGATTTCATAGAGCCTGCTTATGGAGCTAGGTAACCTCCTTGAGTCCACCTTAGGAGGTAGGGGTTGCCATCACCTTCTTCATCATCCACCATTTTTGGAGCTTCATTTGAGATGGGAAAGACTATACTCTTAAGTGTAAGAATCTATTTTTTCTAGTATTTGGTCATGCATGTAGAGTTTAAGAGTGAGATGCATATATGATTTAAGAATGGTATTTCTTATGATTTGTGAAAATGGGTTTACAAAGGGTTTCATTAGTTTTGAGCAAAATGGTATATTTCAAGAAAACTTGATGTTAAAATATTTTATGGAATAAAAATTTGGGGAATGTTTTATGAATAAACATTTTAAAAGTTTCCTTTTAAAAATTGTGATTTTCTTATAAATAGACATTTACTCAATTTTTAGATAAATAAAGGTGTCTTTTAACTTGAAAATCATGTTGGTGCCAATATTGTGAAGTTTCTACAATAAACCATATGTTAAACATTTAATAGGATTTTTGAATAAAAAATCCATATTCTCATGTATCTAAACTTGTAGTATTTTGATGTTGAACATATAAACAAGTTTAATGAGGGTGATAATGGGTTTAAACAAGAAATAAATAAAATAGAAATTTTAGTTGTTAAGGTGTGTAAAAGGAGTAGAAAATGTGATAAATGGATATTTAGTACTATGTGTGAAACTAAAGCGGAATGTCATTTTCTTGTGAAACAGTCTCCAAAGGGTAAAAGAATGGATTTTTCTTAGTAAATAAAGTAAATAAATAAAAATATTTTCAACTTGAGATATATGTGAAAATCTCATTCTTCTTATGTTGGCTCAATCCTTAGACAAACAATATTTATTTATATGCTCCTGCTTTTTTTCATTATTATTCAAATCTATTTTGTTATATCTTAAATCATATTTTCCTATATTGAATTATTTTATAAATTATTTATTTTTTCATAAAAATAATTTTTGTGAAGTGTACAATTTGTTTTCGTCAAATACAATTTCATGTGTATTTTGTATGGTAAGAGTATTTTTTTATTCTCTCTTATTTGAGTATAATTTTTTTTGGTATCTATATTTTTTTTATCCTATTTTGACTTATTGGATAAATTTTCTTCAGAATGTATTTTTATCGCAAATAATTTTGTATACGAAATTATGGGTTTTATTTTATTTCCAGTTCTTATTTATTTCTTTTTATTTCTTTTAATGAATTTTTAATCAAGATAAGATGTTAAATGATTAAACGCTCGTTATTGTTTAAATGTAAATATTTTTATCAGAGATTAAACGATAACACTTTTAATTATTCAGTGTCATTTTGGGGTCAAGTATTTTTTACCGTTTGGGGTTGTCTTGTTTGTGGCTTTATAAACACTAGTTGTGCCCACGTGCGTTGCACGTGTGGCTGATCCTGATATTTGATTTGACAGGTTCGTAATTTTAGAGAGGTGATTGACATATGTAAACTAATTGATCTCGATTTTAAGGCTATGAATTTAAATGGTATAGAGGGCTGAAAAATGGGGAGTGGTTGGAGGAAAGACTTATTAGAATGTTTGCAAATTAATAATGGATTTTTGTCTATAAATATATTTTATGAAGAGTTGGTTGTGGTGATTACTGGAATTTAATTGTTTGATTCTCATAGTTTGAAGTATATTGTGACTAATCTTGATTATATAATTGTTCATCACTTTATTATTTCGTTTACTTTAGTTCATTTGTGATATTTAAAGACTACTTTATTTACGAATAAGGTGTATTTCAAGAAAGATCATAAATAAAATTATGATTATATTGTATGTACATATGCTGTCATTAACCAAAATATGTGGAATTGAAATTACAATTTAATATTCATTATACATATTAAAGTAAATAAATGTAGTTACTCTATAAATATAAGACTTAAAATCTTTATTGTAGGAAAATTGATTAGGCAGATCGCTACCAAGAATCTCATCATGCTTAGCAGTATGTATATTTATCAGATGTGTTTGGGAGTTCCCCCCAAACACTTCGGCAGAGACTATTTCACTAAATCTTAATAATGAAATTGAGTCCCGAATGAAGTGGTCAAGGGAACTCTAGAGGACAACTTATGTTTCTTCAATATTCTTAATTATTTTATTTTCTTGTTTACTACTATTAACATACCCTACTATTCAAAGTATGTTGATTTATTTGTTTCAAGTTCTAAATATTAGCTTAAGAGAGGACACAAATGTAAAAGAATAAAGGCATGGGCAGTGAACGTAGTCCCAAATGTGTGTTATATGATAGGTGGAGAATATTTGTTACTAAATGTAGTAGTGACATCCACGAACCAAGCAGTAACATCTACAGCTACTGATTGACATAATGGATCCACTACATATCCAAATTCAGTGGATGTTATCTCCATTTTAATAGAAGAAGGAAATTATTTGCCTATATTGAGAATTGTCATCCTCAAACAGTTAGAGGCTAATGTTATAGAACCAAAATCTGACCGAATACAGCAAAAAAAAAAGAAACCAATGGGAATGAAGCAGTCCACATTGACCCTATAAACCCAACTTTGAACATTCATAAACCAGTTGAGTATTCCAACACAATAAGTACAGATATGACCAATGGAAAACTACAGGTTACATTGATTTATATAAAACTATAATAGCATAGTTCATAAGTTAATTTAGTACAGTTATTATTAATTGCAACCAGAAATTGTAAACTGAATTCATACTAATCAAGCCAGACTTCATGGAATTTTGGTTGGGATTTATTTCTTCATTTACGGATTTTTTAAAACTAAGGTTAAGAAGATCAAGCTTGCATTTCTTTCTTCGTTTGTCCATATAATAAATAAAAAGGTGGAGTATATAAGATTACAGAGAGATCTCAAACCAGGGAAAAATTGATGCAGTATTGAATTTGTCTAAGGTATGCCCAAGCCCACGTCTAACAAAGCTTCATATGTTGCGATTCACCTCAAATCGGGCGAGGCTCCTTCATTAAGGCCTATGCCTTGCGGGGGTAGGCGATAGGCTGAAGCATGGCTTAGGCTCACCTCATTATACATTTCGAATAAAGTATAGATTCGCCACATTTACGTTACAATAGATGTTTATGTCCTATGAAGGATTTTGTGTTCTATCATCTAGTCAATGACACATAGTTTTATCGAATCCTATATAAGAAAAACTATCTCAATTATTTGGCTTAGGATAAGGAGGTGAATGCCTATTCAGCCCATAAAACAACACTGACAGACGTTTCTTTTTTGTTTTTGGGAACATAAGACAATCTTACATAGATCAGTTTTTCGTCAACTAGTTTCCAATTGGTCCTAAATACTATTGGATAGGGAATGCAAGAAATTTGTACTTCATTTCAGTCCCATAATACCATTAACATATCCTTGGAGTCAACTTCTATATTGATAGTTCACCTATAGGACTGAGATCCATCTTAAATTAGGACTCCTAGAAGAATGAATTTAATTTAGGGAGGGTCTATAATTTTATTCTGAAATTTTCAAGTAGATTAGTATCTTTATTCTTTTTCCTATCACCTTGTACACATTTCAAAATCAATACAACAACAACAATAAAACCTAATTACAACTTGATGACATGTCAAATGAATGGAATTAAAGACAAGAATACGTAAGTTTTAAGTTAAAAAAATATAATGAAAATATTTTGAAAAAATTAAGTTAAAAAAGCATATATTTGGCTAATATAAAAAAAAATATGTGTGAATACGTAAGTTCTTGCATCAAAGTCATTTTAAACTTAGTGGTCCAAAAATTCCACTCACTGAGTACCCAATTTCTCCAAAAAAGCACACCAAATAATGAATCATCACATACTTTGATTCTTTTGGTTCATAGGTTGTTTCATTCATCATGATATCAAAACGTTAAATATGTATATTGCAATGACTTAATTTTGTTTATCCAAACAATCATGTTATTCATTAGTTTATAAAGATTTGGGTATCTACTTGGTTCTACTCTATAATTTGTTATACATGCGTAGTTTGTGTTTCATATCATTCAATTGATATGATGTAATTTGTTTCCTAACTCTTTAATTTTTTTTCTTTTCCATAACAAAGAAAAAAAACTACAAATTACAAATTGTAAAGCGTATGAATTTTTTTAGCTCATTTACATATTTCTTCAATTGGTTTCATGATGGCCAGTAAATTAAATAAAAAATGATAAGTAAATTCGCAATCATACATTAATCAATTGCAATTACCTCGTAAATAAAATTAAGATTCCTTCACTATGAGATTGAAAGTCCAAAATTTTATAAGAAATACTGACAATATCCTATAAAAATCCAAACGAAATATATTACCATCTCGAATATAAATTATACAAAACAGTTTCAATATGGTATTAAGTACTTCACATACCACGTAAACAAAAATAAAATTCCTTCACTCTCAGATTCACAATTCGAGCTTGTACCACCAATGTTGACAATATCCTACAACTTACGAAAAAGTGAAATGATAATAATTTCTTACGAACTATCAAATTACATTCCTACTACTGTTAACATACTTGTAAAGAGTAAGAACATCATATTATATTAGAATGACAATAAACCCCAAAAGTAAATAGTTGTCTTAGTGCCATCAACTAATGTATGTAATAGTGAACTTCCACAATACGATTTTTTTTTTATTATCATGAGTGAAATTTTCGTAATTAGAAATTATATAATAATGAAAATGTACCATAAATTTAAGTACTTGTCTTATCTGTACTACCAAAATATTGAACTTCCACCTTGTGAAAATAATAAAAAAATTTATTACCATGAGTGAAATTTTCGTAATTAGAAATTATATAAGAATGACAATAAATCATAAATTAAGTACTTGTCTTAGTTCCATCAATTATTGTAGTAGTGAACTTTCACCTTACGAAAGTAATAATTTTTTTTTATCATGAGTGAAATTTTCGTAATTAGAAGAAAATCACAAAAAATAAGCACAATCTTTAGTACTGGAAAAGTTTATATCAGTATGCATAATTTTCAAATTATTAACATTTAAAACAGTAGGCATATGTGAATGTATATAATTGCTTTAAAATTAACATTAAATTTAGAATATGTAATAAGTGCACATATCTAAAAACATGAAAAATAATGAAAATGGAAAATACAAACTCTGATCACAAATGAGAGATAAAATTCTTCAATGAGATATATATAATTATAAAATTTATGTAATTGTCTTCATCTTCAAATTAACAAATGCATACTTTGTTGACATAATAAAAAATTATAGACGGAATTAGGAGTATTGACCTTAATTTTGGCAGAAGAAATGATAGCAATGAAGCAAAGAAACGATGGACTTTCAATTAAATAGTTGTTTGAGCTTCCATTTGTAAGATGAATTTCTAGGGTTGGAAGATGAATGTATTTTGATGGTTGATATGCGTGAATAAATAGGAGAGAGAGAGGATGAATGAATATGAATGTGAATGAATTGGAAAATGAAATTTGAGGCAATTGAATTTGAATTTCCTGGGTTGGAACATGAATGTATTTGGATTCTTGGTATGTGTGAATGAATATGAGAAATATGACATGAAGTGAACCTGGTTATTTCGTAGGAGCCAATGAATTGGGGAAATATATGTTGACTATTATTAAGGGTATAATAGAAATTTTAAATTTAATGAGGGTAGTTTAGTCTTTTAACTATCGAAGAGGAAGTTCCCTCTTTTTAAGCAGTAGAGATGTGTTGGGTTGAGAAGAATTCTTTAGGGTTTTCATTTCTCTTTTCTAGAGCAGCCGCACACTTTTTCTCTCATTTTTTCTTTACCCTCTTTCTCTTTCTAAACTTTGAACACCCATATCTTGAGAGATTTTAGTTCGGACTTTTTACCCCCAAACTCGTTTTCCAGACTCGATGTTTCGGCTTTTGTTGGTTTGCTCTTTGAGTTTCGGATCTGAGAGTACTACTCGTGTTCTTGTTCGGTTGGACATAGTACAGGTGACTGGTTCCTGTCCGATGGTATTTTCGGTGGTTCTGTTCGTGTTTTTTTTTGTTCCAGTTTTGGGTTTTTGAAGAGTTCTTTTGGGTTAGTTTGTTTTTTTATTTGAGGAGTTGAGGTTTATGTTTTTAAAATGGTTAGCCTGATTCCGGTGGTGATATGGGGATTTACGATTTGGTACGAGTTTTCCGACGTGCTTTCCGGTGGACTGGGGTTCTGGTGAGAAGGTTTTTTCAGCACGATTTTTCTGGTGGCCGTTTTTTTAGGTAGAAGTTTCTTTTTGTTTATATATATATTGTTATAATATATATATATCTATTCATATATATACTTTGTATAGATGTGCTATATACTTGTAACTTCATGGTTTGGTATTTTTTTTGTGGGAACTCAGTGTTGACTCGGTAATAAATCATGCTTAACTCTCTTTTAAGTCAGTAGATATTTGGACACAAATTTGGACTAAAACATTTTTTTTTACTAAAATTTTATTGGACTTAATTGAGTTCGAATCTAAAAATTTATTTGGACTAAAATTTAGTGAATCCCTTTTTAGATCTGTATAGTGTATTTAGTTCTTGGACTTTACATTTGGTCTAAAACTTTTTTGGACTAAATTTTTATTTGGAATGTTTGTAATACCCCGTAATTTTATTGATTTTTATTTAATGGATTAATTGAATTAAATGAGAATTAACTTGGAAATTAATCCGGAGGTAAATACTAGCGAGATGTGAGTTGGTATTTGATTATGATGTTAGAATAAATATTTTTGAGAATATATGGTAATATATGAGTATTGAAAATATTAAAATTGTTGCGAGGCAGAAATACGACAATTTGGAAAATTTAGTTGGGACGCGCGTGTCAGTCGCGTCAGGAATGAATTTAATTCGACTAAAAATTAATTTATATTTTTATCATCCGAATGGTCATTTTGAGTGCGCCAACGTGTCCGGAAGGTTTGAGTTAGTCAGAAAACACTAGCCGGGGGTTTAGTTTGGGTCCCGGGACATTTTTAGGCCAAACCGGCAACCCAGAAGGGTAATTTGGTAATTTTAAAAAGTGAGGAGTTAAGACCCACGAATTTTGATGGTTATTTATTAATAATTAGTGAGGCCACTAAGGCCATTATCAGCCAAAAACATTAGAAGTGGGCTACGGGAGTTTGAGAGAAGTTATAAGAGGTTTCAAACCAAAACCACCACCCACCACCATCATTTTGGAAGGAATTGTGACCGGAAAGAAGAGAGTATCAACTCTCGATCACCAACAACGATTCAGCACAGCAAACCTAAGGCAAGTTATTTGATGTCATTAATTTCAATGAATATTTCCTCCATGTTTAGTGTAGAAACTTTATATGCCTTGGAAGTTTTGATGAAAACCCAATGGAATTGTTATGGAACTCATAATTTTGGATAAGGATTGCATGTAGAATAGTTATGGACGAATTCAGTACCCAAAATATAACCTTTGATGATTTGAAAACGGATTAATGAGGAGTCTTTATATTCAATTAAATTTTGGGTTCATGTTCATAGGGTTTGGGGCAAGATTTGGGGATTTATGGTTATTACATGTTGATTAGTAAGATTTGACCCCAAAAATATGTTAAGAAGTGACCTAGGGTGACTTAGAGTAGTTTAAAAACATTAAAACTTAATTTCTACGAACTTATGATGGATTTAGAGAAGAGAAAATGGGGAAAAACTAAGTTGGGAGAAATTTCGGGCTGTCTCGGAATTTTCGTTAGAAGACCAACCCAGGTCGTTCGAACGACCTCATTCAAACGAGCTTCTAATGAGATTCCAGTGTACCTTTTAACGAGTTCATAGTTCGTTCGAAGCCATTCATTTGAACGAACTCATTCGAACGAGATTTCAGTGACTTCTAACGAGTTCACGGAATGGTCTTTTTAGGCCCAATTTTAGTTTCGAACTTCCCATAGACTTATTTAATTGAGTGTTATTCTTCCCTTATTGATTAGTGGGTATAGTTGTGAGATTGGAGTACGTTAAGGATTAAAGCTTGAAATTATATAATAGACCGGGTGACTTCTAGGGGTTAGGATATAAGTACTTGAATTTGCGACGTGAGAAGAGTTGATAATCTATGATGTATATTTTTTGGAGACTTGTAAGTGTACTACATTAATGAAGGTATAGGAATGTAAAATATACCTCTATTAATATTATAAATATCTAAGATGTGTGAATGCTTAGTATATGTGGTTATCTGTGTATAACATACCTACCATACTTGCTATCACGGGAGGTCGGTGTTCGATCAGGGTCATCTAATCTTTGTGTGCCTACGGGGGGATTTATATTGGTACCTCGAGGACATAGGTCAGAGAATGACTTATTGAGGAGTTAATAAGTCTGCTGACCATGGGAGCGTAGGTATGTGCGTGACCCATGGGATGTGAACTATGTTCGCCTCCATTATGTGTGATTGTTATCGAAACGGTTCCTGAGAGATTCAGAATACGTGGTCCTTATGTACGTAATGTATCGGGATTTGATAGCAGAGTGTGTGCACCGCAGCTTAGTCTAGGGGTGCCATTATTGTATATTTATGATGAGATTGATATACTGAAATATTGACATGGACTATTTATAATAGAACAAGTGTGAATAAATGTAACATCTTTGTAGAGTTAAAAATGGGAAAACTCTTAGTGATTTTTGTAACTAATTCTGAGGAATGAAGGTAAAACTCTCAGTTTATATTAAAATGTCGGGAATTAAACCATAAATAGTATAGTAAAAATCAGATTATGAATTACATTAGTTAGATAGTGGAATAACTAGAACGGGTACGGGTACGTAGGAGTGCACAATTAGTTGAGAGGTGAGAAACTCATGTGAGTGCACGCGCTATCATGTATTTTATATTCAGTGTTTAATGATATTAAACACTTGCTTTATTTCAAACTGTTTTCACAATTGGGCTCTGACCCGTTTGCTTTCAAATCCATTTTTCTTGTAAAAACTTTTAGGTGCCCAGCCACAAGGACACTAAGCTTAGGAGTTCCATTCTAGTGACGTGCTACAGCTTCTGTGGAAGTTATAGGACCTCGATTATAGACGCCTCCACTTTCTACCTTGATTCCATTTTAGACTTATTTATCTGTAGGGCATGTCGCCCCTTTTCTCTTAGAGACAGTTTATTTATTCAGTTTTATTTCAGTTTTGGTTGTAATTAATTAGTGATTCAGACTTTGTATTCAATTTTATTCAGTATTTCGAATTATTTTCGAGGAATGTTCCTCCAAATTCATTTATTCCTTTATTATTGTAATGTGACTGTAATGTGGTTGTGGTATCATTATTTCATAATTTAATACTTGTTGCATGTTAATCTAATTTAATTAAAATTGATAACTCACTTTTTAAATATTAGGTGGCTAGTAATCGTTAAAAATGTTTTCGACAGTGATGTTATGAACTGAACCAACTTGACATTTTGTATTAATTGGAATAAAGGAGTAGCTACCCGGTATTTAATTAGTCGGGGTGTCACACTGTTTTGGTCTAAGGCTGTCTTTGGGTGTTTGTTTTTTGTGATTGTATTTACACCCATTACAGTGTTTGTGTGCACTTGTTATCTAGTCCTAATAATTTGGGTAAAGATGTTTTGTGTCACACATTTTTTATTAAAATACGTTTTATTTTAAATTTGTCTTAAATTTAAATTATTTGGGTTTAAAGATAATTTGTTTTTTGCCTCTAACTAGTTACACCCTCTAAGTTGAACTTTTGTGTGTTCACTTTATTTAGTTGGGTGTAATTAGTTTGTGAACTTTATATCACATCTCTATTTATTTAAATTTTCTTTTATTCAAACCCATCATATTTTATTGAGTCGAGTGCTACACTCTTTATCTCATACTCAATTTGATTTGGATTGTATCAATTGACTCCTACACTTTTTATTGCCTAAGTTGAATACTTTTTGTTATATTCTTTTATACTTAGGTGGTGTTTGTGTGAGTATGAGTTTTTGATCCAAACCTAGTATTAGTATTGACATGAACTAAAATTTGGAATTTAATCTTTGGGATTATTTTTTGTGTTACACATATTGGAAATTTGAACTTATCTAAATATTTGCAACTATCTTTTGTTGATTTTAATTAAGTCATAATTTCTATGAGCTAAGTGCTACACAAATTTATCCTTTGCTCATTTTACTTGGACTTAATACTTTAACATAACACCTCTTTAAATTGATTCATATTCTATTTGGTGTTAAGTTAATTTTTATTTTAGTTGCGACACAATTGTTGGAATTTTATTTCCTATTTTATTTGTGGTAATTGCGCCAACTAAATTATTTTTGGATTAATCTTTACTTGAATATTTATTATTCAAGAAGACCTTACTTATGTCTTGTGACTTAATATTTAATCATTCTTTTTAGTATCGATTAATTCAATATTTTCTTCCCTTTCACTTAGTTACTGATTGGTAATTTTTCTTGTCAATTAAAATAAACTTAACCTGGTTTGTGTTTAGTCTCATTTTATTAACAAGATTATTTTGTTGTTTTTGATTAAAATAATCTTTATTATTAAATTTATTTTGCACATATACACGGGGTCTCAGATTTGAGTGTGTAGTTGTGTGTGTGTCTCACGCTTTCACTACCTGAGTTGTTTAGTTAGATTCAGTATTGTGGGGTTGTGGGGTTGTTTAGTTTGTGCCTAGGTGTACTGGTTTTGTATTGGCCTCACTATTTCATTTACACTGGGTTGCTGAATTCTTTATCTAGACATTTGGATCAGTGTTGTGTGTGTAGTGAGTGAGTGATAGTCAATATTACCTGGGTTTATTGGGTTGACTAATTTTCAGTCAAGTTGGGTTGTTTTAGACTAGTTCGGTTGTAAGGGTGTGCATTTACTTTGTTTAATTCATTGTGGACTTGGAGGACTGTAATCTGTAATTGGTAATTGGTAATAGTGGACTTGGGTGTGTGTGTGTTGTCCTGGGACTAGGGACACGGGGTTTACCGCCACGGTTAGTTCTTCGAGAACAAATATTTTGTCACCTACCACTTTTCCTCATCTCATTCTTAAAGGAATTTTTTTTATCTAGTATTACCACCTTTTACTTACTAGTGTGAGTGAGTGTTTTTAATTTATAATAGATTTTATCAAAGAACTTTTTAAATAACCTAATACGCATTAGCGAGTACCCTTTGGTCCTTTCTAGTGACCGTTAGGTCATTTCAAGTGGTATTAGAGCTTCAAGAGTCACTTTTGAAAGTTTTTTATTCCGCAAAGATCCTGAACTCTTTTTATAATCTATTTTTTCAATATTTTAAAAGCTATTTTCTAAATGGGAAAGCAAAATGGTGATTCTAAATTTTCTTTGAGAAAATCTCTTTATGAATGTTCTTATGAAGAAAAGCTTTACTCATAATATAACATTCCAAAATCTTCTACATCTTTGTCTAAAATGTGGGATGATATTTCTGATTGTGATAGCAACGATTTCGAGAATGTAATTGCTCTTACTGCCATTTCTAGCAATAAATCCCGTGATGCTTTTGACATTAAGTCTAGTTTATTTGATGATTCTGTGTAGATAGTTGTGAGTTAGATATTTTAAATATGTCTACTATATCTCCTGCCCAAATTCACCCTACTATCACATCTTCTTATTTATTTGATATTGAAAATATTTATGGTGATTTAGATGAATTTAATGATTTAGGAAATTCTACTCTTTTAGATAGGTGTATGTGTTATAATTTTATTGATGATTGCACAATTGATGACAACACACACTTGGGCGAAGTAAATTCTATGCTTTTATCTAAGATTGATGCCTTAAATGATCAAATCAAATTTATGAGTGAAGGATTTGCCATGCATATCGTCCTCATTTTGTTTCTAGTCATGCCTATATGAAAACTGTGATTCCAAAAGTTAAGAATAGGTGGATTAAGAAAGATGACTTGTGTTACCCGAAGGGGTGTAACCTTATTCCAAACTAATTTGTTTTTAGTTTGTGTATTAGTACTCTTTATTTTGCATATTTATGTTGCACTAACTCGCTTTTGCAGGATTCTTCCCTACCCTTTGTCCCTTTGAGACAAACAGGGGGAGAATTTGAGACTCTTTTGGTATTGTATTTTACAATTTTTTTAGTCTTGTAGGATTTCTTGTCGTTAGTTTAGTTATGTTCTCTTCTATTTTTTAGGAATCCTTTTGGTTAGTTGTGTACTTTTCTATTTTGTTTAGGATTGCATGTTGAGTTGTGTACTCTTCTATTTCTGTTAGGACTCTTGTTGTTATTAGAGTTATGTAATCTTTTATGTTTAGGACTCATGTGTATAGTTGAGTTATGTAATTTGTGCCGTTGTTTTTAGTCTCAGTTTTATTTGTCACAAAATTGGCCAAAGGGGGAGATTGAAAATCTCATTCTTCTTGTGTTGGCTCAATCTTGAGACAAACAATTTTTATTTATATGCTCCTGCATTTTTTTAATATTTTTCAAATCAATTTTTTTATATCTTAAATCATATTTCCCTATATTGATTTATTTTATAAATTATTTATTTTTTGATAAAAATAATTTTTGTGAAGTGTACAATTTGTTTTGGTCAAATAACAATTTCATGTGTATTTTGTATCGTAAGAGTATTTTTTGTATTCTCTCATATTTGAGTTCAATTTTTTTTTAGTATCTATATTTTTTATCCTATTTTGACTTGTTAAATAAATTTTCTTCAAAATATATTTTTACCGCAAATAATTTTGTATACAAAATTATGGGTTTTATTTTATTTCTAGTTCTTATTTATTTCTTTTTATTTATTTTCTGAATTTTTAATCATGATAAGATGTTAAATGATTAAACACTCGTTATTGTTTAAATGTAAACATTTTTATTAGAGATTAAACGAGAACACTTTTAATTATTCAGCGTCGTTTTGGGATCAAGTATTTTTTACCCTTTGGGGTTGTCTTGTTTAAGGTTTTATAAACATGTGTTGGGTTGAGAAGAATTCTTTAGGGTTTTCATTTCTCTTTTCTAGAGCAGGCGCCCACTTTTGCTCTCATGTTTTCTTTACTCTTTTTCTCTCTCTAAAATTTGGACACCCATATTTTGAGAAATTTTAGTTCGGAGCTTTTACCCCCAAGCTCGTTTTCCAGACTCTATTTTTGGG
This sequence comes from Sambucus nigra, assembly GCA_949130495.1. Lineage (NCBI taxonomy): Eukaryota > Viridiplantae > Streptophyta > Magnoliopsida > Dipsacales > Adoxaceae > Sambucus > Sambucus nigra. Next base: position 127,242,536 of record OX422211.1, on the reverse strand, counting down.
CTCTCATTGGTTTGCTGTTTGAGTTTCGGATCTGAGAGTACTGCTCGTCTTCTTGTTCAGTTGGACATGATACAGATGATTGGTTCCTGTCCGGAGGTATTTTTGATGGTTCTGGCCGTGTTTTGTTTGGTTCCGATTTTGGGTTTTTGAAGAGTTCTTTTTGATTGGTTTGATTTTTGGTTTGAGGAGTTGAGGTTTGTGTTTTTAAAACAATTAGGCCGATTCTGGTGGCAATTTGGGCATTTACGATTTGGTACGAATTTTTCGATGTGCTTTCCGACGGACTGGACTGGTGTTCCGGTGAGAAGGTTTTTCCGGTGCGATTTTTCGTTGGTCGGCTTTCTTTGAGGTAGTAAGTTTCTTTCTGTTTATATATAGATACATATATATACTTACATATATCTGCTATGGGAGAGGTTCACAAGTGGACCAAAAGAATGGACTTTTTAATGGACTTAACAAAAAAGACTAATAAGTCTCGGTTATTGGGTGCCGCTGGCGCGGACCCATTACACCAAGGAATTAAAATTAGTGGGTTATTAGTCTTTTTTGTTAAGTCCATTAAAAAGTCCATTCTTTTGGTCCACTTGTGATCCTTCTCCTATCTGCTATTATATATATTTATATATATACTGTATTTCTTATATATATACTTTGTGTAGATATGCTATATACTTTTTGCATCTTGGTTTGGTATTTTTTTGTGTGGGAACTCAGTGTTGACTCGTTAATAACTCATGCTTAACTCCCTTTTAACTCAATAGATATTTGGACACAAATTTGGACTAAAATATTTTTATTGGACTAAAATTTTATTAGACTTAATTGTGTTCGAATCTAAAAATTTCTTTGGACTAAAATTTAGTGAATCCCTTTTTAGATCTATTTAGTGTATTTAGTTCTTGGACTTCACATTTGGTCTAAAATTTATTTGGACTAAATTTTTATTTGGATTGTTTTGGTTCTAACTAGTTACACCCTCTAAGTTGAACTTTTGTGTGTTCACTTTATTTAGTTGAGTGTAACTAGTGTGTGGACTTTATATCAAATCTTTATTTATTTAAATTTTATTTTAGTCAAACCCATCATATTTTATCGAGTCGAGGGCTACAATCTTTATCTCATACTCAAGTTGACTTGGATTGTATCAATTGACTCCTATACTTTTTATTGCCTAAGTTAAATACTTTTTGTTGTATTCTTTTATACATAGTGGTGTTTGTGAGTGTATGAGTTTTTTATCCAACCCTAGTATTAGTATTGACTTGAACTAAAATTTGAAATTTAATCTTTGTGATAATTTTTTGTGTTACCCATATTTGAAATTTGAATTTATCTAAATATTTGCAACTATCTTGTGTTGATTTTAATTAAGACCTAATTTCTATGAGCTAAGTGCTACACATATTTATCTTTTGCTCATTTCACTTGAACTTAATATTTTAACATATCACCTCTTTAAATTGATTCATATTCTATTTGGTGTTAAGTTAATTTTTATTTTAGTTGTGCTACACAATTGTTGGAATTTTATTTCCTATTTTATTTGTGGTAATTTGCATCAACTAAATTGTTTTTGGATTAATCTTTACTTGAATATTTATTATCAAGGAAGACCTTACTTGTGTCTTGTGACTTAATATTTAATCATTCTTTTTGGTATCGATTAATTCAATGTTTTCTTACCTTTCACTTAGTCACTGATTGGTAATTTTTCTTGTCAATTAAAATAGACTTAACCTAGTTTGTGTTTTGTCTTTTTTTATAAACCAGGTTATTTTGTTGTTATTATTAAATTTATTTTGCACATCTACACGGGGTCTCAGGTTTGAGTGTGTAGTTGTGTGTGTGTCTCGCACTTTTATTACATGGGTTGTTTAGTTAGATTCAGTATTATGGGGTTATTTAGTTTGTGCCTGGGTGTACTCGTTTTGTATTGGCCTAACTATTTCATTTACACTAGGATGCTGAATTCTTTATCTAAATATTGGTATTAGTGTTGCATGTGTGGTGAGTGAGTGATAGTCACTATTACCTGGGTTGACTAATTTTCAGTCAAGTTGGGTTGTTTTAGACTAGGTCAGTTGTACGGGTGTATATTTTCTTAGTTTAACTCATTGTGGACTTGGAGTACTGTATTTTGTAATCGGTAATTGATAATGGTGGACCTGGATGTGTGTGTTGTCCTGGAACTAGGGACACGGGGTTTACCACCACGGTGGGTTCCTCGAAAATAAATATTATATCACCTTTCACTTTTCCTCATCTCATTCTTGAAGGGAATTATTTATATCTAGCATCACCACCTTTTACTTACTAGTGTGCGTGAGTGTTTTTAATTTATAATAGATTTATCAAACAATTTAAAAGAATTTTTTTGAAATAACCTAATACGCATTAAGCGAGTACTCTTTGGTACTTTCTAGTGATAGTTAGGTTGTTTCAATATGTTACTCGAAGGTGTTAAATAAATGTTGGGGAGTTCAAAACATTTAAGAAGCTGTGTGTGTTGCTTAATAATGTTTTTGGGAAATAACACTTGTGAAAATGGAGAAAAGGATAAGTTTGGAAACAAATGGGTAAAATGATAATTTTACGTAAAATGGAACATTCTTATGGAATAAAAATGTGTGGAGTGGTGTAAACAAAATTGTTCTAAATGAAAGTGATTTTAGGATAAAATCAATGCAAGTGTACAAAGAACAAGAAATGATGATTTTAAAGTGTAACAGGAGTAAGGGTGAAACCTCGGCACGGGTTTTGACTTCGATCGGTAAAAGGAAGTGGAATAATGTTGATATTTGAGAATTATTATAACACATTAATATGGACTCCGATGACACTGGGATAATTAAGGAAGGGCCAGAGGCTTAGGGTGAAAGGCCCAAAATCACTAACCAGAGCATATGGTAGCATAGTCGATGGTGTGGATCCCATTAAAGTATGAAGATATTGGAAGATTCTAAGAAAAACATAATGAAAATGGATTATGTCAAGAAATGGGTTGTGTGGTGAATACGTAAAAAGACAACTTATCTTGAATGAATTAATAAGGGTTTCGGAATAGGATAAAGTGGATAAGTAAATGTGAAAATTGATTAATGTCCATAAAGCAAATTAATGGCAAAGTAAAATGACTAAGTGGGTAGTTAAGCATTCAAAAGAGGTTTGGCACAAGAGTATGTTTATGAAGCTTTTCAAAGAAAATAGGTATTTTCTAGTATGGTGCTTACGTGTACTGAAGGGTGATTTTAAAATAAAATACAAGGTATATTTGGTATGATTAAAAAGGAAGTTTTGACAAAAGGAATGTTTTTCCTTGAGCAAGGATTATTGTTCGAAATATTTAAGCGGGTGTGTTAAATTAAGAAATAAATGTCAATTCAAGTAAAAAGGAAGTTCTTAATAAGATTAAGGTGAACTAATAGTGATAAGTAACATTTTAGAAATAAACACGATTTCATGCATTAAAGGATATATATGTGTACACACAAAGAGTAGTTGTATGTGCGCGTAGATATAATGGGTTGGAGTCTCGTTTCTGCCGTTTGATTCTATGTTGTATTTTTCTAATTTTTCACTGGGCATTCGGTTCATTTCCTCGTCTTTATTACAATAGGGTGAGTGTGGTTCCGTATTTTGAGAGCGTTGTACAGATCATTATTCATTTTATTTTACTATAGTAGCTCTGTATGCTTGGATTCGGGGAATGCTTCCCTCGGGTCACTCACGTAACTTGATTTAAATGTAAATCGCACGCTAAACAAGTGAAATATTAATTAAATAAAATTGAACTAGCAACGTTATGTGGGTTGTTTCATTGCAGTTCACACCTAACGCTCGAATCGGACATAATTAACCAAGAGTAATCCATAAATTTGGGACAGGGCGTTACAGAAATTGAGAATTATCATTTGAAGAACTTTGAAATGAACGATATGGGTGAGGCATCCTTCGTGATCGGGTTAGAAATATTTTGGGATAAATCACATGGATTGTTGGGATTTCTCATAAAGATTACATTAACAAATTTTAAAAAGATTCAACATGAAAAATTGTAATCCCATTAATGTTCCAATTCAGAAAGGGGACATGTTCAGCCTAAGTCAATGTCTACAAAATGAATTGTAATAGGAACACATGAATGGTGTGCATTATGCTTCTCGTGTAGAGAGTTTGTGAAAACCATAAATAGGGAAGTGCGGAGATATGGTCTAATAAACAAAGTCCAATTTTTAATTTTTTTTCAAATTAAATGTAAACTTAAACAGAATTAACCCAAATTAAACACTCTACATTAATTTTAAATTCAGTTGTTGTGATATACCAATTTACCAAATTTTATCTTCTTAACATAAACAATACATCTAGGTGATAGAAGATAAAATAAATAAATCAAGCTCACAACATGCCGATGTATGAGGAAAATTCACAATGGAAAAAACCTCGGATGGTCCAGCCACATAACACTACACCAAATACCGGAAATGGTTACATGAAAGGGGTCACGTCCCATAGTCGTGACCATTTGGTCATGGACCAAACTCGTGACCATATCCAAAATGAGCGTGACCAATTCCAAGACTCAGTGTGGTCATGGATCGTCTTATAGGTGGTCATGGCCTTTGACTATGACTCGCATGGGTCACTGCTGACAAACGTGACCCAACCGTGACCATTATGGCGCCAATTTTCCCTCCAAATGTGGTCATGGATGGGGTCACAGCTCATAGCCGTGACCACAAACATAAATACGCACCAATATAGTCGCGGCTTAGGACCTTTTCCATTCTTGGAAGTGAGTCACGAATTTCAACCGTGACCATGGTCTTATTTCCACGCTGACGTGTTAGATATAAATGGGTCATGTCATTTAGTCATGGCTTAGGGTCGTGACCAGTGTCTTTATACTTTAAAATCGCATGATAGTTTTTCATGTCCCTCTAAAATTTCCAAACCCTTGGTTTCCCTCCCTCTCTCCGACGATTTCGGCTCTCTCATTCTCTCAATCTCAAGCTCTCTCATTCTCTCAATCTCAAAGGTAATCTCAATCTTCTCTTGTTATTTATTATGTGTGTGTATTTCCAAACCCTTGTTATTTATTTCATTGCGTGTGTATTTATGTCTGTACGTATGTGTATTTTTGTGTGTATATATATGTGTGTGTGTGTGTGTGTATACATGTGTGTATTGTGTACGTAGGTGTGTATACGTTATCATTGTGTGTATTGTGCATGTATTCTAGAAAAAAAATACATATATATGACTAATGTTGGTTTAAGTTTCAAACTAGGAAAAATTTCAATTTTATTGATAATGTTGGTTTAATTTTCAAACTAGGAAAATTTTTAATTAAGTTTGAGGCTGAAATATAAAAAAATACGTCTCCATTAAAAAAATACCGGACCATTAAAACAATACCTCTCTATTAAAAAAATACGAAACATAAGGGTTAGTTTTAGGGATTGTTGGCTTAAATGACAAAAGTAGGTATTCAAAACATAATAAATTAACGGTTGATGATTCACTAGAGACATTATTTATAGGAATCATATCTACGCCCTCGTACATAATAACTAGTTAATGATTCATTAAAGCCATTATTTATAGGAATCATATTCCCTCCCTCGTTCATTTTTCTCAGGAAAAATGAGTCACGGTGATAATCGATGGCAACAAGAGTATGAAAGGTTGCAATTGGTCCGCACTCATACCTCTTTCATTAATGATTCTCATAAAGTGGGTACTCCGATTTATTGGTATGGTAATAGGAAGATCGAACAATTTAACTACCTTGTAAACGGTGGAGTTCATTTCCAACAAGAGTACTTGTCCGATCGTATTCTTCTTTCCCTGTCACAATGTTGGGGTGAAGATGTACAATATATATATACATATATATATCGCGTACATAATCCCGATAGAGCACTGACCATGCTTACACTGTTAGAGAAGGCCGAAAAAAATTCTCCCCTTATGGATAGAATTACGTACAAAGAGCATTGACTAAGACTATGATGTCTCATGACTTATGCATGTCAAACCCCATCTTGCCAATAAGCTGAAGAGGATGAGATTTTAGTTCATGTCTCTTACATCTATGCATCCATTATAGATACTCTTCCTCCTAACTGGCCACGTGCAAAAATCCATAGGTTTTTAAAAACAAATACAAAATGGATGGAGATCAGACACATTGAACTTTTATTAAAGTCTTACCATTAAGAGGTAGATTATAATATGTGGTGAAACCCCTTAGTCCCCCTAAAATGGCCCCGCGAGTGATACTAACACCTCGCATGGGACCAACGTAGCCCACAAGAACCGATCGCGTGGTCATGGCACCCTCGGTTTGAGACCACGACCCAAAACAAAGAATATCCACACTTAGGCTTGAAAACGTGCCGTCGGGAGGGAGAAACCCCATAGCGCACCCCAAACAGACCCATGAGCGGCACCAACACCTTGCACAGGACCAACGTAACCCGTACGAACTGACCGTTTGGTCACAGGACCCTCCGTTTGAGATCATGTCCCAAAATAGAGAATATCCACACTTGGTCTTGAAAATGTGAGCGGTGCCACCACCTCGTACGGGACCAACATAGCCTGCACGAATCGATTGCATGGTCACGGGGCCCTTGGTTTGATACCACGGTCCAAAACAGAGTGTAGACACCCCATTCTGTTACCCCCTAACTCTCCTTAGGTCCCTAGTACCTCCCTTCATCACTACAAACCTAGGTCATGTCTCGAATACTGACCTAGAAGCCATCGGGCACTCCCCGGCTCAGTTTGACCAAAATGTCAAACTTTTTATCTCGACCAAGACTAAATGAATCTTCTAAGGGCACTGAATACCCTTTCCAATGGTTCCCGTGCGCGATTCTGACTTACCATGCGGACGAACGATCTGTTTGCGTCTGAAACCTGACCTAGAGGCCACCGGGCGCTCCCCGGCTCTGTTTGACCTAGGTCAACTCTTTAGCTCAACCGAGGCTGAATGAATCTTCGCAGGGCCCTGAATACCCTTTCCAACGGTCCGTCCCGTGTGCAATTCCGACTTACCATGCGGACAAACGATCCATTTGCGTCTGAAACCTGACCTAGAGGCCACTGGGCGCTCCCGAGCTCTGTTTGACCTAGGTCAACTCTTCAGCTCAACTGAGGAGGATTGAATCTTCGAAGGGCACTGAATACCTTTTTCAACGGTCCGTCCTGTGCACGATTCTGACTTTCCATGCGGACGAACGATCCGTTTGACTCTGAGAGGTCATCGAACGCTTCTCGGGCCCGGTTGACCAAAGCCAACTCTCCAAATCGGGTTAAACTCTTTGGAATGTCGAAATACATCTCCTAACCTTTCCAATGGTCCGCCCCATGCATGATTCGGACTTACCATACGGACGAAGGATCCGTTTGCGTCCGAACGATTCCCCGTCCAATGGACCAACAAACGCTTCCGAGCCATATTTGACCCAAAGTCAACTCCTGAATTCGGGAGAGGTCCAAAGGACTTTCAAAGGTCTCTGAATTACCTTTACAACGGTATGCCCCGTGCGCGACTCTGATCAACGGTTTGCCCTCGGCGGCCAATTTTTCGAAAAAGCCTGAAGCGCACTACCAAATGGCAGGTTCGGTATATGCCGATCGGCAGTGACCTGAGCCTATAAAAGGAGGTCTTCACCTCATTTGCAAGAGGAGCCCGGATCTGATAAAAATCTGTCTTAGTGAATCCTAAAAACCTCTCTCGAAGGCAGCGTGATTTCAACTTCCAAATCCCTTTTTTACTTCCACTTTTCATCATCCTTTTCATCATCCTTTTCATCAAACTTGGTGAATTAACCACTCTCCATCATCATCCAAGTGCAAGGGCTGCTCTCCAACATTCAAGATCAAGTTTAAGATCTTCAAGAAGGTCCAACTTTCTCAAACTCTCTCTTAAATTCTCTTAAATTCCCAATAACTTGTTTTCTTACTTAGCACTTTTATTATCTCATCTCACACATCCTAATATACTTTTTATTTAATATTATTGCACATCTCATATTTTCATATAAATAAAAAAAACCCAAAAAGAAAAAGAAAAAGAGAGTTTGCTCATAAATTCCAAATAGGGATTCTCACACTTTTTCCACAATTTTCTCACAACTAAAATACTTTTTCTACACACCCACACACACACTCACAAATAAGAGATTCCCCATTTGAATTTATTGGATAAATCCCACCCCTCGTTTTGTATGCAAACTACGTGGACTTTGATGCCTTTATAGGCTACGTAGGCGTCTCGGGGTAAAACCCGAGACTCGAGTCCTTTTCTCACCTTTTCTCTTATTTTCCATTTTCTCTAAATCCATTTTTCTTATACTATATATATACTCATTTTTAATGACGTATTACTCCATACGCGTTATCGTTCCATCATAACGATCAACGTAGGGGTAATCGCGTAAATCTTATTTTCGAATATTATTCTTATACCTTGTTACGGATGACTCGCTTTATCTTTTCCATGATACAAGTCGAGGATTCCTACCTCCATTCTATATATACACATGCACACATATCACGGGGGAAACATAAAGGAAAATAACAAATATTCATGAGAGACCGAAAGGGAGGAATGGGTGCCTAACACCTTCCCATTTCGTAACCAAGCCTCCAAACCCTTCTCGAATAATTTTGGTTTCGCATGCACAAGTATGTCTTTACATGCCATCCTTCGGGGTGGCTTCCTCTTTTTCTTTTGTCTGTTTTGAGTAAAATAGACTGGCGACTCTAAATCTCTCTATATTTTTACACCACATCTCAAATGACGCCGGCCGAAGCGCTCTCCCTAGAGGGACGCGTGGGACCCGAAGGATCCTTTCCCTCCGCGGTGGGGATCGGGGATGGCCATAGTGACGACTCTGCTGGGGACTTGTGTTTTTTTTAGGGCTTGACTCTATTTACATGGATGTTATATTTGTTTATGTTTCCCCCCATTTCCACATGTTCCCTTTTTCCATGTGTATCCCATACTTATGCTTATATTCACACACTTGTAGAAAAATTCTCCATGTACACTTCGCACCACGTGCACCTAGGATCACATATATCCCCATGTTGCACGCATCACCTATCCATACTTGGTGTACCTTTTGGGGTACTTATACTTCGCTCCCAATTTAGCATAATCAAGAAAGGCATTCTCATCATAAGATACTCATAAAGGAATCATGCATGATTCACACAACATCACCAAAGAGCATTGATATTGACCCAAATTTTACCCAGTAACTGGAGGGTCACTTCGTGATAGGCGCTGGTCCGACAAGTCACAGTTAGCCTAAGCGATATGACTCTCACCTTCCATTGGCCAAGTACCTTCGACGTATATCGAATGGTTCCCCCCGCATCGTACCGCTTGACCGAAGTCATGACGGGAGGTATATCGTAGGGAATTCGTTCACGTATGTCGAGTATATCAAATTCGCTCTCACACGTATCGTCCCCACGAGGTATATGGTGAGGCAATTCACGTACACGTAGGTATATCAAATATCTTGTCCACACGTACCGATTGCCCGCAAGAGCAAGACGTATATCATGGAAGTCACGCCAAAGGGGGGAACCCATGCCGATTCACCCAACCAACTGCATACCCTCATATAGGTGTCAGACCTAGGACACACACTTTAGATTGCCGGTTTCAACCCGAAACTCTGCCGAAATTCCAGGTCGATCTACTGCCCAAATTTTGCGCATTTTTAAAACGGGACTCTGTCGGTGAGCCTGGTTACAAATTCAAACCGTAGCTTTGCATATATCAAAAACCCCACTTTTCTAGGCTCGGGTCCCGTCCGATATTGCATTTAGGAGAATTAAATACAAGTGAAAACATAATAATTGTAATAATCATGCTGAGTCCCGTATCCAAAAACATTTATCCCTTCTTTATCAAAAATCCAAAAACATTTCTCCCTTCTTTATCAAAAATTCAAAAACATTTCTCCCTTCTTTATCAAAAATTCAAAAATATTTCTTTCTTTTTTCTCAAAAATAAATCTTATCGTACGCCTACTCAGGTCGATCGCAAGCCCTTGGATTGGCTCCCTACTGGCTTCGGTCTTCAGTTAAATCACCCCGGAGTTTCATCCATTCCTCTACTACTTCTTTCGAGTTCGGGATCCATCCATTTTCCATGGAGAATACAGATCAAGTACCAGTCATGCAGCCGGATCTGACGATAGTCCTAGCTCAGCTCATGTTCAAGATTGACAACCTCCAAACCGAGGTCCGAGAGATGCAACGAAACCAGGTTCCTATTCCTCAAGAGCCCGAGGCACTATTCCCTCGTGCTATGGGTCCACCCGAGCCTATCTGGGTTCTGAAAGAATAACAGCACGCTCCACGTGCCCCTCCTGCCAATGGGTCGCCGCATGCCCAGCTTCCAATGCGAAACATTGCCCAGCCTATGGCCAACTTGCCTGTGGTCGCTGATCCAAAGGAGGAAGAGTTGAATAAAGTCAAAGAGGATCTCAAGATGCTCACCAAGAAGTTTGACAAGGTCAGGATCTCTGGGAATTACATGGACTACACCCACATGTCTCCTTATCCTAAAGCGAGGTTACCCGATAAGTTCAAGATGCCAAACATCGAGAAGTTCAGAGGGAGTGGACCCCCGATTGTCCATCTTCACAGTTACCATCGTTCCATGACTCTACTAGGGGCTTGTGAAGAGGCGATGGCCCAATTGTTTCAGCAAACTTTGAAGGATAGTGCCCTCCGATGGTTTTTATCTCTTGAGGAATCCGAAATCCAGAATTCGTAGTTGGGAGGATGTAGCCCGAGAATTCATGTCGCAGTACAAATACAACGAAGTTCTTGAGGTCACTCGTCGTGATTTAGAGTTGCTCAAACAGAATCCTGGAGAATTAGTCAGTAACTTCATAACCCGATGGAGGGAGCAAGCAACCACCATGACCAATCGGCCATCCGAGGAAGAGCAGGTCAACATAGTGAAGAAGAACTTCTTGCCCCATGTCCGAGCGACGATGGGAGGATAATACTATCCCCACTTCCGAGCTCTCAGAGAGGCTAGAGTAGAAATCGAGGAAAGTCTCGTTAAAACAGAGGTTGAACCGAAGAACGTGTCCGGATAGTTCACCCCTAGAAAGTATGACAAGCCTGCCAGTGCTACAGTCTCAACCATCAACAACATCTCTCAACCAACCACATTATGGGCACCAGAAAGTCGCCCTGCCCCCGTCCGAAGGGAATACACTGAACTCCATGCTCCCCTCTCCAAATTTTACCAAGCCCTGTTAAGCCGAAACCTCATTAAACCCTTGGGCCCACGTCCATTGCCAAATCCACTCCCAAGAAACTTTAAGATTGATGCTCACTGCAACTTTCACCAAACTGCTGGCCATACCACCGACCAATGCTTTCACCTTCGAAACATAATCTAAGATCTCATTGATCGGGGCACCATCGCCTCACCAGCCAATCCTAAGCCAAACACTACTCACAATCCGCTCCCAAATGACACCAATGCCATCTTCTTGGAAGAAAACCCATATTTTGATCCCTCAACTCAAATCACGCCCATATACTCTCCTAAACCTCTTCAAATTTTCCTATATTTCCTCCTACACCCTACTAGCCTCTCTGATCAGGCACTATCTCTCCTTACCAGAGCATGCATCGTTGTCCGTATCCGTTCTGAAAATGGAAGTATGGAATTATCAGAGGTGTTAAACCAACTCCTAGAGTTCGGACTGAAATTTTCCTCACAGATGGTCATCGATTGCCAGAGATTCAGCACCTTGTTCTTGGAAGTACGAAAGTGGGTCCGAGATCAGACAAATGGGTGGTACTAACCGACGGAGTCAGCCTAGATGATGTTGTCCAGACTATGGTAGAATTATTCAAGCAAACCAACATCATTTGCAGTATCACCGGTTTACTTGACACTTTGAAGCTATAAGGGCGCTTGGTCCCTTCAATCACACATATCCCCACAGAATGGGAAGACCTGTATAAAGAAGCCGTTGAAGTTATGGAATGCATCGACTTTATAGGGAAAGACAAAATTGTTGGCACCGGATGGGGGGAAGAATTCGAAGATTCGAGTGAAGAACAGTCTTTAGGAAGAGCTAGCCCAATAGCCAACATATGTGGAATGATATCATTTGAGGAACTCCTCAGAGAAATAAACAGAGTGGCAGAACAACCTGAGATTGACGAGGAAACGGGATTCATGTTCTTCCCTTCTTCAGTAAATCACATGACCAGATCAGGGAGACATTACCAGGTTCCAAGCTTACTACCAGTAAATGACAAAGGGAAGGGCGTTGAAAACCTTCCTATGCCAGAGATGACCATTGAGGAGAGCAAGATCCTCGATCAACTGAAGAAAACCCAAGCTAACATCACTCTATGAGGGCTTTTCATGTCTTCCCAGCTGCACAAAAATGCTTTAATTAAATTAATCACTAGACCTATAGTTCCTCCATCTACCACACCAGAAGAAGCAGTAAATCTGGTCAGATCCTTGACCTCTACCCGAATGCTATCATTTTTGAAGAAGAAATCCCCATAATTGGGCCAAATCACAATCATGCACTCAACATCTTCGTCGAAGTCATGGGGAGGGTTGTGCCACTCTCTCTTATCGATAACAGATCCGCCTTGAATGTCTACCCACTGAGAACCTTCAAGTGTTTAGGCCTGAAAGAAAGCGACCTCGCTCTAACCTCCACCGTTGTGCGTGCCTACGATAATACCCGTCGTGAGTTGATGGGATCCATAAAACTTGCAATAGGGGTTGGCCCTATAAACCCCGTCGTTGAATTCCAAGTCATCGACATCCCATCGTGTTTCAACCTGTTGCTCGGACGCCCCTGGCTCCACAACATCAAGGGTGTGTCTTCCTCACTCCATCAAAAATTGAAGTTCTTAGCCGACGGGCGAGTCATCACCATTTTAGGCGACGACAAAAATTCGAGGGTGCAAGCACCAGCAGTCCAATTCTTGAGATACAACACGGGTCAAATGATATGCTCCTATCAGGATTCCGCATTGAGTCACTCCTTCTCTCGGTAGGGGACGGTTTCAAAGAAAGGGTTTGTCCAGAATATGACCCTCATGGAAATGTTAATGTGATTCAGATGTTCAGAAACATGCACTTCATGCCCGGACTGGGGCTAGGGCAAAGGCAGCAAGGGATACTTGAGCCCATCGAATTGAAGAAAGCTTTCCCTCCTTGCGGCTTGGGGTACCAACCATCAGAACAAGAGCTCAGAATGATCCGCCAGTCTCGACCAAAGAGAGGACTAGACTTCATTCGAACTATCTCAGGAGACTCCTTAAATGGACGATTCATCAAAGAAGGCGAGGACTTCCCCTTTTGGGATTTTCCGGAACCATGGTATGACCACACAGACAAGAACATGAAACCTTGAATGGAGATCTTTTTCCAAGATAGCTACCCATGGGCTGAAAGTTTCCCACACCGCGTGCAACCGCTCATAAAAGATACCGAAGAGACTCAGGAAAGTGATTCCGAAGATCCCTTCAACTTGCAGATACTGGGGCTAGCACTCTGCATGGTTCATCCAGGCACTACATCAATGGATTCATCCCATCTGATTAAAGCTGCTAATACACCTCTCTTCAACTGGCGTGCTGCGCCAGCTCTACCTCTTGAAATTTCCCCTAACCCTAATGTTTACCCTATTTCTTCTTCTGTTGTCTACCCTTGCTCAAATGTAATAGAAATCTCTTTTGATGAGGTTCTCAATGTTGTTTTTCCTATCAATGAAATAAACGAAGATTTTGAGTATCTTTTTGTGCCTTACATTAACTGCTTGGATTTTAATCAAACTTTTGATGATGATGATTTTGCAAATGAACAATTCTTAACTGATCTAAATAAGGTAAATAATAAACAACATAACCGCGTTCAAGTTAATGAAGAAGAGACTATTGTTATTAATCTCGGTTCAAGTAGCCAACTGCGCGAGATTAGGATAGGGACCACCCTTGACGAGCATGAGCGTGCACAACTTAAAGAATTGCTGAAGGAGTTCGTGGATGTCTTCGCATGGTCCTATGATGATATGCCCGGCATTGATCATGAAATAACTCAGCACGAGATCCCCACTCTCCCAAATTACAATCCGGTTAAACAAAAATTGAGAAAACTCCGCATCAAATGGTCGCTCAAGGTCAAAGAAGAGGTGGTCAAACAGTTGAACATGGGTTTCCTTCGGGTGATCGAATATCCCACATGGATATCCAACATTGTACCTGTGCCGAAATCAGGAGGGAAGGTTCGAATGTGTGTGGACTACCAAGATTTAAACAAAGCTTCTCCAAAGGATGATTATCCGCTACCCAATATCGACATGATCGTGGACAACACAACCAGTTATGCTCTCAAGTCGTTCGTCGATGGGTTTGCCGGATACAACCAAATCAAGGTGCACCCCGACCACCAAGAAAAAATCGCATTCATCACCCCATGGGGTACCTTTTGCTACACCGTTATGACATTCGGTCTTAAGAATGCTAGGGCTACCTACCAAAGGGCCGCCATAACCATATTGCACGATTTGATTCACAAAGAGGTCGAGGTTTATGTGGATGATATGATTATCAAGTCCAAAACTAGAGAAGGTCATGTTCTCGCTCTCCGGAAGTTCTTCGAACGACTGCGACGGTATCAGATGCGACTTAATCCACAAAAATGTGTCTTCGGCGTTATAAAGGGAAAACTCTTAGGATTCATGGTCAGTGAAAAGGGGATAGAAGCAGATCCTGCCAAGCTGAAGGACATACTTGAGATGCCACCACCCCGAACAGAGAAAGAAGTTCAAGGTTTTCTTGGGAAATTACAATATATCAACCGGTTCATCATCCAGCTAACCTCCATCTGTGAACCAATCTTCAAGCTCCTCCGAAAGGAGTCAACCAAGATTTGGAATGAGGCCTACCAAGAAGCTTTTGACCTAATTAAACAATACCTGACCCAACCTCCAGTGCTCATGCCACCACAATCTGGTCTCCCTTTGCTCTTATACCTAACCATAATCGACACTGCAGCTGAGGCTTTGCTATCCCAATATCTTGAAGACTCCTGCAAACAAAGAGCCATCTATTACGCCAGTCACAAATTGGCCGGGTACGAGGTCAATTACACTGCTTTAGAAAAGGCATGTGTCGCACTTGTCTGGGTCACCCAAAAGTTGCAACACTACATGCTCGCCTTCCCCATCAAACTTGTATCCCGAATGGATCTCATCAAATACCTGCTTGAGAAACCCATCTTATCCAATCGAATGGCCCGATGGTTGATGCTCCTAACTGAGTTCGATATCGTGTACGCCACACAGAAAGCTGTTAAAGGAAGAGCCATCTCTGACTACCTTGCCGATTACCCTGTAGAAGAAGCAGAGGTTCGGATCTCTGAATTTCCAGATGAAAATATCCTCTGCACCACTCAAGACCGCCTTCGATGGAAAATGTTCTTTGATGGCGCTGCCAATAAAAAGGGATATGGAATTGGGATACTCCTGATCGCCCCAGATGACTCCCACACTCCCATCGCCATTAAATTGGATTTCCCTTGCACC
Source organism: Sambucus nigra (assembly GCA_949130495.1). Taxonomy (NCBI): domain Eukaryota; kingdom Viridiplantae; phylum Streptophyta; class Magnoliopsida; order Dipsacales; family Adoxaceae; genus Sambucus; species Sambucus nigra. The sequence goes on along the minus strand of OX422211.1, from coordinate 127,226,913 downwards.
AACAACGTGACGGAATACGAGGCATGCACAGTGGGCCTCAAAGTCTCCTTCAAGAAAGGTATTCAATACCTTGATGTCTACGGTGATTTTGCCCGTATCATCGGTCAAGTGCTCAGAAAGTGGAAAGTCAAGGACGAAAATCTCCAACCCTTTCATGCCCAACTAGAAGAGTTAGCCTCCCGGTTTCGAGATATCACCTTCCATTACCTACCCCGAGCAAAGAATAACCGAGCCGATGCTCTCGCTACCTTGGCCTCCATGGTCGACATGCCTATGGGAACAACAATGACCTCCTTCCTAATTCAAAAGCAAGATAAACTGACCCATTGCTACTATATTGAGCTTGTCTCCACCGCAGATCCCGAACTAGTTGATTGCTAGTACTATGATATCTAGTGCCTCCTCAAACATGGTAGGTATCCCGAGTGTTCAAACAAGAAAGATCAAACAACCCTCCGAAGACTGGCCGCCAATTACATTATCTGTCATAAAGCCCTACTCAAAAGGAACTTTGGTGGAACTCATCTACACTGCATCGCAGGGGCCGAAATTGAGAAAATAATGCAGAAAGTCCACAGCGGGGAATGCGGACCCCACATGAACGGTCACATGCTCGTCAAGAATATCATTCGACAGGGATACTACTGGACCACCATGATCCAGGATTGCACCGCCTATGTTCGGAGATGCCTCAAATGCTAACAATTCTCCAATCTTCAACACTTGCCTCTGCGAGAATTATACAACATGACCTCTCCCTGGCCGTTCTCCACCTGGGGTATCGACATCATAGGGAAGGTTACACCGAGGGCTTCAAATGGACATGAGTTCATCCTGGTGGCCATCGATTACTTCACCAAATGGGTCGAAAATGAGTCATACGCAGTATTAAACACCAAGAAAGTGGCCAAATTCCTCAAGAAAAATATCATCTGCCGATATGGGGTCCCGCACGAGCTGGTATCAGATAACGGGTTGCATTTTGATGTAGAGGTCACGGAAGTAGTCAACGAGTATGGGATTCAGAGACATAAATCTTCTCCCTACCGACCTCAGACCAATGGTGCAGTTGAAGCCGCCAATAAGAATCTCAAAGCCATCATCAGCAAGATGACCGAAAGTTGTAGAGATTGGGCCGATCGAATCCCGTACGCCCTCTGAGGCTATGGAACCTCAATTCGAACCTTTACTGTGGCTAACCCTTACTCCCTGGTCTACGGCATGGAAGTAGTCCTACCTATGGAGCTGGAAATACCCTCGCTACGCTTCATGCTCGAAAGCAAAGTTAGTGAAGAAGACTGGTGCCAAAGCCGTCTCGATGAGCTAGCCCTCCTGGATGAGAGAAGGTTAAAATCACTGTACCACATACAAGGGTACCATCGCCGAATAGCGCGATCATTCAACAAGAGAGTCAAAGACTGCGGTGTCCGAGAGGGAGACTTAGCCCTCAAGGAGATAATAGAACCCATATGGGGACCCTAGAGGGAAATTCAAACCCAATTGGAGCGGCCCCTATATTGTGAAGAAAATCTTATCCGGTGGTGCCGCCATGCTCACTGACCTAGATGGGGAAGAGATGGTTTGTCCAGTCAATCTGGACTGTCATAAGAAATTCTACCCCTAAGTCCGAAATCTTGGCGCGCTACGACTCTTCTCATTCCCTTTCTATTCTAAAAAAAAAACTCTTCATTTCTCTTTACCCAGAACTACGTGGACCTGGTCCTAGACAAAAACTATTTTAAAACTTTTCAAAAACCCTAGAGGCACGTAGGCAGCTCATGCACCTCACATGAGTGCGCCCCTTTCTTTTTCACAAAATACTATTCTTTTCTTACCTCCGAGAACGACGGTTCATTCTAAGAATACTTGAACAAAAGGATTATGTATGCCTTAGCGATCAGTATAGATAATTCAAAATGCAAAATTCATTGAAAGGCACAGCTGGATGATCAGAAACTTGTTTATTTCATTAATAAGAAAATTCAGCACGGATTACATAAGAAAGGAACGGATAACTCCCTTCCCCCCTACTACCATAAAAAGCCAAATAAAATCCCCACATACATTCCCTATTACATAAACTCCCCAGGAGTCCTACCCACAGCCATGAGAGGAGCCTGCACCCTCATCCTGAGGTTCCCAAGTTTCCCCTGCCTGAATAGAGTGCCGTAAACATTCTTCCATGCTGTTAGATAAAACAAACCATCTTTGTCCAGTCTCCACTGCCAACATTTTGCTGACTACTTTCCTCCACAAACCACTTCATATAATCTTTGGGGACATGCCAAACCTCCCCGACAGACTGAGAGGGACGGGTCGACGGACGTCGATTTTCCCACAGAGATCCAAGCAACAGACGCAAGCGCTCAGTCAAATCTTCTACCGGAAAGAAATTTGAGGTCCGAGGGGGCACGACCTGCGCCCAGCTGAATTACTGCAAAATCCACCAAGGGAAATAAAAAGAGGTATGTCTGAGACCAACCAGTCGCACATATGAATACTTTCCTAGCTCCAGACTTGGCTGCAACTGTCCCCACCAAGGCACTGACCAATACAGCCCACGAGCCCCATACTCCACAAGCCAATTCTCCCAGTTCTCAACATATAAGCCAGCGCTGATGAAGTAGCGTGATAAGAAGTTGGGTATAGCCGGCAAGGGATACTCTGGGGGAGTCGCCAAGAGGAATCTTTCAGACAACCATACGAATAGCATCACAGGGCTACCCCTCAAAAAGTCAGAACGACGTTCTCTCCAGGCATCCAGGCCATTGAGGGTCTCCACCAGTATCATCGCCGCAGGATTGCGACGATATGACATCCATGAGGTAATGGCTGCAAGTTGTGGGTCCACTTGCACCTCCCCAGTCACCAACAGTAATTTTGAAACTAGGCCCAGAACAACAGCTCCAGCATAGCCAGCATCACCTACTTCCTGCAAATGCACGGACCACAGCACCTTCGGGAGGAAGATTATTCCTCCGGCAACCAATGATCTGGCCAACGAAGGCGAAATATGAAGAAGCCCAGCCAACAAATCCCTGGGAGAGCGGGAAAATTCGGGCAAAGCCGCAGCAACACTGGGATTTACACCCAGCATGGCAGAAAATTCCTCGTAGGTAGGACAAACTTCTTCCAACCCAAAGAGGAATACATAGTCTTTGGGGTTTTAGAATTGTACCGCCGCCATTAGCACGTTCCACTCAAAAGTCCGATTACGCCACAGGGAGACTCGACACATGTTTAAAGCATCATAGTCGACATTAGAAGAGCACATTGCTTCTAAGGCTTCGAGGTAGTTGGAAAACTCGGTGCTACCAGGGAGAGCTATCTTGCAAGGCCAAAAGATAATGGACAAGGGGGTAAGAATGCAAAGGTGTGATGAAAACACTCCACCCTTCCCCCTTTTTATACTTGAAAACCCTCACAAGGGACATAATCCCTACAGAAATCGAAGGGAATCCTACCCCACAAGGTACCAAAGGTTGAAGAGGGTACCAATCAAAGCTTTTAATTTATGGTACTGGGCTGAACTGTCGATAGGCAGGTCAGTGTGCTTGCCGATCGACAACCCCCTATTTTTGGAAATTTCCCCTTTTCCTCTTTTGACAAATCAGAAAACTCAATAAAAATAAATTGATATTCTCAACAGAATTTCAAAATCCCTTTTTCTCCTTATATAATCTCCCCTTTTTAATCAAAAACTTTCCTTCAAAAAATTCCAAAAATATTCCTTTTTACGGTCTCAGCAGCAAAGTAAAAAGCGCATGTGCATTGCATTCATCATTAATAAGAGATAATAAAAAACTTCATTTGCATTGCATATATTGGTGTTCTATGTTTACATTAATTTTGCAGGAAATAAAAGGAACAAAAAACAACGGGACTCAGCCCGAACCCACATTCTCTCTCTCTCTCTCTCTCAAGAGCTTCCACCCCTGCGACGTGCTCTCTTCCCCTACGGCGAGATGACGCACCACCACTACTCGAGCCAGAGTCCTCTCCGGACGAGGCGGACGGCACCAAGCAAGAAGGAATATGAACCACGTCTTGAATGTGGGCAGTCGTCGAAGATATCCAGTCCCTAATGTCCCTGAGCCAAGTGGTCGACACCCGGACTTGCTGCAAGAAAAGTTGAAATTAGTATCAAAGCAGAAATGACCAAAATAGAAAAGAAAGAAAGGAACAAAAAAGTATACCGCAGGTCGAAGGACCTCCTCTGTCAAACCCAACTCCTCTGGATCCATCGCATGAGGACGGTGCAACATAGGCACCATCCCTCCATCAGCCCGCCGAATGTTGTTTGAAGGGGTATGCAACCGCACAAAAGGGACCTCTGAGGTTGCCTCCGCCGCAGATGCCGACGGACCACCGCCCGACTCAAACCCGCAGGAAAGAAGGGCAACACATCATATATGCTGGGCGCCATCAACCAACTCGTCACAAAGTCCATATAGTCATACGGCGCGGCTGTATCAGTGTATAGCAAGTAGGACTCGCCAATCATCGTCGCGATCCTCTCATCCTTTGGCAGCAGTCGCTCCCGCGTCATAGACGTAGGAGGCTGCGCAGGTGGCGCCACCACCTCCTTCTCACCAATCTGACGAATCACCCTCTCCCCAAGGTACCAGGAATGGCCGAACTCATGCGCCAACAAACACCTCATCCGCGCATTCACCCCGGTCACCCCCACATCCTGAATGGCTGTCCCCCAGGGATAAAAGGTGACCTAAAAATCTCCAAGCGAGCATAAATCAATACAAGATCAGAAGGTGAAAAAACCAAAACTGAAATGGAAAGAGTCTTACCCTACCACTGGTCAGGTCATTCAAGACCTGACGCACCGCCTCCAGGGAGAGAGATCCCTTCGACTGCCGGTTGGCCTTACACCATCGATACAATCGATAGAAGTCCCCAACAGTGTCATCCTTCAAAGTGATCAACGGGGTGTTGCACCCAATCACCTCATAGAACCATGTCTGAATTCACAAACAAAAAGAGACGCATAAGGAAAATGCGAATGCATGAAAGGAAAATGTGAATGCATGAAAAGAAACTGCGCAAATTAAAGAATACCTCAAGAAGGTATGTGGCCCCAGTAAAGGTCTGCCGGCATCACCGACTAAATGCATTCAAAGAAGAGTAAAGGGTCGCCAAGGTCAGACTCCCCCAATCATAGAAAGGGATGTTCAAAAACATCCTCAGGTAAGACAAGAACCACAAATGGACGATGTCGCCACTCAACGCCACGATGAAACCTCCCAACACCAAAATAATGAATAATAGGGCCATCTGCCTCACTTGCAGCCCGTCCTCCACATTAATCTCCCTACCCAACAGAACGTCCTTCAGCAGGGACAGCCGGATAGAATCTCCAGAAACTATCCTCCTTACATCACCAAGTGCCGCATGCACTACCTCCGATCTCACCCATAAAGAGCGATCCACCTCTATCTTCTCTCCACAATCCAGCCCCAGCAGCTGCTGCACATCTATGGGAGTCACAGTCATCTCTCCAAAGCCGAAATGAAAGGTGTGGGTAGTGTCCCACCTCCTCTCTCCCAGAGCGTACAAGACCACCGTCGAACGAGGCGTCTCATCCAGCGTCGATGCCAACCTCACAAAACTCGTTGATGAGACCACCCAATGCACCACATGTGGGAGATGCTCCCAAACATCCTTGAGCCGCCTCGTCCCACGGGCACGCATGTTCTTCAAAGAAATATCAGACTGGCAAAAGGAAAAGTCTCAATCAAAAGTCAAGAAAGAAAAATCATCCAAAAAGAAAGGAATGCTGAAGGTCAGGTTACTTACATAACCGCCGGGGATCACTCTCGAAGAGCGATGACGCGATGGCTCCCGCAGCAAAATCCGCTCATCCGCAACAGGCTCAAACGCATCAAAGGAGTTCTCACTCCCCAGAGCAAGGGGCACCCTGTCCCTCTAATCCACATTTTCCCAGTCATCAACGGTCAACCACTCTCGGTGGACTGCAGTGCTCATAAAGGCGGCCATTTCTTGAAGATCGAAACGCTAGAACGATTTGCAGAAGAATCGCAGAGAGAGAGAAAGCAAAAAAAGCTGTGAAAAAAATGAAGGGATTCGCCCCCTTTTTATAGGATGCCAAGCGCCATGCCGATCGGCACCTCCCCCTACAATAATGATCGGCACTAACTCCTCCCCTTCCCGAGGCAGTCCAAAAGTTCGTGCCACTGTCGAATGGCACCCCTCCTACCATGCCGACCGGCACCCCATCTCAAATTTCGTACAGAAATTCCCAAAAAATACCAGAAAGACCCAAAAAATTCTCGAAAAATTCCTAAAAATCCCAGGATGGATTTTGAACATGTTCCCCAAGAAAATTTCGTTTTCCCTTGAGCAAAACCGCTCTTTCCCCAGCGGAATCCTAAAAAATCAAGTGAAACTCCTCCCGGCAAAGCTCCAGAGGATCTCTAAGGATCGCCTGATCACTTCCCCCAACGGAATTCTCTTACAGCACGAAAATAGGTTATTCCCCCCTGCGAGGTCTCCTAAAAGCTTCCTCAGCTATCAGCTCCCCAGCTCAGATCAAAATCATAAAGCTCTTTCTCCAGCAGAATCAAAATCCCATCTTTATCCACTCTTGGGTCAGAATTGGCCCCGGTCTTGGATCGTCACCTGAGTTAGGTCAGAATTGACCTCGGTCCTCGGTCGTCACCACTCTTGGGTCAGAATTGGCTCCGGTCTTGGATCATCACCTGAGTTAGGTTAGAATTGACCTCGGTCCTCATCACTCTTGGGTCAGAATTGGCCCCGGTCTTGGATCGTCACCTGAGTTAGGCCAGAATTGACCTCGATCCTCGGTCGTCACCACTCTTGGGTCAGAATTGGCCCCGATCTTGGATCGTCACCTGAGTTAGGTCAGAATTGACCTCGGTCCTCGGTCGTCACCACTCTTGGGTCAGAATTGGCCCCGGTCTTGGATCGTCACCTGAGTCAGGTCAGAATTGACCTCGGTCCTCAGTCTTCACCAGTCTTGGGTCAAAATTGGCCCTGGTCTTGGATCGTCACCTGAGTTAGGTCAAAATTGACCTCGGTCCTCGGTCGTCACCACTCTTGGGTCAAAATTGGTCCCGATCTTAGATCGTCACCTGAGTTAGGTCAGAATTGACCTCGATCCTCAATCGTCACCACTATTTAGGTCAGAATTGACCTCGATCTCGGATCGTCACCTGAGTTGGGTCAGAATTGACCCCGGTCCTCGATCGTCACCAATCTTAGGTCAGAATTGACCTCGATTATCAAAACCTTACCCTAAGCTCACAAATTCATCTTTGATCCGTAGAATTGATCATCCCCAGCACACTCCTTAGGTCCTCGGAATCGACCTCGACCCTCTAAATCGATCGTACTCCTTCCAAAGCATCATGTGGTGTCTATTCGACGGTCATCATTTGTTCCAAACTCACCCGTCGAGGGGCTCTGTAGACACCCCATTCTATTACCCCCCCTAACTCTCCGTAGGTCCCTAGTACCTCCCTTCATCACTATAAACCTAGGTCATGTCCCAAGTATTGACCTAGAAGCCATCGGGCACTCCCCGACTCAGTTTGACCAAAAAGTCAAACTCTTCGTCTTGATCGAGGCTCAATGAATCTTCGAAGGGAACTGAATACCCTTTCCAACGGTTCGTCCTATGCGCGATTCCGACTTACCATGCGGACGAACGGTCCGTTTGTGTCTGAAACCTGACCTAGAGGCCACCGGGCGCTCCCGGGCTCTATTTTACCTAGGTCAACTCTTTAGCTCAACCGAGTCGAAATGAATCTTTGAAGGGAACTGAATAGCCTTTCCAACGGTCCATCCCATGCGCGATTCTAACTTTCCATGCGGACGAACGATTCGTTTGACTCCGACAGGTCACCGAATGCTTCTCGGGCCCGGTTGACCAAAGTCAACTCTCCAAACTGGGTCAAACTCTTTGGAATGTCGAAATACATCTCTTAACCTTTACAACGGTCCGCCCCGTGCACGATTCGTACTTACCATACGGACGAACGATCCGTTTGCGTCCGAACGATTCCCCGTCTAATGGACCGACAAACGCTTTCGAGCCATATTTGACCCAAAGTCAACTCCCGAACCCAGGAGCGGTCCAAAGGACTTTCAAAGGTCTCTGAATTACCTTTCCAACGGTATGCCCCGTGCGCGATTTGGTCCAACGGTTTGCCCTCAGCGGCCAATTTTCCCGAAAAAGCCTGAAGCGCACTACCAAATGGCAGGTTCCAGACCCTGCCTATCGGCACCTGCCGATAGGCAGGAACAGGTATATGCCGATCGGCAGTTACCTGAGCCTATAAAAGGAGGTCTTCACCTCATTTGCAAGAGGAGCCCAGATCTGATAAAAATCTGTCTCAGCGAATCCCAAAAATCTCTCTCGAAGGAAGCGTGATTTCAACTTCCAAATCCCTTTTTTACTTCCACTTTTCGTCATCCTTTTCATCAAACTTGGTGAATTAACCACTCTCCATCATCATCCAAGTGCAAGGGATGCTCTCCAACATTCAAGATCAAGTTCAAGATCTTCAAGAAGGTCCAACTTTCTCAAACTCTCTCTTAAATTCTCTTCAATTCCCAATAACTTGTTTTCTTACTTAGCACTTTTATTATCTCATCTCACACATCCTAATATACTTTTTATTTAGTATTATTGCACATCTCATATTTTCATATAAATAAAAAAAACCAAAAAAATAAGAAAAAGAGGATTTGCTCATAAATTCCAAATAGGGATTCTCACACTTTTTTCACACTTTTCTCACAACTAAAACACTTTTTCTACACACACTCACAAATAAGAGATTACCCATTTGAATTTATAAGATAAACCCCACCCCTCGTTTTGTATGCGAACTACGTGGACTTTGATGCATTTATGGCTACGTAGGCGTCTCGGGGTAAAACCCGAGACTCGAGTCCTTTTCTCACATTTTCTCTTATTTTCCATTTTCTCTTAATCCATTTTTCTTATACTATATATATACTCATTCTTAGTGACGTATTACTCCATATGCATTATCGTTCCATCATAACGATCAACGTAGGGGTAATCGCGTAAATCTTATTTTCTAATATTATTCTTATACCTTCCTATGGATGACTCGCTTTATCTTTTCCATGATACAAGTCGAGGATTCCTACCTCCATTCTATATATACACATGCACACATATCATGAGGGGAAACATAAAGGAAAATAGCAAATATCCATGAGAGATCGAAACGGCGGAATGGGTGCCTAAGACCTACCCATTTCGTAACCAAGCCTCCGAACCCTTCTCAAATCATTTTGGTTTCGCACTCACCAGCATGTCTTTGGATGCCATCCTTCGGGGTGGCTTCCCCTTTTTCTTTTGTCTGTATTGAGTAAAATAGACTGGTGACTCTAAATGTCTCTACATTTTTACACCACATCTCAAACAATGCCAGCCGAAGCGCTCTCCCGAGAGGGACGCGCGGGACCCGAAGGATCCTTTCCCTCCACGGCGGGGATCGGATTTGGCCACACAGAGAATATCCACACTTAGGCTTGAAAACATGCCGTCAAGATGCGAAACCCCTTAGCGCCCCCAAAAGACCCCGTGAGTAGTGCCAACATCTCGCACGAGACTAACGTAGCCCACACGAACCGACTGCGTGGTCACGAAACCCTCGATTTGAGAGCCAACCCAAAATAGAGAATATCCACACTTGGTCTTTAAAATGTACCGTCGAGGGGAGAAACCCCTTATCACACCCCAAACGGCCCCGTGAGTAGTGTTAACAGCTCGCACGGGACCAACGTAGCCCGTACGAACCAACCGCATGGTCACGGGACCGTCGGTTTGAGACCACAGCCCAAAATAGAGAATATCCACACGTGGACTTAAAAATGTGGCGTCGAGGGGTGAAACTCCTTAGCTCCCCCAAAAAGGCCCCATGAGTGACACCAACACCTTGCGTGGGACCAATGTAGCTCGTACAAATCGACTGCGTGGTCACCGGACCCTCAGTTTGAGAGCACGACCCAAAAAGAGAATGTCCACACTTAGACTTCAAAATGTGTCATCAGGGGGGCGAAACCCCTTAACTCCCCCCAAATGGCCCCGTGACCAGCACTAACACCTCGCACGGGACCAACGTAGCCTGCATGAATCGATCGTGTGGTCACGGGACTCTCTGTTTGATACCACGACCCAAAACAGAGAATATCCACACTTGGGCTTAAAAATATATCATTGGGGGGCGAAACCCCTTAGTGCCCCCCAAAGGGCCCCGTGAGTGGAGCCAATACCTCGCACGAGACCAACGCAGCCCACACAAACCAATCGTGTGGTCACGGGACCCTCGGTTTGAGACCACGGCCCCAAATAGAGAATATCCACACTTAGGCTTGAAAACATGTCGTAAGGGGGTGAAACCCCTTAGCGCCCCCCAAACAGCCCCGTGAGTGGTGCCAACGCCTCTCACAGGACCAATGTAACTCGCACGAACTGACCGCATGGTCACGGCCCCCTCGGTTTGAGACAAATAGCCCAAATTTTAGAATGCCTACACTTAGGCTTGAAACCGTGCCATTAAATGCGAAACCCTGCAATGACCCCAAATGGTCCCGTGAGCGATGCCAACACCACGCATTGGACCAACGTAGCCCGCACAAATCGACCGCATGGTCACGAGACCCTCGATTTGAGAGCACGACCCATATTTCAGAATTCCTACATGGCATCTGTGACTACGTGGTCACAGGACCCCCCGATTTGAGAGCACGGGACCCCCTTAAGGTCACCCAAGGATCACTTGTAGCAACTGACCGATTAGCCTCCCGATGCGAGGATTTTTTTCTTATTATTATTAAAACTGGTCACAACCCAAAGGCCGTGACAATGTTTTATTCACATTAAGTATAGTCACGGCCTAAAGCCGTGACAATATTATCTATATAGTAAGCATGGTCACGGCCTAAAGCCGTGACAAGGTTGGATCACATAGAAAACTGGTCACAACTTTGAACCATGACCAGATGGTTTTTTAATTGCCCGATGGTCACGGGTTTGGGCCTTGACTAGGGTTATAAATAGGGTCAGGGATATGGGTTGTGGCCATATTAGTGACTATGGGAAATCCGTGATCAGGTTATGGGTCAGGGATTTGGGTCTTGACCATCGATATTGGTCACTCACGATTTGGTCATGAACCAAATTCGCGACCAACACTGCTGTGACACCCCGACTATTTAAATACCAGGTAGCTACTCCTTTATTAAATAAAATCAAAACGCCAAGTTGGCTCAGTTAATAGCATCACTGTCGAAAACATTTTATTATTACTAACCACCTAGTATTTAAAAAGTAAGTTGCCAAATTTTTAATTAAAGTCTGATTAGCATGCAATAAGTATAATGAAGAAATAATAACACCATTCACCATAATGAAGTAATAGAATAACCGTCACATGATATAAATAAAACTGGAGGAAAAACTCCTCATAATACAATCCCACAACTGAAGTAAATACTGAATACTAAATACTGAAATGAATACATGCCCAAGTCTGAAAAACTGAAATGGAAATGTATCTAATAGAATCTGGGCAACATGCCCTACAACTGAGGAAAAATGAACGAGGAATCCAAATGATATAAGCGTCTAAAAGCAAGTCCCTGTAGCTTCCACAAGCAGCTACAGCTCGTCATCTGAGTAAGAATCCTATGCATGGTGTCCTTGTGGCTGGGCACCTAAAATGGTTTTACAAAAAGTAGATTTGAAAGCAAACGGGTCAGAGCCCGAATGTGTATATTTAAAAAAAACCTGCAAGTGCTTTAAAAACATTTAAAACAGTATATGCAAAGTACATGTTAGGACGTGCTCTCACATGATATACTCACCTCTCATCTTACTGTGCACTCCTAACGTTCCTGTACCCATTCGTATGTTATCTCATAACTATCTAAAGAGTTTCTAACACTGCTACTCGGTTCACGTTATAAGTTCCGTCATTAACAATTAAATAGAGAGTTCTACTTTAATTCCCAAATTCCCAATTATTAACCAAACCATTTATTTGATAAAAGATCTCTATTTATCTTTCAAAACATTACCATAATTATACTCACAATCTATTATAGTAAATTCCTTCTCGATTAACCGTATATTTTTCACATCATAAATATACAATACAAGCACCCAAAGGCTAAGCTGCGGTGCACACATACTCTGCTATCCATCCCGGTACATCACGTACATAAGGATTACAAATTCCGAATCTCTCAGGAATTGTTGGAATCAACACCACACACATAAATGGAGGCGAACATAATTCAATCATATCCATGGTCACGTACATACCTACGCTCCATAGTCAGCTGGCTTATTAACTCACAAATAAGTCATTCTCTTGAACTATGTCCTCTAGGCACCAATCTAAATCCGGGCAACACAAGGATAAGAAGGTCCTAAGCGAACGTAACCTCCGTGATAGCAAGTATGGTAGGTATGTCATACATATAAGATTATATACTAAGCATTCACACATCTTAGATATATCAATATTAATAAGGGTATTCTCTACATCATTATACCATTATTCCCAATTTATATATTTCAAGTATTCCGACAATATATAAATTAAATAGTCGACACGTCTCACGTCGTAATATCTTAAACTTAAAACCTGTCTCGAATAGACTATTAAGTCCCCATAATTCCCTCATATAACATCGCTAAACTTAAGGTCCTTACTTCTGCCCCAAACCTTATTTCATCAAATTATTCAAATTTGTACTATTAACCCAAATATTATCTCACATAACGAATTTCATTAATTTAGAATAATTCCTCAAATTAAATTTCAATTAATGTCCAATCTCAAAATCATGCCTACTGGTCTTCCTCAAAATTTAGGGTAATCACAATGTCTCCAATAATATTATCCAAGGGTTATCATCATTAAAATTCAAATAAGGAAAACTTTATTCATTCTGGGAAGGTCGATCGATCGACCTTGACCTTCGATCGATCGATTGTGGTCGATCGATCGACTGATGAATGTCGATCGATCGATTACACAGGTCTGTTACGGACTGCTTCGTTTTGCAGTTACAGTTTCGTCCCAAATCACCATTTTTAAGCATGAAACTTCAAGATAAGGTTACTATAACGTTATACTAACATCCTACATCAGTAATAACATTCTAAATTCCATAATTCATCATTTAAAGGCTTACTTTGGATTAAAACTACATCAAACTAATTCCCAGATTTCTTCCATTCAAGAACATCATTAAGTTTCTTCTAATTCTACCTTTTAATCATCAAGGTTCTGTTTTCAACATATAAATTCGTCCAGAATATACTACATGCAATTCCTACATAAATCATGTCTTTTAACTTTCAATTCATGGGTCTAATTTATCTCCAAAAATCAATTCCGAAAATTCCTAAACATGGAAACATATCTTGAATTAAAGGAGTTTAAATCACTTGCCTTAATTATCTCAGAATTTGGTGTTGAATCTTTGTGACAAAGTTGTTCCTCCTCTTTCTTTTCTGCAGAATTCTTCCCTTCTCTCTTTCTCTCAAGTTCTTCTCAAGGTTCCCTTCTCTCTCTCTCTCAAGCTTTTCCCAAGGTTGAAGATAATGGAATATGGAGTTGTGTTTGGTATTTGGAAGTTGAAATGCTATATCAACTTCTCCCGTAGCCCATAATGACATATAGTGGGGTTAGTGGGTTGAGGAAATAGTCAGATGGTAATTCCCATTTTCGTCACTTTTTAATTCCCAAAAATACAATTTACCAAAATGCCCTTTATGATACCGGTATGGCCTAAAAATACCCCGGGACCCAAATTAAACTTCCGGCTAGTGTTTTCTGACTATCTCGACTCTTCCGGACGCGTTGGCGCACTCAAAATGACCATACGGTTAATGGAACTAAAATTCACTTTTTAATTATGTAACACAATACCATGACGTGGCGGTCACACGCGTCAAGCAAAATTCCCAAATTGCCGTATTTATCCCACGACAATATCAATATTACTAATATTCATATAATGCCAAATATGCACATTATAATAAAATACTAACTCACATCTCGTTATTATTATTATCCGGATTAATTTCCAATTAATAAACATTTAATTCAATTAATCCCCAAAAATAAATAACGCAGAAAATACGGGGTATTACATACTTCCCCCCTAATAACTGAATTTCGTCCCGAAATTTGGAACTAGCAAGTACCTGGTAAGAATAACTCTGGATAACGTTCGCGCATCTCATCCTCGCGCTCCCATGTGGACTCCTCGACATTATGATGTCGCCACTGAACACGTACTAACGGGACTATCTTTGACCGCAATTTCCGCTCACTTCGGTCCAAAATAGTTATCGGCCCTTCCTCGTAGGAGCTATCCGGCTGGAGATCAATGTCCTCTACAGCAATGAGAGAATGAGCCAAATCATCTCTAAGGTATTTCCTAAGCGAGGAAATATGAAACACATCGTGAATCCGATGTAAATGCTCCGGTAACCCAAGTCTATACGCAACTGGTCCGATCCGCTCAATAATAGGAAATGGTCCCACATATCTCGGTGCCAACTTCCCTTTCTTCCCGAAACGCATAATCCCCTTCATAGGAGATACTCTGAGTAAAACCTGATCCCTCACTTGGAACTCTCTGAAGAATCTCTTCGCATCAGCATAACTCTTCTGCCTGTCCTGAGCCACCCGGATGCGACTCCGAATCAATTCTATCCTTGCCGAAGTATCCTGAATCACCTCCGGCCCAAGTAGTTTGTTGTCCCCCACCTCCAACCAACATGCTGGGGAACGACAAGGTCTACCGTACAATGCCTCAAATGGAGCCATGCCAATAGTGAACTGATAGGAGTTGTTGTAAGCAAACTCCACCAGTGGAAGATACTGCTCCCATCCACCCTCAAAGTCAATGGTGCACATACGTAGCATGTCCTCCAACATCTGATTTGTGCGCTCGGTCTGCCCATCGGTCTGCGGGTGATACGCCGTACTCAACCGCAATTCCGTGCCCATGGCCTGCTGAAAACTTTCCCAAAACCGTGAAACAAATACCTTGTCTCGGTCAGACACGATATTTAAGGGCACCCCATGAAGTCTCACTATCTCTGAAATAAAGAGCTGGGCATATTGTCCCGCAGTGTAATCTGTCCTGACGGGTAGAAAATGAGCGACCTTCGACAACCTGTCCACAATCACCCAAATGGAGTCGTGCCCTCTCTGCGACGTAGGCAACCCCGTGATAAAGTCCATAGAGATGCTCTCCCACATCCACATCGGGACCTCTAATGGCTGTAGCAGTCCTGCCGGTCTCTGATGATCCACTTTTACGAGCTGACAAGTGGCGCATTTTGAGACAAACTCGGCAATATCTCTCTTCATCCCGCTCCACCAATACTGACGTCTCATGTCTTGGTACATTTTGTCCCCTCCGGGATGTACCGCGAATCGTGAGCCGTGCGACTCTGCCATTACCTCATGCCGCAATTCCTCCCCTTCCGGAACCATCAATCTCCCATTGAAGCGTAATCCCCCGTCTAAGCTAACGGTATAGGATTCAGCTCCCTCTGCTAATAATCGAACTATCTGCTCCTGACAGAACAAGTCATTTGCCTGTGCCTTCACCACCTTCGTGACAATCTGCGGTGTAACAGTCATCACAGACATGAATGATCGGGCCACTGCATCCTGGTGTCCCAATTCTTTCCACTTGGCCTTCCACACATCTGCCACCTCATCTACCGGTCTACGACTCAACGCGTCTGCCACCACGTTAGCCTTCCCCGGGTGATACTGGATATCGAACTGATAATCCTTCACGAATTCAAGCCACCTCCGTTGCCGCATATTCAACTCCTTCTGCGTGAATAGGTACTGAAGGGACTTGTGGTCCGTGAATAATCGAAATTTCTCCCCCAACAGGTAATGTCTCCAAATACGAAGGGCAAATACCACTGCCGCTAACTCCAAGTCATGGGTAGGGTAATTCTTCTCGTGAGGCTTAAGCTTACGGGAAGCATAAGCTATGGCCTGACTTTCCTGCTGCAGTACACCTCCAAGTCCTTGTAAGGACGCATCGGTGTAGACAAGGTACTCAACTCCCGGTCTCGACAATGCTAACACAGGTGCTGAGGTTAACTTGTCCTTCAACTCATCAAATGCCAACTGACAGGCATCACTCCAAATGAATGGCACACCCTTACGGGTTAGGTGTGTCATGGGACCCGCTATCGTGGAGAAACCCCGAATAAACCTCCTGTAGTAACCTGCCAAGCCCAAGAAACTACGGATCTCTGTCGGTGTCATGGGCTGTCCTCACTCCCTCACCGCGGATACCTTCCCCGGATCAATCGATATTCCCCGGTCGGAAATAATATGCCCCAAAAACTGAACCTCCTTCAGCCAAAACCCGCACTTCTCATATTTTGCATACAACTCATTCTGGCGCAGTGTCTGCAAAACTAATCTCAAGTGCTCGGCGTGCTCCTCCTCGGTCTGGGAGTAAACCAAAATATCATCGATGAAGACAATGACAAATTGGTCTAGGAAATCCCTGAACACCCTATTCATCAAATCCATAAATGCTGCTGGAGCGTTGGTCAAACCAAATGGCATAACCCGAAACTCGTAGGAACCATATCTCGATAAGAACGCAGTCTTCGAGACGTCCTCCTCCCTGATACGCAACTGATGGTATCCAGATCGCAAATCAATCTTTGAGAAGTAAGAAGCTCCTCTCAACTGGTCAAATAGGTCATCGATTCTAGGCAACGGATACTTGTTCCGTATCGTGACCTTGTTTAACTCCCGGTAGTCCACACACAACCTCAGTGAACCATCCCTCTTCTTCACGAACAACACAGGGGCACCCCACGGTGAAGTACTCCTCCGAATAAACCCCTGACCCAACAATTGTTCAATCTGATCCCGTAACTCCCTCATCTCAGCTGGAGCCATACGGTACGGTGCACGTGCTATAGGTCTCGTATCTGGTACCAAGTCTATAACGAAATCTATCTCTCGACTGGGGGGTAGGCCTGGTATCTCCTGAAACACATCAGAATACTCCCTGACAACGGGGATCGACTCTAAAGGAATCACAACCTCCTTAGAGGTATCCTCCTCAATGTAATATAAATGCGCGGTCGAGCCTCCCTCTGGGCGAGGCATCGCCACTACAAACATCTCTTGCCCCGGAATGGCAAAAACAATGCTCCCACCAAAGCAATCGATCATGGCTCTATGATCAGCGAGCCAGTCCATACCGATAATAACATCGTGAACATGCATATCTAGTACCAACATGTCCGCAGGTAATACCAAACCACCAATCTCTACCCCCACTCCCCGACATATAAAGAATATAAGTGACCCATTCCCCAAAGGTGAGTCGACACACGTAACTGTGCTCTCCGCTGTGGCTAACAATCCTAACGCCTTTGCGAAGTGTGTAGCTATAAAACAATGTGTAGCACCCGTATCAAATAACACCCGACCCATAGTGCCATGGATAGAAAACGTACCCTCAATCGCGGGCGGTGCCTGTGGAACTGCAGCCTGGTGGACGTTGTAGACACGTCCATACTGTAGCTGCCCCTGCTGCACAGGAACTGCTGGAATAACCTGAGCTGGAGCTGGAAGGGCTGGTGGAAAGAGTGGTCTCTGTGGCTCCTGTCGAGCACCCTGCTGCTGCTGCTGTGGGGCCCGACCCTTATCAGGACACTCCTGACGTTTGTGGCCAATCTTACCACAAATGAAACATTTCCCTGGGAAGTTCCCTCCCTTCTGCCCTTGCTGTCCCCGGCCCTGGTGGCCGTTACCATACCTCCCTTGGCCCTGCTGGCCCTGCTGAAACTGCTGATGTTGGCCATTATGTCCCTGCTGGCCCTGATGACCGTTATGACCCTGCTGGCCATTTCGGAATCCTCCCTGACCGTTCCTGAAACCTCCTGAACGGAACCTCTTTTGATCTCCCTGCTGAGAACCCTGCTCTACCTGTCTCTGCCCCTGAAAAGATTGTGCCCCACCGGCACCATGTCCTCCAGTCCGTCCCTGATGGCTAGACTCTCCCGACCTCTTGCCCTCGGCCATATGAAAACGGTGATCCTGGCAGTGTAATAAAGCAGCGTTAACCACATCAGAATAAGTGGCCAACGAAAGGTTCCCTAACAGATGCTGACGGATCCTCCATGTCAACCCGTCGGTAAATTTCTCAATCTTCTTCTTCTCTGTCGGTATCTCATCAGGAACGATATTCAACAGATTAGTAAACTCGGCCTCATACTCGGCCACGGTCTTGCCCTCCTGCCTCAGACTCATCAATCTCCTCCTCATTTCCGTATGAACAGCTGACGGAAAGTACTTGCGGTCAAACCGCACCCAGAACTCATGTATAGTGAGAGTATCCCTCTCCTCTACGGTGGTAATAGACTCCCACCACTGCAATGCAGATCCAACTAGCTTAAAAGTAGCTAGCACCTGCTTCTGAACATCCGTGCACTCATACATCCTTAAGTGCCGCTGCAAATCTTTCCTCCATTGGCTCGAGACTACTACATCTGAGCTACCCGCAAACTCTGGCGGATGCGCTTTCTGAAATGCGTCACGTACACGTTCCCAAGCAGACGGGAATGAAGTTGCCTGAACAGGCACGGCAACCGGCGCCTGAGGCGGTGCCTGCTGAACAACTGCAATGGCGGCATTTACCGCTTGGGCTACAATAGCTGCAACCTCAGCGGCGTTCATCATGCCCTGTACCGGTGCGGGCTGTGGTTCTGGCGCCGCATTCCTGGGAACTCGTGGTGCACGTCGTGGAGGCATTCTGAAATAAGAATAAAGTCTATAAGTTCGCAGTTATAAACTTAAAATAGCTGAAGAACGTAGCATAAACAAAGAATACAACAGTCCTAAAATATAGGGCTCTATATCAAAGAAAGCTCAGCGGAAAACATAATAAGCCGTTCAGATCCTAAAGGACACTAGAACCTGATGCTCTGATACCACCTGTGACACCCCGACTATTTAAATACCGGGTAGCTACTCCTTTATTAAATAAAATCAAAACGCCAAGTTGGCTCAGTTAATAGCATCACTGTCGAAAACATTTTATTGTTACTAACCACCTAGTATTTAAAAAGTAAGTTGCCAAATTTTTAATTAAAGTCTGATTAGCATGCAATAAGTATAATGAAGAAATAATAACACCATTCACCATAATGAAGTAATAGAATAACCGTCACATGATATAAATAAAACTGGAGGAAAAACTCCTCATAATACAATCCCACAACTGAAGTAAATACTGAATACTAAATACTGAAATGAATACATGCCCAAGTCTGAAAAACTGAAATGGAAATGTATCTAATAGAATCTGGGCAACATGCCCTACAACTGAGGAAAAATGAACGAGGAATCCAAATGATATAAGCGTCTAAAAGCAAGTCCCTGTAGCTTCCACAAGCAGCTACAGCTCGTCATCTGAGTAAGAATCCTATGCATGGTGTCCTTGTGGCTGGGCACCTAAAATGGTTTTACAAAAAGTAGATTTGAAAGCAAACGGGTCAGAGCCCGAATGTGTATATTTAAAAAAAAACCTGCAAGTGCTTTAAAAACATTTAAAACAGTATATGCAAAGTACATGTTAGGACGTGCTCTCACATGATATACTCACCTCTCATCTTACTGTGCACTCCTAACGTTCCTGTACCCATTCGTATGTTATCTCATAACTATCTAAAGAGTTTCTAACACTGCTACTCCGTTCACGTTATAAGTTCCGTCATTAACAATTAAATAGAGAGTTCTACTTTAATTCCCAAATTCCCAATTATTAACCAAACCATTTATTTGATAAAAGATCTCTATTTATCTTTCAAAACATTACCATAATTATACTCACAATCTATTATAGTAAATTCCTTCTCGATTAACCGTATATTTTTCACATCATAAATATACAATACAAGCACCCAAAGGCTAAGCTGCGGTGCACACATACTCTGCTATCCATCCCGGTACATCACGTACATAAGGATTACAAATTCCGAATCTCTCAGGAATTGTTGGAATCAACACCACACACATAAATGGAGGCGAACATAATTCAATCATATCCATGGTCACGTACATACCTACGCTCCATAGTCAGCTGGCTTATTAACTCACAAATAAGTCATTCTCTTGAACTATGTCCTCTAGGCACCAATCTAAATCCGGGCAACACAAGGATAAGAAGGTCCTAAGCGAACGTAACCTCCGTGATAGCAAGTATGGTAGGTATGTCATACATATAAGATTATATACTAAGCATTCACACATCTTAGATATATCAATATTAATAAGGGTATTCTCTACATCATTATACCATTATTCCCAATTTATATATTTCAAGTATTCCGACAATATATAAATTAAATAGTCGACACGTCTCACGTCGTAATATCTTAAACTTAAAACCTGTCTCGAATAGACTATTAAGTCCCCATAATTCCCTCATATAACATCGCTAAACTTAAGGTCCTTACTTCTGCCCCAAACCTTATTTCATCAAATTATTCAAATTTGTACTATTAACCCAAATATTATCTCACATAACGAATTTCATTAATTTAGAATAATTCCTCAAATTAAATTTCAATTAATGTCCAATCTCAAAATCATGCCTACTGGTCTTCCTCAAAATTTAGGGTAATCACAATGTCTCCAATAATATTATCCAAGGGTTATCATCATTAAAATTCAAATAAGGAAAACTTTATTCATTCTGGGAAGGTCGATCGATCGACCTTGACCTTCGATCGATCGATTGTGGTCGATCGATCGACTGATGAATGTCGATCGATCGATTACACAGGTCTGTTACGGACTGCTTCGTTTTGCAGTTACAGTTTCGTCCCAAATCACCATTTTTAAGCATGAAACTTCAAGATAAGGTTACTATAACGTTATACTAACATCCTACATCAGTAATAACATTCTAAATTCCATAATTCATCATTTAAAGGCTTACTTTGGATTAAAACTACATCAAACTAATTCCCAGATTTCTTCCATTCAAGAACATCATTAAGTTTCTTCTAATTCTACCTTTTAATCATCAAGGTTCTGTTTTCAACATATAAATTCGTCCAGAATATACTACATGCAATTCCTACATAAATCATGTCTTTTAACTTTCAATTCATGGGTCTAATTTATCTCCAAAAATCAATTCCGAAAATTCCTAAACATGGAAACATATCTTGAATTAAAGGAGTTTAAATCACTTGCCTTAATTATCTCAGAATTTGGTGTTGAATCTTTGTGACAAAGTTGTTCCTCCTCTTTCTTTTCTGCAGAATTCTTCCCTTCTCTCTTTCTCTCAAGTTCTTCTCAAGGTTCCCTTCTCTCTCTCTCTCAAGCTTTTCCCAAGGTTGAAGATAATGGAATATGGAGTTGTGTTTGGTATTTGGAAGTTGAAATGCTATATCAACTTCTCCCGTAGCCCATAATGACATATAGTGGGGTTAGTGGGTTGAGGAAATAGTCAGATGGTAATTCCCATTTTCGTCACTTTTTAATTCCCAAAAATACAATTTACCAAAATGCCCTTTATGATACCGGTATGGCCTAAAAATACCCCGGGACCCAAATTAAACTTCCGGCTAGTGTTTTCTGACTATCTCGACCCTTCCGGACGCGTTGGCGCACTCAAAATGACCATACGGTTAATGGAACTAAAATTCACTTTTTAATTATGTAACACAATACCATGACGTGGCGGTCACACGCGTCAAGCAAAATTTCCAAATTGCCGTATTTATCCCACGACAATATCAATATTACTAATATTCATATAATGCCAAATATGCACATTATAATAAAATACTAACTCACATCTCGTTATTATTATTATCCGGATTAATTTCCAATTAATAAACATTTAATTCAATTAATCCCCAAAAATAAATAACGCAGAAAATACGGGGTATTACAACTGCCTGGTCAGGGATAAAGTCCATGACCATTAGCCAGTTTTGGTGTAGTGTAAATCACTACGATGAGGTATTAAAAAAAGTCGATAGATGACTAACTATAATGACTCGACGTCCTTGCAAGCCTTGGCGCGTCCACCCACGCAGGCTGTTATGACCTGTGATTCCATACACACCTCGGTATCCACTAAATAAGCTCAGCAATTATGGACACATCTCTTCTTTATCGTAACATTACACCACGGAGTCCACAACGTGTAAACAACAAACCAAGTATTGAGTCCACCACATGAATTGAATCTCTATCAACATGATGAGAGAATTAAACTATGGTTTCCTCAAAGTAGGATATCAAAGCATAGAAGGATAAAAACTTAGATCTTTAAACTCTGTGGGTGAAACTAGGTTTTGTGAGCTTTTGGATATAAATGGAAAAATATTTTTTGCCAAATATCTCTATGGAAAACTGATCCCAACACTCTTATTTATTAAAAAAAATAAGTTTTTTAAGGAGGCACAATTTTCAAGTAAACTCATTCATACGAATTTCACGTTCATTCGAACGACCACATGATCTCGTTCGAATGAACACATGATCTCGTTCAAACGTACTTCGAACAAGTATCTAACGAATAGACCCCTGCCAAATAGAGATACCTAATTGGGTGTTATTTGGAAGTTTGTTGTAATGAACTCAACATCTTATTCAAATGAATTCTTAATCTCGTTTGAACGAACCAAAAAAAAAATATTTTTCTTTTAAAATCAGCTCCAAATAGTTTAAAAACATAAATTCCATGGATTAAAATCATATGCATCCATACCCAAGAGATCCTCGAAAACACAAAGATAAAACATGACACGAAACACAACACAATATGTAATCTCTATAGCTTTGTCGCTACATCTTCATTGAACATTGTCATAGGCTTACAAGGTCAACAATACAAAACCTATCATATGATTCACAATGCTTTTTTCGGAATGAAGCCAATAAATACAAATTAACTCAATTGAAAATTTTTCCTTACAATTTTATATATGTGCAGGTTTGCATGAGATCAAATGTTAGTTTTTTCGTTAGAATGATAGGTAGATGTCAAACTAATCCGGGTGAATATGATTGAAAAGTTGCAAAGAATGTGCTAATGTACCTACAAGGGACTAAAGAATACATGTTCGCTTATAGATAGACTGATCCCTTTAATGTGTTTAGGTGTTTATAATCGGATTTTGGGGGATGTCTTGATAAAAGAAAGATCACTTTGGGTTATATTTTCCTTCTAGGAGGGGGAGTTGTTTCATGGAAAAGTACTAAGAAGAGTATTATTGCTTCACCCACCTGGATGTTGAGTTTGTAGCTTGATTCGAAGCTACAAATCATGTATTATGGTTGCAAAACTTTATTTCAGTACATAGAATTATGAGTTCGATATTTAAACCCCTGAAGATTTGTTATGCTAATGTCGTAATAATATCATTTTCAAAGAACGATATGTATACTAAATAAGCTAAGAATATTGAGAAAAAGATACCTACCTCTCGAATAAGTCCATAAACAACAAGTGTCGATCGAACACACTAGTACGAGGATCAATATATCAGATCTTATTACAAAAGGACTAGCTATGAATATATTTGTTCAATATGTTGAAGAGATGGCTCTTGAGTTGTTTATTTAGGGATTGCTATTTTCTAAGTTATTTGTCACTATATATTCTGATATCGATAAAGGGTTTCTAAATTACACATTTTTATCTTTATTGTATACATGCATGTGAATGAGTTCTTATGACATAAATATTCTTTTTATAAAGTCATTATGGGACCATTATGATAACTCACATTATAGACCTAATTGAATATGACATTAGTGGCATAGTAAATGGAAAGAACCATGCTCTTGAATTAGTATGGAACTTCCATAAATCACATTAGTCAAGACTTTAATTAAGGTGAATAATTATTAATGAGTATTTTAAAGGTTATTGCACGCCTTATATTCCTTCAATCAAATCACTATGTGATTTCTTATTAGGTCCAAGTGGCAGACTATTAGGAAAATTTTATCAAATTATTAATTTCAGTACTATGAACTTCGGTATTAATTAATATGTTAAATAAAATAGTCCAACTTGAAGTGGTCCAACTAAGAAAGCATATTTGATTAAGAGTCCTACAGATAAATCATCCAGATTTTCTTAAGAGACTGAGTGGGTTACTTTCCCAATTCAATTCTAACTATGATGGATGGCAGTATTACAGTTTACATAGCAAATTTGTGTCCTCTATCACCTTATATAAAGTTTGTTATTGGCATATATTATTTTGCATTAAATAAACAATATATTGGGCTAGATAGAGAAAATTTTGAAATTACAATTAAGTGAAATTCTCACTAAGAAAGAGGGACTTTCTATTAACAATTAATCAAGAACTCAAGCGAGGAAATTCTTCTACAAAAAAATCAAAATCAATTGACAAATGTTTATGTTCTTGATCCATTATAGGGTAGGTACATCTTGTGAATTGCATGAAGATCAATAACATGTTTTATGAACAAAAAAAATTTGAAATTGTTTTGTATGGTTCTTAACTCATGTATCAACACCCTTATGCCCATCTTTTGGTTTTGATCCCAAATAATAAACTAACACTCTTAAACACTTTAAAATTACAAACAAACATAACAATATTTGTTTCACTATTAAAGTTAAAGAATTTTTAAAATAAAAAAAAAATTAATTCTATAATAATAAGGAAAATCTAAAATCAAGGTTTTAACTCTAAAGAAGAATATTATATTACTAATATTTTTTCCAAGTGTATATGAATTTCATTACTATTACCTTAAAATATTATAAGTAATATATATATTTTTTTACTTAAAGGGTTTTGATGCCATTCAAATATTTTAAATTGTATTGGATAGATTTTTAGATGTTTAAGTTGCAAAAACTATAGCTTTAAGAATTAAGACAACATAGTTGGATCAATACAATACCTAAAATATTGGCTGTTACACGGTATATGTATCACTTATGGATATTATCAACCCGAGTTAACAACCACACTGGATAATAGGTCTTATTAAACATTGTTTGATTATTTTTAGGACTAATTTATAACCAAAATTTGAGGGCTATTTACAAATATCTAGATTAGTCTCGGACCATCTCTAAACCTTTGAGCAAAATGGTCAAACAAGCAAATAAATTACCCAAAAATATCTAGATTACTTGGGTAGCAACTTAATTATTACCCAATACGTTTTTCTCATTTTTTATTTTTTTTCTTACTATACTTGGAAAACAACTTATTTCTTACCTTATATTTCCTTATTAAAGCATCACTAGTGGTGGAACTAAAAGTCAAAATAATTTTTTATTTTACAAAATGTGTAGGCTACAATGGGGATGGGGGACAAATTTTGTAGTGGGATTTGTAACTCTTCTCCAAATTTGGAGAGTGAATACAAAAAATTCTGTAAGTGTTGTCACAAACATCAGAAGTTTGTAAACGTTTACGAACTTCAAAAGTTCATACAAACTTAATATATATTTGTTTTAAACTTTGTTCGTAATAAATATATATTAAATTCCTACAAACTTTTGAAGTTTGTAGAAAGCTCTTAGGAACTTCATAAGTTAGTAATACAATTATTCACGAAATCTTCACAAAAATCAACATTATGGATCAACCTCCAATCAAAAGGCAAAAATCACTTTTCAATTTTGTAAATATAGCTTTCGCATATATCCACCACTATTGATGATCTTTGTGGGAGGTACAAGGGATGGTAACTCAACTTTCAAGGAGAAAAAATACCAAAATTGTGAGTTTGCCCTTTTACAAAATAAGGTAAGCTCATTATGTTGCGAGTAAAATAGTTAAACACACAGTTGTAGATTAAATCAATAAGATTATGCGATGTGTTGAAAATTAGTAACCCATAATGTTATACAAATGGATGTGACACTATAAGAAATTATTATAAAATTTATACTTACATACCATTAATACCACAAATATATCATTAATGTTTCATGTATTATACGATGGTAAGACCCTTATAATAATACAACACGTGTAAAACAATTTTAATAATTTTTCATTACAAATTATATATATTTTTATCACTTCTCTAAATTATTGTATATTAAGTACTCTATGGTGACTTACAATAATATATTATAACTGACATACAGCCCGTGCGATGCATGAGAGATACACAATAAACATATTTGATGATAATTACAAAAACTAGTATGTTGATACAAAAAACAGGACCGAATCCTATTTTTATGATCACAGATAAATAGATAAAAGCAATCCAATCAAGCACATGAGAGACAAAGATTTTTAAAGTGGTTCGACTATAAGAAAAAGCCTATGTCCACTGTTATTTTATTTCCAAGGGTTTAAAATAGCAAAATGTGGTGGAGAGAGGGAGAAAAAGGTGTGTATCTTGTGTATGGTCTCTCATAGTTGTCAGATTGATCCCCTCTATCATGGGGTTACCATGTATTTATAACCTTGATGTTGCCAATATGAAAAGGTGATGTGTTGTCATCTAGTAGACACCTATTGATATAGTAGAAATATACATTAATGTTCATTAAATGAGTTGTCATCTTCATTAGTGCACATTAAATGCATAGTTATCCTTTGATCTAGCGTTGCTCTTCACGCCTTGAGTTGCTCTGCACGCAAGGTTGCTCGTTGCTCTGCAGACCTTCTAGTTGCTCTGTACACCTACTAGTTGCTCTGCACACCTTGAGTTGCTTGGTGAGAGTATGTATTTGCCACGTAAGGTGACACATGTCTTCATTTAATTGTCCATGTCAGCTGACTAATTTTTGTGTCAACAGAAGCCCCCAATGCTTCATTCTTGAGGGTTTAATGAAAGGATGGAGCATTTATTCCGCAGTGCTATTTTTGATCTTCCTTCTTAATTGGTTCATCATAAAGTGCACTATCTCCTAGATGGCATAAGATGCAGGCTGATCGATGGTTGCTAATCGTTATTTTTAGGAACTCTGTGTGCTATGTATCACCCCTGGGAATTTGGATGCAGCCATGCTATAGTATGAAACTTGTAGCTTGTATCTTGTCATAATCTTCAAGTGTGTTGGTTGGTTGGCTAGTCAACCAGCTGCCTCCTGTGCCGAGCAACTGAGTGCTAACTTCACGTGCTTGATTTTTCTGATTTATGCTCCTCTGAATACTTTGTCGAGCAACATACTAGCTTTTGAACCCAACTCTTCAATCTGATTAGTAACAAGCTAGTGGTGGACTTCGAAACATTTTCATACAACTTCTTCTTCAATGTTGGTCGGGACAGTAGTAGTAAAGATCTCAGTGATGTAGATGCGGAATATGACTCCTGAACTTCAATAACATGTGCATAATAACTCCTGAATATGCCTCCTGAACTTCAATATGCCTACTGAACTTCAATATGCCCCCTGAACATCAATATGCCTACTGAACTTCAATATGCCTCCTGAACTTCAATATCATGTGCATAATAACTCCTGAATAAGATTCCTGAACTTCAATAGCCTCCTGAACTTCAATATACCTCCTGACCTTCAATATGCCTTCTGAACTTCAATATCAAAACTAATTCCTGAGCAAAAGAAATAACTCCTGAATGATGATTGGTCGGGGCCCCGACCGTGTGAGTTTGGGGAGTTGAATTTGATGCTCGACTGCATGATGTTATGAGAATGTGCCACCAAATGAATAACTAGATCTATAATAGAAGCCCCCAAGTGTGGAATATGAACTTTGAATGCTTTGTTGGTCTTGTTAAAAAAATAAGGCCGAGGAAATGTTCCCTGAAATGACTCCCTTTGCATGTTTGCATTTTCATTTTCTTGAAAATACTTTGTAATATGCTTTCCTTATTGTTTGCTGATGAATATATATATATATGTAGAAGGACAAATTGTCCTATTTTGCATAGACCATGAAACTTGCTCCACTTGTTGTTTAATTATAGTGACTTGTCACTCTTTGGGCCTAAGCAATGGAATGATTTTCATCCCATATTCCTGCTTAGTTGTGGTAATCTTACCAGGATTACATTGTTGCCTGGACAGTGGATGCCCTAGGAGGTCACCCATCTTCTTGCCTAGTTGAAGTAATCTTACCAGGATTACCTTGTTACCTAGACAGTGGATGCCCCGGGAGGTCATCCATCTTCTTGCCTAGTTTCGTACCAACCAACCGGAGTTGGTGGTAATTGAGTTCCCGACCAACCGGAGTTGGTGGTAATTGATGCTCGACCAACCGGAGTTGGTGGTATTAAGTTTCCGACCAACCGGAGTTGATGGTAATAAGTTTTCGACCAACCGAAGTTGGTGGTAATTGATAATAAATGCTAGAGACTTTCTCGGAGCTGATTAACAGATTGCTGGGAATAAGATATAATAAATGCTGGAGTCCTCCTCAACAGATTATTGGGAATAAGATAATATAAATGCTGGAGACCTCCTCAGACAACAGATTGTTGGGAATAAGATATAATAAATGCTGGAGACCTCCTTGAAGCTGAATATATATAGAGAGAAGAAATTTTTTGTCATACCCCGTAATTTTAAGGGAGTTATTTATGACTATGGTATATAATTTTAATAATATTATTATTTTATTAATCGGGATATTGATATTATATTTATTTTTATTTGAAATGAATCGAATATTTAAATTCAAATTCAATTGGCTTTTGGACATTTTGTAATGGGTTAAATATGTAAAGTTGAGAATTTTAAATAAAGGGCATTATAGTAATATGCGTTAACTTAGTCTCCAAGTTAGGGTTTGAGAGAAGGGTTATATAAGGAATATTATGGGTGATTATAAGGAAAGGGAGATGAAAAAGAGAGGCCAAAAACGAAATTCAAAGAGGCAAAAATGAGTGGAATGAGAAGAGCCAATTTGGAATGTTTAGATCTTCTTTTGGAGTGCATTCGAATGAGATTTGAGAAAAACTCAAAACACATACCTGACTCAATTTTTTGTGTAGAATCCAAATCTGAAGTCGGATTGGCGATTTGGATAATTTTTGGATCTGATTTTTTTGGGTTCTTAAAATAGGACTATTTGGAGTTATCTCGTGTTGGGCTAGAACATGATTTAATTATATTCGCAAGAGGAACGTGATGGTGCGATCAGATTTTGAGGATGATTTTTGTATGACGATTCATGCGATGATTTTAAGGTATGGGGTTTTACACAATATGCACCTTAAATCTCGCCAGTGTCATTCTCTTTGAATTCTTGTTAATTGAACTCATATTTGAATTAATAAATTCATTGAAATCTGGAAAATAATTGTTGAAATTATTTTGATTCATGTGGTATCATTATATTGTTGATGAGCACGTTGTCATGAGATTTTAATATGGCACGGATGTTGAGTACCCGCCAAAATACCTATTTTCGGGCTATAACTTGATAAAGCAAATGCGAATGGGGTGAGGCCTGGTGACCCATTGATGTGTTGTTGAGAAATTATATTGATATGCTTTGAGATTTTCATTTTGATTTGAATATTCGTACTCGTGTTGTTACGTTTTATTCATCGCTAACATATATTTGTTGAGTATCTTTCTTGTCGTATTGTGTACTTCCCCATATTTTCTTTTAGTGGTAGGTTAGCGCAAATTTTGGGGGGCTATGAAGATTGATTTTAGCGAGGATTGTTTGGGAAAGATTTGTATTATTTTGATGTATAGAGCTTTGGAGATTTGTATTTTTATTCGAGTTAGATAGTTGTAATTTTAATTCGAGAGACTTGTTGTAATTGAAGAGATTGAGATTAGTGAATTTATATTATTGTGGGTTTATTTAGATGCTCTATACCTTGTCACTTGTGGATTTGAATTTATTTTATCGCATTAGCGCTCCGTTCGCTCTCCCCGGGCGGGCGGGGTGTTACAAATGGTATCAGAGCTTAGGTATACGGCAACCCTCGGGGCTTGAGTTTTGGGCTTATTGCGTGGTTAGCAATTTTTGGAGATAGAAAATTTTAGGTGATATTAGTGATAAGTTTAGAGATTAGAGGTGATGAATTTATTTTTGGGAGACGTGATTTATTTTTGGAGTTAGTGTAGTGGCCTGATTTTGAGAGTTAGGCATTCGTCGAATTTCGAGGACGAAATTCCTTTTCAAGGGGGGAAGTATGTCATACCCCGTAATTTTAAGGGAGTTATTTATGAATATGGTATATAATTTTAATAATATTATTATTTTATTAATCGGGATATTGATATTATATTTATTTTTATTTGAAATGAATCGAATATTTAAATTCAAATTCGATTGGCTTTTGGACATTTTGTAATGGGTTAAATATGTAAAGTTGAGAATTTTAAAATAAAGGGCATTATAGTAATATGCGTTAACTTAGTCTCCAAGTTAGCGTTTGAGAGAAGGGCTATATAAGGAATATTATGGGTGATTATAAGGAAAGGGAGATGAAAAAGAGAGGCCAAAAACGAAATTCAAAGAGGCAAAAATGAGTGGAATGAGAAGAGCCAATTTGTAATGTTTAGATCTTCGTTTGGAGTGCATTCGAATGAGATTTGAGAAAAACTCAAAACACATACCTGACTCAATTTTTCGTGTAGAATCCAAATATGATGTCGGATTGGCGATTCGGATAATTTTTGGCTCTGATTTTTTTGGGTTCTTAAAATAGGACTATTTGGAGTTATCTCGTGTTGGGCTAGAACATGATTTGATTATATTCGCAAGAGGAACGTGATGGCGCGATCAGATTTTGAGGATGATTTTTGTATGACGATTCATGCCATGATTTTGAGGTATGGGATTTTACACAATATGCTCCTTAAATCTCGCGAGTATCATTCTCTTTGTATTCTTGTTAATTGAACTCATATTTGAATTGATAAATTCATTGAAATCTGGAAAATAATTGTTGAAATTATTTTGATTCATGTGGTATCATTATATTGTTGATGAGTACGTTGTCATGAGATTTTAATATGGCACGGATGTTGAGTACCCGCCAAAATACCTATTTCCGGGCTATGATTTGATAAAGCATATGCGAATGGGGTGAGGCCTGGTGACCCATTGATGTGTTGTTGAGAAATTATATTGATAAATACTTTAAGATTTGCATATTGATTTGAATATTCGTACTCGTATTGCTACGTTTTATTCATCGCCAACATATATTTGTTGAGAATCTTTCTTGTCGTATTATGTACTTCCCCATATTTTATTTTAGTGGCAGGTGAGTGCAGATTTTGGGGGGCTATGGAGATTGATTTTAGCGAGGATTGTTTGGGAAAGATTTGTATTATTTTGATGTATAGAGCTTTGGAGATTTGTATTTTTATTCGAGTTAGATAGTTGTAATTTTAATTCGAGAGAATTATTGTAATTGAAGAGATTGAGATTAGTGGATTTACATTATTGTGAGTTTATTTAGATGCTCTATACCTTTTCACTTATGGATTTGAATTTATTTTATCACATTAGCGCTCCGTTCGCTCTCCCCGGGCGGGCGGGGTGTTACAAATGGTATCAGAGCTTAGGTATACGGCAACCATCGGGGCTTGAGTTTTGGGTTTATTGCGTGGTTAGCAATTTTTGGAGATAGAAAATTTTAGGTGATATTCGTGATAAGTTTAGAGATTAGAGGTGAGGAATTTATTTTTGGGAGACGTGATTTATTTTTGGAGTTAGTGTAGTGGCCTGATTTTGAGAGTTAGGCATTCGTCAAATTTCGAGGACGAAATTCCTTTTCAAGGGGGGAAGTATGTCATACCCCGTAATTTTAAGGGAGTTATTTATGAATATGGTATATAATTTTAATAATATTATTATTTTATTAATCGGGATATTGATATTATATTTATTTTTATTTGAAATGAATCGAATATTTAAATTCAAATTCAATTGGCTTTTGAACATTTTGTGATGGGTTAAATATGTAAAGTTGGGAATTTTAAAATAAAGGGCATTATAGTAATATGCGTTAACTTAGTCTCCAAGTTAGGGTTTGAGAGAAGGGCTATATAAGGAATATTATGGGTGATTATAAGGAAAGGGAGATGAAAAAGAGAGGCCAAAAACGAAATTCAAAGAGGCAAAAACGAGTGGAATGAGAAGAGCCAATTTGGAATGTTTAGATCTTCTTTTGGAGTTCATTCAAATGAGATTTGAGAAAAACTCAAAACACATACCTGAATCAATTTTTCGTGTAGAATCCAAATCTGAAGTCGGATTGGCGATTCGAATAATTTTTGGATCTGATTTTTTTGGGTTCTTAAAATAGGACTATTTGGAGTTATCTCGTTTGGGCTAGAACATGATTTGATTATATTCGCAAGAGGAACGTGATGGTGCGATCAGATTTTGAGGATGATTTTTGTATGAAGATTCATGCGATGATTTTGAGTTATGGGATTTTACACAATATGCTCCTTAAATCTCGCGAGTGTCATTCTCTTTGAATTCTTGTTAATTGAACTCATTTTTGAGTTGATAAATTCATTTAAATCTGGAAAATAATTATTGAAATTATTTTTATTCATGTGGTATCATTATATTGTTGATGAGCACGTTGTCATGAGATTTTAATATGGCACGGATGTTGAGTACCCGCCAAAATACCTATTCCCGGGCTATGACTTGATAAAGCATATGCGAATGGGGTGAGGCCTGGTGACCCATTGATGTGTTGTTGAGAAATTATATTGATAAATGCTTTGAGATTTGCATTTTGATTTGAATATTCGTACTCGTGTTGTTATGTTTTATTCATCGCTAACATATATTTGTTGAGCATCTTTCTTGTCGTATTGTGTACTTCCTCATATTTTCTTTTAGTGGCAGGTTAGCGCAGATTTTGGGGGGCTATGGAGATTGATTTTAGCGAGGATTGTTTGGGAAAGATTTGTATTATTTTGATGTATAGAGCTTTGGAGATTTGTATTTTTATTCGAGTTAGATAGTTGTAATTTTAATTCGAGAGACTTGTTGTAATTGAAGAGATTGAGATTAGTGGATTTATATTATTGTGGGTTTATTTAGATGCTCTATACCTTGTCACTTGTAAATTTGAATTTATTTTATCGCATTAGCGCTCCGTTCGCTCTCCCCGGGCGGGCGGGGTGTTATAAATGGTATCAGAGCTTAGGTATACGGCAACCCTCGGAGCTTGAGTTTTGGGTTTATTGCGTGGTTAGCAATTTTTGGAGATAGAAAATTTAAGGTGATATTCGTGATAAGTTTAGAGATTAGAGGTGAGGAATTTATTTTTTGGAGACGTGATTTATTTTTGGAGTTAGTGTAGTGGCCTGATTTTGAGAGTTAGGCATTCGTCGAATTTCGAGGACGAAATTCCTTTTCAAGGGGGGAAGTATGTCATTCCCCGTAATTTTAAGGGAGTTATTTATGAATATGGTATATAATTTTAATAATATTATTATTTTATTAATCGGGATATTGATATTATATTTATTTTTATTTGAAATGAATCGAATATTTAAATTCAAATTCAATTGGCTTTTGGACATTTTGTAATGGGTTAAATATGTAAAGTTGAGAATTTTAAAATAAAGGGCATTATAGTAATATGCGTTAACTTAGTCTCCAAGTTAGGGTTTGAGAGAAGGGCTATATAATGAATATTATGGGTGATTATAAGGAAAGTGAGATGAAAAAGAGAGGCCAAAAATGAAATTCAAAGAGGCAAAAATGAGTGGAATGAGAAGAGTCAATTTGGAATGTTTAGATCTTCTTTTGGAGTGCATTCGAATGAGATTTGAGAAAAACTCAAAACAAATACCTGACTCATTTTTTCATGTAGAATCTAAATCTGAAGTCGGATTGGCGATTCGGATAATTTTTGGATCTGATTTTTTTGGCTTCTTAAAATAGGACTATTTGGAGTTATCTCGTGTTGGGCTAGAACATTATTTGATTATATTCGCAAGAGGAACGCGATGGTGCGATCAGATTTTGAGGATGATTTTTGTATGACGATTCATGCGATGATTTTGAGGTATGGGATTTTACACAATATGCTCCTTAAATCTCGCGAGTGTCATTCTCTTTGAATTCTTGTTAATTGAACTCATATTTGAATTGATAAATTCATTGAAATCCGGAAAATAATTGTTGAAATTATTTTGATTCATGTGGTATCATTATATTATTGATGAGCACGTTGTCATGATATTTTAATATGGCACGAATGTTGAGTACCCGCCAAAATACCTATTCCCGGGCTATGACTTGATAAAGCATATGCGAATGGGGTGAGGCCTGGTGACCCATTGATGTGTTGTTGAAAATTATATTGATAAATGCTTTGAGATTTGCATTTTGATTTGTATATTCGTACTGGTGTTGTTACGTTTTATTCATCGCTAACATATATTTGTTAAGCATCTTTCTTGTCGTATTGTGTACTTCTCCATATTTTCTTTTAGTGGCAGGTTAGCCCAGATTTTGGGGGGCTATGGAGATTGATTTTTGCGAGGATTGTTTGGGAAAGATTTGTATTATTTTGATGTATAAAGCTTTGGAGATTTGTATTTTTATTCGAGTTAGATAGTTGTAATTTTAATTCGAGAGACTTGTTGTAATTGAAGAGATTGAGATTAGTGGATTTATATTATTGTGGGTTTATTTAGATGCTCTATACCTTGTCACTTGTGGATTTGAATTTATTTTATCGCATTAGCGCTTCGTTCGCTCTCCCCGGGCGGACGGGGTGTTACATTTTCCGAGCACCATGCTGAGATAAATATAAAATATGCATAGACATAAAGAATGATTAAGAATAATAATAAACTGTCTTGCTGATCTGTCAAGGCAAAATTGCATAATGCCGAACAAGAATAATATTTTCAATATAAGAATATGGCCGAGAATTTTGATGGGCCTGAATATAAATAAGAATTATTCCGACCAACTATCCGTTGTGGGTGAAATATAATAAATGTTATAGTTCTCCTCGGAACTAAATATGATAATAAGTATCTCGCCGAGTTCCATGTTGAGATGAATATAAAATATGAATCCCAAGGGATATATAGAATAATTTGCGCTTGAGTCGATATCTGAGCAATAAAATATAAAGTTCCTTGCTGAGGTGAAATTTCATAATGGTGAGCAATGATAATAGTTTCCATAAGTTTAATATTATTTCCGAACATTCGTCGGAGTTGAATCTTGTACCTGTAAAAATTAATAACTTTATCTACCATATGTATAGGCTGAATTGATTAGTTATCATGAGAATAATCTAGTCAATATAATGAATATATGATATGTATTTGCTCGGGCAATAAAAATATCAATTTCAAGATATGAAATAATATACGTCCGGCTGATCTGTTGAGGCAAAATTGCATGATGTCGAGCAATAATAATTTCCAATGGTTTAAGATTGTGGCTGAGCTTTCGTCGGGATTGAATCTCGTCCCTATGAAATTTTAATAAGCTGACCGAGCACCAGTCGAGACTATATCAAATAATTATTGTCATGAGAATAATTATTCAGCCAAACAATATGTTATGTGTATCAGCATAAGGCAATACAAATTTCAAAATATGAAATAGTGTGTTTTGTGCCAAATGTGTGTCAATGTGTACAATTTTTTATAAAAAATGCTAGGCATTTTAATTTTAAGCAAAAGACCAAATATAAATTGGTTCAGAAAATTTATTCTAAAATAAAGCTTTTGAGTATATTTTATTTAGCTTTAAAAAATTTATTTTATAAGAGGACTGTGAGTTAAAAAAAAGTAGGTAGCAATGGTAATGATTTTGACTTTGTCAAAGTTAATAAGTTGGGCAAATAAATATCAATTTCGAAATATGAAATAATATATCTTGTGTCAT
Organism: Sambucus nigra; assembly: GCA_949130495.1. NCBI lineage: Eukaryota > Viridiplantae > Streptophyta > Magnoliopsida > Dipsacales > Adoxaceae > Sambucus > Sambucus nigra. Next base: position 127,190,990 of record OX422211.1, on the reverse strand, counting down.
ACCGACTATGATGTCATGTGAGCAGATTTTTTATCAAATATGCAAGATGGGTGAGGTTTGATTTGGACTTTTTACCAAATAATTTAAATTTTAAGCAAATGTCTAAATTTAAGTTGGTTTTTTGAAAATTATTTCAGGATAAAGAATGATAAGGTATAAAGGATATGGGGGTTATCTCGTCTTTTAACATCTTGGCCATGATTTTGACTTTGTCAAAATGCAAAATCTGGAGAACAAAATCGCCACTCCGACCAGCAATAACCATCGCCAACTAGTCCGCCCAACCTTTAACAACAGCCGACCAATAATTTCTGACTAGCAACTGTAAGTCCTCTTGTACCAAACAACTTATAAGAGGTCGGGGAGCCTTTCACCACACGCAAAACATAGCCCCGACCAACAATTGACTTTGCCGACAATCTATATTTATGCCGACCAAGAATTAATTTTTCCCCGACCAACTAATGGGTACTGCCGACTAGAAAATAGGTAACCCCGACCAGTGCAATGCCGCCAACCAACAAAATGAAACTTTGACCAATAAATTTTTCACCGACCAGATGATTTTTGTTGACCGCGACTGAAAAATTTGGATGCCGACCAAGAATAGATGTTAGGGGGTATTGCGGTACAATGTTTGTCGATTAACTTATACATGTACAAACATGTTTAGATCTTAATATAAGAGGAACGCCGACCAAAAAATGGTCCGACGACCAGTATGTTGATCAACTTGTTCAGAAGGATTGGATCTGGCAGTAAAAGTTGTCGATTAAAGAATGGGTGGTTGGGAACTCCTCAATTCACTGCCGACTGTCAGTCGGTGATTTCCCACCCCTTCTTCCGATCAGCACAGTTGTCACCGACCAGGTATAGGAAAGCCCTGAGACGTCATTCATCTTATTTATTCTTTGTTGCCGACTAATAAATCATGGTCAATGATATTAGTTGTTGCCGACTAGCCATTTAAGGCTGACGATCAGCAAGGAGTGATTGTCGAATGTTATGAGGACTCTGTCAGAGATTTAATCTGTACATCCCTATTTTGCCTCCGACCAGTAAATGATGTTCTGATCACAATTTTCTCCATCTCCGATCAGCGATAGGTGACGTCGACCAACAAAAATGCCCCATTGACTAAACAAAAATTGGTCGAGCACCGTTATCAACCTGTGTATCTTCCATACAGAAAAATACCGCTGATTATAAAAAAAATGTCTCCAACGAAAAATAATGTCTCCGACCAACAAATAAAGAGCTGACCAACAACTGGTTTCGTCAACCTGTGCAAACCTGTGTGCCGACCAACTATATTATTCTGGTATTTTTGCCGAGATGTTTTCGGCTTTGTTCTGTGGTCGCCGACCAATAGATGGTATTGTAGCCATGACGCTCACCACAGTTAACTATATCCAGCATCTTCTGGGTTTGGCGAACAGTGCCTTAATTTCGAAATCGACTTCCCTGCTTCTGATTCCTCAAAAGAATCATATAGATTATCTTTTGCTTAGTTGATGACTAGCCAAATTCATTTTCTTCGTATTATAACTTTGTGGTTTTTGAGTTTGATTTTTTGAGTTCCTGCTTGTTGATTATTACGCTCCTTCTGGATATTTACGAAGATTGTCCTTTTCTCCGAAACAATACAACAACTCATTTATTGTATCCTAAATAATGCAACAAATATCTTGAAGAAAGAGAAAGAAAGGATTTGTATCTCCAGTAATATAGCAAATCATTTATTGCATTAAATCCAAATATTCTGAAAATCAAGAGTTGATCCATAGAATCTACAACTTTTAAAGAAATCTTTACCCCAAATTGTACTCGGAGTCTCCATTTAAGGCGGTTTCTTATGATAATTATGAGAGAGAAAATTGTTTTCATATTTTTTAGTTTCATAGATAAATTATCATGAAAATTCAAAGAGTCATTGTCTCAAAATCAACAACGAATAGTTTCAAAATTTCACGCGGTTGGGCAGATTTGTAAATGAACAATATTGTTACCATCTATGCAGAAAGAGAGAAAATCGAATTTGAAGAGAGAAAAGTGGATTTGTATATGTAAAGATTTGTATAATATTTATGAGTCTAAAATTCATCAGATCCCCAAATTGAGATCGATCACACGGTTAGTGCATATAAAAATTATGACTAAAAAGATTTCTAAATGAATTAGATAACTATATACTCATATAAAAAAGATTTATGAATACATAGAAATTATTTTGTCTTCTTAAAAAAAAAGAAATAATATAATATGTACACAAATTTCTCAAACTTTATGATTATAAAATATACATTCATGCAGATTTGTAAAAATTGATTCAACAATTTGTGAATATAAATTCACGATTAAATTAAAAGATGTATACACAATATATAATTGATTTGATCTATAAGTTTATGGATATAAACATACGAGAATCATGATTTGAACTAAAAGATGTGTGCATATAATTAGTTATACGTAGAGAAAATAAAAACTTAGCTTTTCATGGAGAACAATGCTTGTAACACGTTCCCACGGACGGCGCCAATCTGTTGATTCAAAAAACTGGACTGAATCCCATTTTTATGATCACAGATAAATAGATAAAAGCAATTCAATCAAGCACATGAGAGACAAAGATTTTTAAAGTGGTTCGGCTATAAGAAAAAGCCTACGTCCACTGTTATTTTATTCCCAGGGGTTTACAATAGCACAATGTGGTGGAGAGAGGGAGAAAAAGGTGTGTATCTTGTGTATGGTCTCTCATAGTTGTCAGATTGATCCCCTTTATCATGGGGTTACCATGTATTTATAGCCTTGATGTTGCCAATATGAAAAGGTGATGTGTTGTCATCTAGTAGACACCTATTGATATAGTAGAAATATACATTAATGTTCATTAAATGAGTTGTCATCTTCATTAGTGCACATTAAATGCATAGTTATCCTTTGATCTAGAGTTGCTCTTCACGCCTTGAGTTGCTCTGCACGCAAGGTTGCTCGTTGCTCTGCACAGTTGCTCGTTGCTCTGCAGACCTTCTAGTTGCTCTGTACACCTACTAGTTGCTCTGCACACCTTGAGTTGCTTGGTGAGAGTATGTATTTGCCACATAAGGTGACACATGTCTTCATTTAATTGGTCCACACTATGAGAGACCATACACAAGATACACACCTTTTTCTCCATCTCTCCACCACATTGTGCTATTGTAAACCCCTGGGAATAAAATAATAGTGGGCGTAGGCTTTTTCTTATAGCCGAACCACTTTAAAAATCTGTCTCTCATGTGCTTGATTGGATTACTTTTATCTATTTATCTGTGATCATAAAAATGGGATTCGGTCCAGTTTTTTGCATCAACAGATATAACAATTTCAATCTTATTTAAAGCCATTATAAAAGGTTAGTTTTTTCATAAATAAAATCCTCCTACTATTTTTAAATGTTTTTATTATATAAAAACTATTTTTTTGTAAATAAAAACTTCAAGACAACTGCACGTATTTTATATATAAAAAAACTATACATATTTTTATTTGTTAATAGTTTAAAAAAATTTATGCCATTTATAGATACGAACTTAAAAAATTTTCTATAGATAAAACTTTAAAAATACTTTTATAGGTAAAAACTTTTTTTTATTTCTATTAAAAATAAATTTGAAATTTTGAAACCTTGTTTTAACTTAAAAACTATTTTTTATAAATAAAAACTTCAAACAAATTGTAGGTATTTTACATAAAAAAAAATTATAGTTTTTTTTTTGTTCTTAGTTTAAAAAACATTATGTCATTTATACAAGAAGACTTAAAGTTTTTTCTGTAAATACAATGTCAAAAATGTTTTTACAACAAAAAACTATTTTTATTTATATAAAAGATAATTTTAAAATCTTGAAAACTTTTTAAAACTATTTTTGTAGCAATAAAAATGTTATATAGATATAGTAGTATTAGTAGCATTATGAAAAGAGATTAATTTAATCTAGATTATGTTGGATGAGGAGATTAATTAATGGGGTTTAGAATACATCATCTTTTTAGTTTTTAAGAGACTTTTGATTTATTCCTTTTTTTAGTTTCAAAGAAATTTTTGATTTATTTTTATAAAAAAAACTTCAAAATAACTGTAAGTATATTATATAAAAAAAATTATTCATATTTTTATTTGTTTTTAGTTTACAAAATTGTATGTCATTTATAGATACAAATTTAAAGTTTTTTCTATATATAAAATGTTAAGAATGTTTTTATCGGAACAAAATCTTTTATTTATATTAGAAACAATTTTGAAATTTTGAAAACTTTTTCTAACATATAAACAATTTTTATAAATAAAAATTTCAAAAAAACTATAAGTCTTTTATATAAAAAAAATATATATATTATTATTTGTTTTGAGTTTAAAAAACTTTATGTTATTTATAAATAAGAACTAAAAGTTTTTTTCTTAAAATACAATGTTAAAAATATTTTTACAACCAAAAACCTTTTTTATTTATATAAAAAACAAATTTGAAAACTTTTTAAAACTTCTTTTTTTAGAAGTTAAAACACTACATAAATGTAGTAGTATTAGTAGCATTGTGTAATGCGATTTGAATGAAGAATGACGAAAAAAGATTAATTAAATTTAAATTGTGTTGGATCGATAGATTAATAAATGCAGTATAGAACGCATCATCTTTTTAGTTTTCAAGAGACTTTTGATTTATTTAGTTTTATGGTTTCAATTAAAATTTTAATTTATTCATTTTTTTAGTTTCAAAAAATACAATGTTGATAAGAGAGAATAAGATAGTAAATATTAAAATCTTATTAATTTTTTTAATATTATCGTATTAAAGGTATAATATATGGGTGTAATATAAAATTGTAGTCTTAAAACCTTTCTACAACATCACGTGTCAACATTATTTAATAAGCTTTTTTGTTCTTTACTTCCCTACTTTTTCCTTAGCTACCTTTTCTCGATATATAACATGTTTTTTGCTTTTCACCATATACTTTTATAAACTTTCTTTGTGGGCTTTGAGGCATAAATATTGAAACTCTTTTATGACAGTGAAGAAAAATAAAAAAAATGGATTGTTACTTTAGTGGATTGTTACTTAAAAGTGGAAAGTAGGAGCTCTCTTTGCGGGTCTTTGATATTTTTATCATGCTTTCCTTTTCATTTTTCGAGTGCAACACAAGCCTATCGTGGCAATCAAGATGACTCGGAAACAATATATCACTCTTCAATTTAATAGGGGTTGAGTTTTTCTATACATTTAACGATTCTTTTTTATTAATGTTTTTGATGCAAAACTATGTATGTACCTAGCATTTTTGTGCACTTTTGTTATTTTTTCAAATCATGCAAATCAGCGAAGGGGTTCTTCTTTCCTTAATCAAAGGTAGGGGATTCGATCCCCGCTTTGAGTATGAAACAGTTTTAAATTTTTGGATCAGCTGTTCCATCAATCGAGGTGTCTACGAATCAGCGAAGGAATTAGTCACTAAATCACTAGTGAATACTATGGTGTAAACCCAAAAAAAAAAATCATGCAACATTTGGTGGAGGGGATTTAGATCATATATGACATCCCCATTCGTCTAGTACATCAAAGATTTTTGGAACACAAAAGCCATCTAAATTTTTTTGCTTCAAAATATAAGAACAAGGTTAGTATAGCCTAACTTTCAATTATTTGCTTTATTAGCCTGCTTTTGAATTGTGGTTATTCAGATGTAAGGACAACGCTAGTATAGTTGTCAAGTTCCAATTATTTGTTTTATTAGCTTATGGAAAAATTCATGGTTCTTTTGAATTGCCGTTATTCAATGTATTTTTTGTTTTCTTAATCTTGCTTTCATGTTTTATAGGTTCAATAACAAAAATATCTAACACACTGCGTGAATAATATATGCCATATTTAATTTGTTGGTTTATAAAAATATTATATTCTAAAAATAATTCCACCAATTAATTTACTTGCACTTTTCATCTTATATTTATTTTAATAATATGTCTTTCCAATTTTTCGTAAGTTATGATTGATTTTGATTTCAACTTACGTCCTTTTAAATGTGGTTTGAACTATCTATTTGGATTTTAAAATTTGAATACCAAAATTTAATGTTCTTCATTTATTTAAAAATACTTAATTAATATTTTTTATCTCATAAATTTAGTTCTAAAAAAGATTTATAATTTAGTTCTAAAAAAGATTTATAATTTTAATTGTTATATTAAACTGATTAAATGATTGAAAATAATTGTTTTATTTACTTAGTGATCATAAAATTGAATGAAAATTGAGTTATAATGTATTCTTAAAATTAAAAATATCGATTACATTTTCATATGATTTTTTATATTAATTTTAAATTTAATTTTTTGTATTTATAAAATATATTGTATAATACAAGCTGTAATAATAAAACAATATATTTTAAATAAATTCGACATATAGATGTCGTACCGCAGCCGCTTGTATAATTGTTTTTGTGCACTTTTTTGGTGCTTAGTATTTTTCAATAAATAATTTAATATTTTATTACTACTTGGATTTTTTTTTTGGTTTATACCAGGGTATCCACTAGCGACTTAGTGACTAATCCTTTCGCTGATTGTAGGCACCTCTATGGGTGGGACAGCTGACCCAGAGATTTAAGGCTGCTCCATACCCAAGGCGGGAATCGAACCCCCGACACTTGATTAAGAGAGGAAGAGCCCCTACCGCTCTACCACACCCCTGGGATGAGGCTGCCTTGACAAGTCTCGTGAAGATCTTGTTTCAGGATTATCTATAAATATTCCGGATGAGACAATTCTAGTGGGCCATGTTCTTGCAGAAAATCCATCCCATCTAAATATTTAGACACGTAACTGCGGATTGCAAAAGCAGAAAACGACAAATTAAAGTGAGATTCCCGCGTTTAAACAACGATAGGTATAGCTGAAGTCAAGGTTTCCACTTTCCTTAGACCTTTGGTACCCTTTGTCGTAGCCCAAAAATAATGACGCTAGTGTAGCGCTTGAAGCTAGATGTGATTACTCAAAAGCTAAATCATTCTTGTTTTGTCGCGAATTGTGTTCACGAACGAGATCTTTGTATCTTTACTCTTTTTATAATGTCTTTTTCATCCAAGAACGTGAAAATTCAAAGGATCATGATGGCTGGTTCTTTCATGGATTATATTTTCAATGTATCCATCACTTATGATCGCCCAAGAGCCCGATGAAGACTACCAAATTGCAATTGGACACTCCAAAGCCATAGTTAATAAATTCTGAATCGGAAAATAACTTTCAAATCGAGTGTACAGTAAGAACATTAACACAGATATTAGTCTCCTTATAATATAACATAAGGTAATATGTTGCAATCTCTGAAAGTCGTCACATATGGTATGAATCAAATTTATGTGATTAGGAATATGGCCTTGGTTCTTATGAATCATATTAAAGACAATTTAATGACCCAAATCTCCGCTAGAACTGATAATGCAAAGCCTATATGGTGGGTAAAAGCACATACAAACTTCCCTTGAGAATTGCGGATAATCCCATCACTTGGAGCATGATTCGTAATATGTGATTTCACTCCATCCGTATTACATTTGAAGAAAGAAAGCGCAGGTGTGGACCAAGCAATAAGAAAAGCAAAAGAGGGGGGGGGGGGGGGGATATTGGGTCGTATTAATTGACGAGCCTGGTAGTAATTACGGAGGCGGTGAGATAAGATGGACCAGAAAGAGGACAAAGTAATGGGTTTCTGTTGGAAGATCGCCAAAGGAGAAAAAATGGGTGAAGCTGATGTAACAACTCATATTTTTAAAGAATTAAAAATGAATTAATTTGGTTAAAAATTTAAATTACACGTGTGAGGTAATTTAATGGAAATTAAATTATGATGGGTTGACTAAATTATTAATCAGAGAGAAATGATTAATGATTATTGAATAAAATTACTAAGAGAATTGTAATTATACAGTGACATGAAAATATGATATCTCAATTGGATGTCGTGAGCGAACTAAATATGGTAGAGATAGAAAATAAATTATAAGTAACTCGAATGATGATTTTGAGGTTATGATTGAGTGCAGAAGGGTCGAAATAGTCTAAATAGTATACCCGGGGTATGTAGTTTGGGTCTCGGTATAGTTTTAAACATAATTGACAACTCGATAGGGCATTTTAGCCATTTTATAACCTAGGGTTAAGGGAATTTCGGGATTTTTAGTATTATATATAGTTATGGTGATGGGAACCTAGGGCAAAAAGATTTGAAAATGAGTGGAGGCCACTAGAGAGGAACTTAAGAGTTTCTTGGAGCTCAAGGAAGGCTTTTGGGAGAATTTAAGCTCAATTTAGCATCATATTTACCAGTGGATGAAGGATTAGAAGAGAAGTTTCATCAAAGAGGATCAAATCAAACCATTTCAATATAAGACAAGTATTTATGTTGCAATTTTTATTGGTTATCATACCCATTGTGGGTACCCTGAATTTAGCACCATAAGGCCTGGACGAGTAGCCTCCCCTTAGCGGCCCAAAGCCCAGGCCCATCACCTCTTGTACTCCTCCGATTACCCCACGATCCCATGAAGAGAAGTGGTAAGGGAGCGCGATCCCATGTAGGGGAGATGGCTGATAAGGAGGAACCCATCACCCCCACTACTCCAACATATACATGTATAAATTAAACCCTAAGTCCGGGGCAAAGGACAAGTTGTATTCTCTGTACTTATTCTTCAGAATATAGAGAAATAACACTGACTAAACCACCGTGGACGTAGGCACATCTTTGCTGAACCACGTATACCCGTTGTTGTGCGATTGACATTTTATTTATTTTTTCTTGATTGTTACCTCTTTCATATTTATTTGTGTTGCATAATAATTGTCACCACAATTGGCGCCGTCTGTGGGAATCGTTTATCTTTCCCTGAGAAGAGCCCATTCCGAGAAAAAAATCTAAGATGTCTGGTCACAGCAGTAACGCTCCTCAAGCAGGAGATATTCAGGAGCCACCCGCTCCTCGCAGGATTAGGTCTGAAGTCCGACGTTCATATCAAGGGGCTCGCTTAGAAAGGCCAGCCTCAGAAGAAAGTCAAGGGCCAGCAAGGTCCACTCAGATATCCAGATTAATCGATGCATACGAAGCAAGGCTCCACGAGCAGAGGGAGTCCTCTCGCAGATATGAGGCTGAGAATGCTCGCTTGAAAAGAAGACTGGAAAAACTGGAGGAAGAACTACGCCCTGATACCAGGAGACGCCCCTATCGCACTCCTAGCCCTTATGCGAGAAAATCTCGCAGCCGAGGAAGGAGCCCTAGGCGGCAATATCAAGGGTTCGAAGGTGGCGACTCAGACGACGACCTCCGCGAGCAACTGAGAAAAGCTCGTCGCTATCAGATCCCTGTTCGCAGCGACGACAACATACGGAACTTAGTCCGCAGAGAAACGGACCAACATCCAGCTCACCGCGGCACCAGGTCGACCAGAGAACTCGCCAGGAGAGCCCTCAAGACCCAGATGAAATCGCCCTTCACGAGGGAAATTGAAGAAGAAGAAGCTCCCAAAAAGTTTGCTATTCCAAGGTTCAAGATTTACGACAGAAAGACTGATCCCATTGATCATGTCAGGTAGTACCGGCAAGCTATGACCCTCTGGAATCACCGAGATGCACTGATGTGCCGTATTTTTCCCTCGAGCCTTCATGACGTGGCCCAGAAATGGTTCGAGAAACTCCCTCACCGATCCATCAGAAATTTCAAATCCCTGGCCGAGCTCTTCACGGCCCGGTTCATCACCAGCAGCTCCCATCCCAAAAGGATGGATGCTCTATTAACAATGAAGAAAATGCCTCAGGAGACACTCCGAGACTACGCGAAGAGGTACTGGGAGTTATTCAACGAAGTCGAGGACTGCGCGGAAGAGGTGGCAGTGGCTTCATTCAAAATTGGGCTACCTAGCTCTTCCCTCCTTTACCAGTCCTTGACAAAGAAGGAAGCAACCACCATTGATGACCTGATGGACCGGATTGAGAAATACGCAAAGGTGGAAGATGTCACCCGCCTCAACGTAGGAGAAAACGGTCGAGCCAAGCTCGCTACCAAGGGAAGTGAGAAAGTTGATAACCAGAAAAAAGGAGGAAAGAATGGGAGCAAGAATGGCTCCAAGAACGGGGGGAACCCTGACGTTGCAAAGTCGTTCCAGGCGATCAACACCGTCTTCAAAGAACCAATTTACAAAATTCTCGCAAAGATCAAAGATGAGCCGTTCATCAAATGGCCCCGAAAAATGGGAGGAGACCCATCGAAAAGAAACAATGCACTGAGATGCACCTTCCACAAAGAGGGAGGGCATAAGACCGAGCACTGCAAGGCTCTTAAGTCCCACCTCGAGGAGTTGTCCCAATCCGGACATTTGAATGACTTTGTGGAAAGGAAGGTAGAGAGAGTGACTGTCTACAAGGAGGCAAAACCCGACAACGTATTGGAAGACGACACCGGACACGAATTCGCAATAATCCATGGAGTATCCGATGTTAAGCAAATCCAGGGTAACTCAGCTCGAATGGAGGTAAAGAAGCTGACAGCAGTAATGCAAGCTTTTCAGATTGATCCAGCAAAATCACAGGCAGGAAAACGTCGGCGAGCAGAGGACATCAACTACAACAAGCATATTGTTTTCACGGATGAAGATCTTGTGGGAGTGAGGACCCCACACCACGATGCCTTAGTCATTACACTCAGGATAGCCAACTTTGATATCGACAGGCTGCTCGTCGATCAAGGGAGCTCATCCGAAGTAATGTACATCGACCTGTTCAGAAAATTGAAGTTGAACATCGCCGACCTAAAGGGAACAACTGTTCCTCTGGTCGGCTTCGCTGGGAAAATGACCATGCCTCTGGGCAAGATTGTACTACCAGTGCTCGCTGGAAATGTTTCAAAAATGATTGAATTCTTGGTGGTCGACATCGATTCACCATATCAAGCCATCCTCGGCAGGGGATGGCTTCATGCAATGAAGGCAGTCTCCTCGACCTACCACCAGAAACTCAAATATGTCACCGAGCGGGGAGTGATGGAGATACATGGCGACCAGGCGATGGCGAGAAAGTGCTTCATAGCGGCCATCCGACCAAAGCCAGAGGAAAAAGCCGTTCAAACCAGCAAGAAAGTGGAGGAAGGTGCAATCCCTTCCAAATAGCAATTAAAATATGGAAGGCCCGGAGTGGAAGAGACCAGGCTCCTCCCCTCCGAGCGTGTTGTAGAGGACCTGGTAGAAGTAATTGTTAAAGAAGGCGACAACAGCAGAGTCTTCCTGATCGGGACCTCACTCACTGACCAAGAGCAAAAGGATTTGTTAACCTTACTCAGAAGCAACATAGATGTTTTCGCTTGGGAACCCTATGAGCTGCCAGGAATCGATCCCAATATGGTCTGCCATCGGTTGCACGTCAATCCCACATTCAAGCCGATAGCGCAGAAGGCAAGACGAACTGCTCCCGAGAAGGCCAGAGCAATAGAAAAAGAAGTCGAAAAACTGCTGGATGCAGGGTCCATACGGGAAGTGCAATTCCCCAAATGGTTATCCAACCCAGTGGTAGTTCCAAAAAGCAACGGGAAGTGGAGAGTATGCATAGACTTCACTGACCTCAATAAAGCCTACCCCAAGGATAGCTTCCCTCTTCCGAAAATAGACCAACTAGTAGACGCCACTGCAGCTCACGAACGAATGAGTTTCCTGGACGCATACTCAGGCTATCGCCAGATTCCCCTATATTCCCCAGATCAGGACAAAACGACATTTATCACGACGGTTGGTTTATACTGTTACAAGGTCATGCCTTTTGGGCTAAAAAATGCAGGGGCAACCTATCAGCGGCTGGTTACTAAAATGTTCAAGAATCAGATGGGAGACACAATGGAGGTCTACATCGACGACATGCTCGTCAAGAGCAAGGAGAAGGAAAATCACCTCTCGGACCTGTCAAGTACCTTCGAAATCCTCAGGAAGTACCGAATGAAACTCAACGCGAGCAAGTGTTCCTTCGGTGTCCAGTCAGGAAAGTTTCTTGGGTATTTGGTCAGCAAGCGTGGCATAGAGGCTAATCCGGACCAGATTGATGCAATCAAAAGAGTGCAACCTCCTCGCACAATCCGCGATGTACAGAAGCTCACTGGAATGCTCGCTGCTCTAAATCGTTTCATTTCTAAATCCTCCGAGAGATGCAAGCCCTTCTTCCAACTATTAAAAGGCAGCAAAACAGTAGAATGGACCCCAGGTTGCTCACAAGCATTAGACGAGCTCAAGTCCTACCTAAGCTCCCTACCACTGCTTGTCATACCACAGCAAATGGACTCTCTGTACCTCTACCTCTCTGTATCCAGCCATACTGTCAGCTCAGTGCTAATGTGTGAAGTTACAGGGATCCAACATCCAGTCTTTTACACGAGAAAAACCTTACTAGACGCCGAGCAACGCTACCTGCCATTGGAAAAGCTCGCTTTCGCCCTAATAATGTCCTCGAGGAAACTGAAGCATTACTTCGAAGCTCATACGATAATCGTCCTTACATCACACCCCCTTAAGGCTGTCCTAAGGAAGGCGAATTTATCGGGCAGACTTTCTAAATGGTCAGTCGAGCTCGGCCAATTTGACATCCAATTTCAATCAAGGACAACTATCAAGGGTCAAATCCTTGCTGACTTCATAGCTGAATTCACAGGCGAAGAACCCTTCGACCAGCCTAAGCCAAGAGAACAAAACAACCAGGCTACACGGGAAACCTGGAAACTATTCGTTGATGGAGCCTCCAACTCAAAGGGGGCAGGAGTAGGAATTGTTCTCATCACTCCAGAAAACACAGTCCTCGAGCAAGGAATCAGGCTGGGATTTGCAGCCTCCAACAACGAAGCAGAATACGAAGCCTTAATAGCAGGTTTCCAAAGGGCGCAAACTCTGGGAGCAAAGCATTTACAGGTATTCGGAGACTCGCAACTAGTTTCCAATCAGATAAGTGGAGACTATAACGCGAAGGATGAGAGGATGGCAGCCTACCTCTCCCTGGTAAAAAACTTAATGACGAACTTTGAAGAAATCAACATCCAACAGTTTCCCAGGGGGCAGAACAGCCACGCTGACGCCTTAGCAGCCCTTAGCTCGGCAGTTGATTGCAGCCTTAAAAGGATCATCCCTATCGATTTCCTCAGCTGCCCGAGCATTTACCCCAACTGCGAGCTGACCAAAGTGAAACCAATACTCCAATTGGAACCAGCCCCCAGCTGGATGGATCCCTTGAGAGACTATTTGAAGAACGGAACGCTCCCAGAAGATAAGAGGACTGCCCACCAGATAAGAGTCAAAGCTGCTCGCTTTCACTTATCCACGGGAGGCGACTTCTATAAAAGATCTTTCTCCGGCCCCTACCTTAGATGCGTCCACCCATGCGATGTCAAGACAGTGCTTCACGAACTTCACGAAGGAATCTGTGGGAGTCACGTCGGAGGAAGGTCTCTAGCCTTCCGAGCAATGAAGGAAGGTTATTGGTGGCCATATATGCAAAAGGACTCCGCAGCATATGTCCGCAGATGCCTAAAATGCCAGCTTCACGCCCCCATGGTCCACCAGCCCGCCAGCGAGTTAAAATCCCTGACCAGCCCCTGGCCTTTCGCCCAGTGGGGAATGGACATCGTGGGACCACTGCCCACCACTGCCGGCAATCACAAATACCTGTTGGTCGCAACTGATTACTTTACCAAGTGGATCGAGGCAGAACCACTGGCGAACATCCGAGATGCTGACATGATGAGGTTCATATGGAGAAATATAATCACTCGATTTGGGATCCCCAGAACCATCATCACAGATAATGGAACACAGTTCGAGAGTGGCCCTTTTCAGGACTTCTGCGACCAACACGGGATCAGGCACCACTTCAGCTCGATGGCTTACCCTCAAAGCAACGGACAAGCTGAGGCTTCCAACAAGACAGTGATCGCTGGATTGAAGAAGCGGTTAGAACAAGCCAAAGGCGCGTGGACAACCGAGCTACCGCATATCCTATGGGCGTACAGAACAACTCCTAGGCGAGCCACAGGAGAAATGCCATTCTCACTAGCATATGGTATGGAGGCAGTCATCCCACTAGAAGCAGGATTGCCTACAATGAGATCCGACCTCGTCGAGCAGGGTCAGAACGATCAGGCTTCGCTCTCTGAACTCGATTTGGTCGACGAGCGCAGGGAACTTGCCCTAGTAAAACTAGCGAACTATCAGCAACAGCTCGCAAAGCACTACATCAAAAGGGTCAATTCGAGGAAATTCGAAATTGGGGACTATGTTCTAAGAAAGGTCCTGGGCAACACAGTGAAGCCATTAGACGGTAAACTGGGCCCGAACTGGGAAGGACCTTATGAGATAATTAGAAACGATCTGCAAGGTGCCTATCATTTGAAAACGATGGAGGGCAGAGAGATACCACGAGCATGGAACGCAGCTAATCTCAAGAAATTCTATTTTTAGGGGTTCTATTGTTAGATTTTTTATTGTACTCATTATGGGAAAAGACAGTTTATTTCTCAATTCACCAATGAAAATCTCTCAGTTGATCACTCTCTAAAAAGTAACAATTATATCTTATTGCACATCCTTTTCGAATCACAGGTATAATGGTTGGCATAGCAGGGGAATACCCCTCCTCAGGTCATCGTCATGAAGCACGATAGACCTCTTAGCATTGCCCATGGCAATATATGAAGCCCTACAGAGTATTCTTAGGCATCAAACCTACTTTGGTTAAACAAAATCCTGACCGGATAAAGACATCCAATAACAGGTGTGTCCTCGCCAATTGCCCTACTTAGGCCTAAGGGAGTGTGACGACACGACCTAAAAGGTAAAGGAAGGGCACAATGGTATTCTTAATACTGGACTAGGCGGACACTCACATGACAAGATAAAAAGGATTGTGAAGCTGCAAAAATATAAAAAGATTGGATAAACACGTTTAGTCGGCAAAATCGCCCAAAACTTAAACTTTCCATTAATCTTTTATATTTACAAACAATAATAGTACATGTTTAGTCGGCGAAGCTCACCCAAAGCATTTACAATTATTAAAAAACAAAATATCAAGAAGGTGGAAGCCTCCGAGCAAGGTAGTCAGCAACTTTAGCTCTCCTCCCATCATCAGGAGCAGGATCGAACTCCTCCACGACCTCATTTGCGTCCAACTCCAATAGTCGCCGGGGAATAGCATCGATGGGGATCCATCGATCATCTCGCCTGAATGGATTGGGCATAAGAGTAGAGGGGGACATCTCGTGCCGATACCACAATATTGAGTTCCTCGGGACCTGCAGCTCTTTGAGAGCACTCAACCACCCCCTGATGAAGGAAAGCTCCTCGAACTCTGATAATCTTGTGGGAGCATCCAGCCAGCCCTGATCATAGCCATCAGTCCACACTTGGCGAGGGCCCTTCTTGAATAGATGCCGCAGTCGGGTGACGTCCCTCTGGAGCCCAGCAGCAGTCACGTAAGCTCGGCGAACATCGCCGCACAGCTCCTCTATTTCCCTCTCACGCTGCTCCTCGACTTCCCTACTCCTACCCCTTGTACTCCTACCAGCACGCGGGAGGGGAGGCCGAGCAGCTCGCGACGAGGAAGAGCCTTGTAGGACTGCCGAAGCGGTGCTCGGCGAATGCTCCTTAAGCTTCGAGACCTCCCGCCTCAGGTCTTCATTCTCCCGCTGAAGGAACTCCATGACTTGGTTGATCTCGGTGGCCTCCAGTAACTTTGCTCTCAGCTCGCTAACTTCTTCTTGCACTGAAGCACCGATCTCTTCCATTTCCCGAAGCCTGTCCTTCAACTTGGCCACCAGCTCGGACTGATATTTATATTTCTGGTTCCTTGACTTAGCAAACCTGCAAAGCCTAACAAAGGCCTGGCGAACTGCAGGGCTTGCATTAGGACCCAGAGTCCTACCTAGTTGAGAGGTAACAGGAATATAGTCATCCACATCAACCAACTACAAGTAAAAGAAAGAGAAAAGAAAGAGATCAGCATAAACAAAAATGAAGTCTTTTCATTGATAATGAACGAGGTTACATCAGATCAAAAAAGAAAAAAAAGTTACAAAGAAGCCCTATCAATTGGCAACCTCGGTGGATGGACCCTTGTCCTTATCAGCATCAGCAGGGATATTACCCTCTACAGGGGTGTCCACTGCCCCCTCGACCAAGGGAGCATCAGCAGGAGTCGCTTGAGAAACAGGATTGGTGCCTTCAGCAGTTGGGGCTGGGTCCTCATCCACGACCGACTTTGGCCCTGGATCATGATCGTCAAAGAGTGGGGATGCAACGTCCACTCCAGCAGCCACGAGGGCCTTGTTCCACCCTTTCTTGAAGTTCAGACGGCTGATATAGCCTATCTGAACCTCGGCGTCCTCATACGCTGCAGCCCAGCCACAGTTGTATGAATCTTCCTTGAGAGTGGCCACCTGGGCTTTCTCCACCTCCAGCTGCTCGGCCAGAGCCCTGTTCTTCTCTGCAAGGTCTAGCTTGCTCGAGCACACCAGGCCGTACGCCTTCCTCAGCTCGCCAAGCTCCCTGACAGCGTCATCTCTCTCGCGAGCAGAATCAGCAAGGGCAGAGGCGGATGAGGCTCGAGCTGCATCAGCAGCCTTCAGATCGGCCTCCAGCTTAGAACCCCGGGCTACCAGAGTAGACTTCTGCTGCTGCAACTCGCTGTTCCTTTTCAACAGCTCGTCGCGAGAGCGATAGAGCACAGCAAAGTCAGTCACAAACTGCAAAAAATGAGGGAAGGATCAGAAAGAAGAAACCATCAAAACGGATTAAAGGAAATTGAGAATTAGAAGAGGAACCTTACCAAGGCAAGCCTCTGGCTAGCTTGCAAAGCCAGTTGATCGGACCCCGACGCCCTCTCACGATCTGCAGGGAGGACTACTCTCTCGAGCAGCGCAGGGGCAAGCTGAGGAGAGGTGGCTACCGAAGCCCCCTCAGGCAAGGCAGATACTGGGACCAGGGCTTGACCAGTTTTGGTCCTCAGTTCCATCTTCCTCCTCTCCTCCTCCTTTTATCTCTCCCTTCTCTTTATCTCTTCCACCTTCTTCCTCTCCTCCTCCTTTTTCTTCTCTCTCTCTCTCTCGCCTGGTCCTCCTCTCTCTTCTTCTTCTTCTCTTGCTCCTGAGAAGAAGGCCGAGAACCAGTAGCTATGGCCCCAGAGGCAGTCTTCGACTTCTTGGACCTCTGGGCAAGAAGCACATCATCATCATCATCATCATCATCTCTGATTAAATTTTTCCTGGGAGGCATCTCTTCACCAGAACTGCTGGTAGTGCTCGAAGAACTTCTACCGTCAACACTGCCTGCACCCAAATTACTAACACCTCAGGCTCACTCTCCGAGCTGCTCTCCTCTTCGTCCAATTGGATGGGCTCAGCAGAAATCTCTTCGGAAGAGTCAAAGTCCGGAACACTATCCACAGGTCGGGCTATGAAGCTGGAGCCTGTATTCTTGTATTCAAGAAGAAAAGTAGCAGACCTAGGATGCTTTCCGTCACCCATAGGTTCCCTGATGTTCCAAGCTTTCACTAGTTCCGAGATACGAATCTCGCTGAGAGCAGGCTCCAAGTTCTTTGTCCTCGCTGTAAAAGAGAAAGCAAGAAGAGGTTAGAAAAATCACAAGGTCAGCAAAGGTTGAAACAATAATACAACATCTACCTATATATTCTTCCCCATAAAAGGGAAAAGTGAACCTCTCAGACCGCGACCCTTCAAATTGGGGGGAGAATTGACAATTCCTAACAAAAAAACCTTCTTGCCAGTAGTCCTTATGGGAATCAAGTAAATTTACTACCAATACCCTATCAGGACTCCTAGCCTTAAGGTACAGGACACCTGAACTCGTTCGAGAAAAGGAATAACAAAAGCAGACCTCGGCAAGCCCTAACCTTGTGCCGTACAATTGATTTATCCTATGCACGCCGTTCACTATTTTCCATACGTTGGGCGAACATTGTGCAGGCACAATACCAAAATAGCTAAAGAAGTGCAGAAACAGACCATTAGGGGGAAAGGTAAGACCCCCCTGGGAGAGCAACAGGACGTGAATCCAATGTGCATCCTCTATATCCCTAACGTTCCTAGGCGGCGAGGCACAACACTCAATCTCTACCCACTCAGGAATACTGTAGAATTTTCTAAACTCAGTTACTGACCTATTTCCAATCTTCGCCATTGGAAAAATACAAGAAAAACTATAAACTCGAGAAAAGGGCACGAGAGACTTACAAGACAGAAGATCAGGTCAAATGGCGAAGAAGCGACGAGAGTGGAGACCGAAAATAGAAGGTACAAAGCTTAAGAGTTCTCAGAAGATAGAAGATTGCTGGAAAAGCTGAAGCGACGAAGAGAAAATGTGTCTTATTCCAACAAGCCTTCAAGTCTAATCATAACGCACGGATAGCGAAGCGGGTGCCGCCAAAGCAACTTCACAGTTTTCAAAGAAATCAACCATCATAGCTGATTATTTAAATTCATTGGACCTGTAGAAATGGCCCAACAAATTTAGGGGCAATTATGGGTACCCTGAATTTAGCACCATAAGGCCTGGACGAGTAGCCTCCCCTTAGCGGCCCAAAGCCCAGGCCCATCACCTCTTGTACTCCTCCGATTACCCCACGATCCCATGAAGAGAAGTGGTAAGGGAGCGCAATCCCATGTAGGGGAGATGGCTGATAAGGAGGAACCCATCACCCCCACTACTCCAACATATACATGTATAAATTAAACCCTAAGTCCGGGGCAAAGGACAAGTTGTATTCTCTGTACTTATTCTTCAGAATATAGAGAAATAACACTGACTAAACCACCGTGGACGTAGGCACATCTTTGCTGAACCACGTATACCCGTTGTTATGTGATTGGCATTTTATTTATTTTTTCTTGATTGTTACCTCTTTCATATTTATTTGTGTTGCATAATAATTGTCACCACACCCATGTAGAGTAGGAATTTGATATTAAGGACAATTCATGCTATATTTGTTATTTGATGAGGAAAATTATAATTGGTAATAGGATATGAAGTAAAATAAAGAAAATTACATGGAGAACACAAAAATCAAGAATTTTGAAAGTCGAATCATTGATTAAACCTGGGTTTTTGATGAATTTTTATGAAGAACACAAAACTATAGGATTTATGATTATGAGGCGTTAAATATGACTATATGATGAAGTTGTATGGATTTCATTCATGATTTACATTAGAAATCATCTCTACATATATCTTTGATGTTAGTTATGTTAATTTAGAATTTGGGATGTTAGTATGAATGTTTGAGGATTTGGATATTGTAGAAATTCGTAACAACTATAAAAAGAAGAAAGCAAATGGTACATTTCGAATCGATTCGTCCCAAGGGCGAATCGATTCGGTAAGGAGAATCAATTCGATCACGGGGAGAATCGATTCGGTTTGCCCAGAATTCATTTTTTTAAAAACCTATAAATTGTGGATAATTATGAGGAAATTTTAGGGACATTTTTTAACTTACGGATGGGATGTAAAAATTTCAGTAGGCCTAGATTGGGGATTAAGTTTATATAAGTTGAGATGAGTTAAGAATTTGAATAATTAACAAAATGTCCTTAATTGATAAATAAAGGAAATTCAGAACGAATTACGTAAGGATGAGTGAATTTACGTTTATGACTAGTATGGTATTATGGGAACAAGTAAGGATCTTAGAACGGGTGATTAAGAATATTAGAGGAGTGAGTGATACTCGAAATTATACGAAATGGGAAGTCTATTTGAAAATTGGGTACGTTGAATATACGAGTGATATATATACTACACATGAGTTGGAGAAATTGGATTTTATATATACTTATGAGTAAAATTTAAATAGGTTGTGTGAAAACCTATAGATATAATTTGACTATGTGAGTGAGCATACCAACGTTGCCTGCTATCAGGAAGTTTACGCACAGTGGGTGATCCCACATTGACGATTCCATTGAGGTCTGGATTAGTGTCCCAGAACATGGAACTTAGGATGATCCACTATGTGTCGTGTATTAGTAGGATTGGCATGTCGTTTGGGTAATTTAAGAATGTGCGTGATGATACGAGAAATCGGCCATAAGGCGTTCTCATACCAGTAAGTTAAGAGTAAAGTGTGTAATAAGTAAGTACATAGAGAGAAGACAAGGTATAGAGAGGTTCAACCTCTAAAATAGGCCTACGTCCACTTTGTTGCACTACTCTCATTAGATGTGTTACATTGTACAGTATTATCAAGCCATATGAGGCGTACAAGTGTAAGAATAAAAGAGAATACATGGCTATTGCAGTTTCAGGCATACCGGAGATCTGGCCACTATGTAGATGAGTAACCCCCAAGCTATATGTTGAGGTTGTGAAGAGAGAATCTGTATTGTAGAGCCTGCCCCGGTCGGGTATATAATCGATCCCCTTCCTTCGAGGTGTGGTCCTCTATTTATGAGGTAAATGTGCTGAGTCACGTGCCCTGAGCACGTGGCATATACCAAGTCTGCAGTAGTTGTGGATAAAGGGGGCGCGGCCTGCAAAGCATGCAGTGCTGTAAGTTATTGGAGGCGTGCCGCGCAGCGTAAGAGGGAGTACCGCGGCCCATAAGGGCCAGGGCTGTACCCTGTACCAAGCATGTGGTGTCTTGATGAGATGTCGTGCCCTGTATGACCTATGAGGTATGCCTGCGAACTGAATAGAGAAGAATACATTCCGCGGCAGGGTGTTATATTTGTAGTATCAATAAGCCCCCAAGCCGTAGTGCTAAGGGAGATCAATTGGGACTGCGACTCAGTAGCCTAGGTGTCGCGATGCTTCCAAAGTGACGATTCATCTTCTGCGCTCCCTTATATAAATTGTTATTGGTCGTGGACTTCATTACGTTTCCAAAACATTGAGAGCACATCGAGAGTGAAACTCTGCACTTCCTTTCTCTTGCATATTCCGGCGACCTTCCGAGGCAGTGTGTGGCGATGCAAGGCAGTCTGAAGCTGAGCATCGCGATTTTCTTCATTTCCAGGTGATTTTTCAACCACTTCACTCTCTTAAAAGCCTTCGAAATTTAGGATTTTGTTTATGTTTGTACGATTTGCTGTTTCCCTCGTATGCTGCACATGAAGCACATAACTGTTCTTGGTGTTCATAGTTGAACTTTTCATATTCCGTGAGTTTGATCTTAGAATGACTAAAAGTTAGATAATCAACTGTTTAGGATAGAGGCCGCGGCATGATAGGACTTCTATACTCTTCCCTTGAACTGGTCCATCATACCGTGTCAAATGGCCTCAGTCCCTTAGATTGTCATCCGCGGCATTGAATCACCACTAATTGCTACTAGAGCACATCAAACTGATTTTGAGCAAATTTAGGAATGTTCGTGGCCAGCAATCTCTTAAAGCAATTCGATCTTACTACCGCGGCAGCCTATTTTCCTACGCTAATTTGGAGGTGACAGCGACAAGTTGGGACAGTACGATCCCATAAGTAATAGAGTTGGCCCTTTAATAACTGCCTTAGGGAAAATAATTCAAAAGACATTTTTAATACTTAAAAATAACCCTTCCGTGGCTTCTTGAAGTCTTTTCCAAACCATAATGGCTGCGGCACCTAACTGCGAACTTTGCTTTTCAGGTGCTGCTGCAGCCATATGAGCTTTGACCCAGACGAGTTCCTTAGAGGTTTTTGGGCAAAGCACTTTGGCACCTCTCCTCCTGAACTTGCTTCCGTGCCCCCCTAAGATAAATAGGGCCTTGCAAGCTAAAAGATTGCCCAAAATGCATGATACTTGACTCAGACTCCGCGGACTCGGCATCTGGGAAGAATTTCCAATCTGCGCCGATGGAAGAGGAAGCCAACTCAAGCACACATCCATTGGATGAAGGAAATAATGCAGCGGCAGTCAGAAATAACCTAGGTAGCGTATCTGGGAGGGCTGAGAGACCCTTGGCCGCACTCGATATCCGCGGCTCTATGACCCAAGATTGGGTTGAGCAGGTGGCCGAGGCCTTCAAATTTCCAAAAAATTTAATGTGCTCAGCCCCTGCCGCTAACCAACGACCGTGCACGGTTCTTTTCGTTGATGGAATTTGCTTCCCTCTGCACGCCTTTATTTACGGGCTGCGAGTGCCTATTCTAGTTCCTAAATTGTTGCATTTTTCAGACAACAAAACTGGCCCAGCCCAGTTGGATCCTAATGGCTGGAGAGCCATTCTTTCCGCAGTTGTCCTTTGGGAGAACTTGTTCAAAAAGGACATCACTCTCGCGGAATTTTTCCACTTCTACTGCCCAAAGGAGAACTCAGTGAAGTTCGCGGTCTATTACTACTTCTCAAGTCACGGTAGGGACGAGACACTTTACACAGGGAGACCAACCAGTGTGAAGAACTAGAAGGGGGAATATTTTTACATCTCCGACGAAGGCTGGGAGATGCACCCCGAGGAGAATGAGAGGGAAAAGACTTATAAAATGCCGCTGCAATGGGGCTCTCCCTCAAAATTAGGCACTAAGACCATAGCCGCGTCCTTTTATTTCACATAAATATGCATAACCTCCACTAACCTTTTAATTGTCTTTTCTGCAGCCCTTGACAATCTGCATTTGAACAAGCGGCAGGAAAAAAGAGTTGCTGAGGCCGCGGCAGTTCCTGCTGAACATAAGAAGTTCAGCACACTTGTAACGTCATCAACTATATTTGAGGCTGGATTTTTCCCAAATAAGTCCATTCCTCAACAAATGGGCACGGAAGGTAATTAACTGCGCCATAATTTTTACTTCGCGATCATTTATACACTTGAACTCATGCTGTTGCTTTTTCAAGTGAAGAAGTTGACAGTGAACTGCTAGCGACACAACTAGCAGAGATAGATGAGGATGCAGTCGTCCTAAATAACACTGCGCGGAGAAGAAAGCGGAAGAGGTCCAAGGCCAAGGGACCTGTCGTGGCTCACTCCTCAGAAATAAATGCTACTCCTGCCGCGGCTCACTCTACCGACAAAACTACAACTACCGCGGATAAAGTGGTTAATGATGAGAACCTCCTGCATGATCAGTTTGATGATGATATAGGGCGAAACCTGGCCGCAGCGGGCTTGATGTCAACGATGTCCCCCTTCATTCATCCTCTCCTCCACCGCCAGCTGTTGTGGCGGTTAACACGAACTTGCCACCTCCTCAATTCCGCGGAGAGTTTGGGCCTGATGGTAAACCAAGGCCCCAATTAAGGCAGCCTGATCCTAATTTTTCTTGGGACACTACCGCGAAGGCTGCGCGGAGGATAAAAAGAGACTTGGATGTCGCGGACCTTGACAGGCTAATTGGAGAAGATCATGACGACCTGGAGGACTGTGGCCTCCATAGTCTTCTGGGGGTACGTGCCAGTTGTCATTCTTTAACTTTTATATCCCATATTTTTTTCCATAGTTTTTCTAACTTCTTTTATTTCAGGCCGCGGATGTGATGGTGGTCCAGAAGAGGAAGTATGAGGCCTTGTAAAGATTGAAGGAGGCCGATAAGAGTACTCATGCCGCGAACCTGCAGGCTGTACGGACCTCTTTATTTGAGACTGGGAAGATGTCTGCTTTTGCGGCACTTCAAGAGGCCTAAATAAACTTGGAGGCAACAGAAAAGGCAAGGGAGGAGGCGGAGAAAAATTTCATACAAGCATCGGAATCCCTTAAAGCCTCCCAGGCTCAGACCGCGGAAGCTGTCCAAGCTGCAGAAATTGCTAATAACAAGCTACAGTTTCTTCAAAAGAAGTACGATGAGCTGGAGTCAAAGTCTGCCCAGGATGCACTAAACTATGCCGCGGAAATAAAAAGGTTGGAGGCTGATCATGGTGACGCCCTCCAACTAGCCATAGATCATGCCGTGGAGTCATTTAAAGGCTCCAAGGACTTCTTCCTTGTCAACAACAAGGCCTACCTCCGCGGCTACCAGGAGCTGCGATAGAGATTTATTAAGAGCTTCCCCGAGACCAAGGAGAGGGGTCCTGGCTTGGAAGTTAAGCGATGCCGAACATCAAGAGTGCATCGTTGAACTTAAGTCCATGGCGGAAGAGAGAGCAAGGCTCAGGGCTGAGGCGGAAGCAGTGGCTGCAGACGGAGAGACAGAGACTGCCACGGACGGAGAAGAGGCTGCTGATGATGATGACGTAACCTCTTAAACTCATTCAATGTTATTAATATAAGGCTGCATCCCTCCTTTTGTAATCTTAATTTCTGTTGTGGCTGCGGCCATATTTACCACTTTGTATACGATTGATTGCTTGCAATTCCTTGCTCCTTTACATTGCATGTTTTACATTGCTTGCTATGATGAATGGTTGAACGTAACTGCTTCATATCAGAAAATGCATCCTTGTCTAGATAAACATAACATTTTAAGTCCGCGGACATAGATCGATTTCTTCATAGAATGATTATTTACCCATGTCCGCGCCCACATAAATGGTGCAAGTCGCGACCCTTTATTATGTCGCGTCATGTAAACGTCTTCACTTACATGGAACCCCAGCTGCTTTCATTGCACCTGGTTGTCTGAACTGTTTATCTTTTGTCATCCCATAACCAACATGGAACATGTAGAGAAAGCCTTTCCTTATACTTGGTACAATTGATTCTCTTCCACCGTGGCATTTGACATTGTAGCTTTGTCATGCTTCAAGATGTTAGTGCCTCAGCACTTTCATGAATGAATGGCTCCTAGAGCTCTGCAACCGTATCGGTGGGATGCGACACATTTCTGGTTCATCTGAATAATGTGCCTTGGTAGACATATGTTGGTATTTCCAAGTCTTCTCGGGCTGGGTCATGTTACCAAGCCCTAATATGCGAGACACTATCAAGACTCTCCAGGCTGGGTTATGTTATTAAGCCACCCACAGCTGATATGCGAGAAACTATCAAACCTCTCCAGGCTGGGTTATGTTATTAAGCCACCCACAACTAATATGCGAGACACTATCAAGCCTCCCCAGGCTGGGTTATGTTATTAAGCCACCCACAGCTGATATGCGAGACACTATCAAGCCTCTCCAGGCTGGGTTATGTTATTAAGCCACCCACAGCTAATATGCGAGACACTATCAAGCCTCTTCAGGCTGGGTTATGTTATTAAGCCACCCAAAGCTGCTAATATATATAAAGCCATCCCTGGCTAGATGTTAAAGGCCTCCCAGCTCAATGACGCACCCCGAAAGCCAAGAGCGAGCATTGTAGGGCCCCGTGGCTAATTATGATTTCCAAAAGCTGAGAACGGGCATTGTAAGCCCCCGTGGCTAATAAGAGCTCCTTGAATTCTCAAATGCTTTCGCGAATATGATCATCAGAAGATAAAATATAGTTGCACATCGTTAGGGGAACTTTTGAGATGATTAAGATCGCAATCCCTCCATAAGCGCATCCCGAAGTAAAATAATCTTTCGAGATAATTTTATTATTATTCCTCTGGAATCTGTTTGAGATAAAAGGTCTTTTTGTGAGATAACAGATTATGAAACCAAGAGAGATATCAGATATGGCAAAATTTGCTAATTCATATATTTATATATGTATGCTTCAGCTATTGACTTTGTTAACAAAACATAAAGTTTTGAGTATTAAGGCTATAATGAGCTTCATAAAACATATACAGAAATAGTTGAAATTGGAAAGACTAAGGATAAGGTGCAGCATGCAGCCTCTGTCAGGTCCGACTGAGTCCTTTATGCATTCTTCAGGAATCATTGCAGTATCCCCTGCCCAATTAGCCTTTCAACTTCATCCTTCAGAGCATAGCATTGCTCTATGTCATGGCCATGTTCCTAATGGAATTTTCACTAGGTATCTTTGTTCCTCTTGTGGGGTGTAGCTCTCAACTTTTCTGGCCACCTCAAAATCTTGTCCTCTTTGATGAACTCGAAGATCTATTCAATCGAGAAAGTCAACGACATATAGGCACCCAATTTTTTCTCTGATTTCTCTGTTTTCCTTTTCTGACTTCTGCCGGTTGATTCCGGGACTTCTTTAATTTCCGCGGCAGACAAGGCTGGTTGAGTTTTTTCCTCTGCACCCGCGCCTATATTTTGAGAGGTCGCGACCTCTAGCATTAGCACCCTCTGAGTGAGATAATTGACCTGGGTCTGAAGTGAGTTGCACAATCTCATCCTTGACTTCTGCGCTCTGGCTGGATTCTCCTTTCATTTTTGCTTTTGTTAAGTCTTTATAAAGTATATAGAATCTGAGACAAAACTTAACATAAGTGAGTGATCATAGAAGTATTGGGAAGGAGGGGTTGAACTGCTGCATGATATGCTGACGAGGCCGCGGCCAGTATGGCACACAAGTGCACTGCCGCAGCCCTTTTAATGTTATTCACCAAGGTCGATACAAAGGCCACTTAAGTCATTCCCATGGTGATTTTGAGTTGTTGTAATAGGTCCGCACTAGTAGGGGTCGCGGCATGAGAGGCTGTTGAACTTACAGGCCGCACCCCTGTCTAGGAAGTGGAGAGATCCCAAGACAGGAGCCCGAAAACTGATATTTTCTCCCCCAACACGCAAAGAAAACCTACTAGGGTCCATTGATGAAAGAATTCCCTTGCGGTGCGCAACACGACACAATTTCAATGATAACCCCTAGATCATAGGTAGATGGCAATAAAAAAGGGGAGTAAATATAGCCCTTCCCTAATCATACACCTTTTCGGGACTAAAGTCCACCATGCCTTTCAGCATTATCTAGATGGAATGATATCACAGGGGTATGTAAAATAAATCCAAAACCATCTGATGAAGTTCCAAAGACAGATCCAGAAATATAAAATACCCGTTAAAGGGGGCGAATGTAAAGCGGAGCCCAATAACCAGTAACCGACCCGTGAGAAGATGATCCATAGGACCCTCCGGGGTCGAATAAGGTGTTAAAGAACTCATATATGTAGACAAACAAGATTAAAATATCTCATTTCCCACAGACGACGCCAAACTGATGATATGAGAAATCGGCCATAAGGCGTTCTCATACCAACAAGTCAAGAGTAAAGTGTGTAATAAGTAAATAAAGCGAGTAAATAGAGAGAAGACAAGGTATAGAGTGGTTCAGCCTCTAAAATAGGCCTACGTCCACTTTGTTGTACTACTCTCATTATATGTGTTACATTGTACAGTATTATCAAGCCATATGAGGCGTACAAGTGTAAGAATAAAAGAGAATACATGGCTATTGCAGTTCCAGGCGTGCCGGAGATCTGGCCACCATGTAGATGAGTAACCCCCAAGCTATATGTTGAGGTTGTGAAGTGAGAATTTGTATTGTAGAGCCTGCCCCGGTCGGGTATATAATCGATCCCCTTCCTTCGAGGTGTGGTCCTCTATTTATGAGGTAAATGTGATGAATCACATGCCCTGAGCACGTGGCATATACCAAGTCTGCAGTAGTTGCGGATAAAGGGGGCATGGCCTGCAAAGCATGCAGTGCTGTAAGCTGTTGGAGGCGTGCCGTGCAGCGTAAGGGGGAGTGCCGCGGCCCATAAGGGCCAGGGCCGTACCCTGTGCCAAGCATATGGCGTCTTGTTGAGATGTCGTGCCCTGACAGAGGTCTAGTCGCGCCCTGAGTGAGGTCTGGACGCGCCCTGTATGACCTATGAGGTATGCATGCGAACTGAATAGAGAAGAATACATTCCGCGGCAGGGTGCTATATTTGTACTATCAGTGCGTATCCCAAAGGCTTAGAACCATGCTCGCCTCCACTATTGTATTGATTTATTTTGGGTTCGAGGAGACATATCGAACCACTAGTCCTTATTTGAGTACGAAATGTATATGGACATGATAGCAGAGTATGCCAGGATCATGAAGGGCCATTCAGGGGATGCTATGTTTGTGTATATATTATATGTGTGATGAATATATATACTCGTGTAATATATCTACTTATGTGAAAAAGTATAATGGTTAGATAACGAATATCTAAAAAGAAAATTAAGCTATGAAACTTAAATAATTGACTCAATATTAAAAGGAGGGCAACTAATTTATTATTGAGACCGTATTAATGCATAATATGGGAATATACGTGAGAGTTGTACTATCGACAATAGTTAGATACCTTAGCTAGTTATGCGGGGAATATTAGTTAGGATGAATACTTTAGGCGTACACATTAGTTGAGTGGTGAGAATCTCAAATAAGTGTACGTGAATAATACATGTGTAATAAATAACTCATTTACATTGTGATTTGAATACTTGCTAAATATTTTCAAAATGTTTTACTTGGGCTCTGACCCGTATCAAAATATTTTAGGTGTCCAGCTAGAAGGATGCCCAACTTAGGGATTTTATCTAGTGATACAAAGCTGCAACATTGTGAAGGCTCGCGGGATATTTCTTAGACACTTTATCTTGTTCTCTCTATATAAGATTTTTCATTATTAGTTATATATCAGTTCATCTGGGCGTGTTACCTTCAGACTTTTTATTTATTCGAGTTATGCAGCAGACTGTATTCATATTTTAGTTACTTTTTTTAGATTATGGTTGGATTTTATGCTTATAAAACTGATGGTTTAATCGGTTTCCTTTATTTAATTATTCATAGGTGTCATGTGATTGTTTAAACTATATTCATGTGGGAATGGTTTAATTCATTTAAATTATTGTTGTGTGTGTTAATAATAAAAGATAAAATTGACACCAACTTATTTTAACATAGGTGATTAGTAAATAAAAAGTTTTCGACAATGATGCTAAGACTGAAACCATTAATGCTTATAGTTTAATTTAATAATGGACTGAGCACCAGGATTAAAATAGTCGAGGTGCCACAGATGGTGTTAGGACATCAAGTTCTAGTGTCCATAGGATCTGTACGGCTCATTATGATTTCAGCATAGCTTTCTTTGACTTAGAACCCTATTATTAGGACTATAGTAATTATGATGACACATTTTAGATTCGTTCGTCTTCTTTAATAATTATATTAACTACAAATTCATACAATTCGAAATTATTATCAGATGCCACCTAGGAGATGAGGAGTAGCGAGAGCGCTAACTCAAAATAATGTAGGGCAGACAGAGCGCAAGCACCACAACCACCAGTACCACAGGGGACATTGACAACAGATGAGGTGGCGGCGATCATGGCACATGCAGTGAATGCAACTATGAATTCTATGGCTTAGTATTTTCCTCTGGTCCAGTATCCACTGCAGCCAATGGCACTAGGGGTTAAGGAACACCTAAGACCAACAGAGTAGCAGAGGGTTAGGGAGGCTTTCCATAAGGTCCACCCACTAGAATTAAAGGGGAGTTCCGATGTGATTACGACATGTCAATAGAAGGTAGACATTCAGCGCCACTTGGGAATGGTTAATTGAGGTGATTTACAAAAGAGGATGCTTACTACTTTTAGGTTAGTTGGAGCAGCATTATAGTGGTGGGAGCCATTTACCACCGTTGTAGAGAGGGATACGATGACTATTGTTGATTTTTGGGTGCGATTTGATAGAAAATATTTCCCACTAGTCGTAGAGACTGAGATGAGGAGCAAGTTTAGTGAGGTGACCTAAGGTGATCGCTATGTTACTGAATATGTGGAAGATTTCACTCATTTGGATAATTTTGTGCCAGACGAGGTGAACAATAAAGAAAGGAAGAAGACGAGGTTTGTGGATAGTTTGTCTTGGACGATCTGCCAGCACTTGATTGGTAATCCATCATTGGTGACCTATAGAGATGTTGATAATGTCGTACTGTTACACTATCAGGATCATCACTTCCATGTGAAGGGGAACAAGCGAGGAGTTAAGCCTAGCCAGCAGGGCAAGACAGGAGGGAACGGTGCTAGTGGAGCACCACTGCGACATCAGGAAAACATGGGTAAGATTTCTGACAGTGAGATCAGGTCAAGAGGTTCAGATATGGGGTTTATTGATTTGAGGGTGGTTACAGGTAGGTCCAGTAGGGTCCTCACCATCTTCAAGTTCCTTGGGGCCGTTAGGGTCAAGGGAATAATGGAGAAGGTCACTAGGGTCGAGGTCAGCAGGGTCAGTACCATCAGGGCAATCAGGGCCATCATCAGAGAGAGTTCCTAGGCCAGTGCTTTATTTGTGGATAGACAGGACATTAGAGGATGGATTGCCCGCAGCAGGGGAAAGCTCTATGATATGCCCCAAGTGTTACCTCGGCCCAGAGACACCAACCTTGGTCGAGATGATGGCCGAGATATTGATCGACCCAAGATAAGCCATGGGCCCACGATATCATCCCTCGGCCAGACCAGGGTCGGCCAAGGCCGACACTACCATCTACACTCCCAATGGACACTACGCGCATCACAGGCATCAACAGCATTCTCATATACCTGGGTATGGCAACCTCGACCGAGGGTAGGCCGAGGTGACAGGGAGCCTTGATAACACAAGAAGCCTTAGCAATCGTCAGCATGGAATCATTCCTACCTCGGTTGGTGCCGACCCCAGCATAATGTCTCGGCTGAGACCAGGCCGAGACTCTCTATGACACATCCCGGATTGAACGACTATCAAGCCTTTACAGCTCGTCCTCCCCTAGGCCGAGGTCATCCACCCACATGGCGGCCGAGCATCTGTTGAACATTTGGATAAGGACACATGGGCACAAATCAGTTGTAACAAGATTATTCCCCACACGTGGGGAGAATATTTCATCATCATTACTTACATGTGGCAGTGACAGATGGCACTTCCCCATTGGTGAGGATACCACACACATGCACATTACATGCATGGGGGGTACATTACACCCCCTATGCACTATATATAGGGATCATCCCCTACCTTGCAAAAGGATCCAGTTATTCAACCCTAGCAAAAACTCTGTCTAAATATACAGTAGAAAGAGAGAGTTGGAGAGGCTGTATCCATGGCCATTAGTGCCTTCATTCAGTGATATTACTCACACACTCACAGTGGACATAGGCCAATTTGGGCTGAACCACTTATATGCCGGTGTATTCTCCTCTTCTTCTCACTTCATTCTCTTATCTTCTTTATATAGCTGTGCTGCCATTGTTATACTTATATTGAGCTTGGAAACACCTTATCTGGCGGTGCTGATTCTGGCATCATCATTTTGGTGCCGTCTGTGGGAATTCGAAGCTATCTCTTCCTCTTTTTCTGCTTTACCTCACCGGAGACTCTGGTGGTGAACCAGGAACCACCCCTTGTGTGGAGCTGTTTCACCATTGAAAGAGGTCCTTTAAGGTATTAAGCTCACCTGCTACTCAAGCTCTATACAGTTAACATATGGCACCAGACTTGCCATCGCCTCTTCCGCTGCCCGGGGGTGGAGGGGCTAGTTCCACTCAGGCTCCTCCTCAGTCCGAAATGGCGGAGGTAGCGGCAACCTTGAAATCTTTGGCTGCAACACAACAAGCCATGAAGGAGAAATTTGCCCAGCTCAGTCAAACTATGATGATGAGGCCACCTGGAGTCTCACCGGACATGATCACTCCTGCGGCAGTACAGCCTCATCCTGATGCCAGGGGACCACCCCAGGCACCAATGAAGGACTAGCCTACACCCCAGCGGAGGAGGGACATTGCTGACCTTAGGCACTTGCGCCTGGGGAGGCAAGGAAACCCTTGCCCAGAGGACAGGTATGATGACCTAGAAGCTGAAGAAGCCCCAGAAGACTGCTGGGAACCGTATGAGGTGTCAAATGACACTATACGACCTCTTAGGCAGAGTCAAGGATGTGTCGGTCGAAGAAGAGAAGAGGCCCGACAAAGAGGGTCTGCCTTTGACAGGTTGAGCAGAGGGTCGGCCTTCGAGAGGCTGGGCCCGGTGAATGACCTAAGACACAGGTTATCGAGGTCGAGGAGCGCAGCAGGCTCTCAGAGAGGGGGTAGGCAAGGTCGGCCAGACCAAGGCCGGCCCTATGGAGGAAGAGCCAGGGAGCAGGAAGAGGTCAACAGCCAACGGGTCGTGGCTGGGGAACCCTCTGTCCATCGCAGGGAGGTGGCAGGGGATAACCTCGGCCAAGTTGATGACAGAAGACCCTAGAATGACTCAATACAACGCCTTGAGGAGAAGATAGGGGACCTCATAAAGAGCAGGGACCCATTACAAAGGGGGTACTCAGAGGGCTCCCCGTTCGTGGCTAGGATAGTGGGGTTCCCAACCCCAGCTAAGTTCAAACCTCCTACAGTGACCCCCAAGTATGATGGCAGCACTAACCCTGTGCACCATATCGAGATGTATCAGTCGGCGGCAGATATTTACTCGATACCCGATGAGATGAAGTGCAGGGCCTTCTCGGGAACCTTGACAGGGGCAGCGCACAGCTGGTTCACATCCCTTCCGAAGAACTCGATTGAGAACTTCTAAGGCTTAGCTGAACAGTTCATCCATAACTTCTGCTTTGGGGTAAGACCTCAAAAGAAGACTACCCACCTGCTATACGTCAAACAGGCCAAGGGTGAGAGCCTAAGAGACTACATAGCAAGATTCAACAAAGAGAAGTTGGAAGTGGAAGACTATGAAGAGAGCATAGTTATGACCGCCCTTATAGGAGGCCTCCAGAAGGGGAAGCTATTGTGGAAACTGGCGGAAGACCCTCCTAGGACTATGGCGGAGCTGCTGGCAACCGCAGGAAAAGTGATGAATGCGGAAGAGGCAATGGAAGCCAAATATGAGGAGGAAAACCGCGGAAGCGCTGGGAGGTCCCAGGGTAAGAAAGAGGGGAAGAAGAGGTCGGGAGATGACAAGTTTGCTCATTACACTCCTCTGATTGTGAGCTGTGAGCACATCCTTAATGAGATTAAGACTGACCGGACTCTGAGGTGGCCATAGAAGCTGAAGGCCCCGCCATATAAGAGGAATAAAAACCTCTGGTGTGAGTTCCATCAGGATTATGGCCACGTCACAGATAGATGCTTCGCTTTAAAGGATGAGATTAAGAAGATGCTGAAGTCCGAAAAGATGAGGAAGTATGTGGATGGCAAAGCTCCAAAGGGTGGAAGAGAAGACTCTAAGAAGAGAAGGAATGACAGGTGCCGTGGCGATGTCCCGGCCAGAAGGAATGATGAATCAGAGGGAGATGATGAAGATGACCCGGATCTCCCGCCAAAGGATGACAACACCCCGGTGAAGAGGGTCAGAATGATTTCCTTTGGTGTTAGCACCATCTGTGGGGGATTTGCAGGAGGTGGCTCAGAGGTAGCCGACAGGAAGGCTCATGTAGCAGAGGCCAGGTCAGTGGCCAAGCCTAAAGTTGTGAATCTAACGTCTTCTGACGCAGTGCAGAAGAGGAAGAAGGTGGACATGGACACCCTCGTAGTGGGGTTCTCCAGGCTTGACTTCAAGGGCATCTTAGCCCCCCCATAATGACCCTTTAGTCATAACAACAAGGGTTCATGGGTGCGATGTAGGAAGGATCCTCATAGATGGAGGAAGCTCAGCAGATGTGATGTTCTGGCCTTGTTTCAAGAGCTTGGGTCTTAGCAGGGCAAGGCTGGTGCCCTACCATCACCCATTGATAGGATTCAGTGGTGAGAAGGTGCACCCATTGGGTATGTATGAAATGGATGTACGGATGGGGGATGAGTGGCCTAAGAGGATGACCAAGAAGATAAACTTTTTTGTTATGGATGAAAACGTTTTCTCGGCCTACAACCTCATCGTAGGAAGAGTGGCCCTCAAGGAGTTTGAAGCCGTGCCGTCGACGGTCCATCAGATGCTAAAATTCCCGACTCCCTATGGAGTAGGGGAAGTGCAAGGGGACCAGACCATGGCGCGGGAGTGTTACTTCAACTCGTCCGAAGAGAGAGAGGCCTATAAGAGAGCAACCACCACTTACAGCATTGACACTCTTGACCCAAGAGATGAAACAAAACTGAAGAAGGGCGAGGCCGCGGAAGAGGTAGAATCCACCGTCCTCAATGAGGACGAGCCGGAAAAAACCGTCCAGGTCGGTAAGGCCCTAGAGCCAAAGATCAAGGAAGAGATGGTAAAATTCCTAAGAAGGAGACAGAGCATCTTCGCATGGAGTCACGCAGACATGCCTGGTATCGACCCTGAGTTCATGAGCCACAAGCTCAACGTAGACAGAGATGCCAAGCCAATCAAGCAGAGGCGGAGAGTGTACTCCAGGGAGAAGTATGATGTCATCCGGGAAGAGGTAAAAAAGTTGGAAGAGGCTGAGTTCATAAGAGAGGTCACCTACCCGGAGTGGCTCTCAAATGCAGTCATCGTGCCTAAGGCCAATGGGAAGTGGCGAATGTGTGTAGATTTCACTGACCTGAACAGGTCTTGCCCGAAGGACAGCTATCCCTTACCTAGGATAGACCAGATGGTGGACGCAACGGCAGGGCACGAGCTCATAAGTTTCATGGATGCTTATTCAAGTTATAACCAAATCTTCATGGATGCCGAAGACTCTGAGAAGACAGCCTTCATTACTGACAAGGGGACGTACTGTTACAAGGTGATGCCCTTTGGTCTGAAAAATGCGGGGGCAACATATCAACGTCTTGTCAATAAGATGTTCGAGGAGCAGATAGGTAAGACCATGCAGGTGTATGTGGACGATATGCTAACGAAGAGCCTGAAAGCATTTACTCACGTAGCAGACCTTGAGAAGACCTTCGATGTCATGGACTCGTACAGAATGAAGCTCAACCCAGCGAAGTGTGTCTTCGGGGTAGGAGCCAGAAAATTCTTGGGGTTCATCGTTAATCAGAGGGGGATTGAAGCAAACCCTGAGAAAATCAAGGCATTGCTCGACATGAAGACTCCTAGGAGTATCAAGGATGTCCAGAGACTCACAGGAAGAGTGGCAGCCCTCAACAGGTTTGTTTCTAGGGCAACGGATAAGTGTCTTCCATTCTTTAAAGTTCTGAGAAAGGCCTTCCAGTGGGACGAAGAGTGTGAAAAAGCCTTTAACCAACTCAAGTACTACTTGGGGTCTCCCTTATTGCTGTCTCGGCCCATCACGGGGGAGAGGTTGTTTGTGTATCTGGCAGTCTCTGAATCAGCCATCAGCGCAGCCATCATACGGGAAGAGGATGGAATCCAGAGGCCTGTGTACTTCAACAGTAAGGCCCTTCAAGGGTCTAAACAAAACTATCCCCGAATGGAGAAGTTGGCTTATGCCCTTATACATGCTTCAAGGAAAATGAAGCCTTACTTCCAAGCTCACTCCATGGTAGTCCTTACAGACTCCCCACTAAGACAGGTTCTGCACAAACCTGAGAAGTTCGGGAGACTGATGACCTGGGCCAT
The DNA here is from genome assembly GCA_949130495.1 of Sambucus nigra. Classification (NCBI taxonomy): domain Eukaryota; kingdom Viridiplantae; phylum Streptophyta; class Magnoliopsida; order Dipsacales; family Adoxaceae; genus Sambucus; species Sambucus nigra. Next base: position 127,155,672 of record OX422211.1, on the reverse strand, counting down.
CGAGCTAGGAGAATATGATCTTACCTACCAGCCCAGGACAGCCATCAAGGGGCAGGCCCTCGCGGACTTTGTCGCAGAGTTCACCTGGGAAGAGGTAGATACAGAGAATGGCTTGGATGACAGCGAAGAGACGAACCGTAGTGTTTTCTGAGATTCGAAAGAGACTGCACCCAACGTCTTCCGAGGCCGAGAAGAGGTTGTCCCAGGAAAAACCCAGAGCAGAGTAGAAAAGAACGAAGAGGATCGATACCTCTTCGAAAAGGGGGTTATGAGAAAAGGGGTCTTCTCATCAGATGCAGACGTATGGAGCCTCTTCGTTGATGGCTCTTCCTGTGACAGTGGAAGCGGTGCGGGGCTAATACTCTCGGCTCCAGATGGTGCCAACATTGAATACGCCTTGAGATTCAACTTCCAGGCCTCAAACAACGATTCTGAGTATGAGGCCATGATAGCAGGTCTCTTATTGGCAACAACTCTTCGAGTAAAGCGACTCCTACTCCATAGTGACTCAAGGTTGGTTGTCAATCAAGTGTTGGGGGTATACGAGGCCAAAGACGAACGGATGGCCAAGTACTTAAAGAAGGTAAGAGGGTTGCTAGAGTGTTTTGAAGAGGCCAAACTGAAGAGAGTGCCTAGACTGAGCAACAATCACGCTGATGCGTTGGTAAGGCTGGCCTCGGCAATGAAGACAGATTTGGGAAGGACCATCCCAATCGAGGTCTTAGGAAAGGTAAGCATCGAGGAGAAAAAGGTATGTAGTCCTTGTCACAATGTGAACTTAGGAGACTCATGGATTGACCCGCTCGTTAGATACCTAAGAGAGGGGGAGCTACCTGAGTCTAAATAGGAAAGAAGAAAGTTGAGATATAAGGCTGCCAAGTTCTCATTGGTAGGAGATGTCTTATATAAAAAAGGATTTCTCTTTCCCCTCCTCAGATGTGTGCATCCCATGGAGGTACCTCGGGTCTTACAGGAGGTTCATGAGGGCTCTTGCTCTAGCCACATAAGGGGAAGGCCCTTAGCCAAGAGGATCATCACTGAGGGATACTGGTGGCCTACCTTGTCTAAGGACGCTGCTGACTATGTGAAGAGGTGTGACAAATGTCAGAGGTTCGCCACTATCCCTCATCAACCCCATCAGCCTATGACGTTAATCTCTTCTCCATGGCCATTTGCGGTATGGGGAATTGACTTAGTAGGACCTTTGCCAAGAGCTTACAACAATTATAGATTCTTGATAGTTTCCATTGACTACTTTTCAAAGTGGGTAGAGGCAGAACCGATGATAACAATTACAGGGAAGAAGACCTTCCAGGTCATCTGGAAGAACATCATATGTAGATATGGCCTCACAAACATGCTCATCTCGGATAATGGTACCCAGTTCAAGAACTCCTCCTTAGAGAAGTATTGCCAAATTCTAGGGATTAAACAGTTCTTCTCATCTCCTGGTCGACCTCAGGCAAATGGCCAGACCGAGGTCATAAACAGAACCATCTTGGATGGAATCAAGAAGAGGTTAGAAGACGCGAAAGGGAGATGGACCGAAGAGGTCTACGAAGTGTTGTGGACCTACAGAACCACGGCAAGGACACCTACAGGGGAAACCCCATTCTTGCTAGCACATGGCTGAGAGGCTGTCATACCAACGGAAGTAGGACTACCAACTCATCGAATTCAGACCTATGACCCAGACAGCAATGGGGGAAAAGAGGAGGCTAGACCTGGATCTTATCGAAGAGAGAAGAGATGACGCAGAGGTCAGGAAAGCATCTTACCAGCAGAGGGCAGCGAGATTCTACAACCAGAGGGTGAAGTCAAGACCCATTGCAGTGGGAGACCTAGTGCTAAAGAAGACCCTACAGAAGGCAAATAAGCTACACCCAAACTGGCATGGCCCCTACAAAGTAACAGAAGAGGTTGTGCCCGGCACTTACAGACTAGAAAACCTAGAAGGAGAACATTTCACCAACCCATGGAATGCTGACCACCTCAAGAGATATTACATATGATGTTACCTAGAATTTTATGTAAATATACCATCTTATTGAAAGGAGGTTATTAATAAAGATCATTTTCTATGACAGTTCTTGCTTCATTCTTAGATCAGAAATTTAAATGTACCATCTTATGGGGCTAACGTCTTAGGTGATGACCCCAAACCCTCATAACATCACTCGGTGGTGACGAGGTCTGAGCTCAGACACCTTCCTAGATGACCTCAGACCCTTGACATCATTAATTTGGTGAAAATTATTATGAGGCTAACATCAGAGGTGATGACCTCAGACCCTAAAACATCCATCGGTGGTGACGAGTTCTGAGCTCAGACACCTTCCTAGATGACCTCAGACCCTTAACATCATTAATTTGGTGATATTTATCATGGGGATAACCTCTTAGGTGATGACCTCAGACCCTCATAACATCACTCGGTGGTGACGAGGTCTGAGCTCAGACACCTTCACAGAGGACCTCAGACCCTTAACATCATTAATTTAGTGAAGATTATTATGAGGCTAACATCAGAAGTGATGACCTCAGACCATCATAACATCACTCGGTGGTGACGAGGTCTGAGCTCAGACACCTTCCTAGATGACCTCAGACCCTTGACATCATTAATTTGGTGAAAATTATTATGAGGTTAACATCAGAGGTGATGACCTCAGACCCTCATAACATCACTCGGTGGTGACGAGGCCTGAGCTCAGACACCTTCCTAGATGACCTCAGACCCTTAACATCATTAATTTGGTGAAGATTATTATGAGGCTAACATCAGAAGTGATGACCTCAGACCCTCATAACATCAATCGGTGGTGACGAGGTCTGAGCTCAGACACCTTCCTAGATGACCTCAGACCCTTGACATCATTAATTTGGTGAAAATTATTATGAGGCTAACATCAGAGGTGATGACCTCAGACCCTCATAACATCACTCGGTGGTGACGAGGTCTGAGCTCAGACACCTTCCTAGATGACCTCAGACCCTTGACATCATTAATTTGGTGAAAATTATTATGAGGCTAACATCAGAGGTGATGACCTCAGACCCTCATAACATCACTCGGTGGTGACGAGGTCTGAGCTCAGACACCTTCCTAGATGACCTCAGACCCTTAACATCATTAATTTGGTGAAGATTATTATGAGGCTAACATCATAAGTGATGACCTCAGACCCTCATAACATCACTCGGTGGTGACGAGCTCTGAGCTCAGACACCTTCCTAGATGACCTCAGACCCTTGACATCATTAATTTGGTGAAAATTATTATGAGGCTAACATCAGAGGTGATGACCTCAGACCCTCATAACATCACTCGGTGGTGACAAGGTCTGAGATCAGACACCTTCCTAGATGACCTCAGACCCTTAACATCATTAATTTGGTGAAGATTATTATGAGGCTAACATCAGAAGTGATGACCTCAGACCCTCATAACATCACTCGGTGGTGACGAGGTCTGAGCTCAGACACCTTCTTAGATGACCTCAGACCCTTGACATCATTAATTTGGTAAAGTTGGTTATGAGAACGGCATATTAGGTAATGACTTCAGAGCCTAATAGCATTCAGAAATCATATAGCATTCAGAGATCAAAATAAGAGAAGAGATTGACATTCAGAAAAAGGAAGAGATCATATAGTATTAAGAGGTGTTACAAATTACAAGCGTTCAGAGATGTTACAAATTACAAATTATTTATTACAAGTTACAAATCAATCCTGTTTTGGGGGGGGGGGACATTGACGGTCTCGGCCTAATTAGCCTGCTCGGCATTAGTAACCTCGGCCACTTCATCAACATGGTATGTCACTCCGAGCTCGGTCCCTCCCAGAGTCGCAGTATCGACTGGGGCAGTGGCTTCGTCTTCTATCTCTTGAAGTGCTTGAGAAAATTGAGGGTCGACAAATCCGAGACCCACAAAGTCAGAGGCCTTTAGAGTGCCGGCCTCCTTCTCTCTGACCTCAGCCCATTTGGTAGTGGCCTTGATACCTCTTTCGAGGTATTCAAAGCCAAAACCACTGAACTCCTCTGAGCCTTTGTAGTCAGAAATTATTTTCTCAGAGGCATCTGCAAGGGCAGCCTTCACAACCGCGCTGACCTTTTGCTGTAGGACGTCATCTTTGTCCTTCAGGGCCTTGGCATGGTTCTTGACGAGCAGGGACATGTCTTTTTCCAGCCCCTTAGCCTTATTTTCAGAATTCTGCAACTCTGACTTCAGACGGTCAACCTCGGCATTCAGGGCGCTTTCAACCTTCTCGGCCTCCTGCCCCTTCTGGATGAGGGGAAATTTCCTCATGGCCCAGTTAGATAATTGATACATGGCAGTCACTCCCTGCACATTTAATGAAGAGGTTAAGTGGGATAAAGGTCAGATGCACTTATGAAATTTTGACAAAAGAACAAGTCATACCTGGACGGCTCTGTGAAGGCCGAACTCAACCATCACGGAGGTGTCCATGGATCTATAGAAATGCTTATCTGCCTCGGTCATAACAGAGGCGAGTGCGTCTATGGACTGTCTACTGTTGCCGACCACGCTGTCAGTTAACTTCAGCTGATCCAGATGAGCCGTCAGGATGTCAGCCGAAGAAATTGGGATCGCAGCCTCAGAAGTCTTCTTTTGTCTTGAGGTTGGCCTCTGATCCTCGGATGCAGGGACCTCTGGGGCCCTCTTCTTGGAAGCTTGGGATTTGGATGTAGTGGGAGCTGGAGGAGGAGCGTTCAGACCAGCCTTCTTTACAAGCCTTGCCAAGCTCGGAGCTGCCATCTCCCACAGTTCGTCTGGGATACCTGGTGGTCTCTCTGCAAAAGTTAAAAGATATGAGTTAGAAATCAGATATGAATGAGGTCAGAGGTTAGACTTGAAAAGAATAATCCTTACCAAAGTCGGCAAGGGGACTTCCACCCAGGCTCATCCCCGAGAGATACTGAGGGGTCAGCAGATGTTCGAACTTGAAAAACAGGCCATGTGCCCCTTGGTCTTATAGGGCCTTCACCTTTTTGATATTCTGAAGACTTAGACCGGGATCGGCCCTTGCAGACATGAAGATCTTACCCCATCTGAGGGGTATCCTCGGCCCAAGATTGGAAGAAGGAACACATGGTCCAAATTCCCATGGCCCTGAATCGAAAAAATAATGGGGCTTCCAGTTATGATTGGACGTCTGAGTCACCTGGAGCATCTTCTTCTCAGGCCTCCGAGCCACGAAGTGATAGTAGCTCAGATGGTTTTTGGCCGAGGTTGGGACATAGCAACCAGCAAAGACCTGAACTGGGAGGTCAGAGTGGTGGACTGCCCTCCACAAGATGATGGCCCCTATAATGACTCTCCAGGCATTGGGAGAGAGCTGCGAGGGGGCCAAGTTGATAAAAGAGAGAATGGATCTGATGATGGGATGAATGGGTAGGTGAAACCCTAACTTAAACATCTGCTCGTACAAGCAGATTTCTCTATCTTGGCCATGGTAGGCCCTCTCTTCCCTCATAGGTCTCCTTAATTTGATTGAGGGACTGATGGAGTATAAATATCTGAAGTGCAAAAGATCCACTTCAGTGACTGTGCTCTCGAACTCGGCTGCTTCAGATATGTCAACATCACTTTCAGCATCCTCATCATCGTCAAGCTCAACATCGGCTGGAGCAGACGTAGATGGGTGACCAGGGAATCTTTGAGCGAACTCAGCCCCTGTAACGGCCGGCAGAGGGATGGCATCAAGAATGGGTGGCACGGCCACACTCGGCTCAAGAACTTCAACCTCTGAAGAAGAGGCTGAGGTGCTTGTGCCATTTTGGGATGAAGCTCGACTGGAAACCTCGGCCTGATTAGGGGCCTGACCAGGCCGAGGTGTGAAATCCATGGCTTCTTGGAAAGAGTCCACAGACATGGGGTCTGAGGTGGAAGACTCAGACTCAGACATCGGCAATGGGTTAGCAGAGACCTCTGTTTGATAGAAATTCTCAGGGGGATCAGTATACACCACCTTGAGAGGTGGGGGGAAAGATGGGTCTAATAGGAAACTCTTGTGACCTACGAGCTTCCTCTTGAGCTCTCTCTATTTGCCTAATCTTTTCTAGGTCTTCTCTCTAAGAGAAGGAAAATCCTCAAGAAGCTGGTATAGGGGTCTGAGCATCAGAGGACGACCCTAAACTTAAGAAAAACTCCTAAAACTACAAACATGATTGACTTATAAAATAGAGGAGTTTAAAGATCAAAATTAGAAGTTAAAAGAAAACACAGTTCGCCGGAGTTAATGAAGCTCACCGAAAAACTTAGAACTTCACCGAAAAATGCAAACAAATGCCAGAAACAAAGGAAATAGAAAGGAAGAAGTACCTGAAGAATGAATTGATGAGTGAAATGAAGGAAACTCACAAGAAAATCGATGAAATCCTCTACAGAAGAACTATTGAGTGGAGGAGCTTAGAGAGAAAAGATTTGCAAGAACAGTGTGCGCCAGAACGAAATGAAGAAGAAGATAGAGAAGGGAAGGGTTTAAACCCTTAAGTACTTGGGCACACTTCCCAAGGCCCATCATTACCTTGGGAAACCCAAGGGACAACTGACAGCACACGCCATCCAAGTTTGCACGCTCTAGCTTGGGACAGATGTCATACAGGTATTAGCTTGGGATGGACAGGCCTCGGAGATGAAGCAATCCCCTAGCCATTTGCTCTTGCATATGACTAAGGTCTGGGGGTGATTGATATGCCCCAAGTGTTACCTCGGCCCAGAGACACCAACCTCGGTCGAGATGATGGACGAGATATTGATCGACCCAAGATAATCCATGGGCCCACGATATCATCCCTCGCCAGACCAGGGTCGGCCAAGGCCGACACTACCATCTACACTCCCAATAGACACTACGCGCATCACAGGCATCAACAGCATTCTCATATACCTGGGTATGGCAACCTCGGCCGAGGGTAGGCCGAGGTAACAGGGAGCCTTGATAACATACAACTTGGAACAGGTTCAACCTCGGACTAGGCCGAGGTCACAAGAAGCCTTAGCAATCGTCAGCATGGAATCATTCCTACCTCGGCTGGTGCTGACCCCAGCATAATGTCTCGGCTGAGACCAGGTCGAGACTCTCTATGACACATCCCGAATTAAACGACTATCAAGCCTTTACAGCTCGGCCTCCCCTAGGCCGAGGTCATCCACCCACATGGCGGCCGAGCATCTGTTGAACATTTGGATAAGGACACATGGGCACAAATCAGTTGTAACAAGATTATTCCCCACACGCGGGGAGAATATTTCATCATCATTACTTACATGTGGCAGTGACAGATGGCACTCCCCCATTGGTGAGGCTACCACACACATGCACATTACATGCATGGGGGGTACATTACACCCCCTAGGCACTATATATAGGGATCATCCCCTACCTTGCAAAAGGATCCAGTTATTCAACCTTAGCAAAAACTCTGTCTAAATATATAGTAAAAAGAGAGAGCTGGAGAGACTGTATCCATGGCCATTAGTGCCTTCATTCAGTGATATTACTCACACACTCACAGTGGAGGTAGGCCAATTTGGGCTGAACCACTTATATGCCGGTGTATTCTCCTCTTCTTCTCACCTCATTCTCTTATCTTCTTTATATAGCTGTGCTGCCATTGTTATACTTATATTGAGCTTGGAAACACCTTATCTGGTGGTACTGATTCTGGCATCATCACTCTATAGTAGCAGGGTGCCCTACAGGAGCAGCAGGCATAGAGGCCACTTACGGCACCAACCCACCCGCTCCTCCACAATAAGGACAACTTCAGTATGAGCATGTCTATAATGTTCGAGATGCCGCCATTCAGTGGACCCTATAGGCATCACCAGTAGTAGCGCCTATGTTTACTATACATAGGCTTACGAGTAGTGTTTTTATTTAATACTGGGGAATCACACTCTTTTATGATGACTAGATTTGCACGAGCTACTGGCTTATTAGAGACAACTGGTAGTCTTCTTATGTGTTTGGAGTCGTCGATGGGTAATGGGTCGCTTATACATTTACTTCGTAGAGGTGTGGATATTGAGGTGGTTAGATTATGTGTACCTGCCGACTTTCTTGTATTGGATACGGAGGGATACGATGTTATCTTGGGGATGTAATGGTTAACAGGGTATCGAGCGATGGTTGATTGTTATGGGTAGACTATTGTATTTGTGATACTAGGACATGAGATGTTCTTAGTGGAGATGCCTCTTCCTGAGGGAGGGTAGAGCACTCATCTATATTACATTGAGGAGGAGAACTCACAGGAGGTGGTAGCTTCATTAGAATCGATTCTAGTTGTGAAAGAATTCGAGGATATTTTCCAGGATATACTCGGATTGTCGTTTAGTGGGGAAATTGATTTTGTTATTGATCTAGATCCTGGTACGAGACCTATAGCTTGAGTGCCTTATCGTATGGCCCCATCAAAGATACGGGAGTTAAGATAGAAGATTTAGTAGCTTTTGGGGCAGGATTTTATTCGACGGAGTACTTCACCATGGGGTGCACTGTTGTGGTTTATTAACAAGAAGGATGGGTCGCTGACTATAGAGAGTTGAATAAGGTCACTCTTCAAAATAAATATCCACTGCCTCGTATTGATGATCTATTTGACCAGCTAAAGGGAGTAACTTACTTTTCCAAGATTGATTTGTGGCCTAGTTATCATCAGTTATGCGTTAGGGAGGAGGACGATCCTAAGATTATTTTTCTTACATTTTATGGGTACTATGAGTTTATAGTGATGCCAATCGGACTCACAAATGCGCCAAGAGTGTTTATGGATCAGATGAACCAAGTTTTTTGAAAGATTCTTGACCAGTTTGTGATTGTGTTTATCGATAATATTCTGGTTTACTCTCGTTTTGAGGATGAGCATGCTGAGAACTTACAGAAGGTCTTACAAACACTTCGAAAACATCAGTTGTATGCAAAGTTTAACAAATGTGGATTTTCGCTTCACTACACCAAAACTGGCGATTGGTCACGGCCAAAATCCCTGACCAAAACTTTGGGTCGCGAACTTGGGCCGTGACCATTTCGGGCGTGACCATTTTCGTGGGTCGCGGCCCAAGTTCGTGACCAAAAAATGGTCACGGCCAAGAGGGATCACGGCAGATGGTCGCGAACTTTGGCCGTGACCCATGCCGTGACGGGTCGCGTGTAATACCCCGCATTTTTAAAGGTATTTAAATTACACTGTGGATGTAATTTAATAATATGAGGAATTATTATGAATAGTAATTTTGGGATTAATGAGTAAAATTAAATAAATTTAATATCATTAAGTAAATAGTAAATATATTAGTTTTCGAGTGCCGAATAAATATTTACATTATTAATATTTTCTTACGAGACTAAGTATATGAATAGAGTATTTTTATTACATGTTGAATTTAGTGAAAGCGACAAAACGGAATTATTATAAATTAAAAAAATGCGTATTGGATGTGTTGGGTTTAATTAGTGAATTTTAGTTAAGTACCTCGGATGGAGATTTCAACGGCGCCATTAGGTTCGGAATGGCCGAGATAGTCAAAATAGACTACCCGGGGGTAGTATTTGGGTTCCGGACAATTTTGGACTAGTACGGGCTCGTAAACGGGTACACGAGTCATTTAACAATTGGGTATTTACCCAATTTCGGGTTTAAAGACTTAAGCAGTCCCCTTTCCCTTTCATTTCTGCCCTAAGAGAGAGAATTTAGTAGAGAGAAGGAAGAGAAGAAGAAGAAGAAGAAGAAAGAAAATAAGAAGAAGAGAAGGAAAATTCGGCTAAATTCGCGGGATTCGACTCGAGAACGTCGGATTTAGTCAACGAGGCAAGTGTTTAACTTGCATATTGATTTAGTGTGTTAATTTCTCAAATTGGGTATTAGTTAGAGCTATAAGTTGATGTTGGAAATGAGGACCACGGTAAATGTCATTTTCCTTTCGGCATTGTCATTGATTGCTACAATGACTACTATATAATAGTAACTATAATTATCTATGCACCGCTATAGTAGAGAATGGTGTAAAACTTGAATTACCCAGTGAAGTTAGATGGGTAAAAAGCTTAAGAGGTCTTCGATGAGGACCGTGCGTTAAAGTTGAGCTAGGTGAAAATAATGTAATTTCACTTCTAGAAAGATGAAGGCTTGGAATCTTTGGCTTAGAGTTGGGTATGGAAATACCCATGTGTGAAAATTGAGGAAATTTTTTTTCACTCGTTGGAGCAATGTGAAATGGTGGGAACTATGGTCACTATATATAGAGGAGCATGATATGTTGCTCATAAATTAATCTTACAGATGGTTTTAAACTGCAAATTCCCTTGATTTATGAATGAAGTTTTTAGGTTATTCACATAAGAATCGATCAGAGACCGACGGTGAATAACGAGTGACATGGTTAAGTGAACTTAATACCTCAGTAAGGTTGGTATAATGGAGAAAGAGGCTTCTCTAGTGGAATGATAGACTCACTAATAATTGAACTTATGTAGAGTGAGTTATAGTTGTTTTAGTGCAAGATGTGAAATCTGCAATAATAAAAATTAAAGTGGTGAGACTTCGTGATTTTTAAGAGTCTAATGGCATAAAGACTCTTGGGATTTGAATTGGAATGTCAGATGTAATTGGGATACGAGCTAGTTATGATAAACTTAATATTTATTTATATTATGAGTAAGTGAATACTTATGGGATTAAATCGAATATGTATATTCGGGAAATATGGGCTAATGTTACGAGAGATATACACGATTAGCCGGATTATATTGTGTGTATATATATATATATATACGAGCATATTGAGATGTATATATATGATATGCTTAAATATATATGTGTGCGATTGATATATTTATGTGAAGCATACCCCTCTAGTGCTATCATGGGAAGTTACGCGATGTGGGTGAGGCCCCTGGCTTGAGGAGCAGGGAGCGTATAGTCCCTAGGTTATAGTGTCCATTTTATATTGTGTGATTTTTATCAGGAATGAGACGTGGTGGGTATGTTTCGTTCTCATTTCCTCAGAGGAACTATGATTGCTTCCCATTCGTTGTGATTTGGTTTTTACCAAGTCGGTGCGATAGTCCGACCGCTGGTACCCAGGATGATGTGTGAGTAATTCCCTGGAAGATGATAACATTGAGAGACTGCATCCATTGAGTTATAGCTCTGAGGGATGGTTATTATACTTATATAGTGTGTGATATATAAGTATGGATATACTTGATGTGTATAGTATAATGTATATATATTTATTTAAGATGTGAAACATATATACGGACATAATAAAGCATGGAATGCGAGATAAATGCTGGATGAGCTCGCCTTGATTACTTATTTAGATGAAACTTCGATGAGGAGATGTTTCATTACCATGATTTGAGTGCATGGGGACCTTATAGATATAATTTAAGGTATGCAGGATTTATTGTTGAGCTGTGAGTTTAAGCTCATTGTTGTTTGCGCTAAGGACTTAGTGTTAGTACAAGCGTTTGGTGGTGTGGCTCCTGGAAAGAATTAAGTGTTTAGACTACATTTTGTCGATGGGAGAGATAGGATTATCCGAGTGGCATATTTGAACTAGCGGACCTCCACGACCGACAAAGTTAAGTAATAGTGTATAGGAGGGGTTCCTTGTTTGGATTTCGCTTGCGAGACGCCCCACACACGAACCTTAACGTCGGGAGTGGAGAGATGTTATATAATGCAAGGATGTTGGTTTTGATGATAAGTCACCTAGTGTAGAGAAAACACTATAGAGTGAGACTCGTCTGATGACTTTAGAATCATATAGAGATATAAGTGCTACAAAGAAGCACTGAAATTATTCTCTCACCGCAAGTATGTGGGTGAGTTAAGGTGAAGGAAATCAATTTGAGATGTATATCCAAGTCTTGAATAAAAGGGAGATTGAGAGGAAATACGTTTTGGGAATGATGTTCATAATGCTTTGCAGAGAGTAGGTGCCCAAATTAGTTGGACTTTCCATTTGGACAACATGGAAGGATTTTGTGGTAAAAGTACATTTGTAGGTTAACGAGGTAAGATTTAGAACATCCCGTTGGTGTCCCTTGGACCTTTATATCTCGATGACCGATGATGCGAGGGAGTAGTGTAACGGGAGGGTTCCTTGTTTGGATTTCGCTTTGTGAGACGTCCCACACACAAAACCGAATAAATGTCGGAAGTCGAGAGAGGTCTTGGGCACTAGGGAAATAATTAGAATAGTACTCATATTAAGTGTATTAGAAACACCTTAATCTTAAGACTACCACGAAGTAAGGGCAATAAGGCACTGATATAGGAAGACTATTGTGAGATAACCACAACAAGATCGATGGGATAATCTTAAGAAGGATTAAATTTCCAGGTATCGGGAGAATTAAATTTTGAATTATTCGGGTTAAGGGATACCCAGGTGTTAGTACCAGGCCAATGAAATGAGGCCCATTATTTAGAGTGAGTGTGATATATCAAAACGTTTGCAATGGTGGTGCATATATGCACAAATGATAGGGAGTATGGGGTACCCTGATTAGTAAATCCCAAAAATGTCCGAGATGGAAGGACGTGAAAATAAATATGTTTAATATATGCCTGAGGGGCGGCTATAAACAAGGTTAAACGGTATAGCGTATTGAATGTCGTGCGAGAATGACGATAATTGAAGCATTTGGGTGTAACGAGGGTTAGCACACCCGAGATGGGTTGAAATGCTGTGGAAAGCCATTTAAAAGGTACCTCTTAATGAAAAGGATACCAAATTATTGTGATAAAGTAGAGCGAAACCTTACTCGAACGAGTGTTGGAGAGTGGCTTGGACATGATTTTATTAATTAGCATACTCCAAGGGAAGAAGGAGTGTATGTAGTACCAAATTCCAGAAGAGTATATGAGAGTAAATACTTTAATTATTCGATATAGAGAATCTACCTTGGAGATTACGAGAGAGATAGTAATTTGAATATTTATACAATACGTAGCGATGAGAATAAAATACGTATGAGAAGTATTTGATTAGGCTGGGAGTATGCCTATGAAACTTAATAGGTTGTGTGTATCCTAATTATGTGATATTGATAATAAGCGCGTTAATGGGTGTTAACCCGGGAGTGCAAAATTAATATATATATGAATAGTGATGACGAGAATATATATATATACCGATACCGATCCTATAGTAGTGTTACAGGCTATATCCGTATTTCGAGGACGAAATTTTGCTGTAAGGGGGGGAAGTATGTAATACCCCGTATTTTTAAAGGTATTTAAATTACACTGTGGATGTAATTTAATAATATGAGGAATTATTATGAATAGTAATTTTGGGATTAATGAGTAAAATTAAATAAATTTAATATCATTAAGTAAATAGTAAATATATTAGTTTTTGAGTGCCGAATAAATATTTACATTATTAATATTTTCTTACGAGACTAAGTATATGAATGGAGTATTTTTATTACATGTCGAAGTTAGTGAAAGCGACAAAACGGAATTATTTTAAATTAAAAAAATGCGTATTGGATGCGTTGGGTTTAATTAGTGAATTTTAGTTAAGTACCTCGGATGGAGATTTCAACGACGCCATTAGGATCGGAATGACCGAGATAGTCAAAATAGACTACCGGGGGTAGTATTTGGGTTCCGGACATTTTTGGACTAGTAGGGGCTCGTAAACGGGTACACGAGTCATTTAACAATTGGGTATTTACCCAATTTCGGGTTTAAAGACTTAAGCATCCCCCTTTCCCTTTCATTTCTGCCCTAAGAGAGAGAAGAGAGTAGAGAGAAGGAAGAGAAGAAGAAGAAAGAAAATAAGAAGAAGAGAAGGAAAATTCGATTAAATTCGCGGGATTCGACTCGAGAACGTCGGATTTAATCCACGAGGCAAGTGTTTAACTTGCATATTGATTTAGTGTGTTGATTTCTCATATTGTAGTTAGTATAAAACTAAAGATTTTTGGGTTGAAATTTTGTGGATCAAACGGGTTTTCGAAAGATTAAAACGGATATAACTCGATTAATACCCAATTTGAGAAACTTGAAATTAATTTAAATTAATTGTTGGATCTGAGTTCTAGGATGATTGGAGCCCTTTGAATGTGTGTATTTATGGTTATTTGAGGTTTAATGATGATGAGAGAGGAGATAAAAATCTTGGAGGTGTTTTAATGGAGGTTTGGATTTTTGGAGAAGAAGGTGAATAGTGACCAGCCCACTTCCAGACTATTTCGGACAGGAAGACAGCCGATTCAGCTCTCGGTCAAAACATAAAAGTTGTAGCTAATTTCGATACGGTCGTGTGGGTGCTGACCGCGTATTTTTATCATCTTTTTTAGAATTGTTATGATTTTTACAAGATGGCAGTTCCGGGGTGAAATCACCAACTCGGAAATGCACTCGAAAATTGGAAAAATAAATGCTAGAATTATTAGGAGATAAATATTTGGGGTTCCTAAAAATAGTGTGGGGACTTCTAAATTTTTTTTTTAGTAAGGCGTGTACCTTGGGTTAGTTGAAAGTAAAATTCAAGAATTACCCAAATAGGGGTGTTCGTGAGGAATAACAAGGGGTATTTAAGTGTGATTTGAATATTAAATAAGGGAATACATATTGGGGTAATATTTTAAGGGTGTGAATACTTATATTATTACGAATGGAAATATTCGAGGTTATTGAATATCGCTATAAGTTTGGAAATTATAGCCATAGGATTTTGAGAAGAGATATCGATTATGTATATGATGTTGATAAAGTATATATAAATATGAGATGAATAAACATATCGGTGCTATGGATATTATCATCGTGCGATAATAAAATCTAAGAACCAAAATAATGAAAATTAGTTAAAAATTGATAAATGCGTAGGATATCCAAGATATAAATATACTACGTATGGGATGTATTATATGGGCTATGAGTATGCCCTTATATTATATGTGTGTAAAAATCATACCCGCGCTACTTGCTATCACGGAGGTTACCGCGCCGGGACAGTCTTATCTCGATGGGACCTTTATGGGGGATATTGACTTGTACCCTAGAACATAGAACTCCTTGGTACAGGCTATCTGATTGATAGTCAGACGGTCCTAAGAGACGTGAGGGTATGCACTGACCTCTTAGTGACTTGGAACTATGCTTCGCCTCCATTCGTATGTATTTTGTGTTAATACAGTTCGAGAGTGATTCCGAACTAGTATTTCCCTTAGTTTCTGTGATACGGGGACTTGATAGCAGAGTATGCCAGCACCATAGATCTTATGTGGGGTGCCGTTAGTATATATATATTATATGTGTGACTAATATATATACGTATATTCATATGGGAAATTTCTATTGTATAAAAATTGATGTGTATGCATAAAGAGAATAATGTGCGTATACTGAAATCTTGTTTGGTGTCCTATATGGCTAACTAATATACTTGTTGCGAAAAGTATATTGTATATATATGAGATGACATATCATATAACCTAACCCTATATAAAAAGGAGAAGAATGAATAAAGTGATATACTCCTTCCGGTAGATTTATATCCGGATTTATATGAATGTGAATCATAGGCTCTAATGAGAACTATTAATAAATACGGGATGGTATGTACTGAAGGCCTAATGGATCCCGATGATCAACATTGTCACGTAGTAGTGTATCGGGGGGGTTCCTTGTTTGGATTTCGCTTTGCGAGACACCCCACGCACAAACGTAACATAATGTTGGGAATGGGGAGAAGTTTAGTCCTTAGTACCCGAATTGATGAGGTTTATTAGATGATGGGTAATTACATTAGTTAGGCAGGGTAGCTTAACTAGGTTGTTTAAAATGGTATGCGCTAGTTGTGCACTATTAGAAGAGGGGTGAGGTGTATCTCATGTGAGAGCGATGCCAGTTTAAATATGAGAAATAACATATTTTAAAATATGGATTTTATGCACTTGCAAAATATTTTCACAACTCGGGTTTTGACCCGTTTCTATATTTTTCCTCTCTTGTTATATATATATATATATATATATATATATATATATATATATATATATATATATATATATATATATATATATATATATATATATATCAAGGTTCTAAAAAGCGCAGGGCGTGATCGAGGCGTGGAGGCCAAGCCTTAAGCCTTAGAAGCCTAGGCGGGCCTTGGCGTAAAAAGGCGTGAAAAGGCGTTTAGGTATTTTTAATATATTTTAATATTTTTAACCATAACAAGGCTATTAAAATACTAAAATTGTACATATCATAAAAATATGTCTGAATATTTGCAAATAAAAATACTATTTGATTATTTTAGATGAGATAATGGTCCGGTTTGCAAAAAAATTTTTTAAAGGCGATATCGTTTCACTAAAGCATTGTTGTTTTTAGAGAAAAAGTACGCCTTAAGAGTTTTACCAAGCATAAGGCGTCAAAATCTTAAGGCGGGGCGTTTCTCCCAAGCCTCAAGCCTAGGCGGAGTCTAGGCGGGTTTTTTAGAACAGTGATATATATATATATAGGTGTCCAGACACAGGAACGCCTGGATGATGATCCTTTTGAGCCAGACGTTTATTGCAGCAGCTGTGGATGCAAGCATGTTTATTGTAGACGCTTCCTTCATTGAGATCTAGATAGGAGGTATTGTAGTCATATTCGGGCTAATGGCCCAACTGTACTCATTTATTCATTTACCGCCTTTGGTGTGGAATTCGATTTGGTTGTATTATTTGGACCGAGTGTTCGGTTATTTTATTTTATTTCATTTCAGTTGTTGCTTATAAACTGTGGTACTTATTTTATTTGGATGGTTTGGTTAAAAAGATTAGTTAACTTAAAATTTTGAAGCCGGCCTAATAGGATATTAGTAATTAATTGGTTTTTGACAGTGATGTTAAGAATGAACCACATGAGACTCCTGTTTTAATTTGATATAGGAGTGATCGCCCGATATTTTATTAGGCGGGGTGTCACATCGCGGCCCTCATCCATGACCCACAACCGTGACAAATTAGTCGTGGCCAAAGTCCGCGACCCACGTCCGTGACAAAATAAAAAATAAAAAAAAATGGTCGCGGCCCTGATCCGTGACCCAGAACCGTGACAAATTAGTCGCGGACTTTGTCCGCGACCCACGTCCGTGACAAAAAAAATAAAAAAAAATTGTCGCGGCCCTCATCCGTGACCCACAACCGTGACAAATTGGTCGCGGCCAAAGTCCGCGACCCAAGTCTGTGACAAAATAAATTAAAAAAAATTGGTCGCGGCCCTAGTCCGCGACCCATAACTGTGACAAAAAAATAAAAAAAATGGTTGCGGACTTTGGCCGCGACCATTTTTAAGCGCGACAAAAAAAATAAAAATGGTCATGGACAGAGTCCATGACCATATTTATCTATAATTTAAAAAAAATGTATTTTTTTTGTCCAATCCTAAAATTGGGGGTCCTGTGAGTGCACCGTCGGTTGCTACGAGGTGTTACAAATATTTATTATAGGCAAACCAATAAAAAAAATTCACAAATTGCAAATTGAGAATGTTGTTAATAAACAAATATATATACAAACATAAAAATATTACATGTCTTAATAATTCACAGACCAAAAAAAAAAATTGGGCAGAGTTTCCTCTATTTTCTTAACATTCCAAACCCTGTAAATGAAAAACCTGCTTATTATAAAGCCCGCACGGCTATAAAATTCAACAATCAAATTATAAAATCCCGCACGGCCATAAAAGTAAACAATAAAAGCCTGCACGGCTATAACACATACAAAAAATTATCCTGAATGTCCACAACATATAAACAATCTTCATGTTGTAAACCATTGCCTCCTTCATTTGTTCCACGTGCAAAAATCCTACAAATGATAGGATACAAAAAACAAAAGAGTGGTGCTATGAGTCCCAAATAATTCCCCCAAAACTCCCCCAAAAATCAATTAATTGGGTGTCCTCGCGGGACCCCATAACACAAGGCAATACTTAATAGGCAGGTGAGAGAGTTAGTGGAATCCACATCAGATTTGGGGGAGGTTTTTGTACTCATATCATTATTCAAAACAAAAATATCAGTAACCAAATAGTAATACAAAAAATTTCATCAACCTGAAACATTGCATATATGAGTTCAAATTATCAACATATCAATGTTTTTAAGCGAAAGTCTAGAAATATGCAAATTACCATCGTATTCTCAAACCAAAAGTCCCGCGGCTGCGCGGTCAGTTCCTACGAGTTACATTGGTCCCGTGGCAGGTGTTAGTGCCACCCACGGGGCCGTTCGGGGGTTGTTTCGAGTTTTCACCCTCTAACGCAATGTTTTTAAGCCTAAGTCTTGAAATATGTAAATTATCGTCGTATTCTCAAACCGGTAGTCCCGCGGCTGCGGGGTCAGTTCCTATGAGTTACATTGGTCCCGTGGGAGGTGTTGGTGCCACCCACGGGGCCGTTCGGGGGCTGTTTCGAGTTTTCACCCTCTAACGCCATGTTTTTAAGCCTAAGTCTAGAAATATGCAAATTATCATCGTACTCAAAAATCGGGAGTCCCGCGGCTGCGGGGTCAGTCCCTACGAGTTACATTGGTCCCCGTGGGAGGTGTTGGTGCCACCCACGGGGCCGTTTGAGGGCAGTTTCGAGTTCCCACCCTCTAACGTCATGTTTTGCTTAAGTCTAGAAATATGCAAATTACCGTCGTACTCTCAAAATGTGAGTCCTGTGGTTGCGGAGTCAGTTCCTACGAGTTATATTGGTCCCGTGGGAGGTGTTGGTACCACCCATGGGGCCGTTCGGGAACTGTTTCGAGTTTTCACCCTCTAACGCCACGTTTTGCTTAAGTCTAGAAATATGAAAATTACCATCGTATTCTCAAACCATGAGTCCCGCGGCTGCGGGGTCAGTTCCTACGAGTTACATCGGTCCCGTGGGAGGTGTTGGTGCCACCCACGGAGCCGTTCGGGGGTTGTTTCGAGTTCTCACCCTCTAACGCCATGTTTTTAACCCTAAGTCTAGAAATATGCAAATTATCGTCGTATTCTCAAACCGAGAGTCCCGCGGCTGCGGGGTCAGTTCCTATGAGTTACATTGGTCCCGTGGGAGGTGTTGGTGCCACCCACGGGGCCGTTCGGGGGCAGTTTCGAGTTTTCACCCTCTAACGCCATGTTTTTAAGCCTAAGTTTAGAAATATGCAAATTACCGTCATACTCTCAAACCGGGAGTCCTGCGGCTGCGGGGTCAGTTCCTATGAGTTACATTGGTCCCGTGGGAGGTGTTGGTGCCAACTACGGGGTCATTCGGGGGCTGTTTCGAGTTCTCACCCTCTAACGCCATGTTTTTAACCCTAAGTTTAGAAATATGCAAATTATCGTCGTATTCTCAAATCGAGAGTCCCGCGACTGCGGGGTCAGTTCCTACGAGTTACATTGGTCCCGTGGGAGGTGTTGGTGCCACCCACGGGGCCGTTCGGGGGCAGTTTCGAGTTTTCACCCTCTAACGCCATGTTTTTAAGCCTAAGTCTAGAAATATGCAAATTACCGTCATACTCTCAAATCGGGAGTCCTGCGGCTGCGGGGTCAGTTCCTACGAGTTACATTGGTCCCGTGGGAGGTGTTGGTGCCACCTACGGGGTCGTTCGGGGGCTGTTTCGAGTTCTCACCCTCTTACGCCATGTTTTTAACCCTAAGTCTACAAATATGCAAATTATCGTCGTATTCTCAAACCGGTAGTCCCGCGGCTGCGGGGTCAGTTCCTACGAGTTACATTGGTCTTGTGGGAGGTGTTGGTGCCACCCACGGGGCCGTTCGGGGGCTGTTTCGAGTTTTCATCCTCTAACGTCATGTTTTTAAGCCTAAGCCTAGAAATATGCAAATTATCATCATACTCTAAAATCGGGAGTCCTGCGGCTGCGGGGTCAGTTCCTACGAGTTACATTGGTCCCGTGGTAGGTGTTGGTGCCACCCACGGGGTCGTTCGAGGGCAGTTTCGAGTTCCCACCCTCTAACGTCATGTTTTTCTTATGTCTAGAAATATGCAAATTACCGTCGTACTCTCAAACCGTGAGTCCCGCGGCTGCGGGGTCAGTTCCTACGAGTTACATCGGTCCCGTGGGAGGTGTTGGTGCCACTTACGGGGCCGTTCGGGGGCTGTTTCGAGTTCTCACCCTCTAACGCCTTGTTTTTAACCCTAAGTCTAGAAATATGCAAATTACCGTCGTATTCTCAAACCGGGAGTCCCGCGGCTGCGGGGTCAGTTTCTACGAGTTGCGTTGGTCCCGTGGGAGGTTTTGGTGCCACCCACGGGGACGTTCAGGGGCAGTTTCGAGTTTTCACCCGCTAACGCCATGTTTTTAAGCCTAAGTCTAGAAATATGCAAATTACCGTCGTACTCTCAAACCGGGAGTCCCGCGGCTGCGGGGTTAGTTCCTACGAGTTACATTGGTCCCGTGGGAGGTGTTGGTGCCACCCACGGGGTCGTTCGAGGGCTGTTTCGAGTTCTCACCCTCTAACGCCATGTTTTTAAACCTAAGTCTACAAATATGCAAATTATCGTCGTATTCTCAAACCGGTAGTCCCGCGACTGCGGGGTCAGTTCCTACGAGTTACATTGGTCCCGTGGGAGGTGTTGGTGCCACCCACGGGGCCGTTCGGAGGCTGTTTCGAGTTTTCACCCTCTAACGCCATGTTTTTAAGCCTAAGTCTAGAAATATGCAAATTATCGTCGTACTCTAAAACCGGAAGTCCCGCGGCTGCGGGGTCAGTTCCTACGAGTTACATTGGTCCCGTGGGAGGTGTTGGTGCCACCCACGGGGCCATTCGATGGCAGTTTCGAGTTCCCACCCTCTAACGCCATGTTTTGCTTAAGTCTAGAAATATGCAAATTAGCGTCGTACTCTCAAACCGTGAGTTCCGCGGCTGCGGGGTCAGTTCCTATGAGTTACATTGGTCCCGTGGGAGGTGTTAGTACCACCCACGGGGCCGTTCGGGGGCTGTTTCGAGTTCTCACTCACTAACGCCATGTTTTTAACCCTAAGTCTTGAAATATGCAAATTACCGTCGTATTCTCAAACCGGGAGTCCCACGGCTGTGGGGTCAGTTCCTACGAGTTACATCTGTCCCGTGGGAGGTGTTGGTGCCACCCACGGGGCCGTTCGGGGGCTGTTTCGAATTTTCACCCTCTAACGCCATGTTTTTAAGCCTAAGTCTAGAAATATGCAAATTATCATCGTACTCTAAAATCGGGAGTCCCGCGGCTGCGGGGTCAGTTCCTACGAGTTACATTTGTCCCATGGGAGGTGTTGGTGCCACCCACGGGGCCGTTCGAGGGCAGTTTCGAGTTCCCACCCTCTAACGCCATGTTTTCCTTAAGTATAGAAATATGCAAATAACCGTCGTACTCTCAAACCGTGAGACCCGCGGCTGCGGGGTCAGTTCCTATGAGTTACATTGGTCCCGTGGGAGGTGATGGTGCCACCCACGGGGCCGTTCGGGTGCTGTTTTGAGTTCTCACCCTCTAACGCCATGTTTTTAACCCTAAGTCTAAAAATATGCAAATTACCGTCGTATTCTCAAACCGGGAGTCCCACGGCTGCGGGGTCAGTTCCTACGAGTTACATCGGTCCCGTGGGAGGTGTTGGTGCCACCCACGGGGCCGTTCGAGGGCAGTTTCGAGTTCTCACCTTCTAACGCCATGTTTTTAAGCCAAAGTCTAGAAATATGCAAATTATCGTCGTACTCTAAAACCGGGAGTCCCGCGGCTGCGGAGTCAGTTCCTACGAGTTACATTGGTCCCGTGGGAGGTGTTGGTGCCACCCACGGGGCCGTTCGAGGGTAGTTTCGAGTTCCCACCCTCTAATGTCATGTTTTTAACCCTAAGTCTAAAAATATGCAAATTACCGTCGTATTCTCAAACCGAGAGTCCCGCGGCTGCGGGGTCAGTTCCTACGAGTTACATTGGTTCCATGGGAGGTGTTGGTGCCACCCACGGGGCTGTTCGAGGGTAGTTTCGAGTTTTCACCCTCTAACGCCATGTTTTTAAGCCTAAGTCTAAAAATATGCAAATTACCGTCGTACTCTCAAATCGAGAGTCTCGCGGCTGCGAGGTCAGTTCCTACGAGTTACATTGGTCCCGTGGGGGGTGTTGGTGCCACCCACGGGGTCGTTCGGGGGCTGTTTCGAGTTCTCACCCTCTAACGCCATGTGTTTATCCCTAAGTCTATAAATATGCAAATTATCGTCGTATTCTCAAATCGGTAGTCCTGCGGCTGCGGGGTCAGTTCCTACGAGTTACATTGGTCCCGTGGGAGGTGTTGGTGCCACCCACGTGGCCGTTCGGGGGCTGTTTCGAGTTTTCACCCTCTAACGTCATGTTTTTAAGCCTAAGTCTAGAAATATGCAAATTATCATCGTACTCTAAAATCGGGAGTCCCGTGGCTGCGGGATCAGTTCCTACGAGTTACATTGGTCCCGTGAAAGGTGTTGGTGCCATCCACAGGGCCGTTCGAGGGCAGTTTCGAGTTCCCACCCTCTAACGTCATGTTTTGCTTAAGTCTAGAAATATGCAAATTACCGTCGTACTCTTAAAACATGAGTCCCGCGGCTGCGGGGTCAGTTCCTATGAGTTACATTGGTCCCGTGGGAGGTGTTGGTGCCACCCACGGGGCCGTTCGGGGGCTGTTTCGAGTTTTCACCCTCTAACGCCATATTTTTAAGCCTAAGTCTAGAAATATGCAAATTATCGTCGTACTCTAAAATCGGGAGTCCCGCGGCTGCGGGGTCAGTTCCTACGAGTTACATTGGTCCCGTGGGAGGTGTTGGTGCCACCCACGGGGCCGTTCGGGGGCTGTTTCGAGTTTTCACCCTCTAACGCCATGTTTTGCTTAAGTCTAGAAATATGCAAATTACCGTCGTATTCTCAAACCGTGAGTCCCGCGGCTGCGGGGTCAGTTCCTACGAGTTACATTGGTCCCGTGGGAGGTGTTGGTGCCACCCACGGGGCCATTCGGGGGCTGTTTCGAGTTCTCACCCTCTAATGCCATGTTTTTAACCTTAAGTCTAGAAATATGTAAATTATCGTCGTATTCTCTAACCGAGAGTCCAGCGGCTTCGAGATCAGTTCCTACGAGTTACATTGGTCCCGTGGGAGGTGTTGGTGCCACCCACGAGTCCGTTCGGGGGCAGTTTCGAGTTTTCACCCTCTAACGCCATGTTTTTAAGCCTAAGTCTAGAAATATGCAAATTACCGTCATACTCTCAAACCGGGAGTCCCGCGGCTGCGGGGTCAGTTCCTACGAGTTACATTGGTCCCGTGGGAGGTGTTGGTGCCACCCACGGGGTCGTTCGGGGGATGTTTCGAGTTCTCACCCTCTAACGCCATGTTTTTAACCCTAAGTCTACAAATATGCAAATTATCGTCGTATTCTTAAACCGGTAGTCTCGCGGCTGCGGGGTCAGTTCCTACGAGTTACATTGGTCCCGTGGGAGGTGTTGGTGCCACCCATGGGGCCGTTCGGGGGCTGATTCGAGTTTTCGCCCTCTAACGCCATGTTTTTAAGCCTAAGTCTAGAAATATGCAAATTATCATCGTACTCTAAAACCGAGAGTCCCGCGGCTGCGGGGTCAGTTCCTACGAGTTACATTGGTCCCGTGGGAGGTGTTGGTGCCACCCTTGGGGTCGTTCGGGGGCTGTTTCGAGTTCTCACCCTCTAACGCCATGTTTTTAACCCTAAGTCTACAAATATGCAAATTATCGTCGTATTCTCAAACCGGTAGTCCCGCGGCTGCAAATTAACGCCATGTGTATACTTTCTTCTTTGTCATGCCATGGGTCACGAACTTGGGCCGTGACCCATTCGCGACCAAGCTTGGAGGGAATTTTGGCGCGAGTTTGGCGCCAAGATGGTCACGACTTGGTCACGGCCCAAGTCCGCGACCATAGTGGTTGCGGACTTGGGCCGTGACCACTTCCAGAACATAGATAATTTAGTGTGATAATAAATATGGTCACGCCAAATATTGAGTGGGTCAGGGCCCAAGTCCGCGACCAACTGGTCGCGGACTTGGGCCGTGACCCACTGGGCGTGACCATTCGCAGGATTTGGTGTAGTGCTTCAGGAGGTGGAGTTTCTAGTCCATATAGTGTTTGATAAGGGTATTATTGTTGATTAGAGTAAGGTATCTATGGTGAGGGAGTAGGGACAACCCACAACACCAACCAAGGTACGCAAATTCCTAGGGTTGGCAGGATATTACTGAGGATTTGTTAAGTTTTTTTTAAGATTACGAGTCCACTGATAAACTTGACTCGTAAAGGGGTGTCGTTTATTTGGGATGACCATTGTCAGTTAGCTTTTGATGAGCTAAAGGACAAATTGACCTCAACACCCGTACTGGAACTACCTAAGGGGGGAGTGGCATATTGTGTTTACACTGATGCATCCTTGTAGGGACTTGAGAGTGTATCGCAGCAGGATGAGAGGGATATAGTGTATGCATCACGCAAGCTTAAGCCCCATTAAAATAATTACCCCATGTATGATTTGGAGTTAGCTGCTATTGTATTTTCCTTGAGGATCTGGAGGCACTCATTACACCAAATCTGCCATATTATCACGGTCATTGACCTTGACAAGTTGTACTTATCAAGGTCAATGACCGTGACAATACTGGGCGAGACAACTTTTTTGTCACGGACGTGTCACGGTCATTGACCTTGACAATTTCGTTAGAATTGTCACGGTCATGTCACGGGCCATGACCATGACACGTTTTGTCACGGTTAATAATCGTGACAAAGCCTTGTCAACTTTTAAAAAAATTGTCACGGTAAATGACCGTGACAATTCTGGACAGAATTTAAAAAGAATCTGCTGGGCAGTATGGCCACTGCCACTGCTCAGCAGTATATTTGTACCTGTTATAGCAACGTTGTACCTGTTCAAACATCATATATCCAAACAAACTAAAGACAATGCAAGTATATATTCAAAATAGAAACTATTTAAGAAGAAACAACATCACCATCAATTATCTAAAACTAGTTAGCTAGAAAAGAGATTTTGTACCGCGACGCTTGGGGACACCTCCTTATCCTTCCCTTCTTGTCCGAATAGCCACATAACTATCGAGCATATGTGGCCTACCCTCAGGGCCACTCCCGGTCCTCTGAATTGAAATAAAGTAAAATTAGTATCAGTTCCGCAAATATAGATAAATATAAATCGAAATCGAAATCGAAATTGACATATAAATATAAATACATTACCTGTAGTGTCACCCAAACAGCTACATGACATGCGTGAGCAGTATCTAGAGTTATTTACCACAAGTACGTCCGAATTTCAAGGACGAAATTCTCTTGTAAGGGGGAAGTATGTAAAAACCCGTATTTTTAAAGAATTAAAAATGAATTAATTAGGTTAAAAATTCAAATTACATGTGTGACGTAATTTAATGAAAGTTAAATTATGATGGATTGACTAATGTGATACCCCGCCCAATTAAATACCGGGTGATCAATCCTTTATAAAATTTAAAACAGAATGTTCGGTTGGTTCATTCTTAGCGTCACTATCGAAAACATAACAACCTTATTAACCACCTAATAATTAATTAAGCTGGTGTCAAAATATCATTTTTCCTTTTTAAATTGAAACCAAAATCATTTATTTAATAAGTTAAAGAATTTGAATATAACCCATCCACCACACAACTGAATAAAATAAATACTGAATCTGAATATGTACTGAAATAACTAAGACTGGAATAAACATTTCCAGTTAAAAAATCTAAACCAAGAACTAAAGTAAAATATATTCAACTGAAATGACTGGAAAGTAACTGAATACAATCTCTGATAAAAATGTCTAAGGAGTGGGCGACACATTCCCTAAATGAAAAGTCTAGAAAAACTGAACGAAATGATAGAGGCGTCTAATGCAAAGACCTACAACTTCCACAACAGCTGTAGCACGCCAAACAATCCAAGTCTCTAAGTCTGGTGTCCCTGTGGCCGAGCACCTAATATAATACATATATATAGCAAGAGAGAAACGAGATGCAAGAAATGGGTGAGAGCCTGATGTGTAAAAATATTTATTTTAGCAAGTATTTAAAATTTGCAATAACGCAAGTACTAAATGCTTGTTAGTTCGAACTTTCACATGAGATCCTCACCTCTCGTCTATTGTGCACACCTAACATACATCTATTCTAACCCAACCATCCGTAACCCTTCTTATTAGGTAAGGACTTATACTTCTAGTCATACCTCGTGATAAAAACTCGAAATTTCTGAATTCCCACATTGTTCGTAACAACATTTATTAATTCGGTTGAGTGTTATCACACTAAGTTAAGTATTTATAGTTTACGTTATTTAAGATTGTACTATCTTAATAACTTATAAATTATCTCACAGTAGTAATAACACAAGTATACATATGTGTCCATCACTACAATATACATATACTAATACAACACCTTAAGGCTAAACCTGTAGTGCATCGCATACTCTCCTATCATGTCCTCGTACATCTCGTACTCCAATAAGGACTATCGGCTCGAAAGTCTCCGACGAACCTTATACACAAATCACACATAGTGGAACCGAACATAGTTCACATACCTATGGGTCAAGCACATACCTATGCTCCCATAGTCAGCTGACTTATCAACTCACAAATAAGTCTTCATAGTCCTATGTCCTGAGATACAAGTCAAATATCCCCCCAAAGGTCACCCAGGATAAGATTGTCTCTACACAACCTCCCAGGATAGCAAGCAACTAGGTATGTCATACACATAATATTAAGTATGTAATAGGTATCCTCACATCCTATTAAAATCCATTAGGTATCTACCCAACCTAACCATATATATTCCATACGGATTATTCTCTCATTACTACGTATAATATATTTACTTTATCCCATATATTCTACGTAGAGTATTTCTCCTCACTCGAAGGGTACCACTACATTTATATTTCCAGATAGTAGATACGGTCCTGATACTTTACTGGTCCAGGGAATTATTCTCCTAAAATCTCCCAATTTAAGATTCTAAAGTTTTCTCCGAAGTTTTGCAGCAGCACAGAAAGTCTGCTGAAAAATGAATCGAACCGATCCTTCTAAAATAAAACGAACCGATCTTATCAGAAAAATGAACCAATCCTACTAAAATAAAATGAATTGATCCTATTAGAAAAACGAACCGATCCTACTAAAATAAAATTAACCGTTCCTATCTGAAAAACGAACCGATCCTATCAGAAAAAGGAACCGATTTTGTTATGTCAGACCTGTTCTTCAACAGTTACGTTTACCATTTTTGCACCCAAAACCTCATAGTTCATACCCAATCTTCAATGTAAGTATTTTGATTGATAACCCAACATTTTTACACAATTTCTAACATCCTAGGATCATTCAATCATTATAAATCATAAGGTAAAAACGAAATCCCCAATTAATATCATAAAAACCTTTGTTTTCCCAATTTCCATTTAAGAACTTAATTAACTCCGATTTGGTCGTCAATGTGTACTCCAATTTAGTATTGAATTCTCTTTCATACATGAAGGAATTAACTACTGAACCATCTGTCCATAATCACAAATTACTTCTCTTAATTTTCACCCAATTTCAATGAAATTCATTATCAAATTTACCTACAGTAACATGAATATGAGTATTCCAAAATGAAATCAAGTAATAAACACTTACCTCAAATTCAAATCACTGATCCGTTGATGATGTTGGTATTGGTGCATTCCTCACTTTTCGATCTATGCATTGGTGTAACTATTTGTATGAAAGCTTAAGTCTTTCTCTAAGAACACCTATGGAGTTCTTCTTCTCCCTCTTAGGTTTTCCCTCTCTCTGACTTAGGTTTAGAAACTGATAGGTAACCTCTCACCCACGTACCTTTTCTATTTAATTACTGATTTTCGTCCATTTTAATTCTCTAAAAACCCAAATTACAAAACTACCCCTACGGGGTGCCGATTTGGCCTAAAATATCCCAGAGTCCAAATAAAATACTCGGGTAGTGTTTTCTGACTATCTCGACCCTCCCGGACTCAACGACGTGCTCGAAATTACCATACGAGTTACTTAAAAATATTTTACCTTTGTATTCCATTTAATTAGTCCCAACACGACTCACACGCATGTCCCGACTTAATACCAAACTCTCGTATATTTCGCTCTTGACAATTTATCAGATTCAATAATTCCATATTACCTATTCACTCAGTAATATTCAATAATTCTCATTAATAAGTATTAAACCTTATCACGCTAGTTAATATTTATTTTTAAATCCAGATTAATTACCAATTAATTCTCGTATATTAATTTAATTAATCTTATAATAATAATTAATCACATAATTATTTAAGTTGTAAAAAATACGGGTTGTTACATACTTTCCCCCTAATAACGGAATTTCGTCTCGAAATTCAAAAAGTAAGGCATACCTGATATAAATAAATCTGGATACTTCTCACGCATATCCGCCTCTCGCTCCTAAGTGGACTCCTCCACGTTGTGATGTTGCCACTGAACCCGTACAAGTGGAACTACCTTTGATCTCAGTCTCCTCTGACTGTGATCTAGGATAGCCACTGGCCTCTCCTCATAAGAACTGTCGGGCTGGAAATCGATCTCCTTTATCACTATATGAGTGTGCGCTAACTCATCCCGAAGATACCGCCTCAGTGACGATATGTGAAACACATCATGAGTACGGTGTAAGTGCTCCGGCAACCCAAGTCGGTAATCCACTGGGTCGATCCTCTCGATAATAGGAAATGATCCTATGTATCTCGAAGTCAATTTTCCCTTCTTCCCGAACCTCATCACCCACTTCATAGGAGATACTCTCAACAAAACCTAGTCCCCCACAGCGAAATCCCTAAAGGACCTCCCAGCATCAGCGTAGCTTTTCTATCTATCTTGAGCTACCCGTATGCAGCTGCGAATCATCTCAACCCTGATCGATGTATCCTGAATTACCTCTGGCCAAAGTTACTTGTTATCTCCTACCTCTAGCCAACAAGCTGGAAAACAACAAGGTCTCCCATATAATGCCTCGAACGGGGCCATACCAATCGTGAACTGATAGGAGTTATTGTATGAAAACTCCACCAGTAGAAGGTAATGCTCCCAACCTCCTCCAAAGTTAAAGATACACATGCGCAACACGTCCTCAAGCATCTGGTTAGTGCGTTCAATCTACCCATTGATCTGCGGGTGGTATTCCGTACTCAATCGTAACTCGGTACCCATAGCCTCCTGGAAACTCTCCCAAAAATGAGAAAAAATGTTTTATCTCTATCTGACATGATATCAAGAGGCACACCATGCAGTCTTACTATTTCTGTAATAAATATCTGAGCATATTGTCCCGCTGTATAGTCTGTCGTGACTGGCATAAAATGGGCTACTTTTGTCAACCGATCCACAATAACCCATATAGAATTGTGCCCCCTTTGCGAAATAGGCAACCTAGTAATAAAGTCCATGGAAATTCCCTCCCATTTTCACATGGGGATATCTAACGACTGAAGTAAACCTAGTGGTCTCTGATGGTCCACTTTCACTAGATGGAAAGTGGTACACTTGGATACCAACTATGCGGTATCCCTCTTCATACCACTCCACCAGTACTGTCGCCTCATATCTTGTTACATCTTATCCTCACCAGGATGTATCGTAAATTTGGACCCATGCGACTCCGTCATCACTGCATGTCGAAGGTCCTCCCCTTCTGGAACCACGAGTCTCCCATTAAAATACAATCCTCCCTCAGAACTTACCGAATAAGACTCGGCTCCACCGACTAAGAGCTGTCTAATCCTCTCATGGAAAAAAGGGTCTATAACCTGTGCCTGGACCACAATCATCACTATCTGTGGTGTGACGATCATAACTGACATGAATGATCCGACCACAACATCCTGGTGTCCTAGCTCCTTCCATTTCGCCTTCCACACCTCGGGCATCTCATCTACTGGCCGACGGTTCAACGCATCTACAACCACGTTAGCCCTTCCTGGGTGATAGTGTATCTCAAACTGATAATCTTTTACAAACTCTAGCCACCTGCGTTGATGCATATTCAACTCCTTCTGCGTGAACAAGTACTGTAGTGACTTATGGTCTGTAAACAGGCAAAACTGCTCTCCCAAAAGGTAATGCCTCTAAATCCTGAGTGCAAACATGACTACAGCTAACTCTAAGTCGTGTGTTGGGTAGTTCTTCTCATAAGGCTTAATCTTTCGGGAAGCATAAGCTATAGCCTGATCCTCCTGTTGAAGCACACCCCCAAGTCCTAGTAATGACGCATCAATGTAGACTAGATAATCCACTCTCGGCCTGGGTAGTGCTAACACCGACGCTGAAGTTAGCTTGTCCTTCAGCTCATCAAAAGCCAACGGATAGGCATCATCCCAGGTGAATGACACTCCTTTGCGCGTCAAATAAGTCAATGGACCCGCTATCTTTGAGAATACCCGAACAAACCTCCTGTAGTATCCTGCTAGAGCCAAGAAACTACGTATCTTCGTCGGCGTCGTGGGTTATCCCCACTCCCTCACCACTAACACTTTCCACGAATCTATGGATATCCCTCTATCTGAAATAATGTGCCCCAAAAACTGAACTTCCTTCAGCCAAAATCCACATTTCTCATATTTTGCATATAACTCGTGCTGACGCAGTGTCTACAAAACCTGCCTCTAATGTTCGGCATGCTCCTCTTCCGTCTGAGAGTAAATCAGGATGTCATCTATAAAGACAATGACAAACTGATCCAGGAACTCTCTGAACACACTGTTCATTAAGTCCATAAACACGGATGGGGCGTTGGTTAGCCCAAAAGGCATAACCCTAAACTCGTACGAACCATATCTTGTCAAGAAGTCAGTATTCTACACATCCTTCTCCCTGATTCTGTAACACCCCGCGTGCCCGGGGAGAGCGAACAGAGCGCTACTCATAGATAAAACTAAACTAATCCGCAATATAACAAGGTATAGAGCATCTAAATAAACCCACAATAATATAAATCCACTAATCTCAATCTCTTCAATTATAACAAGTCTCTCGAATTAAAATTACAACTATCTAACTCGAATAAAAATACAAATCTCTAACACTCTATACAACAAAATAAATAATGCAAATCTTTCCCAAACAATCCTCGCTAAAATCAGTCTCCATAGCGCCCCAAAATCCGCGCTAACTTGCCACTAAAAGAAAATATGAGGAAGTACACAATACGATAGGAAAGATGCTCAACAAATATATTAGCGATGAATAAAGCGTAACAACACGAGTAGGAATATTCAAATCAAATGCAAATCTCAATAGCATTTTATCAATAAATTTCTGAACAACACATTAACTGGGTCACCAGGCCTCACCCCATACGCATATGCTTTATCAAGACATAGCCCGGGAAGCAGGAATTTTGGCGGGTGCCCAACATCCGTGTCATATTAAAATCTCATGACAACGTGCTCAACAACAATATAATGATGCCACATGAATCAAAATAATTTCAACAATTATTTTTCCAGATTTCAATGAATTTAACAATTCAAATATGAGTTCAATAATCGCAAGAATTCAAAGGGAATAACTCTTGAGAGATTTAAAGATCATATTGTGTAAAACCCCATACCTCAAAATCATCGCATGAATCGTCATACAAAAACCATCCTCAAAATCTGATCGCACCATCACATTCCTCTTGCGAATATAATCAAATCATGTTCTAACCCAACACGAGATATCCTCAAATAGTCCTATTTGAAAAACCCATAAAAATTAGATCCAATATTATTCGAATCGCCAATCCGACTTCAGATTTGGATTCTACACTAAAAATTGAGTTAGGTATGTGTTTTGAGTTTTTCTCAAATCTCATTCGAATGTACTAAAAAAGAAGATCTAAATATTCAAAATTGGCTCTTCTCATTCCACTCGTTTTTTGCTCTTTGGATTTCATTTTTGGCCTCTCTTTTTCATCTCCCTTTCCTTATAATCACCCATAATATGCCTTATATAGCCCCTCTCTCAAACCCTAGCTTGGAGACTAAGCTAACGCATATTACTATATTGCCGTGTAATACAAAATTATCAACTTTACATATTTAAACCATTACAAAATGTCCAAAAGCCAATTAAATTTGAATTTAAATATTTGATTCATTTCAAATAAAAATAAATATAATATCAATATCCCGATTAATAAAATAATAATAATATTAAAATTATATACCATATTCATAAATAAATACCTCAAAATTACGGGGTATTACAGATTCGTAACTGATGGTATCCCGACCTCAAGTCAATCTTCGGGAAGAAAGCAACTCCTCTCAACTGGTCAAATAAGTCATCGATTCGGGGTAATGGATAGTTATTTCGTATCGTGACCTTATTCAACTCGACATATAAAGTAAATCAGTGAGCCACTACCTAAAGGCGAATCTACATATGTAACCGTACTTTCTACTATATCTAATAACCCCAAAGCACGTGCAAACCTCGTGACAATAAAATAATGTGTGGCCCCATATCAAATAAAATACGCCCCATAGTCCCTTGGATAGAAAACATACCCTCAATCGCGAGTGGAGCCTGTAGGGCTTCGGCCTGATGGAGGTTATAAACTTGTCCATAATGAAGTTATCCCTACTGGACTGGAACTGCTGGAATAACTGGCAGTGTTGGCATCTGAGGTGGTGCTGGGAGGGCGATGGGAAAAATCGGTCTTTGGGGCTCATGTCGAGCATCCTACTGCTGCCGCTATGGGTCCCTACCCCTCTCAGGACAATCATGACGCTTGTGGCCAGTTTTTCCACATATAAAATCCCACCAAAGTTTTCCCCTCGCTGTTCCTGCTGCCCTCAACCCTACTGGACGTTTCCACCACCCCCTTGGCCCTACTGACCTTGTCGAAACAGCTGTTGGCCTTGATGGCCCTGATGTCCCTGATGGCCATACTGACCCTACTGGCTATGCCTAAAACCTCCCTGACTATGACAGAAACTCCCTTACCTGAATCTTTTAGAATCCCCCTGTTGGGAACTATGATAAACCTGCCTCTGCTGACCCTGAGTTGGATGTTCCCCACTGGCACCACTACCTCCTGTCTGGCCCTGCTGGATGGACTCCCCTACTCATTTGCTCCCAGTCATATGGAAGCGGTGGTCCTGACAGTGCAGTAGTGCTGCATTAAGAACATCAGTATAGGTCTGCAATGAGAGGTTACCCAGAAGATGCTGTCAGATCCTCCAGTACAAACATGAACATTTGTATCTTCTTCTCCTCGGTAGGTACCTCTGTTGGTACCAGATTAACTAGCCTGATAAACTCTTCTTCGTACTCAACTACGGTCTTCCTTTCCTTGGTGAGCTTTAGTAGGCAGAAGGAAAGTACTTGTGGTCAAACCGCACCCAAAAATCGCCAATCATCATCAGATCTCTCCCCCCTGTAGTGGTAGTAGTGGACTCCCGCCACTGTAAGGCTTCCCCTGTCAACTTAAAGGTAGCCAAAACCTATCTCTGGACCTCAGTGCACTCGTACATACGGAGGTGTCGCTATATGTCCTTCTTCCACAGGATAGTAATCACCACATCAGAACTACCTGTGAACTCTGGAGGGTGCGTCTTCTGAAAGGCATACCTAACTCTCTCCCATGCAGTAGGAAATATGTGAATAGGTGCTGGTACCGCTACTTATGCCTGTGCTGGTGCCTACTGTACCACTGCCAATGCTGCATTTACTGCTTGTGCAACGATGGCAGCAACTTCTGTAGCCTTCATCATGCCTTGAGCTGGAGATGTTTGTGGCTCTGGATGGGCATTCCTATCCTTTGGTGCAAGTCGAGGAGGCATCTGAGATGAGAAAGAAATTTATTAGTCCACAGTTATTGTTAAACCTCAAATAGCTGAAGACGTAAACGCATAATCAAGAATACAACAATCCTAAAAATAAGGCTCTATATCAAAGAACGCTAAGCTGAAAGAATGATAAACCATACAGATCCTAAAGGACTCTAGAACCTGATGCTTTGATACCACCTGTGACACCCTGCCCAATTAAATATCGGGTGATCACTCCTTTATAAAATTTAAAACAAAATGTTCGGTTGGTTCATTCTTAGCATCACTATCGAAAACATAACAACCTTATTAACCACATAATAATTAATTAAGTTGGCGTTAAAATATCATTTTTCCTTTTTAAATTGAAACCAAAATCATTTATTTAATAAGTCCATGAATTTTAATATAACCCATCCACCACACAACTGAATAAAGTAAATACTGGATCTTAATATGTACTGAAATAACTAAGACTGGAATAAACATTTCCAGTTCAAAACTCTAAACCAAGCACCATCGTAAAATAAATCCAACTGAAATGATTGGAAAGTAACCGGATACAATCTCTGATAAAAATGTCTAAGGAGTGGGCAACACATGCCCTAAATGAAAATTCTAGAAAATGAGCGAAATGATAGAGGCGTCTAATGCAAAGACCTACAACTTCCACAATAGCTTCAACACGCCAAGCAATCCAAGTCTCTAAGTCTGGTGTCCCTATGGCTAAGCACTTGATATAATACATATATATATAGCAAGAGAGAAACGAGATGCAAGAAACAGGTCAGAGCTCGATGTGTAAAAATATTTTTTTAGCAAGTATTTAAAATTTGCAATAAAGAAAGTACCAATTGCATGTTAAATCTAACTCTCACATGAGATCCTCACCTCTCGTCTATTGTGCACACCTAACATACATCTATTCTAACCCAACCATTTCGTAATCCTTCTTACTAGATAATGACATATACTTCTAGTCATACCTCATGGTAGAAACTCAAAATTTTTGAATTCCCACATTGTTCGTAACAACATTTATTAATTTGGTTGAGTGTTATCACACTAAGTTAAGTATTTACAGGTTACGTTATTTAAGATTGTACTATCTTAATAACCTACAAATTATCTCACAGTAGGAATAACACAAGTATACATATGTGTCCATCACTCTAATATACATATACTAATACAACACCCCAAGGCTAAACATGTAGTGCATTGCATACTCTGCTATCATGTCCTGGCACATCTCGTACTCCAATAAGGACTATCGGCTCGGAAGTCTCTGAAGAACCTTATACACAAATCACACATAGTGGAGCCGAACATAGTTCACATACCTATGGGTCACGCATATACCTACGCTCCCATAGTCAGCTGGCTTATCAACTCACAAATAAGTATTCACAGTCCTATGTTCTGAGATACAAGTCAAATATCCCCCCAAAGGTCACCTAGGATAAGACTGTCTTTACATAACCTCCCGGGATAGCAAGCAACTAGGTATGTTATACACATAATATTAAGTATGTAATAGGTATTTACACATCCTATTAAAATCCATTAGGTATCTACCCAACCTAATCATGCATATTCCATATGGATTATTCTCTCATTACTACATGTAATATATTTACTTTATCCCAAATAATCTACGTAGAGTATTTATCCTCACTCGAAGGGTACCACTACATTTATATTTCAAGATAGTTGATACGGTCCCGATACTCTACTGGTCCAAGGAATTATTCTCCTAAAATCTCACAATTTAAGATTCTAAAGTTTTCTCTAAAGTTCTACAGCAGCAACTGAACCGATCATCCAAAAAATGAACCGATCCTACTAAAATAAAACGAATCGATCTTATCAGAAAAATGAACCAATCCTACTAAAATAAAACAAGCCGATCCTACCGAAAAAATGAATCGATCCTACTAAAATAAAATGAACCGATCCTATCAGAAAAAGGAACCAATCCTATTAGAAAAAGGAACCGGTTTTGTTATGTCAGACCTGTTCTTCAACAGTTACGTTTTTACCATTTTTGCAGCCAAAACCTCATAGTTCATACCCAATCTTCAATTTAACTATTTTGATTGATAACCCAACATGTTTAAATAATTTCTTACATCCTAGGATCATTCAATCATTATAAATCCTAAGGTAAAAATGAAATCTCTAATTAATATCATAAGAACCCTAGTTTTCCAATTTTCCATTTAAGAACTTAATTAACTCCGATTTGTTCATCAATTTGAACTCCAATTTCGTATTAAATTCTCTTGCAAACATGAAGGAATTAACTACTGAACCATCTATCCATAATCACAAATTACTTCTCTAAATTTTCAACCAATTTGAATGAAATTCATTCTCAAATTTACTTACTCTAACTTGAATATGATTATTGCTAAGTGAAAGCAAGTGATAAACACTTGCCTCAAATTCAAAGGTCTGATCCGTTGATGATGTTGGTATTGGTGCGTTTCTCTTTTTTCGATCTACGCATTGGTGTAACTATTTGTGTGAAGGCTCAAGTCTTTCTCTAAGATCACCTATGGAGTTCTTCTCCCTCTTAGGTTTTCCCTCTCTCTGACTTAGGTTTAGAAACTGATAGGTAACCTCTTACCCACGTACCTTTTCTATTTAATTACTGATTTTCATCCATTTTAATTCTCCAAAAACCCAAACTACAAAACTACCCCTATGGGGTGCCGGTTCGGCCTAAAATATCCCAGAGTCAAATTAAAATATCGGGGTAGTGTTTTCTGACTATCTCAACCCTCCCGAACTCAACGACGTCCTCGAAATTACCATATGAGTTACTTTAAAATATTTTACCTTTGTATTCCATTGAATTAGTCCCAACACGATTCACACGCGTGTCCCGACTTAATACCAAACTGTCGTATATTTCACTCTGGACAATTTATCAGATTCAATAATTCCATATTACTTATTGACGCAGTAATATTCAAAATTCTCATTAATAAGTATTAACCCTTGTCACGCTAGTTAATATTTATTTTTAAATTCAGATTAATTATTAATTAATTCTTGCATATTAATTTAATTAATCCCAAAATAATAATTAATCACATAATTATTTAAGTTCTAAAAAATACGGGGTGTTACAACTAAATTATTAATTGGTGAGAAATGATTAATGGTTATTGAATAAAATTACTAAGAGAATAGTAATTATACATTGACATGACAATATGATATCTCATCTAGATGTCGTGAGTGGACTAAATATGGAAGAGATAGAAAATAAATTATGAGTCTCGGATGATGATTTTGAGGTTACGATTGAGTCCAGAAGAGTTGAAACAACCAAAATAGTATACTCGAGTATCTAGTTTCGGTCCCGGGATAGTTTTAGACATAATTGACAAGCCAAGAGGACATTTTAGTCATTTTATAACCTAGGGTTAAGGGAATTTCGAGATTTTTAGTATTATATATATTTGTGGTGATGGTTAGTTAGGGTAAAGATATTAGAAAACAAGTAGAGGCCACTAGATAGGAGATAAAGAGTTTTCTTGGGGCTCAACGAAGGGTTTGGTGAGAATTTAAGTTCAATTTAGCATCACAGTTACTAGTGGAGGAAGGATTATAAGAGAAGCTTTATCAAAGAGGATCGAATCAAACCACTGCAATATAAGACAAGTATTTATCTTACAATTTTTATTGGTTATTATA
Source organism: Sambucus nigra (assembly GCA_949130495.1). Classification (NCBI taxonomy): domain Eukaryota; kingdom Viridiplantae; phylum Streptophyta; class Magnoliopsida; order Dipsacales; family Adoxaceae; genus Sambucus; species Sambucus nigra. Next base: position 127,118,063 of record OX422211.1, on the reverse strand, counting down.
CCCATGTAGAGTAGGAATTTGATATTAAGGACAATTCATGTTATATTTATTATTTGATGAGGAAAATTATAATTGGGAATAGGATATGTTGTAAAATAAATCCAATTACACGGAGAAACAAAAATCAAGAAATTCGAAACTTGAATCATGGATTAAATCTGTTTTTTTGATGAATTTTTTTTAAGAACACAAAACTATAGGATTTATGATTATGAGGTGTTAAATATGACTATATGATGAAATTGTATAGATTATATTCATGATTTACATTAGAATCATCTCCACATATATCTTTGATGTTTAGTTTTGTTAATTTAGTATGAAAGTTTGAGGATTTGGATAGTGTAGAAATTCATAATAGCTACAAACAGAAGAAGGGACCTACTATATTTCAAATCGATTCGGCCCAATGGAGAATCGATTCGGTAAGGCAAATCGATTCGGCCATTGGCTTGTCAATTATGTCCTCTATGGTTAGGGCGACCATCATAAATAAATTGCTGACGCACATATTTAAAAAAAACAAAAGGGAAAAACCTTTTTATTTCATTACGCAAAATAAATTACAACTTACATACACAATGAAATCTGCAATGAATATCACATAGACACGCAGCCCAGAGTCAATAATGGATCAACCTAAAAAAATTCACAAGAACATGCAATCCTAAATCAGTAAGGAACACCCAAGAGTACTCGCTATGACACGCAGTCAACATCAGACCAATACCTCCCTCCCTCCCTCCCTCCCTCAAGTGGCACCAACAGTAAGTTATCCTCCCTTCAAGTGAAACTCTAGCAAAGATGTATCTTGGTTCCAAAATAATTCACTAAAGCATTTGGAATTTTTGTGAATTAAAAACAAAAGGATTGAACCTTAAATTGAAGAAGAAAAAATGTTGTGCTATTTTGCAGTTTATGCAGAATGAAAATTGCCAGGTCTTCTTAACGAAATGGACTCGTTTAATACGCTTTATATAAAAAACTTGAGTCACCAGATCGTTCAAATGAAGTGTCAAAGTCGCTTGAACGAAACCCGATGTCGTTTAAATGACATCGCGCGTGATGTCAATGTCGCTTGAATGAGATGCATACGTCGCCCTAACCATAGAGCGATAAAAATAATTTTTTTTCATTTTTATTTCAAAAATCCGCCTTAACACTTTGAAAAATATTTTGACGAAAAACAATGCCTCGGTACTTAGAAATATTTTGGTAAAATATCCCAACACTTTTAAGTGAACCGTAAAGTAAACAAAACACAACCTTACCAAAGTTAGTATTGTAAAGGCTTGAATGTTGAAGAACTTTTGATACTTGGGTCTCTCTTCATTTATCTTCAAACTTGAAATTTTTCTTCGATGATTTGTAGTGTTATACGACATACACTAATGTAAAATAGGATTTCTAAACTATATCCTTATAAATCTCCCCTATGTCTATGTCGGGACAAAATAAAAACATCTGAATTATCAAATCAAAATGCCTATACAAATATAATACCCTCGCGTGATCCCAAAATTGAAAAGGTACTAAAAATTGAAAAAACTTTTCTTCAAAAATCTTCAAGATTTTCTCATTAGGGTGTGCAACATATGATCATCAATACTTGTACTTGCATACACGAGATAAAGCAAATACCTTCGTGATGTATTGAGTTTAAAACGAGATAAACATATATCAAAACTAAGATCAAATCTCAAATCTCCCCTATAATGTAAAACTCCCCCATAATTCGTTCTCCTCCTTTTAATTTGTCCGAAATAGACACGAAAATGAATAAAAAAAATAAAGATGGAGTTGTCATGATTAAGCATATAAAACAACTACGATCATTAAGAGATACTCAAAAGTATTCCACAAACTATTTTTGATTTTTCAAATTTTCACACAAAAAAAATGCAAAAATAATTTTACAAAAAGTCACACACCGTGAACTTTCACTAAGATAACCAAATCATGGAAACGGAATGAATGGGTGTCAACAAATTCGATAGGAAAATCAATGCAATCAAACATGACATATGTGCATGATGAATATGGATACGCCTAACGAATGAACTCAAAATCATCCTTAAGTGCCAAAATTGTGAATTTATATAACATCAACTCAATCTAATCGACACATTAAAGTCTTAAATGACTTCCACACAAATAACATCTAAAACTATGTAATGCTTTTTAAGGACTTTGTCAAGACATGCAAACCCATTTTTTACATATTTTCAATCAAACTCCCTCATAAATTATAATGCATTTATTTTTTCTTTGAGGTGATCTATTTTTCTCTCCTTAGAAAAATCCTATTGGTCCCAATTTTTGGCATACGAATATTTTTGTTTCCTTAATTTTTTTTCTTGGGATCTTTTAAATGATGGCTTTTACGACGAGTTAAAATTGTACTCTTGTAGCCCTTTCTCATGAACACTCGTCAATATTTTGCAACTTACTTCCTCATGGTAAACGATTCTTACATGCACTACTTTCATTGTCGAGTTTTATCACACTTGGTTCATTTTAAAGACAAGATTGAGATGAAAACATTTCGACCAACATGTTATTTGACAAGTACAATAATCAAACAAATCCGTGCAGGTGTGCATTAAAGGAAACTAAGACTCAAACATGTAGGTAGTAATATTAAATTACAACTTAATGGCTCCAAAACATTATAAAGCACAAAATGAAATGATGACGCATATCAAAACGTTATCAAATCATCACATGGATATGGAACGAATTGTGACTTGGTCATCCTAAATGTATATTCATAAAGGGTGTAAAAAAAATACAAAACTCTTTTTGTCTTTTTCTAGAAATTTTATCAAATTAAAATCTTTTTGGAATTTTTAATTTTTTCTCAAAAAAAAATAGAAAATCTTTTTGTATTTTTCCAATTTTTTTTTTTAAAATAAAAATCTTTTTGATTTTCCAAAAAATATATAAAAAATAGTACATACTAGCAATAAACATAAAATGTCATCATAAAAATCATCCTATGCTGGCGAACTAGTCTACACCTCAACCGTTAGGTGCATTGGAGTTCTCCAAAGGTGGTAACATCCTATGAAAAATATCCATCAAATCATTTGAAGTCTTGACTAAAAATAATAATGGCTCCCTAATATGTGAAAAGTCACTCATGTAATCACCCGGAGCATCCAAAGTATCGTGTGTGGGTGCGTATGTCGTAAAAACACATGTAGTAGCAAAACATGACACGTTAGCCAACTTAAAGTAAAACTCCTTAAGGTGTCCTATTTTCTTACGGTGGGTACAAACATACACGGGCCTATGAACACCTCTCTCAAAACGTCTATGGCGCACTCTCCTATCCTAAATATGATGCCTAGGTGGGTTAGGTTGAGAGATATATGGATCAATCACAAACTCGAGAACCGTCTCGGGTGCAATGTGAGAAGTTGACGCACCGTCATGACCTATTCCTAGTCTCTCAACATTACCCAAAGTGGGACCGAGGAGCATCTTTACTACCTTCTTAGATGTATTCTCGAAAGTGACCTTAACCTCCTGGTCACATTCAAGATCTCTTTCTAATTGTGACACACGGACTATAAGTTCACTCTTCTCCTGATTTACAACAATCAACTGCTCACTCAAAGAAAAATTCACCTTCTCGATTTGACTCGCCTACGCCTCAAATCCCCTCAAACTCTTTATCTCTCTCTATAAATCAATCAACCTAAGATTTAGGTCTTTGTTAAAATTTTTGGTCTTTAGGGTCTAGGCGTACAATATTTAAATGCAATTTGGAGCTCACTATCGCCCTCAGTAGCGCACTCACTCTCACACTCATTAGAAACACTCAAATCATCCTCAGGGGTGTCACGTGCACAAGTATCCTCATCGTCGTGGGACAAACTAGGTGTTCTCACGTGACTAGCTAAAAGGAAACAAACTTCCCATGTGAAGACTCATCCCCGGAATCTTTCACCTCTTCCCCACTATCACTAAGACTGGGTGGCATTGAAATCTTTTTGCCCTTTCTCTTTAGCCTAGTGGGACACTCAAATGCTCTATGCCCTCTACCCTCACACTCAAAACATCTTTCTTCTTCCTCTTTCTCTTTCTCACCCCTCACTCTGGCCTCATCTTTCTTTTTATTTTTCTCAAAAAACCTTTTACTGGATGAATTTTGCTTTGAAACTTTGTGATTTTTAATTTTTTTTTTGCAAGCATTGCCATATCAAAATCAGACTCGGACTCATAACTCCCACTTTTTTCTTCTCAATCTTGGACACTTCATTTCCCTTCCTAGACTAGGCTCTAAGTGCTATCCCTATATCCGTAGGCTTGACAATGTTAGGAAACATGTCAATATCATATGTCTAGAGGTTTCCTACCAGCTCTTCTAATTTTAAATTCCTCAAATTACCTAAGGAATTCAAAACAATCACTTTAAGGATAAATCGTTTAGGAAGTAGTCTGAACATATTTTTAACCACTCATGCATGAGGAATGTCCTCACTAAGATTGAAACTAGTGTTGACAATATAACATAAACGTGCATAAAAATTGCCAAAACACTTTGATTCAAGCATAGTTATTATGACTCCCTGAACCGAATTTAAGGGTTATTATAGGATCGACCCTGATCCGATCCGAGTGTCAAGTGTAAGGTGCAATGAACAACCTAAATAATTTTACTATTCCAGTTTTATTATTAAACAAGTATACTCTTTTCTTAGCATGCGATTCCAAAATAAAATAAACTACGTGCGAGACCCAAGGGAAATGCCCCCAAGGCCAAGTAAATAGAGCTACTAACGTTAATGCAAGTAAATATTACCTGTATAATGCTCTCAAAGTATGGAACCGCATAAAACTTGCCGTAACAAAGAGGAGGGAGTGAGCGAAAGGCTCAGTAGAATTTATACAAATGCAACATAGAAACGAATGGCAGAGAAGAATACTCACTCACTATATGCTCATGAAAATATGTATATATCTACATATATACTTTTTAAAATACATGCTCCAATGTATTAAATCATTTTATTCCAAAAATATAATTTATCCCCGTTCATTCCCTTTTTCTTTCCCAAAATAGTCATTTTGGATAACCTTTCTTTAAAATCACATTCTTTCCCATTAACGCACACGGTTAATCATTTATAGGAAAAACCTTTCTTTTCTTGAAAATATTCATCTATTCAACGTTTATTGACTCACACTAGAGTTACTTTGCCATTATTTTAATATTCTCATTAAAACAATCATTATGACACGCATACCTCGTGTTTGAAAAATATTCATTTTCATTGAGAAACTTATACTCCACACGACACAAAATATTTATTGTTTCACAAAAACTTGTTTATTTCCCTTTTTCGACCTTTTGCAAATATCAAAGATTTATTTGCATTAATTTTAAGAATATTCTCATTCTTCATTTCTTATTACAAGAATTACCAATCTTTCCCTTGGAGTCTAGCCATTATTCCTTGATTTCACGGGCTCTACACCATCGGTCTCCAGTCGCCATATGCTCATATGTACAGACTTTGGGGTCTTTCACCACTAGGGGCGCATGCCCTGCTTAATTCTTGGCATCAGGCAAGTATCATTTGTTATCTTTTTCATGTGTTTCAATATTATTCTCAATGTTCACATTTATTCTTACTTGAAAAATCAATTCTTTCCTTTTTCTTCCGAACTATTCATTGACATTTTTATCTCATAAAAATGTTCCGCTTTACATAAATTTACTAACTTACCCATTTCTTGTCAAACACGCATTTAACCATTTAACAAGTGTTGTTCCCAAAATAGTTACTAATTTTTCAACTTAATTCTCAAAACACTTTTAACCACTTAATACTTGTCAAAAACTATATTTTTACCCATATTCCACACTTATCATTTTAGTGAAACTCATTATTTTCACTCAACAAAAATATATCATTAATCTCCTTTTATCGGACTTAATTAATACATTTAATTGCCAAATATTGTCTTGACAGCATACTATTCACTGTATTTACGACAATGCCACTACTATTTGTTTCACACAAATATTACACTTTTAAATCGGTTTAAACATACTAATTTCGCCAAAAACCAATTTATAATTTTTCAAAGTGTATTTCTGATATTTCCAACATAATTTCAGTAATAAATTCTAAATTTTATAAAAAAGACTTTATTTCTATTTATGTTTTCAAAATAAGTTGTACACATTTTAATACCCATTTGACCACTATCAACACATTTGGCCTTCTTTACTTTCTTTAATTACACTTAAGCATCAATTTAAAAGTAAGTATTTTATACTTTGATTATTTACATATCAACCTCAAATATTTCTTATTATGAATTTATGCATCTCAAAAACACTCATTTAAGTAAAAGTCCAATTTCTTCTTCTACTTCATCATTTTGATAAGAAAGTCTCATTTTTATTTCGTAAAAATGGCCTATATTAGCCCAATATTTTTCTGAACATGAAATTATGTTATTAACCTTTGATACATAATTTTAACACATTTTATTTTATAAAATGTTCAAGGCTAATATTCTGAAATTTATCCACCTTTTCAACCGATTAAAATTACTCCTTAAAAACTCATTTCTACACACCAAATGATGATATGATGACTAAACAACACAAAGTTGTAAATTAGCTAAAATACTACATATATCAAGTTTAATATATGTAAATATCATTCTAAAAATTATCAAACTCTAAACCTCAATCAAAGTAAGATTTTTCCATCTCTTAAGACTCCAAAATGGTGGTGTAGGAGGAGCAACCCCCACCTTCAAAGGCAGCCTCAAGGGGTTACCAAAAGCATCCTGCATGAGAGCTCTATATGTGTTCTAGGAGCTCCTTCTCAAAGATCTAAGAAATTCTTTAAAATTCCATCTCTAGCTCCAAAATATAAGCTCTAAGACTTCCTTAAGCTATATACCCCTTGAGTGGTTGTTTTGGGGTATAAATATGTCACAAATATAAAGTTTTGGTGGTTATTTAGAGAGGGGAAGAAGGTGCTATGAGTTTTAACAAGTGTTTGAGAGTTGTGGGAGTGTGAGAGTGATCAAAATATAATTGCTTTCTTCTCTCATCAACCCACATGGTTAATACATTATATAACCCCATAAATCATAAGTTTATTCATTAATTAACTCCAAAAATCTTACACCCATCCAATGTTGGTGAGATTATTCAAAGAGGCTGGTGAGGGAGGTATAGACTAGGGATAAAATCAATGGATGGCTTACGATTAAACCAAAATAAAAATAAAACCCCAAATTTATTAATATTTTTATAACTAAAAATAGATCTAAATTATATTTTATGAATATGTCGAAGAAGAGAAAGTTACTCAAAATTAAATTTTAAGTCGATATAGAATTTTTCAGAATTTTCTGAGCACTTTTATGTTTTGACGAAAAATACTAATATTTTATTTATTTATTCATTTTTTGACTTTTGACCCCATGGCACTCTTAGGCCTATTTTTAGCATCCCATAAATATGGTCAAATTATTTTTAACCCCAATAAAACGTCTTAAAAAAATCGTGGAGGTTCGCGTCCTGCACGACACATGCTGACAAAAGTCACGTTATATTAAACATGATCGTGTCACAATCATTCATTGAAATTTTTGCATCAAACTTGACCAATATACTTATAGGAGTATTAGGACTTAATTGCGCATCCATGCGAACAATACAACATGGATATTCTTTTTCTCCTTAATTTCTTTTCGTGCCATTTTGACATAATTCCCTTATATATTTATTCCTAAGTTTTTTTCCTTCGAATAAAATCGTCAATTTATTATTCAATATTTCTTTTGTAGGAAGGGGTATCACATTCTTCCCTCCTTGTAAAATTTCGTTCTCGAAATTGTTAACTCATCAATCTTAATCATTCATTCATCTAAGCAAATCATTTTAATTCTGGAGTATCCTAATCTTTACAGTTAAAACTCAAAGATTCCATCAACTTTAATTATCATCAAGTTAACCAAATCATGATATGGTTTTTCATTAATAATACCCAAGCATACCTAACTTTTTTATCCCAACAAAATTTTCGAAATAATCGGTATTCCTCAAACATCATGCCATCATTAATGAAGTCATCATCACGAGTTAGGATTTACGAATCTATGTTTTCTCAAATTTTGAATCACGTCAAGACTAGGTTAATACATCTGCAACACTTCCTAGTCATTCATATCAGCAATCTTTAAAAGATTCACTCTATCACATTGTCTTGAAAGACCGAAACCTCCCATGAGATCTTCATATTAACCTCGAAGCATCCTAGACATCATAACATAAATTATACATATGAGTAGCTATATCCTCAATTCAGAGTGTAACATTTGCACTTAAGGTCTCATTAAGTCTGATATCCACATAATTCCTAAAACGTATTCTTGAACCTATGGCTGAAAAGTAACTAGTTATACTGTAACTTCAAACTGTAACTAGTCTATCGGTCAACTAATAGGGTCGTTAACTTATGATAATTGATTTACACATGCAAACTACGAGCAACAAATCGCGAGACCATGCACACACACACAAACTAATGAAAAGATTAGGGTGCTTCCAACAAAGTGCGCACTCATTTACTGTGATGCATCAGCCACAACCGGGCTAACCCGCGCCACTACTGAGCTTATGTAGTGTTACACGCATATCACAACCAAATAATAACTTTCCATCACTGGGATCAAATGAAACATATGGAATCACAACGAATTAAGTGAATATCGAGCCAAAGGATAACAATCGAATTTAGGAAATGAACTATTCTTCACAAAGTACGAATCCAATAGTGCTCTTAAGGTTCACAACTTATAACCAATGTTCTTCCTATGTACATTGACTAACCATACTCAAATTTTCCATTCTTATTAAAGTATAAACTAATTCTTTTGGGAAGCTAAAATACAAGGCTTTCCTCCTTATGCCTAATGTTATGGGTTACACTTTTATATTTGTACGTACTGCACTAATTCATACGAGATTACCCTTCTCATCTTTTATCATAAATAACCGATCCATCATACGTTGGTATCCAAGTTTCAATACGTGGTATCTAACCTCAATTTTCAAGTTCAACACATATGCACAGTCTCAAACATCTGAATTTACCAACAACTTCCTAACTCTTAGCAACATCCTCTCCAATCCTGAATATCACACTTTGGTCGAAGCTGGCGCTTCTAAGCTCATAGGTAGGATCTTTGCTCACCTTGTACTATCACTAAGGGTTATGCTAGGCGAACAATGATTTCTTTTTAATAGGGTTATCCCCAACGTATTGGTAGCACAAGAGGGTGCTATGATCAATCCTAACACTTCATTCCAAGAATTATTCATCAAATATAGACACAACATCAAGTTATCCTAAGTTCTCCCAAGAACACAACCTAATACTTACCATCATGTTTACGACACAATCCTCAATGATCATATTAAGAAAAGTTTTACGATTCATGGTGCTAATCTCCAAGGTTTTTCCACAAGTCAACATGTATGATAATGATTCATCAATACCTAAACAATACCTAATACTCATATTCTTCAAGGCTTTATGGATAACTTCCGTAAACTTATAAATTTCTCTAAAGGTGAATACATAATCAAGTGTAAGAATTGTCTGTCACACTAAAATCTTGTCATGCTCGATGTCCTAGAAAGTAATGTCTAACTAAGCACATCCAAATTCTTGTTACAATAATCAGATATAATTACTAATTTATATTTATCCAAGAGTTATATCAAGATACATGTTCATAATCTGAATCAATTCATTTTATGTCACCAATTCTAAGGCATTTCCACACGTTAACATGATTTAGTCACTAACGACCTATTATTATTTTATGAAATCCTCAATGAAATAATTCTCCAAGCTTTAAGGTAACGACATATGATTTAGCCATTTCTCGAAGCTAACACATACGACCAAGTTCAATTATTTTATCGTCAAGACAGAATCTTATCGTATTAATGTCCCAAAAACACTTTACTTAAGTTAACCCAATTATTTATCATAACGATTTGATTAAGGTTACTAATCTTCAATATCTTTATGTGGTAATCATTGATTTGATTCTTCTAATGTCACACCAATTATTTCCTATCATATACTAGGGAATCACCCAGGGCATATTTTTGTGCGACCTTAATTTGTCATTTTTACGTAAGTAAATAACATGCCTATCACCGAGGAACACTAATCAACATTAGTTTTATATATGATATATAACCCCAAAGGTATTGCCTCGAAATTCTAATTACTTGCATTACTACTTTTCTCAAATAACCTTAGTACTTACTCCTAAGAGCAATGGAATTACAAACTTATCAAATTTACTAACCCGTAGTAAAAATCACTAGACTATGTCAAATAAACCTCAATTTGTGTTTAATAATAGATGTAGTATGTCTCCAATATGTTATCATCACACCATGCCATAAATCATGCACTGTTTATTTACTAAAGACTAAGGTAGGATATGGGACGACGGGCATTGCTTATAAACATCCAAAACCATACCACAAACGTCCCAAGAGATCCCATTCCTCAATACCATATTATTATAATCTCCCAAAATTATCAAATTGATACCATCATCAACATTGTGCCACAAGGACAATTTTATTTAACTCCTAGGTTACCTTAAGTCATCATGATTATCTAAGTCTACATTATAACCAAAATATATACATCACGGTATAATAAACCTCAGTCCCCAACTAAGGGACCTACTAATTTCTCATCACAAGATCAATACTCACAAATATACTACCCAAGATTTACGCCCAAATACATTAATCTGAGTCTTGAATTTAATACACTCTCACTACAAAGCCAACACTTATAATATACACTCAAGTCACCTAATCTCCAAAGTTAAACTCAACCAATCTTTCTAGCTACAATTTAGCTCACACTATTTGGTGCATTAACTGCTCTTATTCTTTGTTACCATCATAATTAACACACAATACATCTCTCACACAAAGGAACTACGATGTTGCCGACATTAGCTTAAGATGACATCCGTAACTACTAACACATCGATATCAGGAATGCATAAGCGATTTATAATTATCGACTTGATTGTGTGCCACTTGGCACCAACTTGCTTGTCATGATAACCTCTTTGACTTTATTGACGGGGATACAAACTGTCACAAAACTAGCATGACCGGTCCAAACCAACATCGATGTCAAAAGATCCACTACCGACCTCACCAAGTCACACCCGAAATAAAAATTGAACCTAAAGCTCTGATACCAAGTTGTGACGCCCTGAACCGAATTTAAGGGTTATTATAGGATCGACCCTGATTCGATCCGAGTGTCAACTGTGGGGGGTAATGAACAACCTAAATAATGTTATTGTTCCAATTTTATTATTAAATAAGATTACGCTTTTCTTAGCATGCGATTCCAATATAAAATAAACTACATGCGGAACCCAAGGGAAGTTCCCCCAAGGCCAAGTAAACAGAACTACTAACGTTAATGCAAGGAAATATTACCTGTATAACGTTCTCAAAGTACGGAACCGCATACAACCTATCGTAACAAAGAGGAGGGAGTGAGCGAAAGGCTCAGTGGGATTTACACAAACGCAACATAGAAACGAACGGCAGAAAAGAATACTCACTCACTATATGCTCATGAAAATATGTATATATCTACATATATACTTTTGAAAATACATGCTCCGATGTATTAAATCATTTTATTCCAAAAATATAATTTATCCCCCTTCATCCTCTTTTTCTTTCCCATAATAGTCATTTTGGATAATCTTTCTTTAAAATCAAATTCTTTACCATTAACGCACACGATTAATTCATATATAGGAAAAACTTTTCTTTTCTTGAAAATATTCATCTATTCAACGTTTATTAACTCACACTAGAGTTACTTTGCCTTTATTATAATATTCTCATTAAAACAATCTTTATGACACGCTCACCTCATGTTTGGAAAATATTAATTTTCATCGTGAAACTTATACTCCACACGACACAAAATATTTATTGTTTCATGAAAACTTGTGTATTTCCCTTTTTCAACCTTTTGCAAATATCAAAGATTTATTTGCATTAATTTTAAGAATATTCTCATTCTTCATTTCTTATTATAAGAATTACCAATCTTTTCCTTGGAGTCTAGCCATTATTCCTGGATTTCACGGGCTCTACACCATCGGTCTTCAGTCGCCATATGCTCATCTGTACAGGCTTTGGGGTCTTTCACCACTAGGGACGTCATGCCCTACTTAATTCTTCGCATCATGCAAGTACCATTTCTTCTCTTTTTCATGTGTTTCAACATTATTCTCAATATTCACATTTATTCTTACTTGAAAAATCAATTCTTTCCTTATTCTTCCAAACTATTCATTGACATTTTTATTTCATAAAACTATTTCTCTTTACGTAAATTTACCAATTTACCCATTTCTTGTCAAACACGCATTTAACCAGTTAACAAGTGTTGTTCCCAAAATAGTTACTAACTTTTCAACTCAATTCTCAAAACACTTTTAACCACTTAACACTTATCGAAAACTATATTTTTACCCATATTCCACACTTATCATTTTAGTGAAACTCATTATTTTCACTTAACAATAATATATCATTAATCTCCATTTATCGAACTTAATTAATACATTTAATTGCCAAATATTGTCTTGACAGCATACTATTCACTGTATTTACGATAATGCCACTACTATTTGTTTCACACAAATATTATACTTTGAAATCGGTTTAAACATACTAATTTCGCGAAAAACCAATTTATAATTTCTCAAAGTGCATTTATGATATTTCCAACATAATTTCAGTAATAAATTCTAAATTTTATAAACAAGACTTTATTTCTATTTATGTTTTCAAAATAAGTTGTACACACTTTAAATACTCATTTGATCACTATGAACACATTTGGCCTTCTTTACTTTCTTTAATTACACTTAAGCATCAATTTAAAAGTAAGCATTTTATACTTTGATTATTTACATATCAACCCCAAATATTTCTTATTATGACTTTATGCATCTCAAAAACACTCAGTTCAGTAAAAGTCCAATTTCTTCTTCTACTTCATCATTTTGGTAAGAAAGTCTCATTTTTATTTCGTAAAAATGGCCTATATTAGCCTAATATTTTTCTGAACATGAAATTACAGTATTTACCTTTGATACATCATTTTAACACATTTTATTTTATAAAATGTTCAAGGCTAATATTCAAAAATTTATCCACCTTTTCAACCCATCAAAATTACTCCTTAAAAACTCATTTCTACACACCAAATGATGATATGATGACTAAACAACACAAAGTTGTAAATTAGCTAAAATACTACATATATCAAGTTTAATATATGTAAATATCATTCTAAAAATTATCAAACTCTAAACCTCAATCAAAGTAAGATTTTTCCACCTCTTAAGACTCCAAAATGGTGGTGTAGGAGGAGCAACCCCCACCTTCAAAGGCGGCCTCAAGGGGTTACCAAATGCATCCTTCATGAGAGATCTATATGTGCTCTAGGAACTCCTTCTTTAAGCTCTAAGAAATGCTTCAAAACTCCAACTCTAGCTCCAAAATATAAGCTCCAAGACTTCCTTAAGCTATATACCCCTTGAGTGATTGTTTTGGGGTGTAAATATGTCACAAATATGAAGTTTTGGTGGTTATTTAGAGAGGGGAAGAAAGTTCTATGAATTTTCACAAGTGCTTGAGAGTTGTGGGAGTGTGAGAGTGATCAAAATCTGATTGTTTTCTTCTCTCATCAACCCACATGGTTAATACATTATATAACCCCATAAATCATAAGTTTATTCATTAATTAACTCCAAAAATCTTACACCCATCCAATGTTGGTGAGATTATTCAAAGGAGCTGGTGAGGGAGGTATAGGCTAGGCGTAGAATCAATGGATGGCTTATGATTAAACCAAAATAAAAATAAAACCCCAAATTTATTAATATCTTAACTATTTTCATAACTAAAAATAGATGTAAAATAGATCTAAATGATATTTTCTGAATATATCGAAGAAGAGAAAGTTACTTAAAATTAAATTTTAAGTCGATATAGAATTTTTCAGAATTTTCTGAGCATTTTAATTTTTTGACGAAAAATACTAATATTTTATTTATTTATTCATTTTTTGACTTTTGACCGCATAGGACTCTTAGGGCTATTTTTAGCATCTCATAAATATGGTCAAAGTATTTTTAACCCCAATAAAACGTCTTACAAAAATCGTGGAAGTTCGCGTCCTGCGCAACACATGCTGACAAAAGTCGCGTTATATTAAACATTACCGTGTTACAAGCATTCATTGAAATTTTTGGATCAAACTTTACCAATATACTTACTAGGAGTATTATGACTTAAATGCGCATCCATGCAAACCCGAGAACATGAATATTTTTTTTCTCTTTAATTACTTTTCGTGCAATTTTGACATAATTCCCTTATATATGTATTCCTAAATTTTTTCCCCGAATAAAATCATCATTTTATTATTAAATATTTATTTTCTAAGGAGGGGTATCATAGTTATTGTTTCAAACTGATTAGTTAAAATTTAAATTTTAGACTTGGGACGTATTATGACACTTCTTTAGACAGGGTGCACGTCATAATACGTCGGAACTCCTCAGGAGTGACTGCACCATATATTGCACTCAACCCATATGTATTAAAAGTGCTCCACCTAAACTCATCCTCAGTTTAGTCTGCCATGAGTTTTAAATTGGTGACATTATTTGCGATGATAGTGGGACGAGTCCAGCCTCTTTCAAAAACTACCCACACACACTCATTGATTACTTTTAAATGCAATTTCATATGGCTTTCCATAAAGCATAAATTGGAAACCCATTATATGACTTTTCATTCGTAAACATTGCAATTTTTAAAATCAGATTTAAAAAAAATCAATATCACAAAATTTTGCGGAAAACAGGATCACTCGATAAAATAGACCATCTCTGATACCAATTTGAGAAAGCTATGTGACATTTACTAAATATCAGTTCATAAATTCCAATTTTAAACTTATTTAGTTGGAGTCTGTTCTTAACAAAAATGGACTCGTTTAACACACTTTATATAAAGAACTTGAGTTAACAGATTGCTCAAACGAAGGGTCAAAGTCGCTCGAACGAAACCATATGTTGCTTGAATGACATCGCATGTGATGCTAATATCGCTTGAACAACATGCATATATTGCTCGAACGATGGAGCGAAAAAAATAATGAGCTACTAGTGGATATGGCTCTAATGAGCTTAGGCGCATTGAGAAGGCAGTGCACCAGCTCGTCGATTGCCTCACACAATAGCGACGGTCAAACTACAGCGAGACTTTTGAATGCTCCACCGTTGCCTCTATTCTCAAAGAGTATAGGAGGTTGCATCCGCCTACCGTCAATGGGGAAGCTAGCCTCGAAGTAGTTGAGGAGCTGCCCGATAATGTCACCAGGATGATGGAGATCTAAGATGTGCCGACAGATTAAAACGTCAAGATTTTTACATTCCATCTGATGAAGCAAGCACAACGCTGGTGGAGTTCCTATTCTGTCAGCAACACTATGATGATTGATTGGATCGGCTTCATGCTGGACTTCCTCAATAGATATTTTCTATAGTTGTTCAAGCATGCCAAAAATGATGATTTTATCGAGTTAACTCAAAGTAGTACTTCGATAAATGAGTATGTAGTAAAGATCTAAAGTTTATAAAAGTATGTTGATGTCGTGTAGAGAGACGAGGTAGAGAAAATGAGGCTATTTGTCAAGGACTTTAATTTGGGCATATGACGGATCTTAGCAAGTTTGGATCTACCTGATTTTAGAGCTATAGTGAACAAAGCCCTATGATTGAACCTTGATATGGAAGATAGTAAGGCTATTAGGGATAAGAAGAGGTCCCCAGTCGGTCTCATTCAGGTGGTCACAAGAAGTCTAGAAGTGGGGCTCAAGGTTTCTTCGCAAAGCTCATGGCATCCATGGGGTTTGTCTCCTCTTCGGCACAGTATGCTAGAAACCAGATCCCTATCACCCCTATAGAGAGGATATATAATAGCTATGGGTTCCTAGGTCCCAAAAAACGGAGACAACATATAATTAAATTCATGCCAGATCGGAGTTCTAATTACACAAACCCCACACAGTGGCAACTACAGTTTTCTTTAGGGTACCAATGGTCGGCAAGGCACATAGTAAACAATTCACATCTAAGATCGGGATAGGGTAGTAATGGGAGGGTCAGGTGACCAGTAATCATACTAGAAAGTTTAATCCCGGGCTAGCTTATGCCAATACCCAGTAAACTTCACCTTTTAGTGTGCCGTCAGTGATGGAAGGTATTATTCTTATGTACAGTACTTGGGTAAAGGCATTATTTGACTTTAGTGCATCACATTCCTTCATATCTCGTTCCTTAGACTTCAGTTTGGGTTTAGTGGCAGATCGATTTCACCCTCCTATATTTATTGGGCTTCCAATGGGTGGCGGCATAGTCCTCGATAGGGTTTTCCATAAATGTGTGATCATGGATGGAAATTTTATCCTAGAGTATAACTTGATGATTATATACATAGTTGGGTTTGAGGTTGTCCTCGGTATGGACTGGATGTCCTGTTTATATCCATCATAGAAGGCCGTTGAAACACTATTCTAGTGTTGCTTCCGGACGGGTCTCGCCATCGTTTTAGCAGTGAGCAAGGTATCGATTATCCTTAGAAATTCTCCACAGTCCATGAGAAGAAGAAGTATTTCGATTGGTTCAGAAGCTTGGTGGCTCAATACGAGCTAGAAGGTATGATTTTAGACTATTCCATGGCGCATGAGTTCATTGATATGTTTCCAAATGACCTTCCCAAGTTTTCTCCATGACTAGAGGTGGACTTCATTGTAGAGGTGCATCAGGGTGTTTTGATACTCCGTAATTTGTGGAATTATTTATGAATATCATACAAGATTTTGGTAATATTATTATTTTATTGATATGGATATTAATATTATATTTATTTCTGTTTAAAATCGAATCAAACATTTAAATTCCAATTTAATTGGCTTTTGGACATTTTGTAATGGTTTAAATCTGTAAAGTAGAAAATTTCGAAGTAGAGGGCAATATGGTAATATGTGTTAGCTTAGAATCCATGTTATGCTTTGAGAGAGGGGCTTTATGAGGAATATTATGGATGATTTTAAGGAAAGGAAAATGAAAAAAAAATCCAAAAATGAAATCTAAACAAGCAAAAAACGAGAAGAATGAATTGTGTCACTTTGTTCTGCAAATTTATTCCCAATTTAAAAGGTATTTGTTTATTAAAAAAATCTCTAATTTATCAATATTTTTGTGTAGCACCTCCCGGGGTGTTACATGTGTCTTAGCCATCTGTATCCCACCGCTCAAGTTGGCCCCAATAGAATTGCAGGAACTAGGGGTTCAGCTTGAAGAATAAACCAGTAATGGCTTCATCCGCCCAAGCGTTTCCCTATGGGGAGCCCTAATCCTGTTCGCGAAGAAAAAGGATAACTTTTTTCGACTTTGCATCGATTACCGACATTTGAATAGGGTGAACATGTAGAATAAATACCTTATTCCTCGCATTGATGATATGTTCGACCAATTGTGTAGGGAAAGCAGGTACTCAAAAATTGACCTTCGATCAAGGTATCATTAGCTGCGTTTCAGAGAGGAGGATATTCATCGGACTACATTTTAGATACGGTACGGGCACTATGAGTTTTTGGTAATGCCCTTTGGGTTAACAAATGCACCGAAAATATTCAAGGACCTGATGAACCACATCTATCATCCTTATCTAGATCGATTTGTTATGGTTTTCGTGCATGACACCTTGGTGTACTTGTCATCATATATACATCACGAGTAGAATATCCTAGTGATATTGCATGTGCTCTGGGAGAATCATTTATATGCCAAGTTCAGTAAATTAGAATTCTAGATGGAGTAAGTATAGTTCCCCTGCCTTGTTGTTTTCGGTGACGATATTGCAATCGATCCATCCAAGGTAGAGGCCGTATTTAGTTGGAGTCAATTGAGGCCAGTCATCAAGGTGCACAGTTTCTTGGGTCTGGTCGAGTACTAATATTGATCTGTATAGGACTTCTTAAGGGTGGAAATTCCCCTCACCATGTTGACTAGGAAGGATACACATTTCGAGTGGTCCGAGGACTGCGAGCTAGCCTTTCGGGAGTTAAAGGTCAGATTGTAATATCCCTACACGAATTATAAAACCTTAATTGTCCATTTAATTCCTCACATAATACATAAATTCAAACATGTTCAAAAGAGGATTGAACTATTCTATAAAACCAACAAAATCTTCAAATTATCAAGGATCGCTCAACTTTCAATAATTTCAAATTAGACCCTTAAAACTTTAAATTATCATAACATAACCTATACTTAACCCATACACCCAAACTTTATACAAAATTGACCTTATAGACTTCAATTCATTGGAAATTAGAATTTTAGCCCTTATAACTTTTTGAAATTACCCAAATATCCCTAAACTTTACTAAAATTACACTTTTAAGGCTATAAAAGAATAAACCTTATCAACCAAGGACTGAAAACAAAATATTTGTCATTTACACAAAGCCCCTTATCCACCGAGACCTCCATATAAGCACTAAATGCCGAATAGCACATGTTTGAACCATGCAAATATGTGAGGTTCAAGTACCAAACATTGTAACTCTTTAAAAACAACTTAAATCCACCTCCCTTTCAAACCAATCATTTCCTTTGCTCCAACGCTATAAAAACCCCACGAGCTCAGCTATTAAAGATCACCTCATTAGTAGATTCAAAAACTCGAATTTTCCCTCAAAATCGATAACCTATCATTTTATGCATTTAATTCACTTCTTTCAATTCCAAATGATTTCTATGTTGCTATAATGCTTAAATACATCTTAACAGTAGAAACATTACCTGTAAAACAACCCTATGTGAAAAATATGAAAATTCCATCATCAAAGATTAACCTTTAATGGTGAACTTTGATATAATGCTTGGAACTGATGTTTGAAGCTATGAATACAATCATTAGAACCATATGAACTCTAGTGAAATGATTAAAACCCACAAATTTCCACAACAAGTTTCAATCGATTAAAAGTGTTTTCTGAACTAGAAAACTCAAAATTTTAAATTCTCCTTGTACAATTAACCTTAAACATTGAAATCAAGGCCAAACTAGTCCTTAACATAGTAGAAACCAAACTATGTTCATAATAATCCCTGTCATATTCTTAAAAGCTATGGATGTGAAGTCAATTTTTTTTAAAAACACATAGTTATACAACTCATTGTATACTGCACCTCAACCCATAAAACCTATACATTTGGATTCCTTGTAAAATAGGTTGATATTTTAAGAAATCATCAAGAATCGTTTTGAAATGATAGAGGTACCGTTGGTCAAAAATCTGATACCCTATAGTACAAAATTGAGAGGTTGAAGATCAACTATTTAACCAAGAACCTTGACCAGCCGCGTGAGGGCATGCGGCCAATTAAAAGTTTTTGAAATTATTTCCAATATTTTTATTTTATTTTTATGGTCAGAATCGTATAAGGTAAGGATATGTTTGGTCAAGCCTTACCAAAGTTATGAAAAAAATGTGATTTTAGGTTTGAAATATTTTCCTTAAATTACAACTTGAGCCCTCCTAACTTTTTCAACTTATGAATTTTAACCTCAAACTTTGTCTATAAGTATTTTAAATATTTTGAGCCAAAAAATCTTCTACATTAATGTTCAAATCTGACCTTAAGTGCAAGATTTTAAAGTCCCGTGTTATTTACAATTAAACCTTCAAAACTTTAAAACATATGATTTTTTTGTATAAACTGACCAAAACCAAACCCGATTCCAACAAATACTTATTCACCCAAACATTTTATACAGATAATCAAGTACTAACTCCTCTTGATATCCTCTATTGATTAATAAGAATTTCAAAACACTGAGGAAATAGGTTATTTTACCTCTTTAATAGTAAGTTTTACATATTTTCTTAACTAAGACTGATATCATTCAATGATAGACAAATTTATATACTCATATCTTATTATCGTACACATTGTTTTAATTATGATCATCGAATCAGATTTAACCCTTCTCATCTAATAACTGATATCAAAATAATTTATTGTAACGATTCAGTTCACCCTACACTTTTGTGCAATATTTTTTTTAAAAGCATTAGTAATTACAAGGGAATGGACAACTGTGTTATCCCACAAAATTTTTCTACTTGTCCTGTGGTCTCCGATGTTGAGAGTCGAATTTAATGCTACATACTTATGCGTGTCACTTTAATTATGTGTGTAGCCAGTTATTATTCAAAGTTTCTGGATTACTTATTATTTGATTTTACTGATGGCTTATTTAATTCTATACCCCCTAGGGAACTGGTAAGTATGGGATTACCAGTTCAAAAATGCTTAACTTTATTTATAATAATATCGTAAGTGTGGGATTAGCAGTTCAAACTCCTTGATTTAATGAAATTATGAGGAACATATACATTTGACAAACACTGAATTATATATACACTCCACCTCTCATCCATACATATATTTATTATAAAATTGGTAAAACCTGCTTAGCATATTTTTTCTAATTCTTTTTTCCTCCAGATGGCCCATGAGAAAGAGGATAGTATCTCTTACCCTTTAGAGAAAAACACCGGTCACCTATTTGCGTATGTTACTGTATAGGTGAAGACTAAGACTGATGGGAGTAAGAAGCAAATTTTTTTTATTTTCTACGTTATAGTTTAAGTTGACAAATAAAAATATAATTCACCCCTGTGGTGGTAATACACTATGTGTACTATTTTATAATGAATAAAGTTATGTTTTTTGCCTTGACTTTCGTTCATTTCTTTATATATACTCTATTGTTCATTCATACTAAAAAGCAGGGTGTGACAAGTTGTTATTAGATCTTGTTTTAAATTTAACATATCACCAGGTTATCATTTTATACGAAAAAGTTATAAGTTATTAGTTATTCTATATTTTCGTAACTTCTTTTATTACTATTATATGTTAATTTCGTTTAGCAACATGGATATGTGGGATTCATTTCTATTTAATGTGGATATTGGACCAATAAACCATTAGGTGAATATTGTCTGAGAAGAAACACTTACAAGGATTAGAGAAATGATTCGCAGAATAGATGAAGATAGGGAAGGTTCCTGTACTGATATAAAGCAACTAGTATCGACTAATCAAGTATTGGGAGAAATGCAAGTAATAGAGAAAGTAGATGATTATGTTAATGATCCACTAATACTTTAGGAAGCTATAAATCTTGCTTTAGAAGATGTATAATTGACTCCACTGATGTACCTAGATGCTACTTCCAATAGTGAACTTCATGGTGGTTAATATTCTGGCACTAGTGATTCGACAGATAACGATCCCCCAGAACCCGATGATTACCTTAATATTCCAGATTCCGACTCTTCCAAAAATTATGCTACTATTACCGCCTGAGGAAAATCCAAATTCAACAAAAGAAAATCATCCATCCTAATGTGATATAGAAAATAAAGTACTATACATAGTGTGCCATACCAATCTTTAGGAGTTTGATTAACTTTAACTGTCATAGCATAAGTACTAATGTAAAGTAAGTAATCTGATATAACTCTAATGTATCATAGAAATCTATGTTGCATAATATAGATGGTTGTGACATATGCCATTTTATGTTTATAAATTTAATATTTTATTTTAGGATGGTTATTACTCGGATTCTCTCCACTGGAACTCAAACTGAATAGACTCACACTGAGAGAATCATGTGATGTCTTTATAAATTAACATCTTTAACCCCATAACAACAAAATCCTTGCACTTCTCCAAAGGAAATCTCAGAAGAAATTCTTAGGATGAACGCTCTCAAGGAATTTGTGAATGAAACGGTCCCTCTATGTATGTGTCCTTTAGGTGGAAATAATTTTTCTTTTTAAAAACTTTTTCCAATTTTATTTAGCACCAATTTTTTGAACTAATTTTAATTAAGAAAATTTTATCTTCATAATCCTTAAACATGTCCCTATATATATAAGCAAGATAAATTAAAGAATACCCACAAAACGTGCCGATGTACGAGAAAACCACTAAGGGAAAAAACCTCAGACGACCCAGGCTAAACAATCACTTTCATACAGCGATTAGAAAGGAAGATTATAGTATTACTCAATGACTCGATCCCACAAGTCGTAACTCCCCTTTTTTATCTTCAACTGATCCTCCACAGTGCAACACAAGAGTTCATTTATGCCAGTCCACAACACACGAGTCCACACGCACCTCGACATCCACTGATGCAACCTCAGCAACTGTGAACTCGAATCTTGTAAAAATAAAGGAGGTTTTATTATTTTTAAATGATTTGTAAATAATTTTAGAAGACGTACGGGTTCTTATCAGTTTTGTATGTTCTGCACACCCATTTTTTTGAGTAAAAGTTTCCTTAAATAAAAACTTTGAGTTGGCACATCGTTCTAACAAAAACTTGACGTCGTTTGAATGAAATGACCACATCGTTTGAACAACTCCAAAATTTTTTTTGAACGACTATTAAAGCCGTTTGAACCTGATAAAAAAAGGAAACTTTTATATGTCTTTAAACTCAGAAAAATCATTTTAAAAACATTTCAAAATCAGATTTAAATTAAATAACATCCTTAGAAAAATTTACCGAGTATCTATAAACAATTATGTATTCATACCTGAGAGAATCTCGAAAAACAATGTGAATATGTGAAACATGCACTAAAACATGGCATGATCTATCTTTGAAGCTTGGCTGCTACGTCTTCAACACAACATCATAGGATTATTGGGAATTGTGACAAGTAAAATATATCTTATAACTCAAAGTGGGTTTTGTCCAAAATAATGTAAATACAAACAAATTGACACTATTTGGAAATTTGTCGTTACAAATTTTTTAGACAATGACCTCCACCCTTTCTTAGAAAGACAAGTTCTAATAAAGCTGTGAAATGGATACATCATACTGTGAAAATTCTAAATGGGGTAGGTGTATTATCCAATCTCTGAATAACTCTAGAATCATATATATTCAAAGGTGAGGTTGACTTTTGGTGGCAAGAGGTATCTTGTAAGTAGAATATGGTTGATTTTACGTGAGAGCAATTTGAAGAAGTCTTCTTCAAATAATATTTTCTGGAAGTCGAACGAGATCAACGAACTGTAGAATTTTTGAAAGTACAACAAGCAAACCTTCCCGTAGCCCAGTAAGAAGCCAAATTTACTAAGTTACCCATTACTCTATTAAATATATGGATACCGAGATAAAGAAATGCAAACAATTTGAAAGAGGACTACATTCGAGGATCAAGAATTTGGTCACTCCTTTATAAATCCATGAGTAATCTCAACTTATCGACGTTGTGACAATTGTAGAGCAAAACTCTTCCGCCTTAGTATGATTTTATCCCCCATTACTAGAAATAATAAGGTTAATAGGACTTTAGCTCAATCTCAACCTCATACTTATCCAAATCCAAGTGGACTATCTTATTCCCAAATTCGCCATAACACAACCCGTTGAGTGATTCATTGTCACGAGTGCCAGGAATTAGGACATATTCGGCCACAATGTCCTGAATTAAGATCTCTTCTAATTAATCATGAGTTAGATAATCCCTCATGAAATACAAATTACCGTCTTATCCAAAACCAACCTAAGACAAATCCATCTAAGAAAATTGTGCCAATACCGAGTCATGGAAAGAATTGTGCGATGTGTAGAAGGTACGATACTTTTTCATCATTTTCCTAGACATATTTTATTTGATTCATGATCAACACATTCCTTTATCAGTATTAGACAAGGTAAATTATTACAATCACCACCTACAACTTTAACTGTTCTATTGGAAATTGAATTACCTACTAATGAAATTAATACACCTACACAAGGTTATAACAATTGTAAAATTTAGCTTGGTTTAGGTACACTCCTTTTTAACATGATAATTTGATACATATTTGATTTCAATATTATTATCGAAATGGATGCTCTCTCAAGACATCTTGCTTATATCGATTGTCAGGCCAAGAAAATTTATTTTCGAAATGAAGTTAATTATTCCTTTATATTTCAATGATCAGGTCCATCTGAACCATCAAGTTTCCAAACTCAAAATTCTTTGTTAATTCTAAGAATTTTGGAGCAATTTAGAGATATTTTACGCGAAGAATTACAAGGATTATCCCCTTCCCAAGAAATAGAATTTAGTATAAATCTCTATTCGAAAACTCTTTATATTTATATACCTATGTATCAAATCGATCCTATAGAACTTCGAGAACTCCATACCCAGTTACATGAAAAAGGTTTTATTCTCATTAGCTCATATCCTTGGGGAGCTCCTGTATTATTTCTAACGAAATAGGGTGGAAGCTTTAGATTATCATAAACTGAGATCACTAACTATTAGGAATAAGTATTCGTTACTCCAAATTGGAGATTTATTTGATTAGCTTTGAGGAGAAAGGGACTTTTCCAAAATATAATTACGATCTAGTCACGATTAGTTGCGAGTAAGAGAAGAGCATATTCTAAAAACTGCTTTTCAAACTCATTATGGACATTTCAAATTTACCGTCATGTCTTTTGGATCAACCAATGCACCTACATCTTTTCTGGATCTTATGCATTGAATATTTAGACCTTTCTTCATCAATTTGTTATCGTTTTCATTGACGGTATTCTTGTTTATTCTTATAATTCAGTAGAACATGCACAACATTTAAAGACAATATTAGGTACTCTAAGAAACCGTCAGTTATATGCTAAGAAGAGAAAATGTGATGTTTAAATGAAATAATGAATTTTTTAGGACATGTGATTCCAAGTCCATCCGTACAAAATTTCATCCATTTTGAATGGAAAAATCCTACAAATATCACCGAGATGAATAGTTTTTTTAGGATTAGCTGGTTATTATCATTTTTCGTGGAAGTATTTTCTCGTATTTCTCTTCCCCTGTTAAAGCTAACTAGGAAGGAAGTGCCATTTGTATGGACTGATGAATGTAATCAAGCATTCCAAATTTGGAAGGACAAATTAACTACTACTACTATCTTCATTATTCCGTCTAGTAATATAATATATGATGTATATACCGATGCTTCATTAGAGGTATTGGGACGTCTTTTAATGAAAAATGAGAAATTTATAGAGTATGGGTTACGATAACTCAAAACTCATTAACGTAATTACCCTGTCCATGATCTTGAGTTAGTGGCTATAGTTTTTTCTTTGAGATTTTGGCATTATAAACTTTATGGTGAAAATTTTAAAGTCTTTTTTTATTACAAGAGTTTTAAATACATTTTTACTCAAAAGGAATTAAATTTAAGATAACAACGATGGATCGAATTTTTGGAAGATTACCAATTTAAATTTAACTACCATTCAGGAAAAGTAAATGTGGTAGCGAAAGCTTTGACTAGTAATCTAGTAGAAAGACTCCTTACTTTGTGTTCGTATCATATTCCTGCTAGCATGGTGCAATATGATCTTCAATTAATACCCCCTTCCCAAAAAAATTCAACATCTTTGCCTATCCTGAGTTGAGAGATGAAATCTTAGTTCAATAATCCCATGATCCTTTTTTGCAGTCCTTTCGGGATAAAAATCACAAATTCTCACATCATAAGGAAACAAGTTTATGATTTAGAAATTAGTTGTATGTACCTGGTGATTTATCTCTTCGAAAATATGTATGGCAAGAAGCCCATCGTTCGAAATTTATGATTCCACCCGGAAGCTCCAAAATCTACCATGCCCTAAAGAAATAATATTGTTGGTCAAAAATGAAAAATGATGTCGAGAATTATGTAAGGAAATATCTTACTTCTCAACAAATAAAGATAGAATACCATCACCCTAGTGGACAACTTCAACCCTTACTAATTCCTGAGTGGCAATGGGATCATATTACCATGGATTTTATAAGTAGACTGCCTCATACGTCCCAAATATATAATTCCATTTTGGTAATAGTAGACCAACTTACCAAATCTGCTCATTTTCTGCAAATGAAAACCATTGATTCATTTAAAAAGCTCAGTAAGCTCTACATTTAAGAAATTGTCCGATTACATGGAATTCTTTTATCCATCGTAGCAGAAAAAGATTCCTGTTTTATAGTATAGTTTTGGCAAGCACTAGAAACTGCAACGAGTAATAAACTTCAATTAAGTATTGCATTCCACTCCCAAACTGATGAACAATCAGAACATATGATCTAAACATTATAAGATATGATCCAAGCTTATGTGTTAGATATGCCCGATAGTTTGAATAAGAATTTACCCCTTGTTGAGTTTTCTTATAATAATAGTTATTAGTTAAGTATATAAGCTACCACATTTGAAGCTTTATATGGAAGACCTTGTCGATCGCCTATATGTTGGATAGAACATGGAAATATTAAACAATTTGGTCCCGAGGTAATCTAAAAAACCACTGAGAGAATAAAATAGATTCGAGGAAGATTTTAGATAGACCAATATCATCAGAAAAGTTATGCAAACGAGCACTAAAAGCCCTTAAAATTTCAAGTTAATGGCCAAATGTTTTTGAAAGTTTCTCCTCGAAAAGGAATTTTACGCTTTGGAAGGAAAGGAAATTAACCCCTGATATATTAGACCTTTCATTATTTCTAATGGTATTGGACTTGTAGCTTATCAATTAGAATTACCTATAGAATTATCCGATATTCATAATGTATTTCATGTGTCCCACTTATGCAAGTATATATTTGATCCCTTTCATACCATCGAATAGCAAGAAATCCCTATCGAACTGAACCACGAATTTGAAGTATGTTCTATTCAAATTTTTAATTCCCAAGTCAAACGTCTCGGGAACAAGGAAATCCCATCAGTCAAAGTACTTTGGGAAAATCAAAATCAACAAGAAGCCATATTGGAACCAGAGCAGGCTATGAAAGACCAATATCCTGATCTCTTTTAATGTAAATTCGAGGATAAATTATTTTTCAGGTGTGTGGATTGGAACATTCGTACTTGAATTATTAAACCTTAATTCTCCATTTAATCCATCCCAGAATATATAAATTCAAACATATTTAAAAGAAGGATTAAACTATTCTGTAAAACCTTCAAAATTTTCAAATTAACCAAGGATCCCTGACGTTGCAATAATTTTAAATTAGACCCTAAAAACTTCAAACTATAACAAATTAACCTATACTTAACCCCTAAACCCAAAATTTATATCAAATTGACCTGCTAGACTTCAATTCACTGGAAATGATAATTTTATCCATTGTAACTTTTTGAAATTACCAAAATACCACTAAACTTCACAAAAATCACACTTTTAAGGCTAAATAAGCATAAACCTTATCAACAAAGGGATGAAAACCATATATTTATCATTTACACAAATCCCCCTATCCACCAAAGCCTCCACATAAAAACTAAAGGCCAAATTGCACATGCTTGAACTATATAAAAATGTGAGGTTCGAGTACCAAATAGTGTAAGTCTTTAAAAACAACTAAAATCCGCCTCCCATTGAACAATTCAACTCCCCTGCTCCAACACTATAAAAACCCCACGAGCTCATCTAATGAAACTCAGCTCATCAGTAGATTCAAAAACTCGAATATTCCTTTAAAATAGTTAACCTTTCATTTTATGCATTTTATTCAGTTTTTTTTAATTCCAAATGATTTGTGTGTTGTTATAATGATTAAATACATCTTAACAGTAGAAACTTCACTTGTAAAAAAGCCTCTAGGTGAAAAATATGATAATTCCACTATTAAAGCTTGAGCTTTAATGGTGAACTTCGATATAATGCTTAGAACTCATGTTTAAAGCTATGAATATATTCATTAGAACCTTAGGAACTCAAGTTGAATTATGAAAACCCAAGAATTTGGACAACAAGCTTCAATCGAATGAAAGTTTTTTCTAAACTAGAAAACTCAAAAATTTATATTCTCCTTGTATAATTTACCTCAAACCTTTATCTCAAAATTAAACTACTTCTTAGAATTGCAAAAACCAAACTATGTGCATAAGAATCCCTACCATATTCTTAAAAGCTACGAATGTTAAGTCAAAAATTTCAAAAAACACACAGTTATAGAATTCATTGTATATGGCACCTCAACCCATAAAACCTATATATTTGGATTCCTTATGAAATTTTAGGTTAAGTTCGTTAAGATTTTATCAAGAATGGTTTAGAAATGAAGGGGATATCTTCGATCAAAAATATAAAACCCTAAAGTAAAAAATACAGAGGTTGAAGACGAACTAATTAACCAAGAACCTTAACTGCCCACGTGAGGACGCCTGGCCAATAAATTTTTTCTTAAATTTCTACAAATATTTTTATTTTATTTTTCTAGTCAAAATGCTACAAGGTAAGGTTATGTTTGCTCAAATGTAAGGATATATTTTCCATCATGTCCCTAGTTCCTAGTTTACATCATGTATGGTGTATCCCGTTCCAATTGTAGAGGCATTCAAGTTCACAAGTTCAAGAAGACGGATCCGAATACTAATATTCTTCAACAAAGTTCTACGATGAGATGTAATTTTGGTATGGATTTAATTTTGTGTTACTTAGATTTTTTACTAAGTATTGGGATACTTTTCTAAAATGTTTTATTTCAAAATGAGGCCTTTTTCAAACTTAAAATTCTTTTATGAGATACCTGTAGGCGGACTTTAAAAAAATCATTTCTATTATTCAAATGGCATTGCTATGTAATTCTAATGATATTACCATCTCGTTAGATAAGTCATTTGATGCCCAGGATCTCATATGGCTTGAACGAGAGTATACGATTTTGTTTTTTCATGGTCGTTTGATAGGTTGTTCAAAGTCACTTCAAACGACATCGCAGTGTTGTTCAAACGACCATATGATCTTGTTCAAACACGATTTCTCCACCTCAACGATGTTTGTTTGCCTATAACAACCTGTTTCGTGAATATTTTTGATTAAGACTTTTTATTTATGCACACTACAGAATAGCTACAAAATAGTCTTAACTTTTTATGGAAAAAATTATTGTTGATTCAATTAAATCAATCCCAATTGATTTTATGAACCATATTTGGAACCCAAACAAGTCTACATCGAAGTTGTTCTTGTGGAGAGCGATCTCCATTACTGATATAGGGGATATGCAAGGGTATTCACTACTGAAGGGGAACTGTGATTCTTTTGATTCTTGAGTGAGTCATTTCTAGTTAAAGGTTATGGTTTTCACGAGTTCTTATAGGAATTCAGTGTAGTATTTATCTAAGTTGTTGTAAGTGGTGATTTGCAAACTTTAGTGAAATAAAGGTTTTGGCCCGGCAAGGATTTTTCCTAAATCTGTGATTGCATGCTTTATTACTTTATTGATTGAATCACATAGATATATGTTTAGGGTTTAATTAAAATTGGAATTTTTTTGAGATTTACATTTAATTAAATATGTTTAATCCATTGAAATATCGAAAACTCTCAAATTGATATCTCATCCTCTTTTACCAATTGGTATCAGAGAAGGTTACTCCAAGTTAACGAGTGATCCTTTTTCCTCAAAATTTTTTTATGACGACAACCATTTTGAAAAATTGAAAATTTTCTAATGGATAACTTATATAATAGGGTGCCCATATTTGATGGCACAAACTATATGTAGACCCCTCTTTCTGTTACCCCCTAACTATCCTTAGGTCCCTAGTACCTCCACTCATCACCGCAGACCCAGGTCATGTCCCGAGCACTGACCTAGAAGCCATCGGGCACTCCCCGGCTCGGTTTGACCAAAAGTCAAACTCTTCATCTCGACTGAGACTCAATGAATCTTCTAAAGGAACTGAATACCCTTTCCAATGGTGCACCCCGTGCGCGATTCCGACTCACCATGCGGACGAACGATCCGTTTGCGTCCGAAACCTGACCTAGAGGCCACCCGAAACTCCCGAGCTCTGTTTGACCTATGTCAACTCTTCAGCTCGACCGAGGCTGAATGAATCTTCGAAGGGAACTGAATACCCTTTCCAATGGTCCATCCCGTGCGCAATTCTAACTTTCCATGCAGACGAACGATCTGTTTCACTTCAAGAGGTCATCGAATGCTTCTCAGAACCGATTGACCAAAGCCAGCTCCCCGAACCGGGTCAAACTCTTTGGAATGTCGAAGTACATCTCCTAACCTTTCTAACTGTTCGTCCCGTGCGTGGCTTTGACTTACCATGCGGACGAATGATCCATTTGCGTCCAAACGATTCCCCATCCAGCGGACCGACAAACGCTTCCGAGCCACATTTGACCGAAAGTCAACTATCGAACTTAGGAGCGGTCCAAAGGACTTTCTAAGTTCTCTTAAATAAATTTCCAACGGTATTCCCCGTGTGCGATTATGACTAATGGTTTGCCCTCGACGACTAATTTTCCGAAAAAGACTGAAGCGCACTGCCAAATGGCAGGTCCTAGACCCTGCCTATCGGCACCTGCCGATAGGTAGTGCCATGGTAATGCCGATCGGCAGACCCCTGGGCCAATAAAAGGAGGCCTTGGCCTCATTTTCAAGGGGATCTCGGATCAGAAGGAAATCACTCTCAGCAAGTCCCAGAAACCTCTCTCGAAGGCAGCGTGATTTTAACTTCCAAACCCCTTTTTCACTTCCACTTTTCATCCTCTCTTTCATCAAACTTGATGAATTAACCACTCTCCATCATCATCCAAGTGCAAGGGCTGGTTTTCAACATTCAAGATCAAGCTCAAAGTCTCCTAAAAGGTCCATCTTTCTCATTTTTCTTTTCAAATCTTCTTAAATTTGCAATAACTTATTTTATTACTTAAGAACTTTTATTATCTTATTTCACATATCCTAACATACTTTTTATCTAGTATTATTTCACATCTCCTATTTTCATATAAATAAAAACCCAAAAACAAGAAAAAGAGGGTTTTCTCATAAATTCCAAATAGGGATTCTCACACTTTTTCCACACTTTGCTCATAACTAAAACACTTTTTCTGCACACTCACACACATTTACAAATAAGAGATTTCTCCATTTGGATTTATGGGATAAACCCCACCCCTCATTTTGTATGCGAACTACTTGGACTTTGATGCCTTTATAGGCTACGTAGGCATCTCGGAGTAAAACCCGAGACTCGAGTCCTTTTCTCACTTTTTCTCATATTTTCTATATTCTCTTTATCCCATTTTCTATTATATTCTATACATTCGTTCTTAGTGACGTGTTATCCCACATGCGTTATTGTTCCCTTATAACAATCAACGATCAACGCAAGGATAATCGCGCAAATCCTATTTACTACATTAATTTCACATTCCTACGGATGACTCGCTTTATCTTTTCCATGATACAAGTCGAGGATTCCTACCTCCATTCTATATATACACATGCACACATATCATAGGGGGAAACATAAAAGGAGAATAGCAAATATCAATGAGAGATCGAAATGGAGGAATGGGTGCCTAACACCTTCCCATTTCGTAACTAAGCCTCCGAACCCTTCTCGAATCATTTTGGTTTCGCACGCACCAGTATGTCTTTGGATGCCATCCTTCGGGGTGGCTCCCTCTTTTTCTTTTATCTATTTTGAGTAAAATAGACTAGCGACTCTAAATCTCTCTACATTTTTCACACCTCACAAATCGACGCCGGCCGAAGCGCTCTCCCGAGAGAGGGGACGCGCGGGACCCGAAGGATCCTTTTTCCCTCCGCGACGGGGATCGGGGATGGCCACTGTGGCGTCTCCGCTGGGGACTTTATTATATTTTGAGGGCTTAACTCTATTTACATGGATGCTATTTTTTCTTATGTTTCCCCCCAAACTTGCATGTTCCCCTTTCTCATGTGTATCCCATGCTTATGCTTATATTCACACACTTGTAGGAATTCTCCATGTACACTTCACACCACGTGCACCTAGGATCACATGTATATCCCCATGTTGCACGCATCACCCATCCATACTTGGTGTACCTTTTGGGGTACTCCTACTTTGCTCCCTGTTTGGCATAATCAAGAAAGGAATTCTCATCATAAGATACTAATAAGAGAATCATGTATGATTCACACGATATCACCAAAGAGCATTGCTATTGACCAAATTTTACCCAGTAACTGGAGGGTCACTTCGTGATGGGCGCTGGTCCGGCAGGTCGCAGTTAGCCTAAGCGATACGACTCTCACCTTCCATTGGCCAAGTACCTTCGACGTATATCGAACGGTTCCCCACATCGTACCGCTTGACCGAAGTCATAATGAGAGGTATATCGCAGGGAATTCCTTTATGTACACCGAGTATATCGAATTCGCTCTCACACGTACCGTCCCCACGAGGTATATGGTGAGGCAATTCACGTACACTCAGGTATATCAAATGTCTTGTCCACACGTACCGATTGTCCGCAAGAGCAAGACGTATATCGTGAAAGTCACGCCAAAGGGGGGAACCCATGCCGATTCACCCAACCAACTGCATACCCGCATATAGGTGTCAAACCTAGGACACGCACTTTAGATTGTCGGTTTCAACCCGAAACTCTGCCGAAATTCCAGGTCAATCTTTGCACATTTTTAAAACGGGACCCTGTCCGCGAGTCTGATTACAAGTCCAAACGTAGCTTTGCATATATTAAGACCCCCACTTTTCCAGGCTCGGGTCCCGTCCAACATTGCATTTAGGAGAATTAAATACAAGTGAGAACATAATATTAATAATCATGCTGAGTTCCGTCTCCAAAAACATTTCTCCCTTTTTATCAAAAAAAAAATCCAAAAAAATTTCTCCCCTTTTATCAAAAATCCAAAAATAGTTTCTCCCCTTTTTCTAAAAAATAAATCTCATCCTACGCCTTCTCAGGTCGATCGCACGCCCTTGGCCTGGCTCCCTATTGGCTTCGGTCTTCAGTAAAATCACCCCGGGGTTTCATCCTCTCCTCTACTACTTCTTTCGAGTCCGGAATCCATCCATCTTCCATGGAGAATGCAGATTAAGCACCAGTCATACAACCGGATCTGCCGACGGTCCTAGCTCAACTCGTGGCCAAGATTGACAACCTCCAAGATGAGCTCCAAAAAATGCAAAGAAACTAAGTTCCTATTCCTCAAGAGTCGAGGCCCTGTTCCCTCGTGCTATGGGTCCACCCGAGCCTATCTGGTTCCCGGAAGAATATCAGCACGCTCCACGTGCCCCTCCTGCCAATGGGCCACCACCTACCCAACTTCCAATGCCAAACATTGCCCAGCCTATGGCTAACTTGCCTATGGTAATTTATCCAAACGAGGAGGAGTTGAACAAAGTTAAAGAAGATCTTAAGATGCTCACTAAGAAGTTTGATCAGGTCAGGATCTCTGGGAATTACACGGACTGCACCCACATGTCTCCTTATCCTATAGCGAGATTACCTGAGAAGTTCAAGATGCCAAATATCGAGAAGTTAGGGGGGAGTGGTTCCCTAATTGTTCATCTTTGCAGTTATCACTGTTCCATGACTCTCCTAGGGGATTCCAAAGAAGTAATGGCCCAACTGTTTCAGCAAACCTTGAAGGATAGTGCCCTCCGATGGTTTTTATCCCTTGAGGAATCCATCATCCGTAGCTGGGAGGACGTAGCCCGAGAATTCATGTCGTAGTAAAAATACAACGAAGAGCTTGAGGTCACCCGTCATGATTTAGAGATGCTCAAACAAAACTCTGGAGAATCAGTCAGTAACTTTATAACCCGATGGAGGGAAAAAGCAGCTACCATGACCAATCAGCCATCTGAGGAAGAACAAGTTAACATAGTAAAGAAGAATTTCCTACCCCATGTTCGAGCAACCATGGGAGGATAGTACTACCCCCACTTTTGAGCTCTCAGAGAAGCAGGAGTAAAAATCGAGGAAGGTCTTGCCAAAACTGAAGTTGAACCGAAGAAGGTGTCCGGACAGTTCACTCCCAGAAAATATGACAAGCCTGCCAATGCTACAGTCTCAACCATTAACAAAATCTCTCAACCAACCACATCATGGGCACCAGAAAGTCTCCCTGTCCCCGTCCGAAGGGAATACACTGATATTCATGCTACCCACTCCAAAGTTTACCAAGCCCTGTTAAGCCGAAACCTTATAAAGCCCCTGGATCCATGCCATTACCCAATCCACTTCCCAAAAACTTCAAGACTGATGCTCATTGTGCCTTTCACAAAACTACCGGCCATACCATCGACCAATGCTTTCACATTCGGAACATAATCCAAGATCTCATCGATCGGGGTACCATCGCCCCACCAGCCAATCCTAAGCCAAACACTACTCACAATCCACTCCCAAATCACACTAATACCATCTTCTTGGAAGAAAACCCAGATTTTGATCCATCAACCCAAATCACACCCCTATGCCCTCCTAAACCTCTTCAAATTTGCCCATATTTCCTCCTACACCCTACTAGCCCCGCTGATCAGGCACTGTCACTCCTCACTAGAGCGTGCATCGCTGTCCGGACCCGTTCTGAAAGTGGAAGTAAGAATTATCAGAGGTATTGAATCAACTCCTAGAGTTCGGGATGAAATTTCCGTCACAGATGGTTATCGATTGCAGAGGTTCAGTGCGCTATTTTTGGAAGCGCAAAAATGGGCCCGAAAGTGAGATAGTTGGGTGATACCAACCGATGAAGTAGGCTTAGATGATGTTGTCCAAATCATGGCGGAAGCATTCAGGCAAACCAACAACATTTGCAGTATCACCGAGTTATTTGGTGCTTTGAAGCTACAAGGGAACCTGGTCCCTTCACCCTTACACATCCCCACAGAATGGGAAGACCTATATGACGAAGCTGTTAAAGTCGTGGAAGGCATTGACTTCGTAGAGGAAAACAGAACTATTGCCACCGGATGGGGGAAGAATTCGAAAATTCAAATGAAGAGCAAGCTTTAGGACGAACTGGCCCAGTAACCGACTTATGTGGGATGATATCATTTGAATAACTCCTCGAAGTAATAAATAGGGTGTCAGAACAGCCTGAGATCGATGAAGGAACGTGATTCATGTTTTTCTCTTCTTCAGTAAATCACATGACCAGATCAGGGAGACATTATCAGGTTTCAAGCTCACTACCAGAAAATGACAAGGGGAAGGGCGTTAAAAACCTTCCTATGCCAGAAATGACCATCGAGGAGAGCAAGATCCTCGATCAACTAAAGAAAACTCAAGCTAACATCACTCTATGGGGGATTTTTATGTCTTCCCAGCTGCACATAAATGATTTAATTAAGTTTCTCACAGGACCCATAGTTCCTCCTTCTACCACACCAGAAGAAGAGATAAATTTGGTCAGATCCTTGACCTCCACCCGAATGCTATCATTCTCTGAAGAGGAAATCCCAAGAATTAGGCCGAATCACAATCATGCACTCAACATCTCCGTCGAAGTTATGGGAAGGGTCGTGCTAATTTTTCTCGTGGATAACGGATCCGCTTTGAATGACTGCCAACTGAGAACCTTCAAATGTCTAGGTCTGAAAGAAAGCAACCTCGCTCCAACCTCCGTCGTTGTGCGCGCCTACGATAACACCCGTCGAGAGATGATGGGATCCATAAAACTTGTAATAGGGGTTGGACCTATAAACCCCGTCATCGAATTCCAAGTCATTGATATCCCGACCTGTTTCAACCTATTGCTCGGACGACCCTAGCTCCACAGTATAAAGGGTGTCTCTTCCTCATTCCATCAAAAATTAAAGTTCTTCGCCGACGGGCGAGACATCAACATTTCGGGTGATGATGAAAATACCAAAGGTGCAAGCACCAGCAGTCCAATTCTTGAGATACAGCATGGGTTAAATGCTATGCTTCTATCAGGATTCCGAGTTGAGCCATCCCTACTCCCGGTAGGGGATGGTTTCAAAGAAAGGGTTTGTCCAGAATATGACCCTCATGGAAATGTCAATGTGATTCAGATGTTAAGAAACATGCACTTCATGCCCGGACTAGGTCTAGGACAAAGGCAGTAGGGGATACTTGAGCCCATCGAACTGAAGAAAACTTTCCCTCCTTGTGGCTTGGGGTATCAACCGTCAGAATAAGAGCTCAGAATGATCCTCCAGACTCGATTAAAGAGAAGATTAGGCTACATCCAGATTCTCCCAGGTGACTCCCTGAATGGACGATTCATCAAAGAGGGCGAGGATTTCCCCTTTTGCAGTTTTCCAAACCATGGTACTACTGCACAGACAAGAAAATAAAGCCTGGAATGGAGATCTTTTTCCAAGATACTTACCCATGGGTCAAAAATTTCCCACATCGCGTACAACCGCTCACCAAAAATATCGAAGAGACTGAGGAAAGTGATTTTGAAGATTCCTTCAACTTGCATACACTAGGGCTGGTACTCTGCATGGTTCATTCAGGCACCACACCATTGGACCCCTCTCATCTGATTAAAGCTGCTGATACACCTATCCTCAACTAGCATGCTGCGCCAGCTCCACCTCTTGAAATCTCCCCTAACCCCAATGTTTACCCTGTTTCTTCTACTGTTGTCTATCCTTGCTCAAATGTAATCGAGACCTCTTTTGATGAGGTTCTCAATGCTGTTTTTCCTATCAATGAAATAAACAAAGATTTTGAGTATCTTGCTGTGCCTTACATTAACTACTTGGATTCTAATCAAACTTTTGATGATGATGATGATTTTATAAATGAATAATTCTTAACTGATATAAATAAGGTTAATAATAAACAACATAACCGCATTCAAGTTAATGAAGAAGAGACTATTGTTATTAATCTCGGTTCTAGTCGCCAACTGCGCGAGATTAGGATAGGGGACACCGTTGACGAGCATGAACGCGCACAACTCGAAGAATTGCTAAAAGAGTTCATGGATGTCTTCGCATGGTCCTACGACGATATGCCTGGTATCGATCTTAAAATAACACAACACAAGATCCCCACTCTCCTAGATTATAAGTCGATTAAATAAAGGTTGAGAAGGCTCCGCACCGAATGGTCACTTAAGGTCAAAGAAGAGGTGGTAAAATAGTTGAACGTAGGTTTCATTCGAGTGATCGAATATCCCATGTGGCTATCCAACATTG
Organism: Sambucus nigra; assembly: GCA_949130495.1. Taxonomy (NCBI): domain Eukaryota; kingdom Viridiplantae; phylum Streptophyta; class Magnoliopsida; order Dipsacales; family Adoxaceae; genus Sambucus; species Sambucus nigra. The sequence continues at coordinate 127,080,809 of OX422211.1, read as the reverse complement.
TACCTGCACCGAAATCAGGAGAAAAGGTTCGAATGTGTGTGGATTACCGAGATTTAAACAAAGCTTCTCCGAAGGATGATTATCCGCTACCCAATATCGACATAATCGTGGACAACACATCTAGTCATGCTCTCAAGTCATTCATCGATGGGTTTGATGGATACAACCAAATCAAGATGCACCCCGACCACCAAGAAAAAACCGCATTCATCACCCCATGGGGAACCTTTTGCTACACCGTTATGCCATTTGGTCTCAAGAATGATGGGGCTACCTACCAAAGGGCTGTCACAGCCATCCTACACGATCTAATTCACAAAGAGGTGGAAGTCTATGTGGATGATATGATTTTCAAGTCCAAAACTAGAGAAGGCCACGCTCCTGCTCTCTAAAAGTTCTTCGAATGATGCGACAGTACCAGATGAGACTCAATCCAAAGAAGTGCGTATTTGGCGTTACAAAGGGAAAACTCTTAGGATTTATGGTCAGTGAGAAGGGGATAAAAGAAGATCTTGCCAAGCTGAAGGCCATACTTGAGATGCCACCCCCCGAACAGAGAAAGAAGTTCGAGGTTTCCTTGGGAAATTACAATACATCAGTCGGTTCATCAGCCATCTAACTTCCATCTGTGAACCAATCTTCAAGCTCCTCCAAGAGGATTCAACCAAGGTTTGAAACGAGGCCTGCCAAGAAGCTTTTGACCTAATCAAACAATATCTGACCCAACCTCCAGTTCTCATGCTACCACAGCCTGGTCTCCCTTTTCTCCTATACCTAACCATAACCGACACTGCAGTTGGGGCTTTATTAGCCCAATACCTTGAAGACTCCCGCAAAGAAAGATCTATCTATTATGCCAGTCACAAATTGGCTGGGTACGAGGTCAACTACACTGCTTTGGAAAAAGCATGTGTCGCACTTGTCTAGGTCATCCAAAAGTTGTTACACTACATGCTCGCCTTCCCCATCAAACTTGTATCCCGAATGGATCATATCAAATACCTTCTTGAGAAACCCTCCTTATCCAGTCAAATGGCCCAATGGTTGATGCTCCTAGCCGAGTTCGATATTGTGTACGTCATACAGAAATCCATTAAAGGAAGAGCCATCTCTGACTACCTCGCAGATTACCCCGTAGAATAAGCTAATGTATGGATCTTCGAATTCCCATAGGAGAATATCCTTTGCACAACCCAGGACAACCTCTAATGGCAAATGTTCTTTTATGGTACTGCCAACAAAAAGGGATATGGCATTGGGATACTCCTGGTTGCCCCGGATGACTCTCATACTCCCTTCGCCATCAAGTTGAATTTCCCCTGCACCAATAACATGATGAAATACGAGGTATGCACAGTGGGCCTCAAGGTCTCTCTCAAGAAAGGTATTCAATTCCTTGATGTATATGGGGATTATTCCCTCATCATCGGTCAAGTGCTCAGAAGTAGAAAGTCAAGGACGAAAAGCTCCAACCCTTTCACGCCCAATTAGAAGAGTTAGCCTCCCAATTCCGAGATATCACCTTCCATTACCTACCTTGAGCAAAGAATAACCTAGCCGATGCTCTCGCTACCTTGGCCTCCATAGTCGACATGCCCGAGGGAACAACAATGACCCCCTTCCTAGTTCAAAAGCAAGACAAATTAACCCATTGCTACCACATTGAGCTCGTCACCACAGAAGATTCTGAGCTAGTCAACTACTGGTACTATGATATTTGGTTCCTCCTCAGGTATGATAGGTATCCCGAGAGTTACAACAAGAACGACTGAGCTACCCTCTGAAGGCTGGCCGCCCAGTACATCATCTGTCATAAAGCACTACTCAGGAGGAATTTTGATGGAACCCACTTGCACTGTATCGCAGGGGCTGACATTTTAAAGAGAATTCAAAAAATCCACAGTGGAAACTATGGGCCCCACATGAACGGTCATATGCTTGCCAAGAAGATCCTCCGACAGGGCTACTACTGGACCACCATGGCCCAGGATTGCACTGCCTATGTTCGGAGATGCCTTAAATGCCAATAATTCTCCAATCTCCGGCATCTCCCTCCGCGGGAATTATACAACATGACTTCTCCCTGGCCATTCTCCACCTGGGGTATCGACATCATATGGAAGGTTATGCCAAAGGCTTTAAATAGGCATGATTTCATCCTAGTTTCCATTGATTACTTGACCAAATGGGTCAAAACTGAGTCATACGAAGTATTAAATGCCAAAAAGGTGGCCAAATTCATCAAGAAAAATATCATCTGCCGATATGGGGTCCCGCACAAGCTAGTGTCAGATAAAGGTTTACACTTCAAGGCAAAAGTCACAGAAATAGTCAATGAGTATGGGATTCAGAGACACAAATCTTCTCCCTACCGACCTCAGACCAATGGTGCAGTTGAGGCCGCCAATAAAAACCTTAAATCCATCATCAGCACGATGACCAAAAGTTATGGGGATTGGTCCGACTGGATCCCGTACGCCCTCTGGGGCTATCGAAACTCAATCCGAACCTCTACTGGGGCTACCCCTTACTCCCTAGTCTACGGCATGGAAGCTATCCTCCTGGTGGAGCTGGAAATACCCTCGCTACGCGTCATGTTTGAAAGCAAGGTTAGTGAAGAAGACTGGTGACAAAGTCGTCTTGATGATCTAGCCCTCCTAGATGAAAGAAGATTAAAGGCTCTTTACCACATACAGGGGAACCATCGCCGAATAGCGCATTCATTCAACAAGAGAGTCAAGGACCGTGGTGTCCGGGAGGGGGATTTAGCCCTCAAGGAGATAATAGAACCCATCTGGGACCCTAGAGGAAAATTTATGCCCAATTGGAGCGGCCCTTACGTTGTGAAGAAAATCTTGTCTGGTGGTGCCACCATGCTCACTGACCTAGATGGAAAGAGATGGCTCGTCCAGTTAATCTGCACCGTCTCAAGAAATTCTACCCCTAGTCCGAAATCTTGGCGCGCTACGACTCCTCCCATCCCCCTTCTATTCTAAAAAAAAAATCTTCATTTCCCTCTACCCAGAACTACGTGGGCCTGATCCTCTATAAAAAACTATTTTAAAACTTTTCAAAAACCGCAGAGGTACGTAGTCAGCTCATACATCTCACACGAGCACGACCCCTTCTTTTTCACAAAAACATATTCTTTTCTTATCTTCGAGAACGACAGTTCATTATAAACATCTACTCGAACAAAAGGATTATGTATGCCTTAGCGATCGGTATAGATAATTCATAATACAAAATTCATCGAAAGGCACAGCTGGGTGATCAGAAACTTGTTTATTTCATTAATAAGAAATTACAGTACGGATTACATAAGAAAAGGAACGGATAACTCCCTCCCCCCTATTACCATAAAAGCACACTTGTTACAGAAATAAACTCCCCAGGAGTCCTACCCACAGCTACCAGAAGAGCCTGCACCCACATCATCTACATCCTGAGGACCCCAAGTTTCCCCTCCCTGAATAGAGTGTCAAAAAACATTCCATGGATCGATGATCCTTAACCATCTTCGAAAAGACCACAAAACCCCCTTCCATAGAGTCAGATAAAATAAACCACCTTTGACTAGTCTCTACTGCCAACATCTTGCTGACTACTTTCCTCCACAACCACTTCATGTAATCTTTGGGGACATGGCAAACCTTCCCGACAGACTGAGAGGGACGGGTCGACGGACGCCTATTCTCCCACAGAGATCTAAGCAACAGAAGCGCTCAGTCAAATCTTCTACCGGAATGAAATTTGAGGTCCGAGGGGGCACGACCTATGCCCAGCCAAATTGATGTAGAAGCCGCCAAGGGAAATAAAAAGAAGTTTGTCTGAGACCAACCAGTCGCACATATGAATACTCTCCTAGCTCTAGAATTGGCTACAACTATCCCCATCAAGGAACTTACCCATACAGCCCACGAGCCCCATGCTCCACAAGCCAATTCTCCTAATTCTCAACATGAAGGCCAACGCGGATGAAGTAGCGTGAAAAGAAATTGGGTACAACCGATAAGGGATACTCTGGAGGAGTCGCCAAACGGAATCTTTCAGACAACCACATGAACATCATCACAGGGCTACCCCTCAAAAAGTCATAACAACCTTCTCTTCAGGCATCCAGGCCATTCAGAGTCTCCATTAATATCACCGCCGCAGGATTGTGATGGTATGACATCCATGAAGTAATGGCTACAAGTTGTGGGTCCACTTGCACCTCTCCAGTCACTAATAGTAATTTTGAAACTAGACCCAGAACAACGGCTGCAGCATAGCCATCATAACCTACTTCCTGTAAATGTACGGACTACAACACTGCCGGGAGGGAGATCATTCCTCCGGCAACCAGTGACCTGGCCGCCGAGGGCGAGATATGAAAAAGCCCAGCCAACAAATCCCTAGGAGAGCGGGAAAATTTGGGTAAAGCCGTAGCAACACTGGGACTCACACCTAGTATGTAGGACAAACTTCTTCCAACCCAAAGAGGAAAACATGGTCTTCGGGGTACCAGAATTGTACCGCCGCTATCAACATATTCCACTCAAAAGGTCGATTGTGCCACAAGGAGACTCAACGCATTTTGAAAGCATCGTAGTCGAAATTATAAGAGCACATAGATTTCAAGGCTTCGAGGAAATTAACAAACTCAATGCTACTAGGGAGAGCCATTTTGTAAGACTAAAAGATAATGGGTAGGCAGATGAGGATACAAAGGTGTGATGAGAACACTCCACCCTTCTCCCTTTTTATACTTAAAAATCCTCACAAGGGACATAATCCCTGCAGAAATCCGAGGGAATCCTACCCCACAAGGTACCAAAGGCTGAAGAGGGTACCAATCAAAACCTTCAAATGATGGGACTGGACTAAACTGCTGATAGGCAGGTCAGGGTGCTTACCGATCAGCAACCCCCCCCCCCCATTTTGGGAAATTCCCCTTTTTCCTCTTTTGTCAAATCAGAAAAATGAAAAAAAGTAAATTGATATTCTCAACAGAATTTCAAAACCCCTTTTTCTCCTTATATAATTTCCGTTTTTAATTAAAAACTTTCCTTCACAAATTTCCAAAAATATTCCTTTTTTTACGATCTCAGCAGCAAACTAAAAAGCGCATGCATTCATTCATTATTAAAATAAAAGATAGCCAAAAAACTACATTGCATTGCATATATATGTTTTCTGTGTTACATCATTTTACAGGAAATAGAAAGAAAAGCCAAAAATAACGGGACTCAGCCCGAACCCACATTCTCTCTCTCCTTATCTCTCTCTCTCTCAAGATCTTCCACCCTTGCGACGCGCTCTCTTCCCCCTACGGCAAGACGATGCGCCCCCATTACCCGAGCCAGAGTCTTCTTCGGATGACGATGATGGCACCAAGAAAGAAAGAACAAGGACAGCATCCCGAATCTGGGCAGTCACCGACAATATCCAATCTCTAATGTCCCTCAGCCAAGTGGTCGACACCCGAATTTGCTGCAAGGAAAAGGCAGAATCAGTATCAAGCAAAGGAAATTAAAAAGAGGAAAAGGACCGAAAGTTTTCTCGCAGGACGAAGGACCTCCTCTGTCAAACCCAGCTCCTCCGGATCCATCGTAAGAGGACGGTGCAACATCGGCACTATCCCTCCGTCAGCCCGTCGGATGTTGTACGAAGGGGTGTGCAACCGCACAAAAGGAACCTCAGAGTTCGCCGCCACCGCAGGTGCCGACGGATCACCACCACAGTGGTAAGACCCCATCGCCCGACTCAAACCCGCAGGAGGGAAAGGCAAGGCGTTATGTATACTGGGCGCCATCAACCAGCTCGTCACAAAGTCCATATATTAATACGGCGTAGCCGTATCTTTGTACAACGCATAGGACTCGCCGATCATTGTCGCAATCCTCTCATCCTCCAACAGCTGTCGCTCCCACCTCATAGACGTAGGAGGCTGCGTAGGTGGCACCACCACCTCTTCCTCGACAATCTGGTGAACCACCCTCTCCCCGAGATACCAGGAATGAACGAACTCATGCGCCAACAAATGCCTCATCTGTGCGTTCACCCCAGTCATCCCCGTATCCTAAATGGCTGTCCCCCAAGGAAAAAAAGGTCAGCGAAAAATCCCCAAGCAGGCATGAGTCAATACAAGATCAGAAGGTGCAAAAACGAAGACTGAAAAGGAAAGGATCTTACCCTACCACTGGTCAGGTCATTCAAGACCTGACACACCGCCTCTAGGGAGAGAGATCCCTTCGACTGTCGGTTGGACTTCTGCCTTCGATACAGTCGGCAGAAGTCCCCAACAGTATCGTCCTTCAAAGAAATCAGTGGGGTGTTACTCCCAATCACCTCGTAGAACCACGTCTGAATTCACAAGCAAAAAGAGACGCATAAGGAAAATGCGAATGCATGAAAGGAAAATGCAAATGCATGAAATGAAAATGCGCAAAGTAAAGAATACCTCAAGGAGATATGTGGCTCCAGTAAAAGTTTGTCGGCAGCACCGGCTGAATGCATCCAAAGAAGAGTAAAGGGTCGCCAAGGTTAGACTCCCCCAATCATAGAAAGGGATGTTAAAAAACATCCTTAAGTATGGCAGAAACCACAAATGGACGATGTCGCCGCTCGACGCCATCATGAAACCTTCGAGTACCAATAAAATGAACAACCGGGCCATCTTCCTCACTTGCAGGCCGTCATGCACGTCAACCACCCTGCTCAGCAAAATATCCTTCAGCAAGGACAGTCAGGTAGAATCTCCAAAACTATCCACCTCACATCACCAAGTGCCGCATACACCGCCTCCGGCCTCACCCGCAAGGAGCGATCCGCCTCTATCTGCTCCCCATCACAATCCAGCCCCAACAGTTATTGCACATCTATGGGAGTCACCGTCATCTCCCTGAAGCCAAAATGGAAAGTGTGGGTAGTGTCCCACCGCCTCTCCCCCAAAGCACACAAGACCGCTGTCAAACGAGGCGTCTCATCCAGTGCAGTCGCCAACCTCCCAAAACCCGCTGATGATACCACCCAGCGTACCACAGGTGGGAGATGCTCCCAAACATCCTTAAGCCCCGTCATCCCGCGGGCACGCATGTTCTTCAAAGAAATATCAGATTAGCAAAAGGAAAAATCTCATCAAAGGTCAAGAAAAAGGGAAAATCACCCAAAAATAAAGAACTGCCAAAGGTCAGGCTACTTACATAACCGTCGGGAATCACTCTCGAAGAGTGATGACGCAATGGCTCCTGCAGCAAGATCCGCTGATCCGCAACCAGCTCGAATGCATCAAAAGCATTCTCAATCCCCAAAGCAAGGGGCACCCTGTCCCTCCAATCCACATTCGCCCAGTCATCAACGGTCAACCACTCCCGGTGGACAGCGGTGCTCACAAAAGCGGTCATTTCTTGAAGATCGGAACGTTAGAACAATTCACAGAGAGAAATCAAAGAAAGAGAGAAGGCAAGAAGCTGTGAAAAATGAAAGGGATTCACCCTCTTTATATAGGATGCCAAGCGCCATGCCGATCGGAACTTCCCCCTTCCATACCGATCGGCACTAACCCCTCACCTTCCCGAGGCAGCCCAAAAGTCTGTGTGACTGCCGAATGGCACCCCTCAGTCTATGCCGACCGGTACCCCCCTTAAAATTTCGTACAAAAATTCCTAAAAAATGCCAGAAAACCCTGAAAAATCTGCAGAAAATTCCTAAAAATCCCAGGAGGGATTTAGAACCTTTTCATCAAGAAAATTTCTCACTCGTTCAGGCAAAACCTCTTTTCCCCAAACGGAACCCTCAAAATGACCTCTCGAGCAATGCGCCCGGATAACCTAATCATCTCCTCAGCAGAGTTTACAAACTCAAATCGGTTATCTCCCCAACGATCAGCTCCTCTACTCAAATCAAAGACACAAAGCCTCCCCAGCCATCGGCTACCCGGTGCGAAACAATATCGCATGGTATTTTCCCCAGCGGATTTAAGAATAATCACTCGCCCCAGGCAATCTCTCTTAAAGGATGATCCAAATCTTCCCCAGCGGAACCTCAAATCCAATTCCTATCCCCAGCGAAACCCCAAATCCAATTCTTACCCCCCATTGGAACTCTTTTCTTTTCCCAAGGAAACACTATCACTCTTGGGTCAGGATTGACCCCCGTCTTGGATCGTCACCTAAGTTAGGTCAGAATTGACCTCAGTCTTTGGTCGTCACCACTCTTGGGTCAAAATTGAACCCGGTCTTGGATCATCACTTGAATAAGGTCAGAATTGACCTCGATCCTCGATCGTCATCACTCTTGGGTTAGAATTGACCCCGATCTTGGATCATCACCTGAGTTAGGTCAGTATTGACCTCGGTCCTCGGTCGCCACCACTCTTGGGTCAGAGTTGACCCCGGTCTTGGATCGTCACCTGCGTTAGGTCAGAATTGACCTCAGCCCTCGGTCATTACCACTATTAGGTCAGGATTGACCTCAGTCTTGGATCGTCACCTGAGTTAGGTCAGAATTGACCTCGGTCCTCAGTCGTCACCACTCTTGGGTCAGAATTGACCCCAATCTTGGATCGTCACCTGAGTTAGATTAGAATTGACCTCGATCTTCGGTCGTCACCTGAGTTAGGTCGTAATTGACCTCGATCTTGGATCGTCACCTGAATTAGGTCAGAATTATTCTCAGTCCTCGGTCGTCATGACTCTTGGGTCAGAATTGACCCCAGTCTTGGATCATCACCTGAGTTAGGTCAGAATTGACCTCGGTCCTCGGTCGTCACCACTCTTGCATTAGAATTGACCCCGGTCTTGGATCGTCACCTGAGTTAGGTCATTATTGACCTTGTTCCTCGGTCATCACCACTCTTGGGTCAAAATTGACCCCGATCTTGGATCGTCACTGATACGGCGTAAATATTTCGTATTTCACCCGTTAACGTATGCGTTATTAGCCCCCTCGGGTACCTTAATTCCTATATTTATGCTGGATAATCAGAAAACCTCCATTTTATATGATAACATGCTATATGAGGTATATTTGGGCTTTTGTAGGGATTACAGGTGCTAAGTATGAAGTTGGATGCATTCCGGCGAAGTTCCGTACACAACCGCACGCGCAAGGGCAATTTAGTCATTTCACAATTTGGGTAACTGGCCCAATGTCTTCACGAAAGTTGAATCCCTTTGAACAAGCTTCGCGTGGTCGCAAATGGTGCGCAATTCTGAGTCCGAACGAAGAAGTTACGGGCTTTTGAGCGGAAGATAATTTCAAACCAACCCAAAACAGAGGAAAGATTCAAGACCTGTAGGTCCGAATCGATTCGCCCCTTTTGCGAATCGATTCAGTTGGAGACAGTGCCAGTTCCTCTATTTTCGAATCGATTTGGATTCCAGCCGAATCGATTTGCCCACCATTCTGAATCGATTCGGATTTCACCTGAATCGATTCGCCCCTCTCGCAGCCTCGAGATATTCTCCAACCGAATCGATTCGGCCCAATGCCGAATCGATTCGGCCCTGCTGATATTTGTTTTTCTTCCCTTTTATTTACAAGTTTACCATGGGATTGGTTTTTGTATAAATACTCTTTCTCTTCATTTTGAAGAGGGATATATTCAGATTTTAGCTTTGATTAGGGTTAGGGTTTTGGGAGCTTTTCTTCTTCCTCATTTGGTGTGACAACTTTTGGGTGTTGTAAGTTGGATTTCCATTACCCCTACCATTAATATAGTTTGTATTTCATTCATTTCTTGCTTTCTAGATAATTTACATGCTTTGTTAATTAGTTTACTTGATTTATTTCTTGCTTTCTTGGTTTAATTAGTTGTAATTTAGTTTAATTCATGTATTGCCCTTAGATAAATAGGGTCGGAATTTCGTTCTGCCATTTACGGGTTTGGACCTCGAAAGTTAGGGTTTCGTGTAAAATTACATTTAATTGAAACCTCGCGTATTAAAGTCGGATTATTATGCGTTTAACTTTCTTTGTCACGCAACGTTAGTGTTTATAGCGATTATCCGAATTTAATCCGCGTGTGTCCATTTTTTATTAAATGTTTAATCTCGCAACTTTGGATTAAATTCCTTATTGCGTGATGTTTATGCTTAATTAAAAATGCTCGATTAAATGTTTTCGAACCGAAACTCTAATTAGTAGTTGTTTCGATCCGTTTGGTAGGATGCAATCCCGATCCTCGCTTTCCTTTAATTTAGCTTTAACTTATTCTTTTCTTTTGTCACCATAACCACCCATCACCTTTTCATTTATTTATTTTACACTTTTATTCCTGAAATAATTAAACAATTAACATCTAAAATTCAATCACTCCCTGTGGATTTCTTACGATACCCGACTTACCGCTGTGCTTGCTTGTCAAGTGTAGTAGTAGCTTAGGTTCTTTTGTATCGCGACGGCGAAACACACAACGATTGTGTCCTCACACGAACACACTTTTTTCGCCCGGTCAGTCACCTGAGTTAGGTCAGAATTGACCTCGATCCTCGGTCATCACCACTCTTGGGTCAGAATTGACCTCGGTCTTGGATCATCACCTGAATTAGGTCAGAATTGACCTCGGTCCTCGGTCCTCGGTCGTCACCACTCTTGGGGCAGAATTGACCCTGATCTTGGATCGTCACCTAAATTAGGTAATAATTGACCTCGGTCCTCGGTCGTCACCACTCTTGGGTCAAAATTGATCCCGATCTTGGATCGTCACCTGAGTTAGGTCAGAATGGACCTCGGTCCTCGATCGTCACCACTCTTGGGTCAGAATTGACCCCGGTCTTAGATCGTCATCTAAGTTAGGTTAGAATTGATCTCGGTCCTCGGTCGTCACTACTCTTGGGTCAGAATTGATCCCGGTCCTCGATCGTCACCAATAATTAGGTCAAAATTGACCTCGATTATCAAACCTTTGCCCTAAGCCCGCAGATTTGGCTTTGATCAGCAGAATTGATCATCCCCATCACACTCCTTAGGCCCTCTGAATTGGTCACCCTCGCTTCCTTAGGTCCTCGGAATCGACCTCGACCCTCTGAATCGGTCATACTCTCTCAGAAGCACCATGCGGTGTCTAATCGATGGCTATCATTTGTTCCACACTCACCCATCGAGGGGTTCTGTAGACACCTCATTCTGTTACCCCCTAACTCTCCTTAGGTCCCTAGTACCTCCACTCATCACCGCAGAACCAAGTCATGTCTCGAGCACTGACCTAGAAGCCATCGGGCACTCACCGGCTCGGTTTGACCAAAAGTCAAACTCTTGATCTCTATTGAGACTCAATGAATCTTTTAAGGGCACTGAATACCATTTCCAATTGTTCACCCCGTGCGCGATTCCAACTCACCATGCGGACGAATGATCCGTTTGCATCTGAAACTTGACCCAGAGGCCACCGGGCACTCCCGGGATCTGTTTGACCTATGTCAACTATTCAGATCGATCGAGGTTGATTGAATCTTATAAGGTAACTGAATACCCTTTCCAATGATCGGTCCCGTGCGCAATTCTGACTTTCCATGCGGACGAACGATCCGTTTGACTCCGAGAGGTCACCGAATGCTTCTTGGGCCCGGTTGACCAAAGTCAACTCCTTGAACCGGGTCAAACTCTTTGGAATGTCGAATTAAATATCCTAACCTTTCTAACGGTCCATCCCGTGCACGGTTTTGACTTACCATGCGGATGAACGATCCATTTGCGTCCGAACGATTCCCCGTCCAAAGCTTTCGAGCCACATTTGATCAAAAGTCATCTCCTAAACTCGGAAGCGGTCTAAAGGACTTTTGAAAGTCTCTGAAATACCTTTCCAACCGTCTGCCCCGTGCGCTATTTTGACCAACGATTATCCCACATGCGTTATTGTTCCCTTATAACAATCAACGATCAATGCAAGGATAATCGCGCAAATCCTATTTACTACATTAATTTCACATTCCTACGGATGACTCGCTTTATCTTTTCCATGATACAAGTCGAGGATTCCTAACTCCATTCTATATATACACATGCACAATATCACAGGGGGAAACATAAAAGTAGAATAGCAAATATCCATCAGAGATCGAAAGGGAGGAATGGGTGCCTAACACCTTCCCATTTCGTAACTAAGCCTCCGAACCCTTATCGAATCATTTTGGTTTCGTACGCACCCGTTTGTCTTTGGATGCCATCCTTCAGGGTGGCTCCCCATTTTTCTTTTATCTGCTTTGAGTAAAATAGACTGGCAACTCTAAATCTCTCTACATTTTTCACACCTCACAAATCGATGCCGACCGAAATGCTCTCCCGAGAGAGGGGACGCGCGGAACCCGAAGGATCCTTTTTCCCTCCGCAACGGGGATCTGGGATGGCCATACTATACATATTGGAAAGCCAACATGAGATCTTATTTAAAATAAAACAATGAAAGAGTTTGGCTTATATGTGAAAGAGGTAGGAATCCTCCCACTATCACCGTTAATAATGTCATTATTCCAAAACTTATGCCTGATTTATACTAATGATGAGTTTAATTGGAGTAACTATAACTCTAGAGGCTTAGTACGATTTTTAGAATCCTCATCTCTAAGGATTTTCATTGTATTATTATGTGAACCGTGTCAAAAGAGGCATGGGATAACCTCCAGTTGATACATGAGGGCACCAATGCTGTTAGGGCATCAAAATTGCAAAATTTGATCACTTAGTTTGAGACTATGACTATGATAGAGTGTGAGTGTTTTGATGAGTTTTATGCTAGTTTGTCATACATTGTTAACATGAGTTTCAATTTGGGTGAGAAAATTAATGATTTGAGAGTCGTGAACAATATTTTTAGGTCTCTCCCATCTCGGTTTATTCCTAAGGTCGTTGCTTTAAATTCTTTGGGTGAATTAGATTCACTTATGTTAGAAGAACTCATAGGAGACCTTCAAATTTATGAGATCGACAGTTTTTCCAAAACCATTAAGACTAAGGATAGAGGGATAGCTTTAAAGACTCAAGTTAACAAAAGGAAAAAAGAGAGAGTTTGTGATTCTGATTCTGATTCTGAGGGAGATGTTGATTTTATTAAATTTTCCTTATTTGCACAAAAATTTAAAAAGTTTCTCAAATTTTCAAAAGAAAATTGTTCCAATAAAAAGATTTTTGAGAAAAACAAAAATGAAGACGGGGTCAAGGATAATTGTGAGAAAGAGGAACATATGAGATGTTATGTGTGCGGGGGTAGAGCACACAAGGAATTTGAGTATCCCACTATGCTAAAGATAAAGAGCAAGAAAGTTGCTAATACATCCATTCTTAGAGCTAGTAACATCGAGTTGGAAAGTGCGTTGCTTTTATGGATAATCTTGTGATTATATTTAGTTTGTCCCATGATAATGAGGACACTTGTAAACATGAGATCATCGATGATATTTCGAGCCATTCGGGAGATAGTGAGTGTGGGATGAGATCGCAAGTGAGGAAAAAGGGGATCTCCAAAAGTAGTTTAGAGATTTGTACCCCAAGATGTTGAAAAAGAAAATTTTGAATAAAGAGTTAGGTCTTAAGGTGTTATATTTGCAGAGAGAGATAGAAGTTTTGAAATTGTGTGAGGTGTCAACGAGTCAACTCAAGAAGATGAGAGTTTCTTTATATGAGGATTTGATCGCCTTAGGCAGGGAAAAGAGTTAACTTGAAGCCCATCTATCCCACCTTGAGAGAGATCTCAAACATACCCGAGGGGTTAAGGTCATTATAGAGGATACATCAAAGAAAATTGAAAAGATTCTCCTCCGTCTTTCTTTGGTTAATGTTGAAAGACTACGAATATATTATGACGGTGCGTCTACTTACCGTGTTTCACCCGAGACGGTTCCCGAGTTTGTGATAGATCCATATGTCTGTCAACCTAACCCACCTAGGCATCAGTTTCACCATAGGATAGTGCTTCCTAAACATTTTTAGAGAGGTGTTCCCAGGCCCTTATATGTTTGTTCCCATTGTTAGAAAACGGGACACCTTAGGGAATTTTTCTTTAAGTTGGGTAGTGTGTCTCATAGGTTTTACCTCGTTATGCTACTACAAGTGTTCCCAAACTCACACCCACACATGTTACTGCACATGCTACCACACATAACTTGAGAGATTTTGAACACTTTCGAGAGCAAGTTGAGTATTAGGTCAAAACTTCACACAATTTGAGGGATGTTTTTCATAGGATGTCACCACATTGGAAAACACCTCTGGACCTAATCATAGAGGTTTAGACTTGTTTGCTAGAATAGATTGATTTTCATGTTCATAACTTTATGCCTATTACTAGTGTGTATAATATTTATATTTATTTTTCCATTTTTGATGTATTTTTTGAAAAATTCAAAAAGAGTTTTATTTTCTTGAAAATTTATGAAAAAATACAAAAAGATATTCTATTTTTAGAAAAATTGAAAAGGGCAAAAATATTTTATTTTGATAAAATTTTTGAAAAACACAAAAATATTTTTGTATTTCTTTTTATACCATCTATGGAAGACCGACAACACTATTGTTCTCACTGATAGCCCGTACCTAGGTTTTATGTTCTAGTGGTACGAATTAAAATCCCCTGAAGGGTCCTCAAGATATGATCTTCCACAAAGCGTAATCTCCAACCGATAGTAAGTAGCATAGGTATGTCATACACATAATAATTCAACCAATAGGTACATACACACAACCTATTATAATCATTATGTACTCGCACAACCCAAATATCGATATACATATGTAGTATCTTTCCCCTAATACCCATGTTACGTTGTCATTTATGATTACTCTCTCTATCATATTCTACTCAACATGCTCCACACGTTTAAGACCTTTAATTTTTCAAAAAGGTATACCCAGTAGTTAACTCAATCATCCCACGACTAGACTATATAATGAAGCCACTCGGGAATAACGTAAGTCTCTCTCTCTCTCTCTCTCTCTCTCTCTCTCAGATTAACCTTGTAAGATTTTAACTCGTCCGGGCAAAATATTCGAACTTCTAAAATCTCATTAAAAGTTGGGGAATTTTCGTTCGAACGAACTCAGACTATGGATTCTCGTTAGAAGTTTATTCGAATGAACTGAACTTCTGAAATCTTGTTGGATAGGTCGTTGGTATCTCGTTCGATGAGATTACCGAACTTCATCCCTGACCTCTGAGACCTGCATTTTTCCAACTTTTTCATCACACAAATCATCCAAAACTTTACTGAACTCAAATCCAACTATCCTAAATTATAACCACTACTAATTGAAGGATTTCTAATACATTTTTAACATGAAATCCTTACAATTTCATCATAGATTAAGATTAATATCTTAAATCCTCAAAAAGCTCGAAGTTCCCATAATCACCTTTTATGAACAATTAAACCCATATTTAATTTCGTAATTTCAACATATAAAACCTAGGTTTATTATCCCAAAAATATTGTTATTCAAGTACATGCAAAATTTATACCACAATTATTGATTAATACCCAATTTCAGTTCCAAATTCATAATATCATGGGTAAATCATCAAATTAATCTAACATGGACATTATATGCTCTAAATTAAGCAAGATAAACACTTTCCTTATCATGAAGGTCTGAATCGTCGAATGAAATAGGTAGAGAATCATTCCTCTCTTCCCGATCTACATGTTGATTATGTTTTTTTTTCGTTAAAGGTTACTGTGTTTGGCCTTAGAACTCCTAAGAACCTCTTCTCCTTCTTCCTCTTGGAATCTCTCTTGGGTTTACCAATTATTTACCCTAACTCTCCCATATACATGCAAATATATTTTTCCAATTTTCGACCATTAATTAGGCCTAATTTTTCAAAGGACAAAAATACCCCTCCGGGGTGTCGGGTTGGCCTAAAATAACCCCGAACTCCTAACTAAACCCCTGACTAGACTATTTTGACTATTTGGACCCTTCCAGACACACTGGCGTACTCAAAACGGTGATCTGAATTACCAAAAATAAAATTGCGTTATTATTCCTCATTTAAGTTCTGACACGTCTCACATGCGCGTCCCCACTAAGTTTACTATAACTGTCGTATTTTTCACACACGACAATTATATTATATTCTCATTATTGATATTACTCGTTCACTAAGTAATATTCAACATAAATAAATATTAATCCTCATCTCGCTAATTAATATCTATTTTTAACCCAGATAAATTTCCCAGATAATTCCATTTAATTAAATTAATCACAAAATTTAAAAAGCAGAAATTTACGGGGTATTACACTTTATTCAAATGAGACCTTTATATAATAAACCCTAAAATAATTGACACATATAAAAAATTATTAAAAGTTATGAAAGTTTGATCGATTTTTTAAAAATAACAAAAGAAGTTATTTTGAGCTGATTTTTTATATATGGATCCCTTGAAATATTTCAATACCATATAAAAAAATTTAACTCAAATTTTTTTTTTAATATTTTAGAGAAATAAGTTTGTTCCTGTAAGTATGTATATTTGGAATGTATGAGAACCGCTCTCTCTCTATCTCTATCTCTCTCTCGTACATATCAAATATACATGTCGAGGGTATATACCAACTTTTTTAAAATAGTAAAAAAAATATTTTTCCTTGAATTTTCTCGTGTTGTATTTAAACATTTTGAGAGACCTATATAAAAAAACTTATCTCAAAATAACGTTTTTTTTTATTTTTTAAAAAATCGATCAAACTTTACCCTTTTTAAACACTTTAAAAATCATGAAAGTTTGACAGATTTTTTTAAAAGAGGAAAAAACGTTATTTTGAGTTGATTTTCTTATACGTGTGTCTTTAAATATTTAAATATCACATAAAAAATTCAACTGAAATATTTTTAAAAAATTGGTTTGCTTCAGCAAGTATGTATATTTGGTATATATGAGAGTCTCTCTTTCTCTCTCCCTCTCTCTCTCTCTCTCTCTCTATATATATATATATATATATATATATATATATATATATATATATATATATATATATATATATATATAGAGAGAGAGAGAGAGAGAGAGAGAGAGGCCCTCTCCTGTAAGGACTCCTTATGGTGCAAACCTCGGTACATACAATTTTTTTAAATAGTAAAGAAATGAATTTTTTGATGAAATATCATGGATGATCTTCATGCCAAGAAGATAATCTTAAATTTTTTTTCATTAAAAAATTCAATAAAAAAATAGTTCAGATGAGGTGATATGTAAAAAAATTGTATAAATATGCATTTTCGATCGTTGAAATATTGACGATCATCTCACCCACTTTTTGATTGATTTTTGTATGAAACTTCATGGATATGATCTCGACAGTGAGAAGATCACATCCATGATGTTTCATTATAAAATTCAATCAATAAAGTGGCTGGCACCGACCCAATATTTCAATGGTTGAAAATGAATATTTATGCCATTTCTACATATCCCCTCATCTCAATAGTTTTTTTGTCGAATTTTTTGATGAAAAAATTTGGAGATTATCTTCTAACCGTGGTCATCATATTCATGAAGTTTCAACCAAAAAAAAAATATTTTTTTACTATTTTAAAAAAATGGAATGTACCGGGGTCTGCATCATAAGAAGTCCTTACAGGAGACTATATATATATATATATATATATATATATATATATATATATATATATATATATATATATATATATATATTATGTAATGAATATAACAAATTTCTATACATATTTAATAATAATAATAATAATAATAATAATAATAATAATAATAATAATAATAATAATAATAATAATGATGATGATGATGATGATGATGATGATGATGATGATGATGATGATGATAACAAATGGAGTACAAAGATAATTTGTATCTGAGGAAAAGTATCATGCACTTAGGACAGTACATGATAATTTTCATAAAGATATGACATGAATACGATAAGCATCACACATATCACACACTATAAAGACAAAAAAATTATATTTACAAATGTGTCATGTTTTTTATAGTATTAAATACGGACACAAAATACCCTAAATACATTATATTTTTATAGGAATATTTTTTCAATATTTTAATGGGGGTTTACATATTAAAATAATAATTGTATTGGGCTTCTATTCTATTTGCGCTAATTAAGTGATCTAATTAGTAGAGCCCAATAAGACATCTAAAAATGAGTATGAACTTTGTAATGTATGCTTACTCATGAGTCACCTACTGGTTACTCAAGTATCGTGTTACTCAAGAGTAACCTATTGGTCACTAAAGAGTTACCTAATTAGAATTTATGGGGTTCTAATTAGATGCCTATAAATATAACGAATGGTTTTTGCCTCCAAGGCTAATTCACTCAAAAGACTCTCCTCCCCATTCCCATAATTGAGAGAAAACTCATAGAGAGAGAGGGATTAGTCTGTGGAAGACCTCTAACCCCCAAGTCTCAATCATCACTATAAGGACACAAATTTCCAATTGAGTCCTTTGTAGTTTTGGCTCAATTTCGAACAAAAATATTTGAGTCATAGGATAGTGTTTTTGTGTATCTTCCAAGCTTATAGCATATTAAAGTTGTAGACGTTGCGACCTTTCTTTTCAAGAGAACATCATTGCCGAGTTTTCGTGCTACGTTTCACATCATCAACATCATATTTCAAGTCTCCAAAGGTATGAATGCTTTTATATATTTGTAGGACACTTGGGATAATTTTAATGGGTGTAAGTATATTGAAAATGAATTTTATTTTCAGAAGGTTTCTTCAGAACTTTGTATAAAATGTTTTTGGGCTTAATTTTGAAAAAGAATGTTCTGTCACTTCGTTCGATATTGTCGTTCGAACGAGTTTTTCGTTCGAATGAGAATGTCGTTTGAACGAGTTTGCCAACGAATTTTTCCAATTGTCCTCTGGAACATCGTTAGATAGATTATTCGAACGAGACTTCGTTCGAATGAAAATCTCGTTCGAAGGAGATTTTCGGCGGGAAAATATTTTGGCAGTTTTCTCCATGTTTCCACTTCTTTTGTCCCACTAACTTTTGCTCGATTTAATATGTGCGGGAACAAACTTTGAAAAAATAATGTTTTCATCTCCTACAATCTCTAGAGAGAGTTTTTGAGAGTTTAATTCCTCCATAAAAATGTTCAAGTATTGAGTGTGTGTTTTTTAAGAAAATTCTTAAACACTTTTGTTTACACCCATATTAGTTTATTGCAAGTATCACATATATATATATATCTTGCTTGGAGAGTGTTTTGGCAGGGGGTTATACTCTACCGAATTGAAGAGTTCATTTGGGTTTACTTCTGCATCCCATAAAGAAGAAGTTCATTATTTTGCCACAGCAAACTCACACAGTGAAAGGCATTGTGCGAGGGTTGACGGTTGTCCTAAAAGCTTCATTGGTGGATTCCAAGGTTCTGGTAGATTTCGGGATTGTCCACCAGGCGGAGGTTGGTACAAGAAGACGCATCAGGGGCTTGAAGGGAGTCGAGTCGAGTTGAGTAAGTCATTTTCCTTGTACTTGTAAAAATATCGTACTTAGTGGACTTAAGGCTAGGGTCGTCCGAGGTTTATTCCATTTGAGTTTTCCTCGTACATCGCGGCGTAGTGGTTGTGAATTTATTTTATCTTGTAAATCAGCTAAAACGCAAGCTTAGGATTAAAAGATAAAATATGGTTTAATTCAGATTCTTGTTTAAATTGGTGCTATAATTTAATTTGGGTAAAATTTAAGTTAATTTAATTCAAGTCGAAAATTTAATTTGTTAAATATGGTTTGGCCTAATTTGGTAATATTGAAAATATTGTGTAGGTAAATTTTAGGACTCGTGTTAAATTAATTTTGGGCTCAAAGTAAATTCCTCATAGTTAACTTCAAGCACTATTTTGTTTGTGTGAAAATACAAAAATTAGTTCGCGTGGGTGCGTGTGTGTGTTCACCATAATTCACTTATTCAAGTTTAGTTTTAATTTTAATTTTAGAAATTAAAATTTGTCATTTGAGTGTGTTGAATCATCTTTATTCCGCATTAAAGGAAATTATATTTAAAAATTTAAAATTGGGGGTCCTTGCACCCTCTTCAAATTGGTAGGAGAGCAGGAGCGCTAATTTATAGTGTTAAGGTCCATTTAAATGTTTTTGACTAAAAATGGAATTTTCTCCATTTTCAAAATTTCCTATTTTCGATGGTTCCAACTACACGTATTGGAAAGCGCGTATGAAATTGGCACTTTAGTCTATCGATGAGAGGGTTTGGTTCTCAATTGTTAACGGGTGGTCCCCACCCACATATTTAGTAGAAAATAAGCGTGTTCCCAAACCCGCCGATAGATGGAGTGAGAATGAATTTAAACTTGTAAATTTTAATTCTCGAGGTTTAAATGCCTTGTCACGGTCACACCGGATGAATTCCGACGCATTATGACATGACTAAGGAAGCTTGGGATATTTTACAACTCACACATGAAGGAACTAGTGCCGTAAAAGATTCTAAACTCCAAAACCTCACCACTCAATTTAAAACCATCAAAATGAATGAAAGAGAAACATTTGATGAATGTTATGCTAGACTTTTCGATATAGTTAATTCATCTTTTAATTTGGGAGAGAAAATACCCGACGACCGAGTGGTAAAGAAAATTTGAAGGTCTTTACCCGATAGATTTATTCCTAAGGTGATCGTATTAAATTCTTTACCCACTTTAGCATCTAGGAAATTAGATGAGCTCGTAGGTGATTTACAAACCTATGAACTAGACATGTTTCCCTCTAAAGCTGAAAAGAAAATAGATAAGGGTGTTTCTTTGAAAGCCCGAAAGAAGGAAAAACAGGTAGTAGAGAGTAAAAGTGATAGTATCTCAGAGGACATGGCTATGTTTGCCAGGAAGTTTCATAAATTTCTTAAATTTAACAAAGATAAATTTAAAAATGATTTTAAGAAATTTGAAAATTCTAAGCATGATGTAACACCCCGCTTAAAATAATAACGGGTGGCCAGCCCTATACTACATTAAATCAGGAGTTTCAGATGGTCCAGTCTCAACACCAACAATCGGTACTACATAATATAGGACTAACTACCCGACATCATATAAGCGAGATGTTAAAATTTAATAAAATATGCAACAGACAACAAACCAACACTATAACACCACTAATAAGAAAAGAAAAATGCATATAAGAACTATGATAAATGAAATGCTAGAATAAAATGAAATAAATAAATACAACTGAATATACCACAAGGAGATAAACCCGAATAAGCTGTCGAGTCACAGCCAATACAATAGCAGAAATGGAATAAGTGTAAACATATATAAATATCCCTTGGGTACAAACTCGATATATAACATGAATCCTACCTAGAATTTTAAAGAAGTAGGAAGCGGCAACATGATACATCCCGCAACAGTCCGCACCTGTCACGGCTCCCAAGACTCTGGATAGAAGGTCATCCAACATCCATGAGGTAGGACACCTGTAATAGTATATATATATACCTGCAGGAGAGAAAAGTAAACGGGTCAGAGCACGAGTTGTGAAAAATATTTAGCAAGTGTGTTAACCGTGCATAATAAATATCGGTGCACTTATTTCATAATTAAAGTGGAATCGCACTCTCGTGGAACCCCAACTCACCTCTCATCTAAAGGCGCGCACCTATTCGCGTCCTCAAATTTTAGTTAAATTACCCCCATTTATTAGGACAACCTAACTTATCATAGGCCTAGTCTATACCCACAAGATCTACCTTCCTATCATAACCCAAGAATCCACCCCTTTTCTAAACACGGTTAAGTATTTATTTTCAATCATAAGTGCCTTATTAGACTTACTGGATTTCGATTTATAATTTAATCAATTGTAGTTCTAAATAAGTTACCCATATGCATTTGGGTTGAAACATATGATTTAATTTCTAATTAATAAGCATGCAAAATTATTATTGACACAACTTCCCTCCAATTTCAACGTTGCGCTGCGTTTCGTGCGTAGGGTGTCTCGTAAAGCGAAATCCAAACAAGGAACCACCCAGTTACACTACTCCTTGTCAACGTCGATCCTGGAGATCCATTATGCCACACATAAATATCGGCAAAAATTCTCTCTACTCTCAATAATGTACTACATTTCGTGCGTGGGGTGTCTCGCAAAGAGAAATCCAAACAAGGAACCACCACGTTACACTACTCCTTGACAATGTCGATCATAGAGATCCATAATGCCGTACATACCATAATTGGCAGAAATTTTCTCCAATCTCAACACTGCACTGCGTTTCATGCGTGGGGTGTCTCGCAAAGCGAAATCCAAACAAGGAACCACCTCGTTACACTACTCCTGGATAATGTCGATGCTAGAGATCCACAATGCCATGTATACAATATTATACTACTACTACTACTACAACTAACATCACCAATAATATCCTTGGGATGATGCAACCGAAATATTCCTTAAATGCGATACATCAGCCTCCATCAATCTAGTACACCATAATCATCCAAGATGTACTCTACAAAGATTCTATATCATTTCATCTATAGGATATACAAATATATATAGAGGCATTTCACTCTAACCATATATATATACACACCATCATCCATTCCCATGACCATGTATACATACCATATATGATGTACAAAGGCCATGTACAAATAAATACCCGGCTATATATAGCGCCGATAAACTGCATCAATGTTATCATCTTCCCAGTGCCCGACTCACGTAGCAATACTGGGGCCACCATGGTGGGACTAAACGACACCCATCTCGTGGTAAACTCACGCACACGACGTCCTGGGAAGTGGTCATAGCTCCAAACCGGCAATGAGACGAAACATACCCACCACGTCTCATCCCAAAAATATAAAAATGTAAATCACATAATAACACGCGGGACGACTATGACCTGGGGAATATCCACGTCCTGCTTTTCTAGCCAGGATGCTCACCCTCTACGCGCGCAACTTCACAGTGGTAGCATGAGCGGGGTATGCTTAACCAAATAAGTATATATATCATTCACATGCATAATATATATACATCCATATGATCCAATCATATAATTAAACATTAAACCATCATATACGGTTTAAGTATCCATACCACATTTGTCCACAACATAAATACATCCATATTCTCATGTATATATAGATATATAAACATATATTCACATATCTTTATATATGTATACAGACTAATTTTTCGTTCACATGTATAAGATATCTATATACACTAGGCTATAAGTATGTAATATCCTCAATATACAAGCCGTCACCACAAACTCATTTAATTTACCTCGATAGGTGAATACAATCCCTCACTTGAACCATATTCAATCACTTTTCCTTTGATGAATAGTCTCCCAAAATCATATGTATTTATATATACATATATATTCAACCTTAAGGTTATCACCCAAAATTTTGTGTAGGAATCCATCACTACACATTTCATCCATATTCGAAAGTACATAATCACCTTTAGTACTATTTAACCATAGGCACACACATGACTTAATAGTCTAAAACCTCAAATTATTCCAACCTCGTTTCAAGTATTGGAATCTCAATGGTTATTTCCCCACAATTACGTGTGAACTATCCTAACTAGAATTTATGCTACCGCTTATTCTAGTCGATAGTACGATCCCAAGCGTTCCCAATTTCACCTATGGTTCATATAAATCTCAGGAACCCTTACTCCTATTGAGTTATCAATTGTTCCTCAGTCTAAACATTTCTAAGGATATGAGACCCCTCACTCTTTAAGAGTATGCGACCACTCTCTTCCATTTGGCCCCAAATTGTATCTTAACAATATCCTATCCTTATAAGGATTTGGCATAAATGTCGGCCTAGAAATTTCACCATATACATAGATATATTCTTCTCCAATTATTCCAAGAAGTCCCCACTATCATATACTAAGTGAGAGACCTCCCTATAAGTCTCCAAAATATCTCTTACTTCATAAGAGAAAGCCTCAAATTAATAAACCCAACCAAAAAGGGCTAGAGGTCATCCTAGAAAACCCCCCTAAAATAGCCCATTAAGGAAGCCCCTAAGAATAAACTCCAAAAGAAAAAGGGGAAAAAGGTTTTCCCGTTCTTGGGCTAAAAATAGGGGACCGGTCGACCGGTCCCAGACCCCCGGTCGACCGCAGGTCCAAAATTTTGCCTACGAAGGAATTCAGTTGGCTTTTCCCTTAAGGCGCGGTCGATCGGTCCCCAGATCGCGATTAACCGACCATACCAGTTATCTTGGCCAATTTTCCCATTTTCAGCAAAACCCACGAATTTAAACCCTCAAATTTCCATTCTAACCTACAAATCTTTATCACAACATAATTCCAAGCAAAATAAATCAACCCAAAGTTGATCCCAACCATTTCTACACCATTAAACCCATATTTAAACATTGATTTCAAGATTTAACCCAAAAATTTAGGTTTTGATGTTAATACCCAAAAATCCATTTCTTTAACCCACAAATTATGAAATGAAATACACAAATAGCTATTTCGCAAGATTAAACACTTTCCTCGGATTTGTAGAGGTTGGATCGTCCTCGATGTCGCGATTGGGCCGGAAATCTCCAAGCTTTTCTTCCTCTCTCTCTTCTTTTCTTCTTCTTTCTCTTCCTTTCTCTTTTTCTTTCTATTTCTCTCTTTGTCAAATGAGAAGGCTTCATCCGTAAGCCTCTTAAATCCCTTAAAATAATGAACCCAGATTTAAATGTTAATACGCACTTTAAATGACTCGTTTACACTAATTCGAGTCAAACTAACTTAAAAATATTCCGGAGCCGAAATAAAACCCAATGACAGTCATTTTAACTATCTCGACCCTTCCGGGATCAATGGTACCCTCAAAATCATCATCCAAAATACTTTAAAATATTCTCTATTTTTGGACTTAAATTCCCAATTTTAGAATTCTCCACTTTAATTAAATTTTATTTTCCCCAAAATTTAATTTCTCAGTCTAAAAAATTATGGGGTGTTACAATCTTCCCCCCTTACAAAAATTTCGCCCGCGAAATTTAAGACATGCCTAGGACCTCAATCTCATTTAGTCCTTACATCAATCCTCAGGATCACTATACCGATCTTTAAAATCAACTAGCTACCCAGGGCGCCCATACACCCCGTACCCGAGTTTCCACTAGTAGAATCATAATCAGGCTCCATTTGCCTCAAATCATAATATAACCCTCGGCATTATAATCTATAACTACATACTAAATATATAGAAGTTTGAAAATTCCCCAGGGTTAAACTCTCCTCAATCCTTGACATTAGCTACCTTCGTGCGGGGCAGGTCTCGCAAGCGAAATCCAAACAAGGAACCCTCCCAATACACTACTGTGTAGCTAGGTCGGGGATTGAGATTAGTTGAACCAGGGTTAAGGTTTTATAAAAAGATTTTCATATTTTAGATATTGCCCGAGTGCCTATACCACAATACAATATAAATTAATCCTGTGTCTTTCGACACGCCAAACAAACACCTCATGCTTAGGACACAAGGTCTCAACAATGATAATACTCTAACCAATACCTAGTTCTCAAAACTAGCACAACTATGAGCTAAATTATCCGCTCAACATAAGCCCACTAAACTCTAAACTTCTCAGCTATACTAATCCCCTGCATTTCTTCAAAGCGTTTACCACAAGGTAAGTCCTCCCCTTATTGGGTTTCTATAATTTCACTCCCGTACCTATCCATACGACAATAGTCTTACTACCACTACTCAACAAACTTAGACATTCCGAACTTCCGAAATCTAATATTATAACTCTCGACTATCTCCTCACAAGATGATTCATTTCCTCAAAAGATGCCATGCAAAGGCCATACTTACTCACTCCTTCTTCCAAGAAAATTCCATACACCCTAACGGTGTAGCAACTACTACTCATCATGCCTTATGCGCGACGTTCCCAATATCGCACAAAGCGTAACTTAAACCCCAAGAAAGGTATTTTACCTTATACTTCCATAACCCCATGGTTGTACTTTATCCTTGAATCCCTATTTAAAGTCCTCTACTCCTTACATGACCATCGTTCTTCCTAAACCTATTTCTCTACAAGAGAAACACCCTCCTCAAAGTCCTTCCTAACCATATTGAAGGACAAAACGAGATTGTGACTATAGGAAACTCCCTCAGTCCTACTCACGAACCTGAGTCTCCAATTTCTTACTCCCTCTTCCTAAAAGACAATACTCCCGATATTGGGACAACTCCACACACCTCTCGTCGGGAAAAGTCACCAACACCAGGTTTCCTAACAAAGGTGACGGGTTTCTCCATCTAAGCCTCCCTAAGACGATGCTATATACCTCTCCTGGAACTTACCTTACTAAGTCCAAGATTCACCATTCGAGTAAATTTTCCTTTCTTACTCAACTGCCGATAAATCACCTCACACCACTGCTAGAAATCTCCTCAATATCTCCTCCGGAATTGACGAAAACAAATACCCCCGATTAAAGCGTACCCAAAATATGCTATGGGTATTGTACTTCTAATCCTATCCACTCCTAGGCGACAAAATCTAGGCGACGTCTGAAACGAAACAAGAGCAACTATTATCAGAACGCCAATCAAGTGAATATACTTCACAGAAGAAAACAACGCAGCGAACACAACAGTCCTAATTGTAGGGCTTTATGTCAATAACATTAACGGAAGAATCCAGAAAGATCGCACAGATCCTAAGGACTCTAGAACCTGATGCTCTGATACCATCTATAACACCCCGCTTAAAATAATAACGGGTGGCCAGCCCTATACTACATTAAATCAGGAATTTCAGATGGTCCAGTCTCAACACCAACAGTCAGTACTACATAATATAGGACTAACTACCCGGCATCATATAAGCGAGATGTTAAAATTTAATAAAATATGCAACAGACAACAAACCAACATTATAACCCCACTAATAAGAAAAGAAAAATGCATACAAGAACTATGATAAATGAAATGTTAGAATAAAATGAAATAAATAAATACAACTGAATATACCACAAGGAGATAAACCCGAATAAGCTGTCGGGTCACAGCCAATACAATAGCAGAAATGGAATAAGTGTAAACATATATAAATATCCCTTGGGTACAAACCCGATATACAACATGAATCCTACCTAGAATTTTAAATAAGTAGGAAGCGGCTACATGATACATCCCGCAACAGTCCGCACCTGTCACGGCTCCCAAGACTCTGGATAGAAGGTCATCCGACATCCATGCGGTAGGACACCTGTAATAGTATATATATATACATGCAAGAGAGAAAAGTAAACGGGTCAGAGCCCGAGTTGTGAAAAATATTTAGCAAGTGTGTTAAGCATGCATAATAAATATCGGTGCACTTATTTCATAATTAAAGTGGAATCGCACTCTCGGGGAACCCCAACTCACCTCTCATCTAAAGGCGCGCACATATTCGCGTCCTCAAATTTTATTTAAATTAACCCCATTTATTAGGACAACCTAACTTATCATAGGCCTAGTCTATACCCGCGAGATCTACCTTCCTATCATAACCCACGAATCCACCCCTTTTCTAAACACAGTTAAGTATTTATTTTCAATCATAAGTTCCTTATTAGGCTTAGTGGGTTCTGGTTTATAATTTAATCAATTGCAGTTCTAAATAAGTTACCCATATACATTTGGGTTGAAACATATGATTTAATTTCTAATTAATAAGCATGCAAAATTATTATTGACACAACTTCCCTCCAATTTCAACGCTGCGCTGCGTTTCGTGCGTGGGGTGTCTCGCAAAGAGAAATCCAAACAAGGAACCACCCCGTTACACTACTCCTTGTCAACGTCGATCCTGGAGATCCATTATGCCACACATAAATATCGGCAGAACTTCTCTCTACTCTCAATAATGTACTACATTTCGTGTGTGGGGTGTCTCGCAAAGCGAAATCCAAACAAGGAACCACCCCGTTACACTACTCCTTGATAATTTCGATCATAGAGATCCATAATGCCGTACATACCATAATTGGCAGAACTTTTCTCCAATCTCAACACTGCACTGCGTTTCATGCATGGGGTGTCTCGTAAAGCGAAATCCAAACAAGGAACCACCCCGTTACACTACTCCTGGACAATGTCGATCATAGAGATCCATAATTCCATGAATACAATATTATACTACTACTACTACTACAACTGACATCACCAATAATATCCTTGGGATGATGTAATCGAAATATTCCTTAAATGCGATACATCAACCCCCATCAATTTAGTACACCATAATCATCCAAGATGTACTCTACAAAGATTCTATATACTTTCATCTATAGGATATATAAATATATATATATAGGCATTTCATTCTAACCATATATATATATACACCATCATCTAATCCCATGACCATGTATACATACCATATATGATGTACAAAGTCCATGCACAAATAAATATCCGGCTATATATAGCGCCGATAAACTGCATCAATGCTATTAACTTCCCAGTGCCCGGCTCACGTAGCAATACTGGGGCCACCATGGTGGGACTAAACGACACCCATCTCGTGGTAAACTCACGCACACGACGTCCCGGGAAGCGGTCATAGCTCCAAACCGACAATGAGACGAAACATACCCACCACGTCTCATCCCAAAAATATAAAAATGTAAATCACATAATAACACATGGGACGACTATGACCTGGGGAATATCCACGCCCTGCTTTTCTAGCCAGGATGCTCACCCTCTACGCGCGCAACTTCCCAGTGGTAGCATGAGCGGGGTATGCTTAACCAAATAAGTATATATATCATTCACATGCATAATATATATACATCCATATGATCCAATCATATAATTAAACATTAAACCATCATATACGGTTTAAGTATCCATACCACATATGTCCATAACATAAATACATCCATATTCTCATGTCTATATAGATATATAAACATATATTCACCTATCTTTATATATGTATACAAACTAATTTTTCGTTCACATGTATAAGATATCTATATACACTCGGCTATAAGTATGTAATATCCTCAATATACAAGCCGTCACCACAAACTCATTTAATTTACCTCGATAGGTGAATACAATCCCTCACTTGAACCATATTCAATCATTTTCCTATGATGAATAGTCTCCCAAAATCATATGTATTTATATATACATATATATTCAACCTTAGGGTTATCACCCAAAATTTTGTGTAGGAATCCATCACTACACATTTCATCCATATTCGAAAGTACATAATCACCTTTAGTACTATTTAGCCATAGGCACACACATGACTTAATAGTCTAAAACCTCAAATTATTCCAACCTCATTTCAAGTATTGGAATCTCAATGGTTATTTCCCCACAATTACGTGTGAACTATCCTAACTAGAATTTATGCTACCGCTTATTCTAGTCGATAGTACGGTCCCAAGCGTTCCCAATTTCACCTATGGTTCATATAAATCTCAGGAACCCTTACTCCTATTGAGTTATCAATTGTTCCTTAGTCTAAACATTTCTAAGGATATGAGAACCCTCACTCTTTAAGAGTATGCGACCACTCTCTTCCATTTGGCCCCAAATTGTATCTTAACAATATCATATCCTTATAAGGATTTGACATAAATGTCGGCCTAGAAATTTCACCACATACATAGATATATTCTTCTCCAATTATTCCAAGAAGTCCCCACTATCATATACTAAGTGAGAGACCTCCCTATAAGTCTCCAAAATATCTCTTACTTCATAAGAGAAAGCCTCAAATTAATAAACCCAACCAAAAAGGGCTAGAGGTCATCCTAGAAAAACCCCCTAAAACATCCCATTAAGGAAGCCCTTAAAAACAAACTCCAAAAGAAAAAGGGGTAAAAGGATTTCCCATTCTATGGCTAGAAACAGGGGACCGATCGACCGGTCCCAGACCCCCGGTCGACCGCGGGTCCAAAATTTTGCCTACGAAGGAATGCAGTAGGCTTTTCCCTTAAGGCGCGGTCGACCGGTCCCCAGACCTCGGTCGACCGCCCATACCAGTTATCTTAGCCGATTTTCCCATTTTCAGTAAAGCCCATGATTTTAAACCCTAAAATTTCCATTCTAACCTCCAAATCTTTATCATAACATGATTCCAAGCAAAATAAATCAACCCAAAGTTTATCCCAACCATTTCTACACCATTAAACCCATATTTAAACATTGATTTCAAGATTTAACCCAAAAATTTAGGTTTTGATGTTAATACCCAAAAATCCATTTCTTTAACCCACAAATTATGAAATTAAATACACAAATAGCTATTTCGCAAGATTAAACACTTGCCTCGGATTTGTAGAGGTTGGATCGTCCTCGATGTCGCGATTGGGCCAGAAATCTCCAAGCTTTTCTTCCTCTCTCTCTTCTTTTCTTCCTCTTTCTCTTCCTTTCTCTTTTTCTTTCTATTTCTCTCTTTCTCAAATGAGAAGGCTTCATTCGTAAGCCTCTTAAATACCTTAAAACAATAAATCCAGTTTTAAATGTTAATACACACTTTAAATGACTCGTTTACACTAATTCGAGTCAAACTAACTTAAAAATATTCCGGAGCCGAAATAAAACCCAATGACAGTCATTTTGACTATCTCGACCCTTCCGGGATCAATGATACCCTCAAAATCATCATCTGGAATACTTTAAAATATTCTCTATTTTTGGACTTAAATTCCCAATTTTAGAATTCTCCACTTTAATTAAATTTTATTTTCCCCAAAATTTAATTTCTCAGTCTCAAAAATCATGCGGTGTTACACATGACGAAGCCGAAAAGATCCCTAAAACTATTAATGGAAATTTAAATAGGGACGAGTTAAATGTTGTGAAGGGTATGTCCATAGGGATTTTGAGTGCGCCACTAAAATAAGGAGAGAGGGTAAGCAACCAATTTCCTATAATTCAACCCTTAGTGATAGTGATAAGGAAGAGGGATCCACTTCCCCCATTGAGCGCAACTTTGTCGCGTTCATGGCTTGTCATGTGAGCACCGATAATGAATCTTCTCATGAAGATATATAAATATATGACACTTTCAAGGCCTTTGTGTGTGAAGCTATGAAATGTGATGGTAGTGAGAGTGAAGAAGAAAGAGAAAGTGAAAGTGAAACTGAGGTTGATGTGAGTGAACTTCAATTTGCATTTAGAGAATTATATGGAGAATCTATTAAATTAAAAAGATCAAATTTGAAGTTAAAATCTAGTTTAAAAGAACGTGTCAAGGTCGTTGATGAGAGTGCATTAATTGATAACCTTAGGACACTAGAGAGAGCTATTCGAGAGAAGCTTGAATATGTAGAAGGCGGGAGAGATAGACTTAGAGGTTTAATGAAGTCAATGAAAAAGGAGATTCTTGCGTTTGAAGATCGCACTGTTTTATTAGAGTCTCACATTTTAGATTTTGAAAAGAAATTAAAATATTCTAATAAAGTCAAATTTGATTTGGAGTGTCGTTTGGAGAAATTAGATAAAATATTAGCAACAGTCCAAATTAAAAACGACACTTGTGGTTCAGGCTTCGATACTTGTAATGAGTTAACTCTTAAAGCCAAAACCAATTTTTTAGGAGAATCCTCTTGGAACAATGTTATAGATCATTCCTTAGGTAAGTCTTTTTACCGAGTCTTTAGGTGCTCTCATTGTGGTCGAAAAGGTCATCTTAGGAAGTTTTGCTTTGATCTTAAACAAGGTCCTAGAAAATCCTAACATAAGGCAACCGAGGTAGGTAAGATTCCTATATCCTGAGATAGTCATTCTTCATTAGTTTGGGTTAGGAGATACGACTTGGTAGCTTTATAAAATAGGATTTTTTATTCTAATATACTTTCACATGCTTCCTCACTTGCAAAATTTAAAGGTTGAATGTGTTAGTTTTGATTTTGCATACTTTATCTTTTGTTCTGCATCCTATATTATCAAGCTATTTGTATGCTTGTTTTATCATTTTCTAGTCATTGCTTTATCACATATCTCATGCTAGAATTATGATTTCTGTTTATCTTTTGTATTATATTTACTTTGCATTAAATTAAAAATACAAAAAAGATTTTTGTTTATCATTTGAGTTTTACCGTTTAGTAATTTAGGCTTAATGAAAAATACAAATGATTTTTGTTTGTCTTTTGAGTAAATATTTTTGTTTGTTTGGTTTAAAAATTCCAAAAAAAAACTCAAAAATATTTTTATTTTGTGTGTATTTCATTTTGACACACTTTATGTGGCATATACTTGTGTTTGAATCCCTTCTTTTTTGCTTCCATGTGACTAGAACTTTTGGTTAAGATTGTCAATCCTTAAAATGTTCTTTACCATGCTTATATGGAGTAGTTGGATTTTGTGTTTCTTTAATGGATTCTATTTTTATATGCCTTAATTCACACATGAACGAGCTCACTTGAAATTATAACGTCACATGTATATTTGAGATTTGTGAGGTGTATTTTTACCAATCTAGTCATCTACATGCAATGTGACCTAGGAGGACTTGTGCATGTTAAAATTCGTTGCACGCGAGAATTGAGCGATAATAGAGTATATGTATATGTGAATGGGGAAGGGGAAGGGCTCCGAAAGGAAATATCATCCTTTGCGAGTAAGCCACCATTTGCTTGGACCTAAAACAAACACGTGGTTCAAAGGCCTAAAAGAATAATAGCATTTAAAAGAAAATATTTGCCAAGGCCTATTTTGTTTAGTTGATTTATTCATTCAAAAGATTAAACTATATATGCATATTTTGAGGGATATTGGATGATATATCAACGGTTTTCACAATGTCCATTTATCCTAGTCTTTCTTTCAATGTCATGACTCTATTGGTTTGTAGAATCATCAAAATTCTGGGCTTATATGCATTGTGTATGTTTGTTAATTGAGTTTAATTTATATTGTCACATGAGGTTATATTCAAATGCGATAAAGTTTGCAATAAAATGAGAACTCTGTGAACATGTTTTATTTGATTGGGTCTAAATTTAATTGTTACTAGTTTACACCCCTACACTTCCGTTTCCATATGACACATTTTTGCCATACGAGTGTAAAAAGCTTAGTGTATTTTGTGTCGTGTGTGGTGTATATACCTATATATATGTGCATGTGTGTTGGTTATTCATTATGTCTACATATATATGGTATTTTTTCTTTGGCTCGCTTTCTAGTCCATCTATGATTCTAATTCATAATTGGTTTCTATCTTGTTGCATATTGTTGTTGATATCACATGATTAGTATCATTAGGTGTAAACCCGAGCGATGCGCAGGCGAGACGCAATGTGTGGAATATATTCGAAATAAAAAAAATACATGTCTTGATCGTGTGAAAAGTTTTTGGCATAAAATTATGTCATGTCGTGTTTGCGTTAAAATTATGAGACTCTGATTAGTTTAGATGAAATAAAAAACAATACATTTCTTATTTCAAAATATCATATTCAAACTTATGAATAATAAATTCCTTTATAAACAACAGAAAGACTTCTGAAGATTATGATCTTCGACTGGGCCTTCATCGACAATCATACCTTCTATGGGCAGATTAATATCTGGTTTTGCTTCCTTCACTTCCATCGATTGCATGTTCTCGTCACTGAAAAATTTAGTGTAGGGCTAAAAAACAGAGCATAGATTGAAAAAAAAATAATGTGTTGAATATGAAATTCATTAGTCTTAACAAAATTGAATAAATAAATTACAAATGAGAGAATAAATTGAAAAAAAGTAAACTTGTAAGCTTAAAAATAATGTTCGTATAATAAAATCAACCATGGAACATGTATACGTGATTCATGGATGAACGTAGCCTTAGGTTGAAACAAAGTTGCGTGGAGCCTTGGGTTGAAACAGAGCTGAGTGGAAAAAACGCAACTTAAGTTTTGTTTCAAATTCAATAATAATAATAATAATAATAATAATAATAATAATAATAATAATAATAATAATAATAATAATAATAATAATAATAATAATAATAATAATAATAATAATAAATGTGAATAGTTAATTGGTACAAAACAAAATGGAAATCTTCTAAACAAAGCCCTGTATAAAATATGTATACATTCAGCGTAATCTTTTTCTCAGTGCCTAGAAGAAATATTTCTATTTCAAATGAAAAAGAAAGTAAAATATAACTTACATGTGAAAATTATTTCAAATAGACTATCACCCATAACTTGAGTAATAGAATGACATAAATATATGAGGTAACGTAATGGTATTAACATTCATTCTGACTTTGAGAAGAAAAAAAATGCCACTTATAGGTATCTGTGTTTCAATAGTTCAATACATCGAAATCCAAAAGAAATATTCATTTAAACTTTTAAAAGAATCAATTTGGTTGTGAATAGTGAGAACTAATTGTAAATCAATCGACCCTCAAAACTCTCATAAATGACACTAACCCGAACCAAAAATTTCCAAAAGCCACAAACCAAAAACCCTTTCTCCCTCTTTAACTGAACCCACATCCAAAATATCATCGCTTATTGATTTCTGGTTGTAGCAAATGATTGTTGTTGTTGATTTTACCATACACCTGGAGGGACTTCCTTTACACAATGTCTATATCATATAAACACACTGTTAAAGATGCTCTGAGAAAACATAATTACTGATAACATACACAATTAAAGTCAAAAGTGAATATGGCACTAATGATCAGTATTACGTACATATCTTCTTGCAACCTTTTCTCTCAACTTCAAAATTAATTGAAATTGATGTTGATTGAAATATGATCAAAAATTTGACCGAGGAGATCAATTATTACAAAAATATAATCAGATTCACCAAATAGATCTATAATTTCCATGTAACATACATGCACATGTTTTGTGTTTTTATTTTGTCGACCAAACAGACTAAATGGTTGCTATAATCAATCTGATACATGGCGACAAAGATGGGAACGGATGAAAAGGCATACCTGGAACAACAACCCAACCCTCAACAAAATCTTTTGCTTGAGATGATGTCCCAAATTGATTTACCACAGATAATGTAAATCTCTTCTATGCATTTAAATGGATGCTTTGGAGAGAGATATCGATTCCGTATGGAAGATAAAAGGGTCTAAGGTTTTATGGGTAGAGAGGGTTTGGGTAGATGTTATAAAATGAAAGGGAGATGAATAAGCAGAAGAAGGGATAAAGAGGGCTGCTATGGCAATATAATGCTTGGAGTGGAAATGAAGAGGCGAAAGATAAAAAGGTGAGTGGAAGGCAGATGGGTGTAGAGATGAGAGATAAAAAGAGGGTCGAGATATAGATAAATTTAATGGGTATCCGACGTGGATAGCTTAGGTGAAGAGGACATTAAATGCTTTGTTTTGTATTTTATAGTAGTAATAGATATGTGTCACATTGGTATCATTTTTTTTGCATCTTCATTGGTATCTGTTATTATTTGTATGGATTAGTTATGATTTTGTTGCCCATATACATTCATGATCTTATCACTCTAAGCTTCATCGTGTTTAAATTAGTTTTTATCCTTTGTCTATTCCTGAACAAAAAGGGTGAGAATGATAAGGGGGAGAAATTTTTTAATCCTATTGTAATCGTATCTTAGTTTGGGAGATTTAACTTAGGGGGAGACGTCTTTCTAAGTAGGTCATTTATTTGATAAAGGGGATAATTAATTTAGGGAGAGTATGTATTTAATATTCTTATTCCCTATGCGTTTGATAGTTTGCTTAAGTGTGCAGGAATTCTTCTAAATGGCAACTTTCATAGGCAAAGATATTGATCCTTGGGTTTTGAGTCAAGCTATGTAATTTTTATTTTGTGTGGGTTGTTTTTCAGTCTAGTAGAGCTTGACAGCCCTTTAGGATTTTGGTTTCGTTTCTGTCCCGGAATAGCTAATGGGGGAGATTTGTAAGGACACAAATTTCCAATTGAGTCCTTTGTAATTTTGGCTCAATTCTAGACAAAAATATTTAAGTCATAGGATAGTGTTTTTGTGTATCTTTCAAGCCTATGGCATATTAAAGTTGAAGACGTTGCGGCCTTGCTTTTCAAGAGAACATATTTGCCGAGTTTTCATGCTACGTTTAACATCATCAATATTTCAAGTCTCCAATGGTATGAATGTTTTTATATATTTGTAGGAGACTTGAAATAATTTTAATGGGTGTAAGTATATTTAAAATGAATTTTATTTTCAGAAGGTTTCTTTTGAATTTTGTATAAAAACTTTTTGGGCTTGATTTTGAAAAAGACCATTATGTCACTTCGTTCGATATTGTCGTTCGAACGAGAATGTCGTTCGAACGAGTTTGCCAATGAATTTTTTCAATTGGTCTCTGGAACATCATTAGATAGGTCGTTCGAATGAGACTTCGTTCGAACAAAAATCTCTTTAGAACGAGATTTCTTGAGGGGAAATATTCTGGCCATTTTTTGTCAGTTTTCTCCATGTTCCCACTTCTTTTGTCCCACTAACTTTTGCCGGATTAAATATGTGTGGGAACCAACTTTGAAAAACCAACTTTTCATCTCCGAAAATCTCTAGAGATAGTTTTTGAGAGTTTAATTCCTCCATGAAAAGGATCAAGTTTTGAGTGTGTGTTTTTCAAGAAAATTCTTAAACGCTTTTGTTTACACCCATATTAGTTTATTCCAAGTACCACATATATATATATCTTGCTTGGAGAGTGTTTTGGCATCGGGTTCTACTATACCGAATTGAAGAGTTCATTTGGGTTTACTTCTACATCCCAAAAAGAAGAAGTTCATTATTTTGCCGCGGCATACTCACACAGTGAAAGGCATTGTGCGAGGGTTGGTGGTTTTCCTAAAAGCTTCATTGGTGGATTCTAAGGTTCCGGTGGATTTCGAGATTGTCGACTAGGCGGAGGTTGGTACAAGAATACGCATCAGGGGCTTGAAGGGATTCAAGTCGAGTTGAGCAAGTAATTTGCCTTTTACTTGTAAAAATACTGTATTTAGTGGACTTAAGGCTAGGGTCGTCCGAGGTTTTCCCCATTTGGGTTTTTCTCGTACATTGCCGCGTAGTGGTTTATGAATTTATTTTATCTTGTAAATCACCTAGAACGCACGCTTAGGATTAAAAGATAAAATACAGTTTAATTCACAATCTTGTTTAAATTGGTGCTATAATTTAATTTGGGTAAAATTTAAGCTAATTTAATTCAAGTCGGAAATTTAATTTGTTAAATTTGTATTGGCCTAATTTGTTAATATTGAAAATATTGTGTAGGCAAATTTTAGGACTTGTGTTTTGGGCTAAAAGTAATTTTCTCATAGTTAACTTCAAGGGCTATTTTGTTTGTGAGAAAATCCAAAAATTGGTTTGTGTAAATTTTGTATGCGTGCGTGTGTTCACCATAATTCACTTATTCAAGTTTAATTTTAATTTTGGTTTTAGAAATTAAAATTTTTCATTTAAGTGTGTTGAAACATCTTTATTCCGCATTAAAGGAAATTATATTGAAAAATTTAAAATTCGGGGTCCTTGGACCCTCTTTAATCACTATGGATTCAGGTACAGATTTCATACAATTTTTTGATTAGTCAATCTTGATAATTTAATATGTTGATTATGAATCTAAGAGGAATTTTATTCTATATTCCAACACGTGGTATCAGAGCCTCTTCATAATAGATTATTGGTAATTGTACTGTGATTGTGATTTAGAAATGATTTTATTATATTTCTCGTACATATCATCTTGAGAGATTCTATAGGGATTTTAGGATTCTTTCTTGAATTTATGTATGATTTCTGATATTTTTCACAATCATCGTCCCAAAATGATTTAGGCTTGTTTCTCAAAAGGGGTTAATTAATGATGGATTTAGTAGATTAATTCAGTTTTGTTCAAAATAAATTGAAAATAATTTTGAGGCAAGTTTTCAATGATATATATCGTTTTCTTCTTCAGAATTTTACGAAATTTTGATGATCACATGGAAATGTCGAAATAAACAAAACTCATTGTTAACAATGGGCACTACCCTATGTATGCGATTTGATGTTGTTCAGACCCCAAACATGTGGTTTTGCCATTTTTGGTAATAATGTCAATGCCGATACCTCTCGCATAAAAATTGATTTTACGATTTATCAAATTGGAGAGTGATCCTAAAGAGATTATTTATATTATTATAGTGATAACTAAAAAAATTCCATTTTTAGAAAAATAAATTATTTCCCCATATTTTATGGTATAAATCACTACATATATTTTTTATCATTATATATTTGTTCTTAATCATGTTATATATTATTTGGTGTTGACCAAAGGTTAAATATAAAGTTTTGAATATCAGATATATGATAAGGTGTTCATATGGTTGATGGGAAGAAGAAGAATCCAATCAAGGAAATATATGTTTTCTTAATGATTTAGATTCAATATATTTTTTATGGAATCAAAGTCATGCTCCCATTTGTGGTATTCAATTAATACCCTTTTGTGTTATATCTTAAAAATAAATTAATTGAAGTAATACGTTACCAAAGTAACCTCTATGGTGTAGATCAATCTATTTTGAGTTATTAAGATGTGTGTGTTTATTATTTATATGATTAGTGATTGGCAGAAGGAAGGTTATTAATTGGGCAATTAATAAATATGCATATAGGAATAATTGTGCGATGATTATAAAGTTTCCATGTTGAAAATATACCGGTCCAAAAGAAGGTTGTTGTTTGATTGAATTTATCATCAACATGATTTATATGCTAAGAGTACCACTTACAAGTTAATGTTTTTATCCAAAGAATAAGTACTAATGTTGTGCTAGGTATGTTAAATAGGTCATAACAGTACAATTGTATAAAAATTATGTCTTGTATTTATTCTTTTAATATATCTTGACATAAATTTTAATTTAAGATTATGTTATTTGTTTGTTCTCTAATTCTGTCACTGCTTTTACTACTAATATCACTACCAACATGAACACAATTCCTGTGCTTAATGACACAAACTTCAAGAACTGGATCGAGAACATTTTTATAGTTCCCAGAGGCATGGATTTAGATTATACACTAAGGAAAGAACATCCTGAAAAGTTCCATTGAGAATAAAGCAAACTTTGAGAAGTGGGATCGTTTTAATCGCGTAAGTCTAATGATGTTAAAGGGTAGCGTTCTAGAGGCATTTAGGGCGGCATGCCAGATGAGAAAACTTCTATTGAAAGTTCTCATCTTGCATCTACCTCAAAGAAAAATAAGCGAAAAAGGAACGGTAATAAGAAAACTGAAGTAGGGTCATCACAACCCAAAATTCCACAAAAAAAACAGGATCCAAAATTTACCCGTTACTTTGGCAAGAAACCTCGGCATGTGAAGAAGGATTGTTCCATGTACATTGCATAGCGTGTAAAGAAAGGTACACTTTTCACTTTGGTTGGATCTGAATTTAATTTGGCTTTTATACCTAGTCATACATGGTGGGCAGATTCTAGTTCTACTATTCATGTAAGTATGTCTATGTAGGGTATCCATTGGAACCCACCACCAAATGATGTTGAAAGATTCATCTATGTGAGCGATGGCAAAGCAGTTATCGTTAAAGCAATTGGGACCTCTGGATTATCTTTTGGGATTTTTCATTTTATTAAATTAAGAGAGGCTTATGTAGTACTGTCTTTCAGATGGAATTTGGTTTCTAGTCATCTTTGAACAAATATGGTATTTCTTATTCATTTCCAAATAATAAAATCAATCTTTTTCTTAATTGTACTCTTGTTGCGACTGGTTATTTAATCGATAAATTACATATGTTGAATACTAATGCTTCATTTAATAAAACCTTGAAAACAATTACAAGAGGCACAAAGCGCATATTGACTAATGAGAATTCCGCCGCCTTATGGCACAAACATTTGGGCCATATCTCCAAAAGGGGAAAGGAAAGGGTTGTGTCAGACGAAATAATTGAACCCCTTGATTTAACAAACTTTGATGTTTTGTATTGGGTATATAAAGGGGAAACAAACAAGCATTCGGAAATTAACTGCCAAAAGGAGTTCTGGCATCTTAGAATTGATATAGACTGATATTCGCATTCCATTCCCTACGGATTATTGGTATGGTCAATAGTATTTTATCGCTTTTATAGACGACTATTCTCATTGTGGGTACTTATATTTAATTCATGAGAAGTCTCAATCCTTGTAAGTTTTTAAGGCCTTCAAAGTCAAAGTTAAAAATCAACTAGGCAAGAAAATTAAAGCTGTCAAATCTAACCGTGGTGGTGAGTAATATGGCTGATATGATGGATTAGGTGAACAATGTCCAAGACCTTTTGATAAATTCCTAGAATAATGCAGCGTCGTCTCACAATACACAATGTTAGGGAAACCTAACATAAATAGTGTTGCTGAGAGACGAAACAGAACACTTTAGTCATTCTTATTTTCTAGAACCATTTTATGGAGAGGCGCTTAAGACCGCAGTATATATTACAAATAGAGTATCTAGTAAAGTAGTAGCCAAAACCTTTAATGAACTATGGATAAGACGAAAACCCATCATTAAGCATTTACACATTTGGGGATGTCCAACTGAGGTAAGTACTTATAGGGTAATAAAAAATAAACTGGACTTACGAACTATTAGCTGCTATTTTATTGGGTATGCTGAATGGTCGATAGGTTTCAAGTTTTATGATCCCTTAACTAAGTCCTTTTTCGAGACGTGAAACGAAAGATTTTTTTAGGATGTTAAGTTTGAGGGGGAAGATACGATTGAGAATAAGAATGTTGTCTTTAAAGAGGAATCAATTCCTCTCCCAAAACATTACTCATCTTGCTGACAGTGTTCAAAAAGACAGCAATGAGGACTTCTTTACGCAAAATCAAAGAGTTACTTCAGAAGAGAAAACCCAATAATCTCGTGAGGAAGTGCTACTAAGGCGATCCACGAGAGAAAGAAGAACTACAATTCTTGAAGGAGTTTAATATAGGGTCAATGGAAGATGATCCAATCAACGTTTAATAAGTTAAAAAAAGGGGGCCAATTATCAAAAGTGGATTAATTAATGATGTTTGGGATCTTATCAAGTTGCCTGAAGGTGCAAAGCCCATTGGTTGTAAATGGATATATAAAACTAGAAGGGATTATAAGGGAAATATTGAGAGATATATTATGCGTCTAATCACAAAGGTTTTCACTCAGAAAGAAGGCATTGACTATAAATATACTTTCTATCATGTTTCGATGAAAGACTCTTTCAAGATAATAATGGCACTTATAGCTCATTTTGATTTAAAGTTACATTAGATGGATGTTAAGATGACTTTTCTCAATGGTAACATTGAGGAAACCATATATATGTTGCAACCACAAAACTTTCTCTCAGGTGATCCACCCATCAATGGTATCACTAGTTTCATCAAGTCATTATTTCATATAGTTTTGATGTTAATGAAGTTGATAACTGTGTATATCATAAGTTCAGTGGGAGTAAATTTATCTTCCCTATTCTCTATGTCAATGACATATTACTGGCTAGTGGCAATATATGCTTATTACAAGAAACCAAGATATTTATAGTTAAGCATTTTGAAATGAATCATCCCTATTTTTTATTGGGAATTAAGATACAACGAGATTGCTCTTGGGGTGTCCTTAGGTGATCATAAATGAACTATATCGATAAAGTACCCATTCGAATTGGCATGAAATATTGTGCACAAGGAGATACTCTCGTTGCTAGGGGAGACAAGTTTAGTCTTTGTTAATGACCCAAGAATGAGACTAAATGTGAAGAAATTAAAAGGTTCCTTATGCTTCAGCTGTAAGGAGTCTTATGTATGCTCAAGTATGTGCGCATATAGATTTAGCATACATAGTGAGTATATTGGGCAAATATTTAAGTAACCCTGAGACGGATCATTGGAAAGCAGCCAAACGAGTTTTAAAGTATTTACAGAGAACAAAAGATTACATGGTCATCTATCGGAAGCCAGATAATTTGGAGATCATTAGGTATTCTGATGCTAATATTGATAGTTGCTACAATACTAAGAGATCCACTTCCGGATATGTCTCTATGATGTCTAGAGGTTCTATTTCCTAGAGGAGAGCTAAGAAGTCACTCATTGCACCTTCCACTATGGCAACAGGGTTCATAAATTGTTATGAGGCAACAAATCATGCGATATGGCTGCGAACTTTTATCACCGGGATGCGAATTGTGGATAGCATTAAAAGACTGCTAAAGATATATTGTGACAATAACTTAGCAGTTCTACATTATAATGATAGTATAAGCACATCAAAATCTAAGCACACGGACTTTAAGTTTCTAGTTTTTTAAGGAAAGAGTTCAGAGTAAGTGTGAATCCTGCCTATTATAATCCTGGGTGATCAGTCCATTATTAAATTAAACAAGAATCATTAATAGTGTCATTCTTAGCATCACCGTCGAAATTCAATTTAACTACTAATACCCTAATGGCCCGGTATCAAAATTTTAATTGTAATTATTAACATGCAATAAATAGATTTTGAATAAATATATCACTAACCATTTCCATGCACATAACAATGAATAATGAGATAACATCATAAGTAAATAATTGGGTCTCAAATAACACTCAAGAGAATATTCAAATACAGTAATCCATACGTAAGGTCTAAATCAATGCTGCAAATAAACGAAAACAACTGGAAATACAAAATTTTTGCAAATAATATATAAATAAGACTGGGCGACATGCCCAACTGAGATAAGTAAAGAGAACAAAGAACCGAATAAAAATGGAGGCGTCTAATAGCAAGGTCCTAAAACTTGCACAACAGCGACGACACGTCAAATGTAGGAACTCATATACATGACGTCCCTGTGGCTGGGCACCTAAAATTATTTTTAATAAAAGGATTTGAAATGATTCAGAGCCCAAGTAAAACAATTTAAAAAATTTAGCAAGTGTTTAAAGTGTGACAAGATAAGATATTATATGCATGTTAGTACAGTGTGCTCTCACTTGAGATCCTCACCCATCAACTAATTTTCACCCTAATGTACTACTCTAACCCGCCTAGTTATGCTACCCAGCTTACTAGTCTGGACTACATCTCTTTGCATCTATTCCTTTATATTGCCCACACATATTACCCATAAAAAATGACACTACATTTTCTAATTCTTTATTTTAATTAGGAATCACCAGTAAATGATTTAGTTCTCAAACGCATTGGTAAATTTAGATATCACTATCTATCTTATCTACTAATACACTCATAGTAGGATCGATTACACGTATATAAAAATTTATCACTCTTATCATATATACACATACAACACTCCTAGGTGGAGACCTGTGATGTGGGCATACTCTGTTACCAAGTCTTGGTACATCAAATACTATCGAGACACTGGGTTGAATAAGATCCCTCTAACCATAAATCAAATCACGCAACATTGGAGGCGAACGTAGATCTGAGACTTTGGGATACGCTCATACTTAATGCATTTAAATGACCAGTCGCACCTTTATTCACACTAGTGGTGCTCAATCCCTAAGTTCTATGTCCTGAGGTACAAGTCAATATCCCCCCAATTGGGCTCATCAGAATAACATTGTCCACAACGGGAAACCTCCTGTGATAGAAAGTAGCCTAGGTATGATTACACATACAAATCAAACAATATATGTATACACCACCACTATATATATATAACATAATCATAGGTACATACGTAACCTATATCATAGCCCCTGTATGTAGTATAGTAACTCTCGAGTATTCTACGTAGCGTAATACTTCTCATGAAATAATCCCGAGTGCTTCCAAATACCCAAATATTTACCATTTGTCCCTTAAATA
Organism: Sambucus nigra; assembly: GCA_949130495.1. NCBI lineage: Eukaryota > Viridiplantae > Streptophyta > Magnoliopsida > Dipsacales > Adoxaceae > Sambucus > Sambucus nigra. The sequence goes on along the minus strand of OX422211.1, from coordinate 127,036,994 downwards.
AATTCAGTAGGTATCTCACTCAAAGTCTACGGATCTCTTTCCTACGTTCCCTTAAGTTTCTATAATAAGAAATAATAGTTTTTCGAATAAAATTTTATTATCGTTTAAGCTTAATCAATTTTTTTCTTACGCTCTCCGCATGTGACTAACCTCCAACCCAACATTAACCTACTGGTAATTAAAATATCTTTCATTAGGATTTTAAAATTTATTCAAAGGTCAACCCAATTGTTTCCCATGAGTTCTAAGAAAAAAAAGGAAAAAATGTGATAATTTGGGAAACCGAATCGATTCGAGCTTGGTCCGAATCAATTCTCTTTCCAAATTGATTCAGTGAAGGAGTCGAATCAATTTTCCGTACCAGTTATCATCTTCTTCCCTACACTGTTAGGGAATCCTCCAATGTTAAACCACCAAACCAAGATTACACTATCCGAAACACCCAACCAAAAGTCTCTAACATTATAGTAACATGTATTAATGATTTTTAACATATTAGAATCATTAAATCATTACAGAATAACCCTAAATTAGATTTAGCCAAGATTTATTTCTAAAAACCCTAGATTATTTTTCTTATTCAATAACCATAACATAATTCCAGATTTCACCCCAAATTTTGTGATATTTCTCATCAGAATTCATCTACATATATCAGGGATGAAATATATTATCATTCCTACCCAAGAATATGAATTATATCTCGAATTTTAAGATCAAAGTTCATAAGTCTCATAAGAAATCATACTATTATAACATGGATGGTAAATCAAATCAAAAGTTATCAAGATAAACACTTGCCTTAGTGATGGGTGGATTTGTGTTCTCCTCCTCCCGATCTACAATCTGGTGGTGGTGCTGGTGTGAGAAGGTGGTTTTTGGCCTTCGAACCCTAGGAACAACTTTCCTTCTACCTCCTGTGACTCTCTCTTTGGTTTGGTAACTGATAACCCTAATTTTCTTTACATTTTATTAGAAATAATATTCTATTTTTCGTGGGTTTATTTTCTCCAAAATTTCAAAAGATGAAAATACCTCTCTAGGGTGCCGGTTTGGCCTAAAAGTTCCTCAGGAACCAAACTAAACCCCCGGGTAGACTTATCTGATTATCTCGACCCTTCCATACACAATGTCACACTTGAATTGACCATATGGAATATCAAAACTGAAATTGTATTTCACTTCCCAAATTAAGTCTTGACACAACTAGCGCGTGCATCCTGACTAAATTTATCATAACTGCTATATTTCTCACTCACGACAATCATAATAGTTTTTAATCATTATTATTACTCATTCACTAAGTAATATTCAATATAAATAAATATTAACCCTTATGTCGCTAATTAATATTTATTTCACCAGATTAATTTTCCCATATAATTCAATCAATCCCTAATTAATTCCAAATGTAAAAATCAATAAAATTACGGGATGTTACATACTTCCTCCCTAATAATGGAATTTTTCCCCAAAATTTGGAAAAAGGAAATACCTGGTGTGAATAACTTTTTGCCAATCTCATGCTCGTACTCCCAAGTGGACTCGTCGGCATTATGATGCCCCCACTGAATTCGCACAAGTGGGACTACCTTTGATCTCAGTCTCCTCTCGCTATGGTCTAAAGATAGCAACCAACCTCTACTCATTTGAAATATCGAGTTGCAAATCAATCTTCTCCAAAGAAATGTGAGTGTGAGCCAACTCATCCCAGAGATATCACCCCAATGAAGAAATATGAAATACATCATGAATCTGATGCAAGTTCTTTGATAATCCAAGTCTGTATGCGACTGTCCCAATCCGCTCAATGATAGGTAATGGACCCACATACCTTGGTACCAACTTACCTTTCTTATGGAAGCTCATTATCCCCTTCGTAGGAGTTACACGTAGCCGCACCTTATCCCCCACATTAAACTCTCGGAAGAAATGCTTAGCATTAGCATAAATCTTTCGTTGGTCCTGGGCTATCCGTATGTGACTCCGAATCAATTCTATCATGGCCGACGTATCCTGAATCAATTCCGATTCGAGTTATTTTTTATCCCCCACCTCCAACCAATAAGCGGTCAAACGACAAGGCCTACCGTACAATCCCTCAAATAGTGTCATGCCAATCGTGAACTGGTAGGAGTTATTATAAGCGAACTCCACTAGTGGAAGACACTGCTCTTAACCTCCACCAAAATCATGGATACACATCTGTAGCATATCTTCAAACATCTGGTTAGTCCTCTCCATCTGTACATCCATCTGCTGGTTGTAAGTCATACTCAATCGCAACTTGGTACCCATGGCCTCCTGAAAACTCTACTAAAAATGAGACACAAAAATCTTATCCCTATCGGACTCAATATCTAATGGCACTCCATGCAATCTCACTATCTCAGCAATAAAAATCTGGGCATACTATACTGTAGTATAACAATTCCTAACTGGTAAAAAGTGATATATCTTGGTAAATCGATCCATTATCACCCATATGGAATCATGACCTCTCTGCGAAGTAGGAAACCCTTTAGTAAAATCCATGAAATGCACTCCTATTTCCATATTAGGATCTCTAATGGCTGTAAAACCTCTGTCGGCTTCTGATGGTTCACTTTCACTAACTGACAAGTGGTACACCTCGAAATAAACCCGCTAATGTCTCTCTTTATCCCACTCCACCATTACTATGATCTCATGCCATGGCATATCTTATTCCCTTCAGAATGCACCATAAACCATGACCCATGTGACTCTACCATCACTACATGACGCAAATCCTCCCCCTCTAGGACAACCAATCTCCCGTTAAATTCTAAACCTCCCCTTGAACTCACAGAATATGACTTGACTCCCCCGGATAAAATCCATCTAATCCAATCTATTGCATGTGCTTATACCACCCTCATCACAATCTTCAGGCTGGTGGTCATAACTGATAAAAATAATTATGCAAGTGAATCCTGATGTCCCAACTCCTTCCATTTTCCTTCCAAACCTCAGTTTCATTCCCTATTAGCTTGCGGATCAATGCGTTTGCCACCACGTTAGCCTTTTTCGAGTGATACTGGATGTCAAACTAATAATCTTTCATAAATTCAAGCCAATTGCATATACGCATATTCAGATCTCTCTGAGTGAATAAGTACTGCAATGACTTATGATCTATGAGCATGCGAAATCTCTCTCCCAACAAATAGTGACTCTAAATATGCAATGCAAACACGACTACAGCTAACTCTAAGCCATGAGTGGGGCAATTCCACTCATGAGGCTTAGGATTACGGGAAGCATAAGCTATAGCCTGATCCTCATGCTGTAACCCCCCCCCCCCCCCCAAGTCCCTATAGGGATGCGTCAGTGAAAATAAGATAATCCACTCCTGCCCATGGAAGTGTGAGTACGTGTGCTGAAGTCAACTTGTTCTTTATCTCATTAAAACCCAACCGAAAAGCATCATATCAAACAAACAACACATCCGTGCGAGTCAAATTAGTCAATGGACCCGCAATCTTTGAGAATACCCTAATAAATCGCTTGTAGTACCTGACTAACCCTTAGAAACTGCGCACCTCTAACGATGTGTGGGTTATCCCCACTCCCTCACTGCTGACACCTTACTCGGGTATACCAATATCCTCAACTCGAAAATGATATGCCCAAAAAACTATACGTCACGCAGCCAAAACTCGTATTTTTCAAACTTGTCATACAACTGATGCTCATGCGGTGTCTGTAAAACCCGATGTAAATTCTCGGATGCTCCTCCTTAGTTCGAGAATAAATGAGAATGTCATCAATGATGATGATGATAACAAACTGATCCAAGAACTTTCTTAACACCCTATTCATCAAGTCTATAAACATGATTGGCACGTTTGTTAGCCCAAATGTCATAACTCAAAACTTATAAGACCCATATCTCATAAAGAAAGAAGTCTTAGACATGTCCTACTCCCTAATGCGCAACTGGTGATACCCAGATTTCAAATTTATCTTAGAGAAGTGGGCTGATCCTTTCAACTGGTCGAATAAGTCATCAATTCGGGGCAATAGATACTTGTTTCTTATCATGACTTTATTCAACTCTTGCTAATCCACACACAAGCATAAATACCTATTTCTCTTATTCATGAACAATATTGGGGCACCCGTAGGTGAAGTACTACGATGTATAAAGCTAAGCCCCAATAACAGCTCAATCTGGTCCCGTAGCTCCCTTATCTCAATGGGATCCATACGGTATGTTTCAAGAGCTATTGGCCAAGTGCCCGATGCTAAGTTAATGACAAACTCAATCTCTCACCTAGGGAGAAATCTTGGTATCTCCTGAAAGACATCGATAAACTCACATACAACTTAAATTGAATCGAGAGAAAACACCACCCCCTGATCGGTCTCCTCCCTTATGTAATATATATGAGTGGGTGATCCTCCTTCAGGAAGTGACATCGCCACTAAGAACATCTCATGATCAATAATTACAAACACTATGCTCTGACTATAGCAGTTAGTCATGGACCTATGCTTAGCTAGCCAATCCATGCCTATAATAGCGTCGTATTGTGACATATCTAATACGAGAATATCATCAGGAAAAACTAGTCTCCCAATTTCTATACTCACACCCCAACATATAAAGAAAATCAGTGTCCCGTTACCTAGTGGGGAATCTACACACATTATTGCACTATTTACCGTCTCTAACAACCCCACATTTTGTGCAAATCTAGTTGCTATGAACGAGTATGAAGCCCCAATGGCAAATAAAATGTTCTCCAAAGTACCATGTGATAGTACAAACATAGTACCCTGCCGGGGAATGTATTCTTCTCCAGTTCGCAGGCCTTATGTCATACAAGCCGCGGCCAAGCCTCACTCAGGGCGCGGCTAGAACTCACTCGGCGTGATCCCTTCAGGACCAGATGGTACAGGGTGCGGTACTGTCCATTATAGGCCGCGGAACTCAACCTTATGGTGTGCGGCACCCCACCAGCTTACAACACTGCTTGCCTTGCAGGCCGCACCCCCTCTTCCACAACTGCTGCAGACTTGTTATACGCCACGTGCTCAGGGCATGTGACTCAACGCATTTCCTCATAAATAGAGGACCACACCCAGGAGGGAGGAGGAGGAATGGATTCCATACCCATCCAGGGCAGGCTCTACAATACAGATTCTCTCTACACAACCCCAAGATATCTCTTGAAGACATAAATCTACATCACAGCCACCTCCCGGGCTCACCGGAATCTCCAATACTGCCATGTATTCACCCTTATTCTCTTACTTGTACGCCTCTTCAGGCATAATTATATCGTACAATGCAATGCACACAATGAGAATGGAGCAACACAGTGGATGTAGGCCTATTTTAGAGGCCGAATCACTCTATATCTTGTCTTCTCTCTATTTTGCTTGTTTTACTTTTTTAACACACACTTTACTCTTGACTTGCAGGTATCGGAACGCCTTATGGCCAATTTCTCGTATCATCACCATGGATAAGAAACATACCCTCAACATAGGGTGGAGCGTATGGAGTTGTAGCCTAATGGATGTGATACACGCGTCCATACTATAATTTCCCCTGCTAGGGTAGGGCTACTAGAACGATTAGTGCTACAGGCAAGGGTAGTACAGGTGCTCATGCTGGGCGGGCGACGGGGAAGATAGGTCTCTGAGGCTCATGAAGGGCACCCTACTGCGACTAAACCTTACCCTTATCAGGAAAATCCTTTTGGTTGTGGACAGTCTTGCCACAAATGAAACACCTGCCCATAAAATTACCTCCCCTATGACCCTGATGTCCATTATCGCCTCTACCCTGGTCCTGATGATAACCCTGCTGGCCCTGCCTAAATCCACCATGCCCTTGTCTATAATACCCTGAACAGAACCTCATAAAATCATCCCCCTAGTGGGAACCCTACTTATCATGCCTCTACTGACTCTGAGTCGATTGTGCTCCACAAACACTACTACCCAAAGTCTTGTCCTACTGGCTGGACTCTCCTAAGCATTTGCTTCCCTTAACATGGAAGCGGTGGTCGTAAAAGTGTAGTAGCATTGCATTCAACACCTCTATACAAGTCTTCAAGGATGGATTACCCAACGAATGATGTCGGATCCTCCAGGTAAGACCATCCACAAAAAACTGAATCCTCTTCTCTTCCATCAGCACCTCATCGAGAATAAAATTTGCTAGTCTGGTAAACTCCTCCTCATACTCTTGTACTCTCCTCCCCTAGGGAGATACATCCAAAAAAAATTTCCTTATCTGAGTCTAGATGGCGTAAGGGAAGTATTTGCGGTCAAACCACTCCAAAAACTCCTGAATAGTCAAGGTGTCCCTCTTTTACATAGTGGTGATGGACTCCCACCACTGTAATGCTGCCACTACAAGCTTAAAGGTAGAAAGTATCTTCTTTTGTATCTTCGTTCACTCATACATCCTCAAATGCCTCTGTATATCCTTCTTCAATTGGCATGATGCAACTACGTTAGGGCTCACCTGAAACTCTGGAGGATATGCTGAAGCACCTTATACCTTTGACTTGCTTAAGTCTATACTTTATAAGTGTTCAACTAGTTTGGAAATAGTGACAAAATTGGTTGTCAAACCTAGAATCCAAAGAGCCTCAGATCTTTTCTCTCTAATCCTCTTCAATGATCTATGAAGGTATAAAATGAATCACACTACACACAATTATAAGTGCATACATGTGTTCATATTGCTTAAAATTGAGTGTGTGTTTAATTCCCCTTGAATTGGAGCTTTAATAATTTTTTGGGAATTTTTAAAAAAATTTTAAACATTTTTAATCATTTTTAAACATTTTTTAAATAAATTTTTTTATTAATAAAATGGGATTATAAAATTTGTGGGATTAATAATCTATTTTATAAACTTCATTTTTCACTCGAATGTTTGGTTGGGTAGGATCTCAAAGCGCTAGAGACTTCAGGGTACCTTCTGTAATTATTTTAGACGCGCGTGTGAGAGCCACTCACAAGCCAACACTTGTCATCCTCCGGGTGTACCTATTTGTGTTTCTTTTGTGAGATCGTTGGATCATTCCTAATCGAGGGTCTGCATGTGTTCTTGGTTAATCCCGGTGCTATCCATATGAACCAATCACAATAATTTTTTATCACCGCTATTTTATAACCTTTGGATCAAGTCAAAGTTTGCAAGACTTGATCTCAGCCCTTGATTTCCCTCGAACATCCAGAACCTTCCCTCAGCCCTATAAATACCCTCCACTTCTCAGCCTTAGAAGATTTTTGGGCATTCGTCTTTCTGAGAGAAAAAAATTAAGAGAGAAGAGAGAAGTGAAAGAGAAGAGAGAAAAGAAAAGAGAGAAGAGAGAGAAAGGGAAACTGTTAGCCAAACCCTAACCCTAACCCTAAACAGTTCATCTTCTGAATCAAACCTTCGTGTTTATAACACCCCAAACACAACCTTGAGTGTTTGAGAGAGAGAGAGTGGTTTGTTCATATCGTTGCTGTAACCTCTTGATCTTTTGATCTTGTTCACAACTTAAACATTTGTGTGAAGATCTTGTTTCTTTTTCATAGAAACTTTAGATCTACACTCTTCATGTTACATTTTCATTAGATCTGCATATTTACTACTTGTTTTAAGAAAATCTTTACTGATTTAGTTTTGAAAATGTTTTCTGGTTTCTATTCTTATGAAACTTAACCCTGACCTAGTTGGATTCACACTTGGAGGTTTTCAATCTCACAAATGTTTTCAAAAAGAGATTGATTAAGATCTTGACCGATTTTAAAAGAGAGATATCCATGGAATCTGGGTTATATTTAAAGGTCTAAAGGGTTCAAGTTCGGTGAGAAAGAAATAAACTAAAATCACTGCATATAGACTTTATATGTAATTTACTAGGACTGTCTGTAAATCTAAGTGTGTGTGAGTTCATGCATGTGAATAGGAATCACTTCACAAACACTTAACACACTACTACACTGGAAGTGTTGTGTATAAGATCTGAGATCATTGAGTCGACGTAAGGAAGCTAAAGCAAAGGAAGTTAGCAAACTGGAAGAACATCATCAACAAATCAGATCTATGAGAAGTTAGAAGGACACCAAGTGGGGTATATTCCTAAACTTAGAATAGGTTGATTTGTGTGCTTGCATGTTGTATTGTTTGTAACTAATTTTTGTTATTAGTGGATTTTTTTGTTTTTTGTGACTTAGAAGTCACCGTGGATGTTTCCTCTGTTGGGAGAGGTTTTACCACGTTAAAATCTGTGTGTTGATTATCATCATCTACTCATCTCATTCTATAAGTGTGCTGAATTTTTGAAACTGCCTTAGTTTTAAAAACTGATTACACAATCTTAATTACTCTCGTACATAAGTTTCTTTGTAAACACATCTTGTTTATAATTTTTATTTTCAAAAGAAAAGGGTTTCTTCAACAAACATTTCGGAGTTGCTTATACAGTTTAATCTTGTATTAAACGGCATTAGCGACGTTTTTCAATTGGTATCAGAGCCCTGTTAACTTTTATTTCAAAAGATCTTGTGTTTCTGAAATCGTTTTCTGAAAAACCTAACTATGGACGAGAAGAATGAAAGTTTTGGTAATCTGTCCAGACCTCCACTCTTTGATGGAAACAACTTTGCTTACTGGAAAGTAAGAATGGTTGCCTTCATCCAAGGGACTTTAGGAGATGATGTCTGGGACATTATTGAAAATGGATACACTTATCCTACTAAACCAGCCACTGAAGGAAGTGATGAGAGGGTAAAGAAAATCTTAAGTGAGTTTACCCAAGAAGAGAAAACCATTTCTCGAAATAACAATAAAGGCAAGAATGCCATTTTTATGTCTATTAATGAGTATGAGTTCAAGAGAATCTCATCTTGTGCCACTTCTAAGGAAGCTTGGGACACATTAATCACTGCCCATGAAGGAGACTCAAGAGTTAAAGCTGCTAAAACTCAAATGCTTATCCAGCAGTACAACTCTTTGATCATGTCTGATTCTGAGCCTTTTGATGATTTTTACATGAACTTGACTGATATAGTCACTAAGTTGCATGCTAATGGTATTACTTATGATAGAAATGAAATTGTTTCTAAAATCCTAAGGTCATTACCACAAAAGTTTGACAGTAAGAGGTATGCTATTGAGGAAATGAATGATCAAAACCTTACCCCTGAGTTACTCAGTAGCAAACTTAGGACTGTGGAAATGGAATTAGACTTTAAGAAACAATTAAATCATTCTCAAAGAAAACATCCCAACTCTAACTTGAGTTTTGCCTCTAAGATACCCAAACTTGAGTCTAATTTGACCAACTCTGACTCTGATGAGGAGTGCAATATAGACAAACTAGATAATCAGATTGCCTTAATGTCTAAACAATTTAAGAAAATTATCAAATTTCGAAACAAATAGGCATCTAAACAAGGCAAGCCTAATTATCCTACTCTGTCTAATCCAAAACCTCATGAGAGAGAACTTGACAAGCATCCTAAGGATAACAACTCCAGACCCACTTGAGACCTTAAAAAGATTGAATGTTTTAGATGTGGGAAACTAGGTCACATTGCTCACGATTGCAGAGTTAATCTGAATAAAGCCAACACACACAATAGAGCCAATGTCTGTAAAACTTGGGATGATTCAAGCGAATCTGATGAAGATGAACTTGAGTCATCAAATGTACTTGACCCTTGCATGTCCTTTTATGCTAAGATCATTTACAATGATGATATGCCTGTGTGTGATAATGATGCTCCTACTTCTGCTTGTGTGAATACTGCTTTCACTGGCCTAGATGCCTTATTATCTGAAAATGTTGCTAGTTCTACTACCGTGTGTGTGAGTCAAAGTGATCTCGATAATGACGATGCAAATGGGTGCGTGAGTACTAAAACTGAATCGTTAGGGGTCACTACACACACTTCACTTAGCGACTAAGACACAGATGACCTCCCTGATATCCATACTTTGTATGCTAAAACTCTTAAAAAAGGCACTAGATTGGAGAAGACTGTTAGAGACCTGACTAAGAAATTAGATGATCTAAGTCTTATTGTGAAGTTGAATGCTAAAGAGTACACTAACCAGTGTCTAACTCATCAATCTGAAATTGAAACTTTTGATCAAAAATTAAAAGAGTTGACTAAAATTAATGAAACTCTGGAAATGAAATACAAGGGAACATTATTAGAACTGGAGGAAGCAAAAACAAAGACTGCTACTGTTTTCAAAAAAATTTCAAAGTTTGAAAGCAATTCAAATTGTTTTACTGACTTTGTTGTTGACTCCAAGACCAATTCTGATGATAGAACCGGTATTGAATTTTGCCCTAAGAACAAACCACAAACTACAAAACTTGAACCTATTAAGTTTGTGTCTGGGGGCAAAAGACCAATTGAAACATGTCCAGACTTTCATTTTATTAAAAAGGAATTTGATCAAAAGCAACAAGAGAAAGACATTGGAGAGTCTAGTAATTCTAAGGCTGAGACTGCACTTAAGACTAAATACGTCTGTCCTTTGATCAGAAAGGCTGATTCTGTCTTTAAGACCATACCTCCTAGAAATAGGACTTCTGAACAGAATGCTGTTAAACCTATCTTTAGAAATTTTCCTAAGGAAGTTCATCCCTCGAGCAATCAATATTTCTCCTATTGTGACATTTATGGTCATTCCTTTGAAGGTTGTTATGCTAGGCGTCTAAACACCCCTGTGTACAATACTTCTATCTACAAGAACTTTAACTATTCTAGGCAAAATCGTAACCATTATGTCCTTCCAAGACAACCTGATAAGAACTCTAACTACAGAAATAGAAAGGCCAAAACTAAGAGTTCATTTAAGAGAAAGGCTCCCGAAAACTTTCCTAAACCAAAAGCTCAAATTTTTCACAATAATCAGGTTGTTGCCCCTAATGTTTTTCGACAAAAAGCTGTTTCTCAAAAATTTTATCAAATGAGGGCAAACTTGCGCAAAATTAAAACTAGAGCTATTTGGGTTAGAAAAGATGATCTTTTACCACAAATGAAGTGTAATATTGTCATCACTGCTTTAAAAGTTGAACACACTTCATCTGGTTGGTACTTAGATTCAGGATGTTCCAAACATATGACAGGAGATGAAACAAAACTTTTAAACAAAACCATATTTGCTGGTGGGAAAGTTGTTTTTGGTGACGGTGTTTCATCCCAGATCATAGGTAAAGGAACCCTAAAAGAAGAAGGAATGCATGTTCTCGAAAATGTTCTATTAGTTAAAGGCCTTAAAGCCAACCTCCTAAGTATATCACAATTTTGTGACTCTGACCATACAGTCACCTTTTCAAAGAACAATTGTAAAATTCTAAATGACAATGGTGAATGCATTATTACAGGTTTTAGAACACCTGACAATTGTTATACTGTCAAGACTAGTTCTGAAACCTGTAACATTGTCCAAATGGATGACAATGAAATCTGGCATAATCGTATGGGTCACTTAAGTTATGATATCCTTGGTAGATTGTCTAGTCAAGAGATAGTTAGAGGAATTCCTAAAATTAAACCTATTTCAAGTGTTGTCTGTGGTCATTGCCAGGAAGGAAAAATAGTTAAGACTTCGCATAAAAAGGTTAAAGACATCCTCACCTCTAGACCTCTAGATCTCATCCATATGGACCTTATAGGTCCTTTTAGAACTGTTAGTCTTTGTGGACACAGTTATATCCTAGTCATGGTTGATGATTTTACACGATTCACTTGGGTTGACTTCTTGAAACATAAATCTGACACGTTTCAGAATTTTTTAAAAATCTTACTTAGAATTGAAAATGAGAAGGACACACAAGTAAATCGTATTCGCAGCGATAGAGGGGGAGAGTTCATAGACACATGAATAGTTGAATATTGTGACTACAACGGTTACAAACACGAATTCAGCGCCCCTAAGACTCCTCAGCTGAACGGTATTGTCGAAAGGAAAAACCGAACTCTTCAAGAGATGGCACGTGTCATGTTGCATGCCAAATCTCTGCCCAAATACTTCTGGGTAGAATCTATTAGAACTGCTTATCATATATCTTAGGAAAAACTCTAAACAAACCCCTTATGAGTTGTGGTACGGTAAGAAGCCTAATCTGAAATACCTAAGAACTTTTAGAAGTCAATGTTATGTCTGTAAGGACAGAGAACATTTGTCTAAATTCGAAGCTCGTGGTGATAAAGCCATCTTCTTAGGATACTCCCCAAACAGTCGTGCTTATCGTATATACAATCTGCGTACTAAGGCCCTTATGGAATCGATAAATGTAATTGTAAGCGACACTATTGTCGAAAATAAGATATATGAATCACCTATTGTGGTTGAATCTGAAAATGATTTCAAAACTGATTCACCAGAAATAGATGACTCATTACCTACTGAGAGTCTAGAAGTACCTGGCTGGGTCTCTAAAGACCATCCCATTGACAACGTGGTCGGTAATCCTAATGAGCCAGTTCGTACTAGATCCCAGTTAAGAAATTATGCTAATTATGCATGTTTCGTCTCCCTTGTGGAACCAAAAAATGTTAATGAAGCATTGAATGACACACACTGGATTTCTGCTATGCAGGAGGAACTTTTACAATTTGTCATTCACGATGTCTGGTATCTTGTACCGCGGCCTCAAAACAAAAATGTTATTGGAACACGTTGGATCTTTAAGAACAAATCTGATGAAAATGGGGTGATTCTTAGAAACAAAGCTGGACTTGTTGCTCAAGGTTACTCTCAAATAGAAGGGATAGATTTCAGCGAGACATTTGCCCCTGTCACTCGTCTTGAATCTGTTCGACTTCTTTTCGCCATAGCTTGTCACTTAAAATTCACACTTTATCAAATGGACGTCAAATCTGCTTTCCTAAATGGAATTCTGTTCGAAGAAATGTATGTAGAACAACCCAAAGGGTTCATTGACCCTAAATACCCTAACCATGTCTTTCGTCTAAAAAAGGCTCTGTATGGATTAAAACAAGCTCCTCGAGCTTGGTATGAACGCCTTTCCAACTTTTTGTTGGATAAGGGTTTTAAGAGAGGAGGAAATGACCATACTCTCTTTGTCAAACATTTTGACAAAAACATTATTATAGCCCAAGTCTATGTAGATGACATCATATTCGGGTCAACTTCAAACTCTGAAGTTAAATCTTTTTCTGCTATTATGCATAAGGAATTTCACATGTCCCTTATGGGGGAGCTACAGCTTTTCTTAGGATTTCAAGTGAAACAGAATTCTGATGGTCTATTTGTCTCTCAAACTAAGTATGCCTTAGACCTTGTTAAGAAATTTGGTTTAGAGAATGCTAAAGTTGCCAAAACGCCCATGAGTACTACTTTTAAGTTAAGCAAAGATGAAAATGGTAAGTCAGTTGATTCCACACTCTATCGTAGTATGATTGGTAGTCTACTCTATCTAACTGCATCGCGACCAAACATAATGTATGATGTATGTCTGTGTGCTCGTTACCAGAATAACCCTAAAGAGAGCCATTTATTGAGTGTAAAATGTATAATAAAGTACATAAAGGGCACTCTCAATCTTGGACTTAGGTACACTAATGATACCTGCAGCACCATCATAGGGTATACTGATGTTGATTGGGCCGGATGTACTGATGATAGTAAAAGTACATCAGGTGCCTGTTATTATGTCGGAAATAATTTAGTTGGTTGGAGTAGTAAAAAATAGAATTGCACATCTTTATCTAGGGCTGAGTCCGAATATATAGCAGCAGGAAGTTGTTGTGCTCGATTATTATGGATAAAACAGATGTTAAGCGATTATGGGATTAAAGAAGATCAATTACAATTGTATTTTGTCAATCAAAGCGCCATTAACATATCTAAAAACCCGGTTCAACACTCGCGAACTAAGCATATTAAAATAAGACATCATTTTATATGCGAACTTGTTGAAACTAAGGAATTAGAAATTCATTACCTACCTACTGATCTGCAACTTGCAGACATGTTCACTAAGCCTCTAGACTATAACAGATTTCTATATTTGAGAAATTATATAGGCATGGTATGCGCTGATTAAACTCTTAAGACCTTAAGTTTTATCCTTTGTCCATTTGAGACAAAATGGGGGAGAAATTTGAGTTTTATGAGTTCAATATTTTGTTCACATTTCATCTAAACTGCTTGATCTTAGTGTGTATATTTGCGGGAATCTCTTCTACTGATTGTCTAACATTTCTAGTGTAAAAATTTGTGAATAGTTGAGTTATGTAATTTTTGACTTTCTAGGAAATCGGTAGATAGAATCTTTTCTATAGGACTAGGTTTTATTTTTTTTGGTTCCCTACGAGTTTTAAGTTAACTCAAAGGAGATTTTGTCTCATATTTCCAAAGGGGGAGATTGAAGCACCTTATACCTTTGACTTGCTTAAGTCTATACTGTATAGGTGTTCAACTAGTTTGGAAATAGTGACAAAATTGGTTGTCAAACCTAGAATCCAAAGAGCCTCAGATCTTTTCTCTCTAATCCTCTTCAATGATCTATGAAGGTATAAAATGAATCACACTACACACAATTAGAAGTGCATACTTGTGTTCATATTGCTTAAAATTGAGTGTGTGTTTAATTCCCCTTGTATTGGAGCTTTAATAATTTTTTGGGAATTTTTAAATTTTTTATAAACATTTTTAATCATTTTTAAACATTTTTTAAATAAATGTTTTTATTAATAAAATGGGATTATAAAATTTGTGGGGTTAATATTCTATTTTGTAAACTTCATTTTTCACTCGAATGTTTGGTTGGGTAGGATCTCAAGGCGCTAGAGACTTCAGGGTACCTTCTGTAAATATTTTAGACGCGCGTGTGAGAGCCACACACAAGCCAACACTTGTCATCCTCCGGGTGTACCTATTTGTGTTTCTTTTGTGAGAAGGTTGGATGGTTGATTGTTATCGAGGGTCTACATGTGTTCTTGGTTAATCCCGGTGCTATCCATATGAACCAATCACAATCATTTTTTATCACCGCTGTTTTCTAACCTTTGGATCAAGTCAAAGTTTGCAAGACTTGATCTCAGCCCTTGATTTCCCTCGAACATCCAGAACCTTCCCTCGGCCCTATAAATACCCTCCACTTCTCAGCCTTAGAAGATTTTTGGGCATTCGTCTTTCTGAGAGAAAAAAATTAAGAGACAAGAGAGAAGTAAGAGAGAAGAGAGAAAAGAAAATAGAGAAGAGAGAGAAAGGAAAACTGTTAGCCAAACCCTAACCCTAACCCTAAACAGTTCATCTTCTGAATCAAACCTTCGTGTTTATAACACCCCAAACACAACCTTGAGTGTTTGAGAGAGAGAGAGAGTGGTTTGTTCATATCGTTGCTGTAACCTCTTGATCTTTTGATCTTGTTCACAACTTAAACATTCGTGTGAAGATCTTGTTTCTTTTTCATAGAAACTTTAGATCTACACTCTGCATGTTACATTTTCACTAGATCTGCATATTTACTACTTGTTTTAAGAAAATCTTTACTGATTTAGTTTTGAAAATGTTTTCTGGTTTCTATTCTTACGAAACTTAACCCTGACCTAGTTGGATTCACACTTGGAGGTTTTCAATCTCACAAATGTTTTCAAAAAGAGATTGATTAAGATCTTGACCGATTTTAAAAGCGCGATATCCGTGGAATCTGGGTTATATTTAAAGGTCTAAAGGGTTCAAGTTATGTGAGAAAGAAATAAACTAAAATCACTGCATATAGACTTTATATGTAATTTACTAGGACTGTCTGTAAATCTAAGTGTGTGTGAGTTCATGCATGTGAATAGGAATCACTTCACAAACACTTAACACACTACTACACTGGAAGTGTTGTGTATAAGATCTGAGATCATTGAGTCGACGTAAGGAAGCTAAAGCAAAGGAAGTTAGCAAACTGGAAGAACATCATCAACAAATCAGATCTATGAGAAGTTAGAAGGACACCAAGTGGGGTATATTCCTAAACTTAGAATAGGTTGATTTGTGTGCTTGCATGTTGTATTGTTTGTAAATAATTTTTGTTATTAGTGGATTTTTTTGTTTTTTGTGACTTAGAAGTCACCGTGGATGTTTCCTCTGTTGGGAGAGGTTTTACCACGTTAAAATCTGTGTGTTGATTATCTTCATCTACTCATCTCATTCTATAAGTGTGCTGAATTTTTGAAACTGCCTTAGTTTTAAAAACTGATTACACAATCTTAATTACTCTCGTACATAAGTTTCTTTGTAAACACATCTTGTTTATAATTTTTATTTTCAAAAGAAAAGGGTTTCTTCAACAAACATTTCGGAGTTGCTTATACAGTTTAATCTTGTATTAAACGGCATTAGCGACGTTTTTCATATGCCTTCTGAAAGGAATCTCGAACTCGCTCCGAGGCATAAGGAAATGAGTGTGTAGGAGATGGAGAAACTATCTGAGGCGGGGTGGCACATGTGGTGCCTAATTGGAGAAAGTATTCATGGATGCATTAACTACCTATGCTAAAATGGTGACAACCTCAAGAGCATTCATGGGTCCTGAGTTGGTTGTGGCCCAGGCTGTGCTTCTGGAGTGGCTCGTGGTGCACGCCGATGAGGCATCTGAAACGATAAATTTTTTTCCATCAGTACACAATTAAATTTGTCTTAAAATAGCCGAAGACGTAAGTGTGTAATAAAGAATGCAATAGTCCTAATAATAGGGCTCTATATCAAAGGGCTCTCCGCTTAAAATCATAGTAAGTCACATAGATCCTACGAACACTAGAACCTAATGCTCTGATACCATCCATGACACCCCGCCAATTCTAATCCTGTTAAATTAAATAGGAATGATTAATGGTGTCATTCTTAGCATCACAGTAAGAATTCAATTGAATTACTAATACTTTAATAACACGATGTCAAAATTTTAATCTTAATTATTGTAAGGACACAAATTTCCAATTGAGTCCTTTGTAGTTTTGGCTCAATTCCGGACAAAAACATTTGAGTCATAAAATACAGTTAATTCGTCATCCTTCAAGCCTATGACGTGTTTGTTGAAGACATAGCGGCCAAGAGTATATAGCTTCATCAAATTGCCGAGTTTAATGTGCCTCGTTTCTACATCATCAACATGGTTCCATTGCTCCTAAGGTATGAATGCATTTTAACATATATATAGAAGCTTGGAACATTTTATATTGGGTGAACGTTTTATTTCAAACTGTGGTTTAGTTTCAGAAATATTTCATTTAAAGTTTAAAATAAAGTATATAAGGTTTCTGGGCAAAAATCGAATTTTTTCAAACTTTCTGGAAGTTCGTTCGAAGTGTCGTTCGAACGAAATTTTTGTTCGAACAATAAGTCGTTCGAATGAGTTTGCCAATGAGTTCCCTAAAAGGCCACTGGAATGTCGTTCGAACGAACATGATGTTCGAACGAGCTTCCAACGAGATTTCTAACAAGTTCACACTGAAACTTCGTTAGAAGTCTGGTTCGAGCGAGATTTCGTTCGAACGAAAATATCGTTTGAACGAGATTTGGCAGGAACAGGTGTTTGGCAGTTTTGAGCAGCTTTTCCCATGTTTCCCACTACCTTACCCCACTAACTTTTGCCAGAACTTAATAGTGAGGGAACCAATCTTTTTAGTTTAACTTTTTCACTATCCTACAACTCCTAGAGAGAGTTTTGCGAGTTCATCTTTCCTAAGAAAAAGTTCCAGTTTAAGTTTTCATTTTTCTAAGAAAAATCCTTTAAACACTTTGTTAACAACCAATTGTTGTTTATCCAAGCTTTCATATATATATACATTGATTAGAGTTTTGGCACCGATTTTTCATCTCTACCATTTTATGAGACGTTTGGGTTTGCTTCTAAATCCCACAAAGAAGAAGAGGTTTACGTTAATTTACCCAATTGGAGAAAGGCTCCTAGATCTGGTGACGGTGACCATATAAAGTCCGATCGGTGGATTCCGAGACCGTGGTGGAGCTCCGTGGTTATTCTCTAGGCAGAGATTGATACAAGAAGACGCGTCAAGGATTGAGAGGGATCGGGTCGAGTGTTATAAGTCATCTTGCTTATATTTGTAAATTCCGTACTTAGTGGATTTGAGGCTAGGGTCGTCCGAGGTTTTTTCCCGTTGTAGGTTTTTCCTCGTACATCGCGGCGTAGTGGTTTTATTGTTTATTTTATCTTTTGTTAAATCATGTAGAACGCATGCTTAGGTAAAAAGATAAAATTGGTTTAATTTAATCACTAATTGTATAATTTGGTGCTAATTTAAATATTGGGTAATATGTAGTTAATTCAAGTCATTAATTTAATTTGTTAAAATTGGTTTGGCCTAATTGAGTAATATTGAAAATATGACTTAGGAAAATTTCTAGGACTTGGGTTAATTAAATTGGTTTAAGTGCAATCTAAATTGTGTGGGTATTCCATCGTATTTCACTTTGTTTAATTTTAATTTTGAAGTAAATTAAAATTTGTTTTTAGTTGAACCATCATCTCGCTTCCGCATCTATAAAAGGAAATTATTACTTTGTGAAGTAATAAGAATTTTATTTATTGGGGGGCCTCTTGCTCCAACAAGTGGTATTAGAGAAGGAGCGCTAATTTATCGCGTCAAAGATCCGTTTTTCGGCTTTTATAACTTTTGTGCTCCTTGTATTTTTAAGTGGTTCAATTTGTACTCACTCTCATTTTTTTGTATCTCTCGATGGGACGCCTTAATGATAATTTGTCCATTTCTAATGATAATGATGTTTTTGCTATTCGAGAGAAATTTAATGGGCTTAATAAGTGTAATGAAAAATTAAGAGAATTAACTTTGAGATTTGACAAAAGAAATAAATTTCTTGAAGATTAAAATTCTTGTTTTAAAGCTAAAGTTGAATTTTTGCAAACCTCGCTATCTCAAAAAGATATTTTTCGTGAAAAGTTCATGGACATAAATCACAATTATAATATTTTAGAAATGTCCAAGAAAGAGAGTGATAGTCATGAAAAGACTCTTAGGGACAAGTTCCCTCACATTGAGGGGGAGCGTGATAACCTTCTAGGTGTAATTGAAAATTTAAAGAAAGAATCCCATAAATTTGAGGAGTCTAATTTATTACTTGATTCCAAAATTTTAAAAATGGAAATTGGTTTACAAGACTCGAGTAATTGTGATAATGGTTCTAGCACATTTTTTCAAATGCTTTCGTTGCAAAAGCTAAAACCATTGTTTGTTTTAAAGGGTCTACTTTATCCAAAGACTTTAGAAAAGGTCACACCTTAGGTAACATTTTTCGTGTTTTCACATGCTTGCATTGTGGTAGGAAAGGTCACCTTAGTTCATTTTGTTTTGATCTTAAAAGAAGTCCTAGGAAGTCTATGTCTAGCAATTCATTAGTTTCCAAATCCCATCATTTTAAATATACAACTATATGGATTCAGAAATCATTTTTAGACGCGCTAGATATTAGATTTTTTTATTCTCATTTGCTTTCACATGAAACCTCCCTTGCTAAATATAAAGGTTGAATGTGTTAGTTTTCTTTGCATACTTTAGCTTTTGTTCTTCATGATATATCACCCATGCTAATTGTATGCTTGTTTTTTCATTTTCTAGTCATTGCTATTTATTTTATTTGCATTAAATGAAAAATACAAAAAGATTTTTGTTTATCATTTGGGTTTTTATCTCTTGATAATTTAAGCTTAATGAAAAATTCAAATGATTTTTGTTTGTCTTTTGAGTATATATTTATATTTTTGGTTAAAAATTTCAAAAACTCAAAAAGATTTTTTTTGTATGTATTTTAGTTTGACACACTTTATGTGGCATATACTTATGTTTGAATCCCATCTTTTTCGCTCCCATGTGGCGAGAACTTTTGGTTTATATTGTCAATCCTTATTATGTTATTTACCATGTTTACATGTAGTAGTTGGATTTTGTATTATTTAAATGGATTCTATTTTTATATGCCTCTATTCACACATGCACGAACTCGTTTGAAATTTAACTTCATATGTATATTTGAGTTTTGTGAGGTGTTCTCCTACCAATCTTGTCATCTACATATTTGTGACCTAGGAGGACTAGTCCATGTCAAAATTTTTTGAACGTGAGATTTGTGAGATATAAAAAATGATATTTATGAATGTGCACGGGGAAGGGTTCTGAAAGGATTTATTATCCTTTGCGATTGTAAGACACCGTTTGAAATGGACCTAAAAGAAATACGTGGTCCAAAGGCCTAAAAATAGAAAATATGGCATTAAAAAGAAAAATAATTTCCAAGGCCTATGTTTAATTGCTATTATCATTCAAAAGAATAATATATGCTTATTGAGGGAGATTGGATGGTATATCAATGGTTTGAACAATGTTCGTTTATCCTAGTTGTGATATCAATGTTATGACTCTATTGGATTGTAGAATCATCAACATGTTAGGCTTGTATGCATTGTGTATGTTTGTTCATTGAGTTCAATCTATATTGTCACATGAGGTTATATTCAAATGTGATGAAGTTTGCAATCAATTGAGAACTCCGTGAACGTGTTTTAAGTGTTTTGGTCTAAATTTAATTGTTACTAGTTCACACCCCTACACTTTCGTTTCCATATGACACATTTTTTCCATACGAGTGTGAAAAGCTTATCTTATTTTGTGTCATTTTGGGGTGTATATCTATATGTGTGTACTTATGCTTAGCTTATATCTATTGTGTATACATATATGATATTTTGTTTATGTCTTTGCCATGTTTACTTAGTCCATTTATGCTTCAACTCATAATTGGTACATTGTTTGTTGTGTTGTTTATTTGACATCACATGCTTAGAATCTTATGTGTAATTTGGTATAATTTGTTTTTTGCATCATAGTTGGCATTCATTTGTTGGATTAGTTATGATTTTGTTGCCTATGCTAATTAATGTTCTCATCACTTTAAGCATCATGTTTAAATTAGTTTTAGCCTTTTTCTATTCCCGGGCAAAAAGGGGGAGAATGATAGGGGGAGAAATGGTATCTAATCCTATTGTTATCATATCTTAGTTTAGGGAGATTTATCTTAGAGGGAGACGTCTTTATAATCAGGTTAGGTGTTTTGATAAAGGGGGGAATTAATTTAGGGGAGTATTTATTTTAATTGCATTTAATATATTGATATTCCCTATGCGTTTAATGTGTTTGCTTAAGTGCGCAAGAATTATTCTAAGCGGAAACTTTCACGAGCAAAGATTTTGATCCTTTGGGTTGTTTGAGTCAAGCATTGTATTTTTATTTTGGGTGGGAAATTTTTGTCAGTCTAGTAGAGCTTGACGACCCTTTAGGATTTTTGTTTAGTTTTTGTCCCGGAATAGCCAAAGGGGGAGATTTGTAAGGACATAACTTTCTAATTGAGTCCTTTGTAGTTTTGGCTCAATTCTGGACAAAAACGTTTGAGACATAGGATAGAGTTAATTGATCATCCTTCAAGCCTACGACGTGTTTGTTGAAGACGTAGCGGCCAAGAGTATAAAGCTTCATCAAAATTTTGAGTTTAATGTGCCTCGTTTCTACGTCATCAACATGGTTCCATTGCTCCTAAGGTATGAATGCATTTTAATATATATACAGGAGCTTGGAACATTTTATATTGGGTGAACTTTTTATTTAAAACTGTTGTCTAATTTCAGAAAGATTTTATTTAAACTTTAAAATAAAGTATATAAAGTTTCTGGGCAAAAATCAAAATTTTCAAACTTTATGGAAGTTCGTTCGAAGTGTCGTTCGAACGAGATTTTCATTCGAACGAGTTTGCCAACTAGTTCCCTAAAAGGCCACTAGAATGTCGTTTGAAGTGTCATTCGAACGAACATGATGTTCGAACGAGCTTCCAATGAGATTTCTAACGAGTTCACACTGGAACTTCGTTAGAAGTCTAGTTCAAACGAAATTTCGTTTGAACGAAAATGTCGTTTGAACGAGATTTGGTGGGAACATGTATTTGGCAGTTTTGAGCAGTTTTTCCCATATTTCCCACTTCCTTACCCCACTAACTTTTGATAAAACTTAATAGTTCAGGAACCAACCTTTTTGGTTTAACTTTTTTACTATCCTATAACTCCTAGAGAGAGTTTTGAGAGTTCATCTTTCCTAAGAAAAAGTTCAAGTTTAAGTGTTCATTTTTCCAAGAAAAATCCTTTGAACTGTTTGGTTACACCCAATTGTTGTTTATCCAAGCGTCCATATATATATATATATATATATATATATACATACATTGCTTGGAGTTTTGGCACCGGTTTTTCATCACTACCGTTTGAAGAGACGTTTGGGCTTGCTTCTAAATCCCACAAAGAAGAGGTTTGCGTTGATTTACCCACTTGGATAAAGGCTCCTAGTTCGGGTGATGGTGACCATATAAAGTTCGATCGGTGGATTTCGAGACCGCAGTGGAGCTCCGTGGTTATTCGCTAGGCAGAGGTTCATACAAGAAGACGCGTCGGGGCTTGAGAGGGATCGAGTCGAGTGTTGTAAGTCATCTTGCTTGTATGTGTAAATTCCGTACTTAGTGAATTTGAGGCTAGGGCCGTCTGAAGTTTTTTCCCGTTGTGGTTTTTTCCTCGTACATCGCGGCGTAGTGGTTTCATTGTTTATTTTTATTTTTCAAAATCACCTAGAACGCATGACTAGGTAAAAAGATAAAATTGGTTTAATTTAATAACTACTTATTTAATTTGGTGCTAATTTAAATATCGGGTAATATGTAGTTAATTCAAGTTATTAATTTAATTTGTTAAAATTGGTTTGTCCTAATTGAGTACTATTGAAAATATGACTTAGGCAAATTTCTAGGACTTGGGTATATTATTTTGGTTTAACTGAAATCTAAATTGTGTGTGTATTCCATCATATTTCACTTTGTTTAATTTTAATTTTGAAGTAAATTAAAATTTGTTTTTAGTTGAACCATCATCTCGCTTCCGCATCTACAAAAGGAAATTATTACTTTGTGAAGTAATAAGAATTTTATAAATTGGGGGGCCTCTTGCTCCAATAATTATTAATATGAAGTAAATATAATTTGAATAAATATATCATTCACCATTTACATGCATATAGAAATTAATAATGAGATAACGTCATAAGTAAATAACTACGTCTGGAATAACACTCCAGAGAATATTCAAATACAGTCATCCATATGTAAGGTCTAAATCAATGCTGGAAATTATACAAAACAACTGAAAATAAAAAATCTCTACAAATAGTATCCAACTAAGAATGGGCGACATGCCCGAATGAGATAAGTAAAGAGAACTATGAACTGAATAAATGTGGAGGTGTCTAATATTAAGGTCCTGCAACTTCCATGGCTGTTGCAGCACATCAATTGTAGGAACTCCTGTGCTCGATATCCCTGTGGCTGGAAACCTAAAATTATTTTTACAAAAAGAATTTAAATGGATCAGATCCCAAGTAAAACAGTTTGAAAATTTTAGCAAGTGTTTAAAATACGACAACATAAGATATCATAGACATGTTAGTACAACGTGCTCTTACTTGAGATCCTCACCCCTCAACTAATGTGCATGCCTAACGTACTACTTTCATCCACCTAGTTATGATACCCGCCTAACTAGTCTGGCTTACAACTTCTCACATCTATTCCTTTATAGTGCCTACGCATATTACCCATACAAAACGATACATCCTTTTCTAATTCATTAGGTTCATTAGGAATTACCAGTAAATGATTTAGTTCTCAAACACATTGGTTAATTTAGATGTCACTATCTATCTTATCTACCAATACACTCATAGTAGGATCAATTACACATATATATATATTTATCACTCTTATTATATATATGTATACAACACTCTTAGGTGGATACCTGCGGCACTGGAATACTCTGTTATCAAGCCCTAGTACATCACGTACTACCGGGACACTGGTTCGAATAATCTCCGTCAAACCATAAATCAAATCACACAACATTGGAGGAGAACATAGATCTCAGCCTTTGGGATATGCTTATGCCTAACACACCCAAATGACCGGTCACACTCTTACTCACAAAAGTGGTGCTCAATCCCTAACTCCTATGTCCTGAGGTACGGGTCAATATACCCCCAATTGGGCTCATTAGAATAAGACTGTATACGATGCGAAACCTCCCATGATATCAAGTAGCCTAAGTATGATTACACATACAAATCAAGAAATAGGTATACAAACCACCCATTAATGTATATAAAATCATCGTAGGTATACATGTAACCTATACATATGCCCCGTACGTAGTATAGTAACTCTCGAATATTCTACGTAGCGTAATACTTTTATGTAATTCCCTGTATTTTTAATGATTTTAATTATGGGATTAATCCGAATTTAAATAGATAATTACTAGCGTGACGAGAGTTAGTATCTATTGATATGAATTATGTTGAATATTACTTAGTGAGTAAAATAATATGTTATTATGAACTTGTTCAAATTGTCAAGTGAATAATACGACAGTTATGGGAAATTAAGTTGGGACGCGCATGTCAACCGTTTCAGGACTAACATTTATGGAATACAAGTAAATTATTTATAACTCGCCCATATGGTCATTTCGAGTGCACCAAAGTGTCCGGAAGGGTTGAGTTACTCAAAAAAGCATACCCAAGTGGTTTAGTTTGGGTCCCAGGGCATTTTTAAGCCAAACCAACATTTCGAGAGGGTATTTTAGACATTTGAATTTTTGGAGTAACTAAACCCACGAAATTCTTAAGGCTATATCAGTTACTAGGTTAGACCATTAGGGTTTTATCAAAAGAAAAACTAAGGAGGCTAGTAGAGGTAGAAGAGGAGGAGGTTCCCAAAGGAGAAAACCAACAATCTTAGGCTTCTTGCACTACCATCACCACCAACGTGTAGATCGGAAGACGAGGAACACGATTTTACCCATCTTCACCAAAGGATCATACCTACTATCTTAAGGAAAGTATTGTTCTTGCTTAAATTCACCTAGATAAATTATCCCTGCTAGTAGAATATGATTAAGAATTAAACTTCATACATGTAGAGGATAATTTTGGATTAAATCATATTCTGGATAGGATTCATGATTAGGATTGAAACACTATTATGGAAAAATGAAATTTAATACATTTTGAGAATCGTTATGTAGAGGATTTAGAGTTTGGATCATGTTCTTGAAGAAAAGACATAAACTAGGTTTCTTGAGAGTTACATTATAATTCAATTGAAAAAATTATGAATCTTGATGTTCAAATGATTTTTATACATTAGAAATTGTCTATATGTACTAATTTGATGTTTAGCACCTTCATTTTGGAGATTTGGAATGAATTCGGAAAGTTTTAGAGAATTTTTGTTGAACAAACCCGTAACTTTAATTTGTAAAAATCCAGGATGATATGCTTTCGATCTATCTATCAATTGACCCAAGAATGTTGATCGATCGACCCATTTCTTCGATCGATTGACTACCCTGAAATTTGTGACTTATTTTCCTCTTTAGTTTCAATTCAACCCCAACTTTTAAGAACCCTTAATATTGATTAATTGAATATAATGGGAGTTAGGGAAGGTGAGTAGGGTTATAGTTAAGGCCTAAAAAGTATTATTATGTATGTGAATTAATGGGGAGATTTACGAGTGTTTTTTAATGCATTACGATTGGAAATTTAATGCATTGGAGTTTAATTCGGATAAATGATGACTTAGGGTTATTACTAGAAGTAGGGGACACTAATTCACCTAAGGAATAAATGGGTGACTTTGTAAACCTTTCGGATTGGAAAAGGTACTTGAATTTATACGACGAGAGTTATGGCGTTAATTAAATTTACGTATGATATGCAGGTAATAAATACAACCTGCGGGACTTGTAATATGGGATGTGTGTATACAAATATTGAACGTATAAATACTTAGGTTGTTTGAATACCTATTGTATGAATTTTTATGTGTATGATATACCTACCATACTTGTTATCAGTGGGAAGTCTTGAAGGGGGCAGTCTTGTCTTGAGCAATCCTTCGCGGAGGGGGGGGGGGGGGGGGGAGGATTAAAGATTGGTACCTCATAGAATAGGATATATGGAAGACTTATCTATGAGTGGATAAGTTAGGGTTATATGGGTGTGTAGGTATGTGCATGACCCATTATACTGTGGTCCATGTTCGCCTCCAGTTTGTGTGTGATTTGTTTTATTACGATTCCTGAGTGATTCGGAATCGATAGTCCTCATTATGTACTTGATGTACTGGGACTTAATAGCAGAGTATGTACGGACCGTTAGGTTTGTCGATGTGGGGTGTGGTATAAGTATATATTATAATAGTGAAATTTGTATACATATACACCGTGTTTATTCTATTGTGTTATTTAGTAGAACATAATGATGATGCCAATATATCTTAAGTGTGTAAGAACTTAATAGATTAATGAGATACTTGGAATCAAATAACAAAAAAAATGAGGAACTTGCGACACTCCGCCTAATTAACCCTGGGTGATCAGTCCTAAATTAAGTTAGAACAGGTTTCTCAGTTGGATCATCCTTAGCATCACTGTCGTCTTTTTAATTACTAACCACCTAAGTGAGAAAAATTAGACCGGTGCCAAGTTTTATCTTTCATTAACTTAAATGAAAACTCATGCGGAAAATAAAATCGCACAATTAATCTCAATTAATTAAAACAACCACACACAATTAAATGACTAACCGAATAAACCATCGGCCCAAAAAAAATCCAACAAATATAAAATAAAGACAAATAATCAATCTCAACAAGTCTGACAGAAAATAAAAGAACTGTGAGCGACATGCTCGAAATAACTGGTAGAAGTCTCTACACTAGAATGAAAGAAGGAGGCGTCTATCGAAATTCCCGCAACATCCACATGTGCTGCAGCAACGGATTTCCTGAAACATAGTCAAGCCTGACGTCCCTGTGGCTAGACACCTAAAAAGTTTTTTTAAAATTTTATAGCAAGGGTTAGTACCCAAAAACATTTGAAAAACATTTAACAAATGATTAACTTGCAGTAATAAATAAATATGCATGCTCTCCATATTTTAGTTAGTGCCGCAATCCCTTGTGGACATCCTCACCCCTCCTTTAATGTGCACTACTAATGCCTAAAATAAATCCACCTAGTTTTTCATCTTATGACTAGATAAATTATACAGCCCTTTGTAAACACCCTACTCTAACAGAGTACACCTAAATTATGATTTTTAAGTTATTATCGTCATTAACTTAATTAAATTATTTCCCTTTTTAATTTCATATAACTTCCACATATGTTATACATATAATACAATTCATACTTTGTATTAATTAGCCCGTCTATAATTATTTACTGAATTATATACTCAGTCACATTACAGTGTTCACAACCATACTAATATAACATTTAATAAGAGTATTTTTCCCCGGGTAAAGTCTTTCCGGGTAAAATTCCTCTAAAGTACTATCCCACTAGGTATATTCACCTAACCTAGTTACCCGAAGTCAGAATTTCTCCCTAACTTGGTTATTACATAAATATTCGAGGCGGTCATATTCCTTCCCTGAAAGTGAGATGCCCCTTACCCATATAACGGACGCTATGACCTGGGATTTTACTCGCCCTACTCCTCAAGCTGGGGGATTCATCCACTACGCGCAACCTCCCCTATAGCATTAGAGAATATAACAATAATAATATATATCACTGATATTAAAGCACACCCATATATATACATATACTATCGCACACCGTATATATATATATATATATATATATTCCGGCTATACCGTGTACTGTCCGTAACACAAGCCTATTCCATTTTATAATGAGTTTGTGGCCCAACTCGAATTATGAATTAATTTTCACATTAATTTCTTGTGGTATCACCCTAACTAATATATCCGGACTTACTTTCGTGGCCCGAATTAACATCACCCGAGTCTCAATCCCCGACTCTAAATTATTTAGCCTTCATCTAAATAAAATTTATATTTCGGTATTTCTCAACCGTTATTCCCGGACTTGTTCACTATATCCATTTTTAATCCTTTTAAACAACTTTCCAAAATTCAACCTTAGTGTGTCACATCTAATTTTCCAAAACCCAAAATTTTTTTAAATTATGATGTCACACTATTAATTAGATTTTAAATCCATGTATTAATTACTCATCAATTTAAGGCATGGAAAATATTAAATTAAAATTTTCTCCGTATAAAGGAAAACTGGGCGAACTGTCAAAATTTTCGGACCATCGATCGATCGATGGTCCCCCTTCGATCGATCGATCGAACAGGTCCTCGTCTTCCTCGAGTTGGCTGTTTCAGCCATCAACGCCCACTTCCAAACCCTAGTTTCTTCTACACTGAAAACTAAGTGTTCCCATCGACAATAAACATCAAATACCTTATATGAAACCCCTATAAAGTCCATCAACATCATAAATTTCACTTTCTCTACTATTTTCACAAATTTGGGGTAAAATTACATTCAGTCTTTAACCCACTTAAACATCGATTTCTTTCCACTAAATTCATCTCTAATTCATCTGGTTTACACATCTTACTAGATATAAATACAAACCCAGATTATATATGATCTTCAAATCCATTTATAAATCAGATCATGAATTACAAAACCCCATGTTTATACCCCTTTAAAACCCAAAACGAACTTCTTTAATTACACACATCACATGAATATGAATCGAAAGACATTTTACATGCTACAACAAGTTAACCACTTGCCTTAAGGTTCGTAGAGTCTGAATTCGGAGATGAATTCCAAGGTTGAAGATGACCCTTGTTGGCTCTCTTGTGATCCCCAAATCTGCCTTTAACTGCTATTAGGGTTCCTTAACACACTAAGCCTTCTCCTAAACTCACATCAGCCGTTTCCTTATTTCTTCTAATTTATTAATTAACCTAAATCCCATTTTTTTCCTAATGGGCCAAGCCCAAGTGACCCAAATGCCCCCGTGTGGGCCCGGCTATGCCTAAAAACGTCCCGTGACCCGTTTACTACCCCCGGGTACACTTTTTCGACTATCTCAGCCCATACGGACTCAACCGTACACTCAGAATTAGCATTCGAATTAATTTATAAAAAGTCCTTATTTCACACTCAAATTAGTCTATACCGACTCCCGGCTGAAATAATACATATTCCGTCATTAATATCCGAAATGACGTAAATACAATATTACTATTCACTTTTCGATTAATATTTAAATAAAATTTCCCTGATTAATTCAATTAAAATTACGACTCACAAGTAATTTTTAATTCTCGAATTAATTCAATATTTACTGCATGAAAATACGGGGTGCTACAGAACTATATCACATTTATTTCTGTTATACGACTAGACACAATAGGTTCGTTGACATAGATGGAGAACTCCTAAAATCTAGTTAGGCGGGGTAACGTAACTAGGAAGGGTAATAATTATGCGTTAGGTGTGCATAATAGTTGAGAGGGGAGAATCTCAAGTGAGAGAACGTGACTAACATGTATATAATTATATGGTACTTATGCATTTAAATACTTAATGTTTTAAAACTATTTCCAACTTGGACTCTGACCCGTTTGCTTTCAAATTTAATTTCTTTGTAAAATATTTTTAGGTTCCCAACAACAGGGACGCCTGAGAACGTATGTGCTTGCGTTCAAATGAGAAACTTATATATTAAACGTCTTTTAACCCAAACAAACCCTAAACATGCAACAATATGTGATTGAATACGATAATGAGCAAAGCAAGAACATTCAAACACATGCAATTGAGGAAAAATCCCCCAAAGGGGAAAAACCATTTATTTTCATTATAATATTGTAGCTATATAATTTTGGATTACAATGAAAATACAGGTGACTAAGAATTACCCTCAGGTATCG
The DNA here is from genome assembly GCA_949130495.1 of Sambucus nigra. Classification (NCBI taxonomy): domain Eukaryota; kingdom Viridiplantae; phylum Streptophyta; class Magnoliopsida; order Dipsacales; family Adoxaceae; genus Sambucus; species Sambucus nigra. Next base: position 127,007,077 of record OX422211.1, on the reverse strand, counting down.
GATTCTGTAGTCGGCGGCTGAAAATATCCCTTTCCAGGAGGGCTGCAATGGAGAAGAGAAATGACTTCTCCACAAGGGTTGAACAACAGCAAAGCTTCGTTCCTGGGTTGCAAAGAGATTCACAAAGGAATGGGAATTTGTGTGAATCAAAAACCTAGAGTCTAGGGCTCAATAGGTGAAGACATAGGGTTTTCTGAACTCTGAAAATTGTGTGTATGAGTCTTGGGAAACCACTTCCCGTAGTGGGTTTAAGTAACAAGTCTGGAACCATAAAAATCTGACCACGATCTGAAAACGATCTGTTTAAGATTATCCCAGGCGGATCGGTCCGGGTCTGAGGCGGATCGGTCCGATTTGACCGGATCGGTTCTTTTTCCTTGAGGCGGATCGGTCCAGTTGACCGGGTCGGTTCTTTTATTTTGAACTTCATCGGTTCACTTGCAGTATGGGGTATACTGGCCTTCTGACAAACAAGAGGATCGGTCCGGGTCTTTAGGCGGATCGGTCCGGTTAGCCGGATCAGTTCTTTTATTTCAGCGGATAGGTCCGGCTGTCAGACTATGATTCCTCTTCTTCTTTTGATATTCGGATCCGTTGAATCTTGAGTCTTGAATTTTTTCAACGGTGTAACGGCGTGCGACATAATACATTGATAATGGACAAAAATTTCCTTACGAATCTCCCCCTATGTCTATGCCGGTACATACATAAAAACAAACATCCGAATTATCAAACAATTAAAAATGATGCCTATACAAATCTACCTTTCCATGAACCCAAAACTGGAAAAGGTACAAATGAATAAGACTACAGCGTTTGCTCTTCAATTCTTCAGGAATCTCAACACTTTTCTCATCAGGGTGTGCAATCCAATGATAATCCATGTAGTACCTACACACATGAGAAAAAGCAAAATACCAAAGTGACATATTGAGTTTGAAATGAGATAAACATATATACCAATTTATGAGCAAACTCAAACTTTCAAATTTCTTCAAATCTCCCCCATAATAAGATAATTCATTCTCCCCCTTTTTAATGATGTCCCAACATAGACAAATGAGAGAAATAAATCAAATAAGCAAGTGTGGGGTGTCACTAGGATAAAATCACACCATGAATGAACACAAAGCAACCAAGTCGATGATAGCGTGAATGAAGTGGTGTGATCAAATTCGATAGGAAAATCAATGCATACAAACATGACATATGTGCACGATGAATATTGGATATTCCTAGCGAATGAACTCAAATGCTTCCTTTGGTGTAAAATAATGACAATATAACATATTGACTCAATCAAATCAACAAATCAAAGCTCAAAGTGATTTTCACGCCAATAACGTTCAAAATGATTTTATGCTTTTTCAGGACTTTCAAGGAAGTGCAAACCTGTTTATATTCTCCAACCAAACTCCCTCAGATATAATTTTGAATATAGGCATTCTAAATTCTCAAACTTTGGAGAATTGATGGTGAAACCTAAGTGGCCCATATTTGGCATGAAGTGCTTTTTATTGCCTTTAAATTTTTTCGGGCTCTTTTAACCTCTTTGGACCTCGGATATTAAAATTCCTCCATTTTTTAGGTCCTTTTTAATGGTGGCTTTTGCGCAAAGGAGAGATGATTACCTTTCGCAGCCCCTCCCCGTTATACAAAAAACACACAGTCTCACCAAAACGGTTTTTACATGCATTCCAATCTTGTCAAGTTTTATCGCATATTGTACATTGTATAGACAGGATTGAGATGGAAACACTCAAGCCAATATGAGATAGACAAGTGCAATAATCAAATATAGCCGTGCATGTGTGCAATAAAGGATATAGGAGTCAAACATGTAGGAAGATATCACTAATTGAATCTCAAAGACTCCAACCAATGTAAAGCACATAAATGAAATGATGTAGCCTCTCAAATCTCTATCAAACAGTCACATGGATAAATGAAATGAAGTTGTGACTTGGCTACCTTAAATGCTCATCCATAAAAGAAGCAAAAATAGAAATCTTTTTGGATTTTTCAAAAAATTTATCAAAATAAAATCTTTTTGTGCTTTTCTTAAAATTTTTCTTAAAGGAAAATCTTTTTGAATTTTTCAAAAGAAAGATAAACAGCAAAAAGAGTAAATAAAAGTTGTACAAATAAGCAATGGTACATATAAAACAGACTAGCAATAGGAAGCATATGATATGAACATGAGAAAGCATCCTATTCTAGACATAGACCAACCTCTCAGTCAACTGTGCAAATCCCCAAAGACTTCCTAAGACTCTCAAATCTAAGGGCATCTAAAGGTTTCGTGAAAATGTCTGCTAACTGACGGTCGGTAGGAACAAAACTCAGGGATACAGTGTTCTCCTCAACTAACTGACAAATAAAGTGCTCACGTATCCTGATGTGTTTTGTGCGCGAATGCTGGACGGGATTACGAGATATGTGTATCGCGCTCGTATTATCACAAGAAATGATAATGGTGTCTTGTGAAATCCCATAATCCTCCAATATTTGCTTCATCCACAAGAGTTGTGTGCAACAAATCCCGGCAGCTATGTACTCAGCCTCCGCAGTGGACAAAGAGATGGAATTTTGCTTCTTGCTCAGCCAGGACACAAGAGCAGAACCAAAATAGAAACACCCACCAGAAGTGCTCCTACAACCATCTACATCCCCAGCCCAATCGGCATCCGAATAGGCGGACAAACGGTCATCGGTATTAAAGGAATACCAAATACCGTATGAGAGAGTCCCACTCACGTATTTAATAATACATTTTAGAGCAAGTAAATGTGACTCTTTCGGGGACGCCTGATATCGCGCACAGACTCCAACACTAAAGGCGATGTCAGGACGACTGGCAGTCAAGTAGAGAAGACTACTTATCATACTTCGATATAAGGTTTGCTCTACGTCCTTGCCTGAAGTGTCCTTACTAAGCTTGGTAGTGGTACTCATAGGTGTACGTGCATTCTTAGCGGAGTCTAAACCAAATTTCTTCACTAGGTCTCTAGCATACTTGGATTGGGAGATGAACATCCCATCCTCTAGCTGATGAACCTGGAGACCAAGGAAGAATGTAAGCTCACCAACCATGCTCATCTCAAACTCACTTTTCATCTCCTCCTCAAAGTGGTGAGCATGCTGGGAGCATGTGGATCCAAAGACTATGTCGTCCACATAGACCTGGGCAACCAAAATAGCACCGTCATCTCTCCTGACGAACAACGTCATATCTACTCCCCCTCTCTTGAAGCCACGAGCTAAGAGATAGGAAGTAAGCCTCTCGTACCAAGCACGGGGTGCTTGCTTCAAACCATACAAGGCTTTTCTAAGATAGTAGACGTGCTCTGGGTGCTGAGGGTCTTCAAACCCTTTTGGTTATTCCACATAAACCTCCTCTTGTAGAATGCCATTCAGAAAGGCACTCTTGACATCCATCTGATATAACTTGAAGCGCAGATGACATGCGATGGCGAGCAGAAGACGGACGGACTCGAGCCTCGCAACAGGAGAAAATGTCTCCCCAAAGTCTACACCCTCTATCTGTGTGTAGCCTTGAGCGACCAACCTAGCCTTATTTCTGATTATGGTACCATTTTCATCCATTTTATTCTTGAAAATCCACTGGGTACCGATCACATTAGTCTCACTAGGTCGGGGGACAAGTTCCCAGACATTATTCTTTTTAAACTAAAGCAACTCATCCTGCATAGCAGATATCCAGTGTTCATCCTTGAGTGCTTCTTTATGGTTCTTGGGCTCGACTTTGGACGTATGGCAAAGATGGCTAACAACGTTCTCTAGCTGAGCACGAGTCTTGACCCCTAGAGTGGGATCGCCAACAATGGCAGACGGGTCATGACTCTTGCGAACCCAAGCAGGTGTGTCCCCTAACACAGGATTAGGGTCCACTGAGTGTGATAGAGGAACAGGTAAAGCACTATCAGAACAATCCTCATCCTCACACTGAAGGTTAGGATCAATAACCATCGAAGGTTCGTCATCTTGCACGGTGATGTTTATTGATTCCATAACCTTAGAGCTCTTCAGGTTAAAAACCCGGTGTCGATGAATATCCTCGAAATATTCCCTCGTCGCTCCGGGAGTCGAACTTTCCTAATTGCTCTCTATCCCGTAGGATGTAGCATTTACTCCCAAAAATACGGAAATATGCCAGGTTGGGTTTCTTTCCAATCCACAATTCATAAGGCATTTTAAGAGTGTGTGGAAGCAGGTAAACCCTATTCACCGTGTGGCATGAAGTAGACACTTCCTCTGCCCAAAATCTCCTAGAAATTTTACGACCTAGAAGCATAGATCTAGCCATCTCTTGGATCGTTCTATTCTTTCTCTCAATAATCCCATTTTGCTGAGGAGTTCTCACAGCAGAAAACTCATGTTTGATCCCGAGGCTATCACAGTAAAGGTCTACCTTTTCTTCTATGAATTCAGTGCCATTGTCACTATGCATCCTGTTAATAGTGACACCGTGTTGATTTTGCAGGACATGGCACTTGGTCGTTAAAAATTCTACAGCATCGGATTTCTCTCTCAGAAAACCTACAATGGAGTACCTGAAGAAGTCATCTACCATCGTGAGGATGTACCTCTTTCCACCTAGACTCTCAGTACGAGTGGGACCCATAAGATCCATGTGAATCAACTCAAGAACACGAGAGGTGGTAATGGAATGCAACTTCCTATGTGGACTACGAATTTGTTTTCCCAACTGACAGGGTCCACAAACGGTCGAAATTGACTTTCCAAGAGATGGTAATCCACGTGCTAGGTCCTTTTTAGCTAAGCTATTAAGATCTCTAACATTCACGTGACCTAGACGTTGGTGCCACAGATCCATAGGAGTGTTCGTGGCGCTGTTGCAGACAAGTGAGGATGTGGGCTCAGTCCCATAGCAATTATCCTCGGTCCTCACCCCTTGCACTAATAGTTTACCGGCTTGATTATAGACATTACAAGTATCCCGGTCAAACTTTACTGCAAAGTCAGCGTCGCACAGCTGGCTAATGCTGAGAAGGTTTGCTTTCAAACCTTTGACGTACAAAACCTCTTCTAGCTTAGGAAATCCAGGTAACTCGACAGTACCTCGTCCTACAATGCTAGACTTTCTCCCATCTCCAAAGGTGACTCTGCCATCCTGATAGTCCTCAAGAGTCGTAAAAAATGAGGCATCACCTGTCATGTGTCTGGAGCACCCACTATCAAAATACCACTGTGAGGTATTATGTGCTTTGAGAGCAATATGAACAACAAAGGCCTTTTTATCTTTCTTAGGCACCCAAGCAGAGATGACCTTTTGTTTGCCTTTGTTGTTGTTGGTTTTAGCTGGAATGTGAGAAGCATTCACTAACGGCAAAGACATTCATCCGAATTCTTCCATTAAACTCTGGGACGTGGAAGCTAAGAACTCAACTCGCTCTCTCAGACTAGAAAACTCATCAGTATGACGTGGTGGAGCAGTAGTACGTCGTGTCCGACCTATGCTATAGCAAGACTCCCTAAGGTGGTCTTTTCTTTTGCAATAAGTAAAAAAGAGTACAGTCAAAGGCGGACCTTGGTTTGCCTTTCTTGGTCGAACTCTCCTTCGAGGTTTTTGACGATGGCCATAAGGATTCGTAGTAAACTCAAGAACTGGTCCAGGTGCAATTTGGGACGTGGAGGCACCATCATAACCAATTCTTTTTCGATCACCAAAACCTAACGCGGGGCCGAGGAGCATCTTTCCCATCTTCCCAGATCTGTCCTCGATTTGAACCTTGACTTCCCGTGCTTTCTCAAGATCATGAGTCAGCTGGGCAACAAGGGCTTCAAGATTCTTTCGAGTCTCCACGGAGGAATGGAGCTCACTCGTAAGACTAGCCACTTGTTTAGTCAACTCCCCTCTTTCTTTCTCATAAACACTCTCTCTCTCTCTAAACACACTCTCTTTCTCGTCATAGGCAGATTCTCTCTCTCTGAGGGCGGTGAAGGTGGAGGACTCTCTCTCTCTCTCGCCTTTCTTAAATCTTCCTTTAAGGCGGTGATCTTAAGAACTAGCGCTTTGTTACATTTTTTAGTTTTAAATGACTCAGAATATAACTCAGCGTAGGCGCGTTGAATATCACTCTCACTCTCACTTGAGTCATCCTCCCCCTCACTCACATCAATCTCACTATTGAGGTGTCCCTGTGAAGCATCATCTTCATCGTCGTGAAGAGAACTAGGAGTGCTCACTTGACTGGCCATGAATGCGGTGAAGTTACACTCATGCGGTGACTCATCTCCTGAATCCACCGTCTCGACCTCACTGTCGTCACTAAGGGTAGCATTAAGGACAACTTTCCATTTCTCTCTATTCAGACGATTGGCACACTCAAAGGCTCTATGACCCCTACCATCGCACTCAAAGCATCTCTCACTTTCTTTCTTAGGATGATTTTTGGAGTCTTTTTCATTTTTCTTTTCAAACTTATTTTTCTCAAATTTCTTTTTATCTTTAAAATTGCCATTTTTCTTAAATTTGAGAATCCTCTTGAAATTTTTAGCAAAAAGAGCCAAATCATCTAGGTCAAAATCACACTCAGAATCTGACGTGTGAGTCTCTCTCTTTTTAGATGACTCTACCCTCTTTCAACTAAGATTTATAGACGACCCCTCACTCCTTCTCTCTTGGGCTTTAAGTGCAATTCCCTTATCTTTAGATTTAGCAGTTTTAGGAAACATATCAATTTCATAAGTTTGTAAATCTCCTACAAGTTCTTCCAATTTTAGCGTATTTAAATTACCCATAGAATTTAGCACAGTGACTTTAGGGATAAAACGCTTAGGTAAAGAACGAAGAATCTTTTTAACAACTCTAGCATTAGGAATATGTTCACCTAGATTAAAGCTAGTATTCACAATGTCAGAAAGTATAGCATAAAATTCATCAAAGCATTCAGATTCATGCATCGTGATGGTTTCAAATTGAGTTGTCAAATTTTGCAACTTAGATTCTTTCACAGCATTAGTTCCTTCATGGGTGAGTTGTAAAACATCCCATGCCTCTTTTGACGTGGTGCACGTCATTATGCGTTTGAACTCATTAGGTGTGACAGACCCAGAAATAGCACTTAGACCCTTAGAATTAAAAGAGGACCATTTAAATTCTTCCTCAGTCCAAGAAGTGTCAGGTTTCAAGTTGATCACATTATCAACAGTCACGAAGGGAGGTGTCCACCCTCTTTCAACTAAGATCCAAACCCTTTCATCTATGGCTTTTAAAGCCGACCTCATTCGGGCTTTCCAATAGGCATAATTTGTCCCGTCAAAAACAGGCATTTTATTATACAACTTCTCCATTTGAACACGCACTTTTTCAAAAATCAATTTTTTCAGAAAATTGATATCTTTAGAAAAATTTTGCGAAAAATAGGAATACGCGATAGATTAGCGTAACCTGCTCTGATACCAGTTTGAGAACGTATGTGCTTGCGTTCAAATGAGCAACTTATATATTAAACTCCTTTTAACCCAAACAAACCCTAAACATGCAACAATATGTGATTGAATACGATAATGAGCAAAGCAAAAACATTCAAACACATGCAATTGAGGAAAAATCCTCCAAAGGGGTAAAACCATTTATTTTCATTATAATATTGTAGCTATATAATTTTGAATTACAATGAAAATACAGGTGACTAAGAATTACCCTCAGGTATCGGATTCTGTAGTCGGCGGCTGGAAATATCCCTTTCCAGGAGGGTTGCAAAGGAGAAGAGAAACGGCTTCTCCACAAGGGTTGAACAACAGCAAAGCTTCGTTCTTGGGTTGCAAAGAGATTCACAAAGGATTGGGAATTTGTGTGAATCAAAAACCTAGAGTCTAGGGCTCAATAGGTGAAGACATAGGGTTTTCTGAACTCTGAAAATTGTATGTATGAGTCTAGGAAAACCACTTTCCGTAGTGGGTTTAAGTAACAGGTCGGGAACCATAAAAATCTGACCACGATCTGAACACGATCTGTTTAAGATTATCCCAGGCTGACCGGTCCGGGTCTGAGGTGGATCGGTCCGATTTGACTGGATCGGTTCTTTTTCCTTGAGGCGGATCGGTCCGGTTGACCGGATCGGTTCTTTTATTTTAAGCTTCATCGGTTCGCTTGCGGTCCGGGGTATACTGGCCTTCGGACAAACAAGCGGATCGGTCCGGGTCTTTAGGCGGATCGATTCGGTTAGCCGGATCGGTTCTTTTATTTCAGCCGATAGGTCCGACTGTTAGACTATGATTCCTCTTCTTCTTTTGATATTCGGATCCATTGAATCTTGAATCTTGAATTTCTTCAACGGTGTAACGGCGTGTGACATAATACATTGATAATGGACAAAAATGTCCTTACAACGCCAAGCATAGGAGTTTCATCGAGTTGACATGATTTAACTGTGGTGGAAGTTACAGGACCTTGGTATTAGACGTCTCCACATTCATCCTTTATTCATTAAGAGTTATGTATATCAGTTAGGGCATATTTCTCGTTCTTATTTAGATATTGTGGTTTCAGATATTCATATTTATTTTAGTTTTTGGGATTTAATTTGGGATTTCGACTGGATGTGTTTACTCAAGACTCACTTTATTTCATTATGTCATTTTAATTCCTATGAGATTGTTATTGGATGGTGGACGTTTATCTAATCATTTAATGGATTTCTTGTTATATTAAAAATATAATATTTGACATCTAACTTTTTAAATACTAGGTGGTTAGTAATTAATAAAAAGTTTTCAACAGTGATGCTAAGACTGATGCAACTAGATATTCTGTTTAAAATTTAATAAAGGGCTGATCACTCGGTATTTAATTAGGAGGGGTGTCACAGGTGGTATCAGAGCATCAGGTTCTAGAGTCTTTAGGATCTGTGAGCCTTATTATGATTATAGCTCAGCTTTCTTTAATGTAGATCCCTATATTTAGGACTGTTGTATTCATTAATTGCGCATTTTACGTCTTCAGTTATTTTGATATATTTATTGTGGACTTACGAAGCTTCTCTCTCATCCCAGATGCCCCCCAGACATTCACATCGAGCTCCTAGGGGTGTCCAGCCCAAGCCCCAACCAACTCCAGCCCATGGTTTGATGAATGTTGCTTAGGTTGCCTCTATCATAGCACAAGCGGTAAATGCAGCTTTAGCCATAGTACAACAGGACCCACCCCAAGCACAGGTAGTGGCAACAGCACCATCTCACTCTTCTTCTTGGGAGCGAGTCATAGATGCCTTACAGAAAGAACATACTCCGGAGTTTGCTGGGAGGTCCAATATAGTGCTAGTGATCCAATGGAAGAAAGACATCCAGAGAAACTTGAGGATATACGAGTGCACCGAGGTACAAAGGATGATATTAACTACGTTTAAGCTAGTGGGAGTGGAACTGCAGTGGTGGGACTCTATTACCACTGCTGAGGAGAAAGACAACATGACCATTCAAGACTTATGGCTGTGGTTCGAGCCTAATTATTTCCCTTGCGTCATTCACACTGAGATGAGACATAAATTACTGGACCACACCCAGGAAGGGAAAACTGTTGTAGAGTACGAGGAAGAATTTACGAGATTGATTAATTCGGTTCCACATAAGGTACATACTGAGGGAAATAAAATTCAGATGTTTATGGACAACTTGACTTGGAGGATTCATCATCACCTTTTGGGTAATCTTTCGTTGGGTACATATATTGATGTGCTTAACACTTACCTACTACACTGCCAGTATTATCATTTCCATCTGATGGGAAGCAAAAAAGAGGGGGAGTCAGGTAAGCAGGTGATTAGGCACATATTCTTCACATTTATCCCCTTAATTTCGGTATTTTTATGATCCTGTGCAGTGTAATTAGCTTGAATTTGTCTATTATTTATGCTACTAACCTTTTTTGGCAAGTATTTCTTGTTTTGTGTATTTCTCATGTGTTTTACAGATATTTCATGCAAGTTAGTGCGAAGGAGAACTCAAAACAGTGAAAGAAACCAAGAAATGGAGAGTTGAAGGGCACTTTCGTAATTTTTCAGCCTTATTCCGAAGGTGGGGCCAACTATAAAGTTGAAGATCACTAAATTACAAGAATACTGGAAAAAACGGCACCTCAATCCGAGCTACGGTGAAGAAGTTACGATGTTTTCAAGTTGCGCGATAATGAAGAGTCTGAATGTGCGGATTTCTGTCATTAATTATGCAGATTTTATGGTGATTGGTTGGCAAAAACTTGTTCCACAAGCGAAATTTGATGCCAAATTCGTGCAACTTGGTGCTATAAAAGACCAAGCCCTACCTCATTTTAAAGGAAGAGTTGAATTCTAGAGAGAGGGAGTCAAGTTCTAGAGGGTAGGAGTAGGATTAGAGAGAGAAAGTTAGATTGTAGTTTTCTTTGGTAGAAGTTTTCATAAACCCTAGTTGTAAGTTTGAAGAAGAAGTTTTGCTAGATTCAAATTCATCTATTTCTCCTCTTGCTAAATACAAGTGTCAATTTCTATTCTCTATTTTATTTTTTCATTCAATTCTCAATTGTTTTGCAAATTGTTAACAATGTTTGTTAGAGTTTTCTTTTGTTTTCATCATGTTTAGCTAATTTTTAAGGGTTGGGATGCATGAACCCATCCCAATGTAATTTATCTACGTAGGAAATAGAATTTAAATTTAAATTTGAAAGAATCGTGTAAGATAAGTTCACAATCATCCTAGATCTTTTAATCTCTCTTGCCCTAGGTACTTGGGATATTTAAGAATATGATGTGCGTGTAATTATTTAGCACCGCTTTATATTTATCTTTGATTTCATATGATGCGGGATTGAACCTCATATATGTAATGCTTAGGATCTATAAAGACTGGATTCATTCAAATTTATAATTTACAATTCTAGTATTCTAATGGGTAATTACTAGGGATTGGGGAATTGTATTCCAACCTATTTCCTCATTCATTTTAATTAGTTTTATAAATTTGTTCCAACTTATTTCCCCTTGTCAACCATCATCACCTTTTTCACTTTTATTTTAGAAGTAATAAATCAATTAAATTCTATAAAACATTCCCTGTGGATTGGATACCCAGACTCACCACTATACTCCTTAAGAAGTGTAGTTACAAGTTTAGGTTTTTTTGTATTGAGGTTGGAAGCCGATAACAACGACTAGCGTATTACACGGACGCTCGGTTTTCCACTCGATCAAAATGGCGCCGTTGCCAGGGAATGTTTTATTATAGATTATAATTGATTTACTATTTCGAAAGATTTTTCTTTGGATTTTTTTTTCACCTTTTTTGTAGCCTTGCACAATTGAGCGCCAAGAAACGTTGAATCCTCAACCGCACACCTCTGTACTCGAATTTCCATTTACATACTATTCGGTAATCATGTCTTTTCATGGTGAGTTCGGTAATTATAATGGTTCATATGGTAATCGTTTTCAAACTTTTTATTCTCAAGAGTCCGCGGCTCAGCCTATTACCATTGGTGAGGCCATTCTAACTCTGGAGTATGAAATGCTTGAAAATGAATATAGGAGAGAAATTTATATTAAATATTCTCAAGAATTTGTGTCTCGACCTATTACCATGGGTGAGGCCTTTCTAAATCTTGCGTATGAAAAGCTTGAAAATGAATATCGAAAAAAAAATCATTTTGGGGAATCCAATGAAGATTTTTCTTCCGATATTTGTGAAACTATAGAAGGTTTTCAACCAAATGAGGAATCCAAGGTTTTAGAGCCAAGGGATCCTACTTTGGAAGAAAACACGCTTTTTCTAACCAAAAGAGTACTGGATTTTCTTTCCACCCAAAGCCAAAAGAATATCGATTATGGTCTTGTGAAGGAAATGGTCACACTTTGCGATGATGTGCGTTCTATTTTGGAAAACAAAGAGGAGGTTGAGACTTGTGTGTCACCTCAAATTTTTGAAGAACATCTCATTGAAAGTGAGTCTTGCTCCCTTGAAATTCAATCTCCAATTGATGATGAATCACTTCAGATTGAGTTTATTTCATCACCATTTTTGTTCACGGTTATTGAACCATTAGAAGTACCTCTAGATTCCTATGAGTCGGTTGAAAATTCTGAAACGTTTACACCTTTTATCGACAAAGACACTTTGCTAGAATTGTTTTCTAATATGGACTGTTCCTTTTTGTGTGCCCCTCTCCCCATACTACTTGAAAAATCTTTGGGAGGTGATTATATTTTTCTTGGATCTCAATTGTACTTGTCCCACCTAGCACCCAAACCCCCCATCATCCCGTTAAATTTTTTAATTGGTGATGGTTCATTTTCTCCATCTCACACATGCCTTCCGTTTTTCAAACGGAATTCTTATTTTACGGGAGGCATGTTTTATAGTGAGGGTACACTATTAATCCCTCAAAGTCAAATTGTATTTTGGGTGGACCCTCAAATTTTTTGACTTCTACTATATGAGTTATTAGAATTTCAAATCGTAGGTTGTACATAATTAGTTTTTTTTTTCTTTTTCTTTTTCTTTCCTTTTTCAATAGTGTAGTGTCATTAGTTAAATTTTTTGTTATTCTTTTTGCTATGCTTGGTTCTAACATGTTTTGTAGATTCATTGGACTCGTACTTTTCGAGGATCGCTCCATTTGGGTAATATCTTTCTTTTCCTCTCTTTATGTTGTGTTCTTGATTCGCATTGAGGACAATGCAACATTTAAGTTAGGGGGTGTGGGATATTCTTCCCGATTCATTGATTTGATCACATGTTCTTTCCAAGTGTGTTTTGAAAAATAAAAAAAAGCAAAAATAAAAAAAAAATGAAAATTTTTGAAAAAAAAGCAAAAATATTTTTCTTCAAAATAAATAAAAATTGGAATTTAAATTTTTCAAAAATATCACCTTTATTCTATTAAAGTCTCAAATTGTAAAATTCATAATGCACTAAGCCAAAATTGACCGAAGATGGAAATTGAAAGAAAATTGACGACTTTACGAATAAGTGTGGAGATTGATCAAACCCGGTGAGATTTCGAGCCTTTCAATTTTTTATGAGTTTTTAAATCAATCCGAGTTTATGATTAACTCAAAGTTCTTTTCAGCATTTTAATAAGTCGTTGATGATCTCAATCATTTGTTTTGATCGGTTATGGGAAATGTGTGAAATGTTATCTTGAAATTCGTGCTAAATATATCTTTAAACTTAATTAATCTCGAGATGCATATGGTAATGTGATTAGCAATTTGGACAATGAAGTAGGCCCCCATTTGTTTAACCCAAAAATATTAGCCATAAAAAGTTGTGAAAAAATTATCCCTTTGTAACCCAAATTGAGCCTAATAAATATTTTCCTTTCGTTTGATAACCCGAAAAACCCAAATAGCCCGGAATTGTGAAAATTGAGAAAATTTATCAAGTAAGTCCAAATTGTGCAACAAAAAGGGGCAAGGAGAAAAAAATAGATATGCTCAACAAAAATAGCAAGAAAAAAAGGAAAAAAAGAAAAAGAAAAAAGAGCAAATGCCCGAAAAAGCACAAATGGACATCATAAGGACATTTTTCAATTCCGAACATTCCGTTTATTCCCATTTTTACCCTTTACACCTCTTAACCCAAAAAGTCCTAACCGAGTCCGAATGGCGAAATTGATTACCGCATGGAGAGCTAAGACATGAAAAGATAATATAAGAGATTAAATGGTGTGAATTAAAGGTGATGTTCCCATTTCCTAATAACTGTACTCCGATGATGAGATTTTTTTACCATAAATTTCCTTCTTTTCAATTTTGTATGCATGAATTTGTGTCCATTATATTTACTCTTTATATCATACATACCGAGAGAAAATAGCCACAATCGGAGTGATTCGTTTGTGAGTGCAATCCGTAAGAATTTGAATCAAAACGAATTTTCGAAAAGTAACGTAATGCTCAATCGGTGGAAATTTGAGGTTTAATTTTTGACTTTGCACACACACACTATGGTTTGAGACAGTTGAATATGAATTGATGGTGATTATTTTTCGAAAATTTTAAATCGTACAATTTTTAAATATTTTGATATTTAGTTGAGTTAATAAAGAATTTTGTGGGTATATTCACTGCAAACCCTCACGAGACAAAACTCGTCCTACTAGGGTAACCTAGGGGTTTAAAGGCTTGTTGCATACGCTAAATGCAATCGCTTGCCTGCGAAAGTGGAATTTTATTTTAATAAAAGAATTTTTAAGAGTAGAATTTTGGATAATTTCATTTACATTGCTCGGGACGGGCAAAGTTCTTAGTTAGGGGGTGTGATTAGGCACATATTCTTCACATTTATCCCCTTAATTCCGGTATTTTTATGATCCCGTGCAGTATATTTAGCTTGGATTTGCCTCTTATTTATTCTACTAACCTTTTTTGGCAAGTATTTCATGTTTTGTGTATTTCTCATGTGTTTTACAGGTATTTCATGCAAGTTAGTGCGAAAGAGAACTCAAAACAGTGAAAGAAACCAAGAAATGGAGAGTTGAAGGGCAATTTCATAATTTTTCAGCCTTAGTCCGAAGGTGGGGCCAACTAGAAAGTTTAATAGCTCTAAATTACAAGAATACTGGAAAAAACGGTACCTCAATCCGAGCTACGGTGAAGAAGTTACGATGTTTTGAAGTTGCGCGATAATAAAGAGTCTGGATGCGCGGATTTCTGTCATTAATTATGCAGATTTTATGGTGATTGGTTGGCAAAAACTTGTTCCACAAGCGAAATTTGATGCCAAATTCGTGCAACTTGGTGCTATAAAAGACCAAGCCCTACCTCATTTTAAAGGGAGAGTTGAATTCTAGAGAGAGGGAGACAAATTCTAGAGAGTAGAATAGAATTTTAGAGAGAGAAAGTGAGATTTTAGAGAGTTTTCTTAGTTTTTCTTTACATAGAAATTTTCATAAACTCTAGTTTGTAAGGTTGAAGAAGAAGAATTTTTCTGGATTCAAGTTCATCTCTTTTACCTATTGCTGAATACAAGTATCAATTTTTCATTCTCTTATTTATTCTTTACTTTATTTCCAATTTAATTCTCAATTCTTTTGCAATTTGTTAACAATGTTTGTTAGATCCATAATTCCATATATTGTTATGAATTTGCTTTCTCATAAAACCATGTCTAGTTAAATTTTTTAAGGGTTGGGATGCATGAACCCATCCCAATGTAAATTGCTTATGTAGAAAATAGAATTTAAATTAAAAATTTGAAAGAATCGTGCGAGACAATTTTACAACCATTGTAGATCTTTTAATCTCTCTTGCCCTAGGTACTTGGGATGTTTAAGAATATGATGTGCGTAAAATTATTTATCACCGCTTTATATTTACCTTTGATTTCATATGATGTGGGCTAGTTCCCTCATATATGTAATGCTTAGGATCTATAAAGGCTGGATTCATTCAAATTTATAATTTACAATTCTAGGTTTCTATACGGTAAATTACTAGGGTTAGGGGGATTGTATTCCAACCTACTTTCTCATTCATCTTAATTAATTTAATTTCTTTATTTACCTTTTTTTCCCTTTTCAACCATCATCATCTTTTTCATTTTTTCTTTAGAAGTAATAAATCAATTAAATTCTATCAACCATTCCCTGTGGATTCGATACCCAGACTCGCCACTATACTCCTTAAGAAGTGTAGTTACAAGTTTAGGTTTTTTTGTATTGAGGTTGGAAGCCGATAACAACGACTAGCGTATTACACGGACGCTCGGTTTTTCCACTCGATCAGCAGGGTAGGATACGAGAAAATGGTCCCAATGGGGCACAACCAGCTCAGGGTCAGTAGAGAGAAGGTGAGAAGAGTTTCCATCAGGGGAAGCCTACTAAGAGGTTCAAATCAGGTGACCATAAGAAGAGATAGGGAGGTTTTATGTAGGGCCATCAGGGACAACAATGCTTTCAGCAGGGCCAACAGGGCCAAGGGAGGGGTGGTAACGGCCATAAGGGCTGAGGATAGAAGGGGCAGAGAGGGAGAAACTTTATGGGTAAGTGCTTTGTATGTGGAAAGACTAACCATAAGAAACATGAGTGTCTTGATAAGGGCAAGGGCCCACAGCAGCAACAGGGTGCTTCGATAGGAGCCCAGCGACCTATATTCCCAGACACCCTCCCAGCACCACCACAGATGCCAGCCTTACTACCGATTCTAGTAGTCCCAGTTCAGTAGGGACAACTAAAGTATGAGCATGTTTACAATGTCCACTAGGTCGCAGTTCCCCAGGCTCAACCTGCGGTTGAGGGTATGTTTTCTATCCAGGGGACTTTGGGGCCGATATTATTGGACACGGGGGGCCTCACATTCTTTCATTGCCACTATATTTGCACGTTCCACGAGATTATTAGACATGACAGATAGTACGGTTACAAGTGTAGTTTCACCACTGGGTTATAGGTCACTGATATTCTTTATATATCGGGGCTTGGGTATAGAGATAGGGAGATTGATTTTACTTGTCAATACGCTTGTATTAAATATGTTCGAGTATGATGCTATTATTGGGATGGATTGGCTAGTTAGGTATAGGGTCATGATTTATTGCTATAGCCGTAGTATTGTCTTCATAGTACCGAGTTAGGTGATGTTTTTGGTGGCGATGTCTCATCCTGAGGGAGGTTCGTCCACCCATTTATATCATATAGAGGAGGAAACCTCTAAGGAGGTGGTGATTCCACTTGATTCGATTCCGGTTGTTCGTGAGTTCGATGACGTATTTTAGGACATACTAAGGCTACAGCCTAGCAAAAAGATAGAGTTTATGATAGACTTGATGCCACGCTCTCGGCCGATAGCCCGTGCACCTTACTGTATGGCTCCAGAAGAGATGAGGGAGTTACGGGATCAGATTGAGAAGTTATTAGGATAGGGCTTCATCCGTAGGAGTACCTCTCCTTGGTGTCCTCTCGTACTATTCATAAAGAAAAGAGACAAGATGTTATGATTGTGTGTTGACTACCAAGAGTTGAATAATTTCACGATACGGAATAATTATTAATTTCCTCAAATCGATGACTTATTCGACCAGTTGAGGGTTGATGCCTACTTTTTGAATATAGACTAGAGGTTGGGATACCATAAATTATGTATGAAAGAGCAGGATGTGTCTAAGACTGCCTTCTTTACTAGATATGGATCCTACGAGTCTAGGGTTATGCCATTTGGGCTAACCAACGCACTGGTCGTGTATATGGACATGATGAACAGGGTGTTCAGAGCGTTCTTAGATCAATTTGTCATTGTCTTCATAGATGACATCCCTATTTATTCTCAAACTGAGGAGGAGCATGATGAGCATTTGAGGAAGGTTTTATGGACACTACTGAGCTCAAATTGTATACAAAATATTAAAAGTGTGGGTTCTGGCTGAGAGAGGTTCAGTTTTTGGGGCACATTATTTATGAAAGAGGTATATCCGTAGATCCAAGGAAGGAGTTAGTGGTGAGGGAGTGGTGGAAACCCACGACGCCGATAGAGATACATTGTTTCTTGGGTCTAGATGAATACTATAGGTTATTTATTCATGGATTATCAAATATAGTGGGTCCATTGACTAATTTGACTCGTATGGGGGTGCCATTTATCTAGGAAGATGCCTTTCAGTTGGCTTTCGATGAGCTTAAGGACAAACTGACTTCAACACTAATTCTAGCACTGGCCAGGTGGGTGTAAGGACATTTTATCCACTATCAATTTGTATGTCATAAGCCGTTACACCGTTGAAGAAAAACAAGATCGTATCGTCATCAACGAATCCGAATTTCAAAAGAAGAAAGGAATCAAAATTCTGACTGACCGGATCGGTCCTCCTGTTTAAAAAAAGAATTGATCCGCCTACGACCCGATCCGCCCTCAATCGGACCGATTCGTTTGCTGAAGATCCAGTAGACCCCGGATCGGTATCGAACCGATAAAACCAAAATTAAAACGAATCGATCCGCACCCTCGGACCAATCCGCCTCAGATCCGGACCGATTCTCTTGGGATAACTTCGAACAGATCGTGGTCAGATTTTTTACGCCTAGTTATTCCTATATAAACCCACTTCGGTGATTTGTTTAGCAAGACTTCTACACACGATTTTCAGAGTTCATAAACTCAAAGTCTTCATCTTTGTGAGTTATCAAACTCATGTTTTGATTCACACAAATTTCCAAATTATTTGTGAATCGTTTTGAAACCCTACAACACAAACTCTTTTGCTATTCATACCCGTGTGGAGAAGATCGACCTTCTTCTTCATTGCTGCCCTCCTGGAAAGGGAAACTTCCAGTCAACGACTACAGATCCGACGCCTGAGGGTAATTCTGTGTCACTCTTGTATTTCATTATAATCCGTGTAAATCGTACTTTATAAAATTACAGTGAAATAAATGGTTTTGCCCCTTTGGGGGATTTTTCCTCATTTGAGTGTATTTGAATGTTCTTGCATGCTTTACATCTTATTCAATCACACCTAGATGCATGTTTAGGGTTTAATTGGGCTAAACTATGTTTAATTATATAATTTCTTAATTCGAACGCACGCGCACCTCTTCTCAAATTGGTATCAGAGTAGGTCACGCTAATATATCGCGTATTCCTAGTTTCCGCAAAAATTTTCTAAGATATCAATTTTTCTGAAAATTTGATTTTTTTAAAAAAAGTGCTTGTTCAATGGAGAAATAATATAATAAAATGCTAATTTTTTATGGAACTAACTATGCATATTGGAAATCCCGCATGAGGTCTGCTTTAAATGCCATAGATGAACGTGTTTGGATTCTAGTTGAAAGAGGGTGGACACATCTCTTCGTCACTGTTGAAAACATGACCAGTTTAAAACCTGTCACTTCATGGACTGGAGATGAATTTAAATGGTTTTCTTTTAATTCTAAGGGTTTGAGTGCTATTTCTGGATCCATCACTCTTGATGAGTTCCGACGTATCATGACGTGCACCACGTCAAAAGAGGCATGAGATGTTTTGCAACTTACCCATGAAGGAACTAATGCTGTGAAAGAATCTAAATTGCAAAATTTAACAACTCAATTTGAGACCATCACCATGCTTGAAACTGAATGTTTTGATGATTTTTATGCTAGGCTATCTGATATTATTAATACTAGCTTTAATCTTGGTGAACATATTCCTAATGCAAGAGTTGTGAAAAAGATTCTTAGATCATTGCCTAAGCGTTTTATCCCTAAAGTCACTGTGCTAAATTCTATGGGTAATTTAAATACGCTAAAATTGGAGGAACTTGTAGAAGACTTGCAAACATATGAAAT
Source organism: Sambucus nigra (assembly GCA_949130495.1). Taxonomy (NCBI): domain Eukaryota; kingdom Viridiplantae; phylum Streptophyta; class Magnoliopsida; order Dipsacales; family Adoxaceae; genus Sambucus; species Sambucus nigra. The sequence goes on along the minus strand of OX422211.1, from coordinate 126,987,798 downwards.
TGACATGTTTCCTAAATCTGTGAAGTCTAAATATAAAGGAATTCCACTTAATGCCCAAGAGAGAAAAAGTGAGGGGACGACAAGAAAGAGAGTAAAGTCATCTAGAAAGAAAGATAGTGAAACTTCTGATCCCGAGTGTGATTTTGACTTAGATGATTTGGCTCTTTTAGCAAAAAATTTCAAGAGGATTCTCAAATTTAAGAAAAATGGCAATTTTAAAGATAAAAAGATATTTGAGAAAAATAAGTTTGAAAAGAAAAATGAAAAAGATTTTAAAGATCCTCCTAAGAAAGAAAGTGAGAGATGCGTTGAGTGCGACGGTAGGGGTCATAGAGCCTTTGAGTGTGCCACACGTCTGAACAGAGAGAAAGGGAAAGTTGTCCTTAACGCTACTCTTAGCGACGACAGTGAGGTCGAGTCGGTGGACTCGGGAGATGAGTCACCGCATGAGTGTAACTTCACCGCATCATGGCTAATCATGCGAGCACATTGGGTACTTCTCACGACAATGAGGATACTGTATCACAGGGACACCTCGACAGTGAGATCGATGTGAATGAGGGGGAGGATGACACAAGTGAGAGCGAGAGTGATATTCAACGCGCCTACGCTGAGTTATATTCTGAGTCATTTAAAACTAAAAAGCGTAACAAAGTATTAGTTCTTAAGACCGCCGGCTTAGAGAAAGATTTAAAAAAGGCGAGAGAAAGAGAGTCCTCCACCTGCATCGCCCTGAGAGAGAGAGAATCTGCCTATGTTGAGAAAGAGAGTTTGTTTAGAGAGAGAGAGAGAGTAATTTTGAGAAAGAGAGAGGGGACTTGACTAAACAAGTGGCTAGTCTTACGAGTGAGCTCCATTCCTCCGTGGAGACTCGTAAGAAACTTGAAGCCCTTGTTTCTCAGCTTTCTCATGATCTTGAGAGAGCATGGGAAGTCAAGGTACAAATCGAGGACAGATCTGGGAAAATGGGAAAGATGCTCCTCGTCCCCGCTTTAGGTTTTGGTGATAGACGGGGAATTGGTTATGATGGTTCCTCCACGTCTCAAATTGTACGTGGACGAGTCCCTAAGTTCACTACTACTCCTTATGGTCATCGCCAAAATCTACGAATGAGAGTTTGACCAAGAAAAGAAAACCAAGGTCCGCCTTTGACTGTGTTCTTTTGTACTTATTGCAAAAGAAAAGGCCACCTCAGGGAGTTTTGCTATAGCATGGGTCGGACACGACATACTACTGCCCCACCTCAGCATACTGATGATTTACCAGTCTAAGAGAGCGAGTTGAGTTCTTAGCTGCCACGTCTCAGAGTTTGATGGAGGAATTTCGACGGATGTCTTTGCCGTCAGTGAATGCTTCTCACATTCCAGCTAAAACCAACAACAACAAAGGCAATCATAAGGTCACCACTTCTTGGGTACCTAAGAAAGATAAAAAGGCCTTTGTTGTTCATGTCTCTCTCAAAGCACATAATACCTCACAGTGGTATTTTGACAGTGGGTGATCCAGACATATGACAGGTGATGCCTCATTTTTTACATCTCTTGAGGATTATCAGGATGGCAGAGTCACCTTTGGAGATGGGAGCAAGTCTAGCATTATAGGACGCGGTACTGTCGAGTTACCTGGATTTCCTAAGCTAGAAAATATTTTGTACGTCAAAGGTTTGAAAGCAAACCTTCTCAGCATTAGCCAGCTGTGCGACGCTAACTTTGCAGTAAAGTTTGATCGGGACGCGTGTAATGTCTATAATCAAGCCGATAAACTTTTAGTGCAAGGGGTGAGGACCGAGGATAATTTCTATAGGACTGTGCCTACTTCCTCACTTGTCTGCAAAAGCGCCATGATCACTCCTATGGATTTATAGCACCAACGTCTAGGTCACATGAACTTTAGATATTTGACTCGTTTAGCCAAAAAGGACCTAGTACGTGGCTTACCATCTCCTAGAAAGTCAACTTCCACGGTTTGTGGACCCTGTTAGTTAGGAAAGAAAATTCGGAGCCCTCATAAGAAGTTGCATTCCATTACCACCTCTCGAGTTCTTGAGCTGATCCACATGGATCTTATGGGTCCTACTCGTACCGAGAGTTTGGGTGGTAAGAGGTTTATCCTCGTGATGGTAGACGATTTCTCCAGATACTCCATTGTAGGTTTTCTGAGAGAGATATACGATGCTGTAGTGTTTTTAATGACCAAGTGCCGTTTCCTATAAAACCAACACGGAGTCACTATTAATAGGATCCGTAGTGACAACGGCACAGAATTTAAGGAAGCAAAAGTAGATCTCTACTGTGATAGCCTCGGGATCAAACATGAGTTTTCTGTTGTGAAGACTCCTCAGCAAAATGGGATTGTTGAGAGAAAGAATAGAACTATCCAGGAGATGGCCAGATCTATGCTTCTAGGTCGCAAAGTTTCTAGGAGATTTTGGGCAGAGGCAGTGTCTACTACATGCCACACGGTGAATAGGGTTTACCTGCTTCCACACACTCTTAAAATGCCTTATGAATTGTGGACTGGAAAGAAACCTAACCTGGCATATTTCCGTATTTTTGGGAGTAAATGCTACATCCTACGGGATAGAGAGCAATTAGGAAAGTTTAACTCCCAGAGCGACGAAGGAATATTGCTAGGATATTCATCGAATAGTAGAGCGTATCGGGTTTTTAACCTAAAGAGCTCTAAGGTTATGGAATCAATAAACGTCATCGTGCAAGATGATGAACCTCCGACGGTTATTGATCCTAACCTTGAGTGTGAGATTGAGGACTCTTCTGACAGTGATCTACTTGTCCCTCACCCACACTCTGTGGACCCCACTCCTGTGCTAGGGGACACACATGCTTGGGTTTGCAAGAGTCATGACCCTTCTACCATTGTTGGCGATCTTACTCTAGGAGTCAAGACTCGTGTTCAGCTAGAGAACGTTGTTATCCATCTTTGCTACACGTCCAAAGTCGAGCCCAAGAATCACAAAGAAGCACTCAAGGATAAACACTGGATATCTTCCATGCAGGATGTGTTTGTTCAGTTTAAAAAGAACAATGTCTGGGAAGTTGTCCCCCGACCTAGTGATACTAATGTGATAGGTACCCAGTGGATTTTTAAGAATAAAATGGATTCAAATGGTGCCATAATCAGAAATAAGTCTAGGTTGGTCGCCCAAGGCTACACACAGATAAAGGGTGTAGACTTTGGAGAGACATTTTCTCTTGTTGCGAGGCTTGAGTCCGTCCATTTACTACTCGCCATCGCATGTCATCTGCGCTTTAAGTTATATCAGATGGATGTCAAGAATGCCTTCTTGAATGGCATTCTACAAGAGGAGGTTTATGTGGAACAACTAAAAGGGTTTGAAGACCCTACGTACCCTAAGCATGTTTATTATCTGAGGAAAGCCTTGTATGGTTTGAAGCAAGCACCCCGTGCTTGGTACGAAAGGATTACATCCTATCTCTTAGCCTGTGGCTTCAAGAGAGGGGGAGTTAATATGACATTGTTCGTGAGGAGAAATGACGGTGCTATTTTGGTTGACCGGGTCTATGTGGATGACATAGTCTTTGGACACTTTGAGGAGGAGATGAAAAGTGAGTTTGAGATGAGCATGGTAGGTGAGCTTACTTTCTTCCTCGGTCTCTAGGTTCGTCATCTAGAGGATGGGATGTTCATCTCCCAATCCAAGTATGCAAGAGACCTTGTGAAGAAATTTGGTTTAGACTCCGCTAAGCATGCACGTACACCTATGAGTACTTCTATCAAGATTAGTAAGGACACTTCAGGCAAGGACGTAGAGCAAACCTTGTATCGGAGTATGATAGGTAGTCTTCTCTACATGACTGTCAGTCATCCTGACATAGCCTTTAGTGTTGGAGTCTGTGCGCGATATCAGGCGTCCCCGAAAGAGTCATACTTACTCGCTCTAAAACGTATTATCAAATACGTGAGTGGGACTCTCTCATATGGTAATTGGTATTCCCTTGATACCAATGACCGTTTATCCGCCTATTCGGATGCCGATTATAAAAAAGGATACAGATGGTTGTAGGAGCACTTCTGGTGGGTGTTTTTATTTTAGTTCTGCTCTTGTCTTTTGGTTGAGCAAGAAGTAAAACTCCATCTCTTTATCCACTGCGGAGGCTGAGTATATCGCCGCCGGGAGTTGTTGCACGTAACTCTTGTCGATGAAGCAAATGTTGGACGATTATGGGATTTTAACAGGACACCATGATCATTTCCTCTGATAACACGAGCGCGACTCACATATCCCGCAATCCCGTCCAACATTCGCGCACAAAGGATATCAGGTTATGCGAGCACTTCCTACGTCAATTAGTTGAGGAAAAGGTCGTATCCCTGAGTTTCGTCCCTACCGATCGCCAGTTAGCCGATATTTTCACGAAACCTTTAGATGCCCTTAGATTTGAGAGTCTGAGAAAGTCTTTGGGGATTTGCACAGTTGACTGAGGGGTTGGTCCGTGTCTAGCATAGGAAGCATTGTTCTTATCATATCATCTTATTCCTATTGCTAGCTTGTATCATTAGTTTGTTTTTTATTTTTTCTTTTTACATTTCATTTTAGAAAAATTTCAGAACAGCACAAAAAGATTTTATTTTGCTAAAATTTTTGAAAAATCAAAAAAGATTTTTTTTTGCACCTTTTATGGATGAGCATTTAAGATAGCCAAGCCACAACTTCACTTCATATATCCATGTGACTACTTGATAGAGATTTGAGATGCTACATCATTTCATCCATGTGCTTTACATTGTTTGGAGTCTTTGAGATGTAATTAGTGATATTTTCCTACATGTTTGACTCCTATATCCTTTATTTCACACATGCACGGATTTATTTCATTATTGTTCTTGTCTATCGCATGTTGGCTTGAGTGTTTCCATCTCAATTCTGTCTATGCAACTAACAATGTGCGATAAAACTTGATAGGATTGGAATGCATGTAAAAACCATTTTTTTCTGTGAGACTGAATATTTGTTTAAGAACGGGGAGGGGCTGCAAAAGGTATTCATCTTCTCTTTGCGCAAAAGCCACCGTTCAAAAGGACCTAAAAACGGAGGAATTTTATTATCCGAGGTCCAAAAAGGTTAAAAGAGCCCCGAAAAAATGTAAAGGCAATAAAAAGCAATTCATGCCAAATATGGGCCATTAGGTTTCACCAACAATTCTCCAAAGTTTGAGAATTTATATTACCTCTATTCAATATATAAATCTGAGGGAGTTTGGTTGGAAAATGTTTAAACGGGTTTACACTTCCTTGAATGTCCTAAAAAAGCATGAAATCGTTTTGGACGTTATTAGTGTGGAGATCACTTTGAGCTTTGATTTGTTGATTTGATTAAGTCAATATCTCGTTCCATTTTTACTTACACCAAAAGGAAGCATTTGAGTTCATTCGTTAAGAGTATCCGATATTCATCGTGCACATATTTCATGTTTGTATGCATTGATTTTCCTATCGAATTTGATCACACCCATTCATTTACACCATCATCGACTTGGTTGTTTTGTGTTCATTCATGGTGTGATTTTTGTTGTGTGAGAAAAATTTGAAATATCAAAAATTAGTATTTTATTCCTTGTGACACCCCGACTTTTCTTGTTTGATTTCTCCTCCTCATTTGTCTATTTAGGGACATCATAAAAAGGAGGAGAAAGAATTATCATATTTTGGGGGAGTTTTGAAGTATGCTTTCATCATTTGATATTTATGTTTATCTCATTTCAAACTCGATACATCACTTGGTATTTTGCTTTATCTCATGTGTGTAGGTCCTTCGTTAATGATCTCTGAATTGCACACCCAGATGAGAAAAGCGTTGAGATTCCTGAAGATTCGAAGAGCAAACGTTGAAGTCTTATTCATTTGTATCGTTCCAGTTTTGGGTTCATGGAAGGGTAGATATGTATAGGCATTTTTGTTGTTTGATAATTTGGATGTTTGTTTTTATGTATGTACCGGCATAGACATAGGGGGATATTTATAAGGACATTTTGTCCACTATCAATTTGTATGTCATAAGAGTTACACCGTTGAAGAAAAATAAGATCGTATCATCATCAACGGATCCGAATTTCAAAAGAATAAAGGAATCAAAATTATGACTGACCGGACCGGTCCGCCTGTTTCAAAAAAGAACCAGTCCGCCTACGGAACGATCCACCCTCAACTGGACTGATCCGCTTGCTGAAGAACCAGTAGTCCCCGAACCGATAGCGAACTGATAAAGCCAAAATTAAAACGAACGGATCCGCCCCCTCGGACCGATCCGCCTCAAATTCAGACCGGTTCGCCTGGGATAACTTCGAACAGATCTTGGTCATATTTTTTAGGCCTAGTTATTCGTTTATAAACCCACTTCGATGATTTGTTTATCAAGACTTTTACACATAATTTTCAGAGTTCATAAACTCAAAGTCTTCATCTTTGTGAGTTATCAAACTCATGTTTTGATTCACACAAATTTCCAAATCATTTGTGAATCGTTTTGAAACCCTAGAACACAAAATCTTTTGTTGTTCATACCCGTGTGGAGAAGACCGACCTTTTTCTTCATTGCTGCCCTCCTAGAAAGGGAAACTTCCAGTCGCCGACTATAGATCCGACGCCTGAGGGTAATTTTGTGTCACCCTTGTATTTCATTGTAATCCGTGTAAATCGTGCTTTACAAAATTATAGTGAAATAAATGGTTTTTCCCCTTTGGGGGATTTTTCCTCACTTGAGTGTGTTTGAATGTTCTTGCATGCTTTACATCTTATTCAATCACACCTAGATGCATGTTTAGGGTTTAATTGGGTTAAACTGTGTTTAATTATATAATTTCTTAATTTGAATGCACGCGCACCTCTTTTTAGTGGGGAGTGGAATACCTGGTGTATACTGATGTGTCCTTACTAGGACTTGGGAGTGTGCTCCAGTAGGAGGATAAGGCCATAGGTTATGCTTCCCGTAAGCTTAAGCCTCACGAGATAAATTATCCCACCCAAGACTTGGAGATAGCAAAATTAGTGTTTGCACTTCGAATATGGATACGTTATCTCTTAGGGGAGAAATTTTGCCTATTCACAGATCACAAGTCACTACATTACATGTTCACGCAGTGGGAGTTGAGTATGCATCAGTGGAGGTGACTTGAATTTGTGAAGGACTATCAGTTCGATATCCATTATCACCTGAGGAAGGCTAACGTGGTAGCAGACATGTTGAGCTATAGGCTAGCAAGTGTGGAAGGTGAAATAGAAGGAAATTGGAAATTAGGATGCAGTTACCCTCTCATTCATGTCAGTGATGACGGTTACACTCGAGCTTGTTACTAGGGTGGTGCAGTATCAGGCAGTAGACTCATTTTATCAGGATCAGATCATACAGCTTCTAGTCGAGGGGGCAGAGTCATATTCTGTGAGTTCAGATGGGAGCTTATGCTTGAATGGAAGACTAGTAGTCCAGAGGGGGAGGATTTATGACTTGTGGTTATGACAGAGTTTCACGGTTCACGATTTACGGAACATCCCGGAGGGGATAAGATGTATCAAGATATGAGGCGATAGTACTTGTGGAGTGGAATAAAGAACGACATCACCGAGTTTGTTTCAAAATGTTCCACTTGTCAGCTGGTAAAAGTGGAGCATCAAAGACATTTAGGGATCCTACAACCGTTAGAGATCCCTATGTGGAAATAGGAGAGTATTTTCATGGATTTCATCACAAAGTTGCCCACATCACAGAGGGTCCATGATTCCATATGGGTGGTTGTGGATCGGCTGATCAAAGTAGCTTATTTTTTGCCAGTTCGGACCGATTATACTACGGGGTGGTACGCTAAAATATTCATTGTCGAGATAGTGAGACTCCATGGGTGCCCCTTAATATTGTGTTAGATCGGGACAAGATTTTTATGTACAAGTTCTAGGAGAGCTTCGAGGAGTCCATGGGTACGGAGTTATGATTAATTTCGACCTATCACCCACAGAATGGTGGGCAGACCGAACGGATGAATCTGATGATAGAGGATATGTTATGGATGTGTATCCTTGATTTTGGCGGGGGATGGAAGCAATATATTCCACTGGTGGGGTTTGCTTATAATAACTCCTACCAGTTTACTATTGGCATGGCTCCATTTGAGGCATTATACAGTAGGCATTGTCATTCTCTAGCGTGTTGGCTAAAGGTGGCGAACACAGAGCTACTTGGGACAGAGGTGATTCAAGATACCTCGGTCATGATTTAGACGATTCGGATCGGTATATCGATTGATCAGGATCGACAGACGAGCTACACCGATGACAAGAGGTTCTTCAGGGAGTTGAGCATGGGGGACCAGGTGTTGTTACGAGTGTATCCTCTGAAGGGGATGATGCGGTTTAGGAAGAAAGGGAAGTTCGCACCGAGTTATGTAGGTTAATTCCCTATTATTGAGTGGATTGGGCTAGTGGCTTACAGACTTAGGTTACCAGAGCACTTGCATAGCATTCATGACGTGTTCCATATTTTTTCACTAAGGAGATATCTTCGGGATATGTTAGCCCACATTAATATTGGTTTAGAGGATATTGATCCATAACTCAATAATTCCTACAAGGCGGGCCCTGTTGCTATCCTAGACCGAAGCGATGGGAAATTGAGGTCGAAGATAGATGCGTGTTCAGTAGTGGCATCATAATTCCAAGAAGTCTACCTAAGAGCTCAAGGAAGAGATGCGTGATAATTATCCAGAGTTATTTTTACTAGGTATACATATATTTTCCTAATCCCTACAGCTTTCAATCATCTTGTTGATGATGGATTTGAGGTTCTTGTTGGTTGCTTCAACTGCACCATTGGTCTGCGGTTGGTAGGGAGAAGATTTTTTTCTCTGAATCCCGTACTCATTGACTACTTCTGTGACTTCTGCTTCGAAGTGCAAACCGTTATCTGACACTAACTCATGCGGAACCCCATATCGGCAAATGATATTTTTCTTGAGGAATTTGGCCACTTTCTTAGCATTCAATACTGCGTATGACTCAGCTTCGACCTATTTGGTGAAGTAATCAATGGCAACTAGGATGAATTCATGTCCGTTTGAAGCCTTTGGTGTAACCTTTCCTATGATGTCGACACCCCAGGTGGAGAACGGCCAGGGAGAGGCCGTGTTGTATAATTCTCGCGAAGGCAGGTGTTGATGATTGGAGAACTGTTAGCATTTGAGGCATCTCCGGACATAGGCAGTGTAATCTTGGGCCATGGTGGTCCAGTAGTATCCCTGTCGGATGATCTTCTTAGAAAGCATGTGACCGTTTATATGAGTCCCGCATTCCCCGGTGTGGATCTTCTGCATTATCTTCTCAATATCAGCCTCTGTGATACAGTGTAGATGAGTCCCATCAAAGTTCCTCTTGAGTAGAGATTTATGACAGATGATGTACTGGGCGAACAATCTTCGGAGGGTTATTCGGTCTTTTTTGTCAGAACCCTCGGGATACCAACCATCTTTGAGGAGGCACAAGATATCATAGTACCAGTAATCAGCTAGTTCGGGATCTTCGGTGGAGACAAGCTCAATATATGTTAACAGTGGGTTGGTTTGTCTTTCTTTTGAACTAGAAAGGTGGGCATTGTTATTTCTTCGGGCATGTCGACCATGGAGGCTAAGGTAGCGAGAGCATTGGCTAGGTTATTCTTTTCTCGAGGTAGGTAATGGAAGGCGATATCTTGGAATCGGGAGGCTAACTCTTCTAAGTGGGCATGGAAGGGTTGGAGATTTTTGTCCTTGACCTTCCACATTCTGAGAACTTGACCGATGATGAGGGAAGAATCCCCGTAGACATCATGGTATTAAATACCTTTCTTGAGAGAAACTTTTAGGCCTACTGTTCATGCCTCGTATTCCATCATGTTGTTGGTGCAAGGGAAATCCAATTTAATGGTGATGGGAGTATGGGAGTCATCTGGGGAGATCAGAAGTATCCCAATGCCATATACCTTTTTGTTAGTAGCGCCATCAAAGAACATTTTCCATCGAAGGTTATCGTGAGCGATGCAGAGGATGTTTTCATCTGGGAATTCAAAGATCTAGACATCTGCTTCTTCTACGGGGTAATCAGTGAGGTAGTTAGAGATGGATCTTCCTTTAATGGATTTCTGCGTGGCATATATGATATCGAACCCGGTTAGAAGCATCAACCATCGGGCCATTCAACTGGATAAGGTGGGTTTCTCAAGAAGGTATTTGATGGGATCCATTCAGGATACAAGTTTGATGGGGTAGGCAAGCATGTATTGTCGCAACTTTTGGGTGACCCAGAAAAGTGCGACACACGCCTTTTCCAAAGCAGTGTAGTTGACCTCATACCCAGCTAATTTGTGACTGGCGTAATAGATGGCTCTTTCTTTGCGGGAGTCTTCAAGGTATTGGGCTAGTAAACCCCCAACTGTAGCGTCGGTTATGGTTAGGTATAGGAGCAAAGGAAGACCAGGCTGTGGTGGCATGATCACTAGAGGTTGGGTCAGATATTATTTGATTCGGTCAAAAGCTTCTTGGCAGGCCTTCTTCCAAACCTTGGTTGAAATCTTTTGGAGGATCTTGAAGATCGATTCACAGATGGAGGTTAGCTGGCTAATGAACCGGCTGATATATTATAATGTCCCAAGAAAACCTCAGACTTCTTTCTCTGTTCGGGGGGTGGCATCTCAAGTATGGCCTTCAGCTTTGCAGGATCTTCTTCTATCCCCTTCTCACTGACCATGAATCCCAAGAGTTTTCCCTTCGTGATGCCGAAGACATATTTCTATGGATTGAGTCTCATTCGATATCGTCGTAATCGTTCCAAGAACTTCCGGAGAGCGGGAACATGACCTTCTCTAGTTTTGGACTTGATAATCATATCATCCACATAAACCTTGACTTTTTTATGAATCAGATCGTGCAGGATGATTGTGGCATCCCTTTGGTAGGTGGACCCAACATTCTTGAGATCAAATGGCATAACAGTGTAGCAAAAGGTTCCCCATGGGGTGATGAATGAGATTTTTTCTTGGTGGTCTGGGTGCATCTTGATTTGGTTGTATCCGATAAACCCGTCGATGAATGACTTGAGAGCATGGCTGGCTGTGTTGTCCACGATCATGTCGATATTGGGTAGAGGATAATCATCCTTTGGAGAAGCATTATTTAAATCTCGGTATTCTACACACATTCGAACCTTCCCTCCTGATTTTGACATATGTACTATGTTGGCTATCCATGTCGAATATTCAATCACACAAATGAATCCCACGTTCAACTGTTTGACCACCTCTTCTTTAACCTTGAGTGACCATTCGGTGTGGAGCTTTCTTAATTTTTATTTAACCGACTTGTAATCTGGGAGAGTGGGGATCTCGTGCTGAGCTATTTCAGGATCAATGTTGTGTATATCATCATAGTACCGTGCGAAGACATCCACATATTCCTTTAGCAATTCTTCGATTTATGCGCGATCATGCTCGTCAAGGGTTGCCCCTATCCTAATCTCGCGCAGTTGGCTACTAGAACCAAGATTAATAACAATAGTCTGCTCTTCATTAACTTGAATGCGGTTATGTTGTTTATTATTAACCTTATTTAGATCAGTTAATAATTATTCATTTGCAAAATCATCATCATCAAAAGTTTGATTAGAATTCGCACAATTAATGTAAGGCACAACAAGATACTCAAAATCTTTGTTTATTTCATTGATAGGAAAAATAGCATTGAGAACCTTATCAAAAGAGGTCTCGATTACATTTGAACAAGGATAGACAACAGAAGAAGAAATAGGGTAATCATTGGGGTTAAGGGAGATTTCAAGAGGTAGAACTAGGGCAGCATGCCAGTTGAGGAGGGGTGTATTAGCAGCTTTAATCAGATGGGATGGGTCCATTGATGTAGTGCCTAAATGAACCATGCAGAGTGTCAGCCCCAATATCTATAAGTTAAAGGAATCTTTCGAATCACTTTCCTCAGTCTCTTCGATATCTTTGATGAGCGGTTGTACTCATTGTTGGAAACTCCCGGCCCATGGGTAGCTATCTTGGAAAAAGATCTTCATTCCAGGCTTCATCTTCTTTTCTGTGTGGTCATACTATGGTTCTGAAAAACCTACAAAAGGGGAAGTCTTCACCTTCTTTGATGAATCGTCCATTCAAGGAGTCTCCTGGGATAGTTTGGATGCAGTCTAATCTTCTCTTTGGTCGAGACTGGTGGATCATTCTGAGATCTTGTTCTGATGGTTGATACCCCAAGCCACAAGGAGGGAAAGCTTTCTTCAGTTTGATGTGCTCAAGTATCCCTTGATGCTTTTGCCCTAGCCCCAATCCGAGCATAAAGTGCATGTTTTTGAACATCTTAATCACATTGACATTGCCCTGAGGGTAATATTCTGGATAAACCCTTTTTATAAAACCATCCCCTATCGGGAGTAGGAGCGGCTCAATTCGAAATCCTGATAGGAGCATATCATTTGACATGTGTTGCATCTCAAGGATTAGACTGCTGGTGCTTGTACCCTCAATATTTTTGTCGTCGTCCAAAATGGAGATTACTCGCCCCTCGGCGAAGAACTTCAATTTTTGATGGAGTGAGGAAGACACACCCATGATACTCCAGGGTTTATAGGGCCAACCCCTATTACAAGTTTTATGGATCCCATCACCTCCCGGAGGGTATTATCGTAGGCACGTACAGCGGCGAAGTTTGGAGCGATGTCTCTTTCTTTCAGGCCTAAACACTTGAAGGTTCTCAGTGGGTAGACATTCAAGGCGGATCCGTTATCAACAATAGAGAGTGGCACAAACTTCTCCATAACTTCGACGGAGATGTTAAGTGCATGATTGTGATTTGTCCAAATTCTGGGGATTTCTTCTTCATAAAATGATAGCATTCGGGTAGAGGTCAAGGATTCGACAAGATTCACCGCTTCTTCTGGTGTGGTAGTAGGAGGAACTGTGGGTCCAGTGAGAAGCTTGATTAAAGCATCTCTATGCAGATGGGAAGACATGAAAAGCCCACATAGAGTGATGTTAGCTTGAGTTGATCGAGGATCTTGCTCTCCTCGATGGTCATCTTTGGTATAGGAAGGTTTTCAACGCCCTTCCCTTTGTTATTTGCTGGTAGTGAGCTTGGAACCTAGTAATGTCTCCCTGATCTGGTCATGTGATTTACTAAAGAAGGGGAGAATATGAATCCCGTTTCCTCATTAATCTCATGTTGTTCTGTCACCCTATTTATTTCTCAGAGGAGTTCTTTAAATTGTATCATCCCACATATGTCGTCTACCGGGCCAGTTCTTCCTGAAGCTTGTTCTTCACTCGAATCTTCGAATTCTTCCCCCCATCCGGTTGCAATAATTATGTCTTTCCATGTAAAGTCAATACATTCTACAACTTCAACGGCTTCTTCATACAAGTCTTCCCATTCCGTGGGGATATGTATGGTTGAAGTGACCAAGAGCCCTTGTAGCTTCAAAGTGCCAAGTAACCCGGTGATACTACAAATATTGTTGGTTTACCCGAATAATTTTTCCATAATCAGGATAACATCGTCTAGGATAACTTCATCGGTTGGTACTACCCACTTGTCTAAATCTTTGGCCCATTTTCGTGCTTCCAAGAACAGTGTACTCAACCTTTGGCAATCTATGACCATCTGTGAGGGCAATTTCAGCCCGAACTCTAGGAGTTACTTTAACACCTCGAATAATTCCATATTTCCATTTTCAGAACGGGTACAGACAGCGATGCGTGCTCTGGTAAGGAGTGACTGTCCTTGATCAGTGAGGCTAGTAGGGTGTAGGAGGAAATATTGGCAATTTTGAAGAGGTTTACGAGAGTATATGGGTGTAATTTGAGTTCAGGGATCGAAATCTGGGTTTTCTTCTAAGAAGATGGCATTGGCATGATTTGGGAGTGGATTGTGAGTAGTGTTTGGCTTAGGATTGGCTGGTGGGGCGATGGTACCCCGGTCATTGAGATCTTGGATTATGTTTCGGAGGTGAAAGCATTGGTCGGTGGTATGGCCAGCAGTTTGGTGAAAGGCACAATGAGCATCGGCTTTGAAGTTTCTTGGGAGTGGATTTCGCAATAGACGGGGATCCAAGGGTTTGATGAGGTTTCGGCTTAACAGGGCTTGGTGAAATTTGGAGAGGGGAGCATGGAGCTTAGTGTATTCCCTTCGGATGGGGGCAGGGCAGCTTTCTGGTGCCCATGATGTGGTTGGTTGAGATATGTTGTTGATAGTTAAGACTATAGCACTGACAGGCTTGTCATACTTTCTAAGGGTGAACTGTCCGGACACCTTCTTCGATTCAACCTTTATTTTAACAAGGCCTTCCTCAATTTCTACTCCTGCTTCTTTGAGAGCTCAAAAGTGGGGATAGTATTGCCCTCCCATCGTCTCTTGTACATGGGGAAAGAAGTTCTTCTTCACTATGTTGACTTGTTCTTCCTCAGGTGGCCGATTGGTCATGGTAGTTGCCTGCTCCCTCCACCGGATTATGAAGTTACTGACTGATTCCCCAAGGTTCTATTTGAGCAGCTCTAAATAACGACGGGTGACCTCAAGCTCTTCATTGTATTTGTACTACAACATGAATTCTCAGGCTACATCCTCCCAGCTACGGATTCTGGATTCTTCGAGAGATAAAAACTATCGGAGGGAACTATCCTTCAAAGTTTTCTGAAATAATTGGGTCATCACTTCTTTAGGAGCCCCTAGTAGAGTCATGGAACGATGATAACTGCGAAGATGAACAATCGGGGGTCCACTCCTTTCGAACTTCTTGATATTTGGCATCTTGAACTTCTTAGGTAACCTCACTTTAGGATAAGGAGACATGTGGGTGTAGTCCATGTAATTCCTAGAGATTCTGACTTGGTCAAACTTCTTGGTGAGCATTTTGAGATCCTCTTTGACTTTATTCAACTCCTCCTCTTTTGGATCAGCGACCATAGGCAGGTTAGCCACAAGCTGGGCAATGTTTGGCATCGAAAGTAGGGCAAGCGACGGCCCATTGACAGGAGGGGCACGTGGAGTGTGATGATATTCTTCGGGAACCCAGATAGGCTCGGGTGGACCCATAGCATGAGGGAATAGGGCCTCGAGCTCTTTAGGAATAGGAACCTGGTTCCATTGCATCTCTCGGACCTCAGTTTGGAGGTTGTCAATCTTGGACACGAGCTGAGTTAGGACTGCCGTCAGATTCGACTGTATGACTGGTACTTGATCTGTATTCTCCATGGAAAGTTGATGGATTCCGGACTTAAAATAAGTATTAGAGGAACGGACAAAACTCCGAGGTGATTTGAATGAAGATCGAAACAATAGGGAGCCAGACCAAGGGCTTGCGATTGACCTGAGAAGGCGTCGAATGGAATTTATTTTTTAGAAAAAGGGAAGAAACTATTTTTAGATTTTTGATAAAGAAGGGAGAAATGTTTTTGGGGACGAAACTCAGCATGATTATTACGATTATTATGTTCTCACTTGTATTTAATTCTCCTAAATGCAATGTCGGACGGGACCCGAGCCTGGAAAAGTGGGGTTTTTAATATATGAAAAGCTACGACTGGACTTGTAACTAGGCTCATGGGCAGGGTCCCATTTTCAAAATGTGCAAAAATTTAGGCGACAGGCCGACCCAGAATTTCGACAGAGTTTCGGGTTAAAACCGATAATCTGCAGTGCGTGTCCTAGGTTTGACACCTATATGCGGGTATGCAGTTGGTTGGGTGAATCGGAATGGTTCCCCCCTTTGGCGTGACTTCCACGATATATGCCTTGCTCTTGTGGGAAATCAGTACATGTGGACAAGCCATTTGATATACTTGAGTGTACGTGAATTGCCTCATTTTATACCTCGTGGGGACGATTTGTGTTAGAGAGAATTCCATATACTCAGTGTACGTGAATAAATTCCCTACGATATACCTCCCGTCATGACATCAGTCAAGCGGTACTATGTGGGGGAACCATTCGATATACGTCGAAGGTACTTGGCCAATGGAAAGTGAGAGTCATATCTCTTAGGCCAACTGCGCCCTGTCGGACCAGCGCCCATCATGAAGTGACCCTCCAGTTACTAGGTAAAATTTAGTAATTAATAATGCTCTTTGGTGATGTCGTGTGAATCATGCATGATTTTCTTATTAGTATCTTATGATGAGAATGCTTTTCTTGATTATGCCAAATAGGGAGCAAAGTACATGTACCAAAGGTACACCAAGTATGGATGGGTGATGCGTGCAACATGTGGATATATGTGATCCTAGATGCACGTGGTGTGAAGTGTACATGGAGAATTTTCTACAAGTGTGTGAACAGAAGCATAAGCACGGGATACACATGGAACGGGGAACATACAGATATAGAGGAAATATAAATAAATATACCATTCATATAAATAGAGTTAAGCCCTCAAAAACATATATAATCCCCAGCAGAGTCGCCACTATGGCCATTCCCTATCCTGGCCGCGGGCCGGCGCGTGAAGGAGGATCCTCGGGTCCCGCGCATCCCTCTCGGGAGCACTTCAATCGGCTTTGTTTGAGATGAGGTATCAAAATATAGAGAGATTTAGAGTCACCAGCTATTTTACTCAAAACAGACAAAAGAAAAAAGGGCAAGTCATCCCGAAGGACGACATCCAAAGACATACTGGTGCATACGAAACCCAAATGATTCGAGAAGGGTTCGGAGGCTAACTTACGAAATGGGAAGGTGTTAGGCACCCATTCCTTCCTTTCGGTCTCTCATGGATGTTTGCTATTTTCCTTTTTTAATTTTCCCGTGATATGTGTGCATGTGTATATATATAGTGGAGATAGGAATCCTCGATTTGTATCATGGGAGAGATAAAACGAGTCATCCGTAGAAAGGTATAAAAATAATATTAGAGAGTAAGATTTACGCGATTACCCTTACGTTGATCGTTATAATGGAACGATAACGCATATGGAGTAAAACGTCACTAAGAACAAGTGTATAGAATATAAGAAAATTGGATTTAGAGAAGATAGAGAATGAGAGAGAAAGTGAGAATAGAACTCGAGTCTCGGGTTTTACCCCGATACGCCTACGTAGCCTATAAAGGCATCAAAGTCTACGTAGTTCGCATACAAAATGAGGGGTGGGGTTTATTCCATAAATCCAAATGGGGGATCTCTTATTGGTGAGTGTGTGTGTGTGTAGAAAAAGTGTTTTAGTTGTGAGAAAAGTGTGAGAAAAATATGAGAATCCCTATTTAGAATTTATGAGCAAACCCTTTTTTTTCTTATTTTTTGGGTTTTATTTATATGAAAATAAGAGATCTGCAATAATACTAAATAAAAAGTATATTAGGATGTGTGAGATGAGATAATAAAAGTGCTAGGTAATAAAACAAGTTATTGCGAATTTAAGAGAATTTGAAGAGACAGTTGAGAAAGATGGACCTTCTTGAAGATCTTGAGCTTGATCTTGAATGCAGGAGAGCATCCATTGCACTTGGATGATGATGGAGAGTGGATAATTCACCAAGTTTGATGAAAAGGATGATGAAAAGTGGAAGTTAGAAAGGGATTTGGATGTTGAAATCGCGCTGTCTTAGAGAGAGGTTTTTGGGATTCGCTGAGAGCGATTTTTATCAGATCTGGGACCCCTTTTAAATGAGGTGAAGTCCTCCTTTTATAGGCCTAGGTCACTTCCGATCGGCATAGACCTGGTCCTGCCTATCGGCACCTGCCGATAGGCAAGTTCTAGAACTTGCCATTTTGTAGTGTGTTTTAGGCCTTTTTGGAAAATCGGTTGGTGAGGGAAAATCGTTAGTCAGAATCGCATACGTGATAGACCGTTGGAAAGGTAATTTAGATACCTTTGAAAGTCCTTTGGACCTCTCCCAAGTTCGGTGTTGAATTTGGGTCAAATATGGCTCGAAAGTGTTTGTCGGTCCATTGGATGGGAAATCGTTCGGACGCAAACGGATCGTTCGTCCGCATGCTATGTCCGAATCACGCATGGGGAAGACCTTTGGAAATGTTAGGAGATGTAATTAGATATTCTAAAGAGTTTGACCCGGTTTGGGGGGTTGACTTTGGTCAACCGGGTCCTGGAAGCATTCGGTGACCTCTTGGAGTCAAATGGATCGTTCGTCCGCCTGGTAAGTAAAAATCGTGCATGGGATGGACCGTTGGAAAGGTATTTCAGTGCCCTTTAAATATTCATTTATCCCCGATCCAGTTAAATAGTTGACTTAGGTCAAACAGATCCCGGGAGCGCCCGGTGGTCTCTGGATCAAGTTTCGGAGGAAAACGGATCATTCATCCGCATGGTAAGTCAGAATCGTGCATGGGATGGACTTTTAGAAAGGGATTTCAGTGCCCTTCGAAGATCCATTCAACCCCGATCGAACTAAATGGTTTGACTTTTTGGCCAACGGAGCCTGACAGTGCCTGATGGCTTCTAGGTCGGTACTCAGGGTATGACATGGGTTTGTAGTGATGAAGGTAGGTACTAGGTACCTAAGGAGAGTTAGGGGGTAACAGAATGGGGTGTCTATAAGTACAATAAGCAAATAAATCAGTGCATGTGTGCATTAAAGGAAATCATGAGTCAAACGTGTATAAAGTAATCACAAATCTCATCTTAATGACTCCAAACAGTATAAAGCACATGGATAATGGAATGCTATTGTGACTTGGTCATTCAAAATGTCCATTATGGGTGCGTATGTATATGCGTAGCCTATAGGTATGGAACTATGTTCGCGTCCAATATGTGTGATTGTTTTTATTATTCGTGAGAGATTGAACCTATAGTCCTCTATGCAATGAACGATACCGGGACATGATAACGGAGTATGCATTGCACTAAAGGGGCCCTAACCAAAGGTTGCAAAATTAGCGTATATATATAAAGACAGAGATAAATATATGTATACATGTTGCTTATTCTACTGTACATGTTTAGTAGATATGTAAATAATGATATTTATTAAATTAACTTAAAGAGGAAAAGAATGTCTATGAGAATAACGGTTGTGTATATGAATAACAATCCTTAAACATATGGTAATACGGGATACATGCGAGATGGATAAATACTTGAGAGTATTGACCTGATGTTTGTGTATTATCGAACTAGTTAGGCGGGGTAGCATAACTAGGATGATTTAAGTATACGCGTTAGGTGTGTACATTAGATGATAGGTGAGTATCTCAAGCGAGACTACGAAAATCTAACATGAACACTATATGTGTTATTGTTTTCATTTAAGCACTTGCTGATATTTAAACTATTTTTAACTCGGTCTCTGACCCTCTTATTGTAAATCTATTTTCTTTTGTCAAAATATTTTAGGTGCCCAACCATAGGGACACCAAGTATAGGAGTTCCATTCGTTTGACGAGTTGTAGCTGTTGTGGAAGTTACATGACTTGGTAGTAGACGCATCCATGATTTTCATTTCTTCATCTTGAGTTATTTGCTTCAGTTAGGGCATGTCACCCCCTTTACTTATTTAGATAGTCTGAGATTGTGGATTTATTTATTTACTCCTTTTAGTTGTTGGTTTATTATATTTTTTATTTAGGCTGGAAGTGCTTACTCCAGTCACATTTATTATTTTAGTCATTTTATTTCATATGTGATTAGTTTGAATGGTGTATGTTTAATAATTGGTTAATTTGATTTTACGTGAATTAAAAGATAAAATTTTGACGTCAACCTTTTTAAATATTAGGCTATTAGTGTTAATAATAAGTTTTCGACAGTGATGAATATTCTGAACCAACTAGATATTCTGATTTGATTTAATAAAGGACTAATCACCCAGAATTTAATTAGGCGGGGTGTCACAGGTGGTATTAGAGCATCAGGTTCTTTAGTCTTTAGTGTCTGTGCGGCTTATTGCATTTCAGTGTTGCATTCTCTGAAGTAGAACCTTACTATAGGATTATTGTATTCCTTTATGTATGCGACTTGCGTTATCCTGCTACTAAGTATAGATGATTTGATTCATATATGAGTTTGATTGGGTGTGGTATATCGAACATTATAGGATGACCAATGAGGGCCATTAATAGGACTGCAGGAAGAAAGGCTCAGCGTAACCCATGGAATACTCTAGGAACGGTGATCGCGATGGAAGTCACCATAATTATTATTTCAGAAGATAACGTTGGGATAATCAGTGGGGTGTAATAGTTCTCCAAGAACCATTGTAGAAGACGGTGGTATAAATTCAGCCTCACCCGGTGTAGTTGCTAGAGGGAGTAGTCAAGGAAGTTTCTTTTCAGAAGAGCCATCCTCTACAATTCGTGAAAAGTGTGGAAGGGTAATTTATCAATGGGAAGAGGACACCCAATGAGAAATCACATGTAGCGTGGAGTGCAACAACACCCAGAGTTAAACTTTGGGTGAAATTTTAACTCATTGGAATAGCATAGAGCGGTGATCGCCAGTCACCACATATTAAGTAGTATATATAGAATTAAACAAGTGATTGGGGGCAGTTTGACATAAGATCTTCCAGCTACTGTTCAGACAGTGATGCGAATGGAATTACGAACTTATCACAAGTAGGTCAGATAATGACCTATCGTGAAAGATAAGTTAATTTGTTTAGCGAACTTCCTAATCGAAGAAGGGGATACTGAGAATAAAAAGGGTTCATAAGTTGAAAATATACTCATGGGTGGAATATACAAGCTTGGATGTGAAAATTCGGCTAGGATGACGGATGCTGATATCATCGCAAGAATGTGTTTACAAATCTACGTAAATACTTCCACGAGAAGGGAGAGTTAAAAGAATTTGGAGAATTTAGCTGAAAGGTAAGATTGCATTTAATAGTGTTGGTGAGGCACCACAAGGGGGAGAGTTCCTGGTAGGGAAGACTCGTTTAAATGAGTGTGATGAATTAGATCCCTACAAAGTGCCTATGTATTCAGTTAGGGTCATCAAGGCCAGCAATGAGTTCCATAGGGCCTGCGGAGCCAAAGGAACAACG
This sequence comes from Sambucus nigra, assembly GCA_949130495.1. Classification (NCBI taxonomy): domain Eukaryota; kingdom Viridiplantae; phylum Streptophyta; class Magnoliopsida; order Dipsacales; family Adoxaceae; genus Sambucus; species Sambucus nigra. Next base: position 126,966,795 of record OX422211.1, on the reverse strand, counting down.
GAGGTAGTAATACTACCAAGTCCGAGAGAAAGACACCCTAACATGACCAGTGGGGACAGAGATAGGGGATGACATAGAAAGGTGTCCTATTTGTGGAGAATAGGGACACTATTATCAAACTTATCCACATAGAGAATGTGAGACGAGTTAGATTGGTAAAGTAGATGGGAATTATGCCAGTGGTGCACAACAGTAAGAGGAGCAAAATTCTCAACAGGAAAATTAAACTAAAAGATTTAAACCAAGAGTTACCAACCCGAGAATGATGTGTTTAGGTAGGACCAGTGGAGTCCTCAACAAAAATAGCATTTCATTCCTCAGGGTTGTTAGAACCAAGGAAATAATGGGGAAGGTCAGTAGGGCCAGGGCCAGAGGCAGGAGAGTCTCTCTGGAAGATATTACATTCCTGAAGAGAGGAACCATATCTAGAAGGATTTCCAAAAGTGAGGCCGAGGGCAAGCTATAAGATGATATCCTGAATATACAACCATTGAAGTAAGTCATGGGTCAGTTCTGGTATGAGAGTGATGCTCAGGGACCCATTGACCAAGCAAGGTAGAATACAAATGGATATATAATCTTTGTTTTATCCATATGAGAATGGGATTCGTAGTGGGTGACTTGGGTGCGTCACAATGTATGATTGGTAACACTAAAACTCGAGGGTTAGTCAAATTTATCGGGTGCACTGGCAGTATCAACCTTATTATGCTTATAATTATCGTTGGGTAACGGGGCTTTTTGTATCACCTGCGGGGAGGACCAGGTGTGGATACTAATAGAATTTTTTATGTTATGTAATGATTTTTTCTCCTTTCAGTGTTATAAGAGGAGAACAATTTTCTTACATCGCGCATTGATTGGATACCAAGGGTTTGAACAGTAGTAAGTTGTGTGATAAGACTATTGAAATCGTTATTTCGGAACAAATTATATTACTTTTTAGGTATCACCTGAAAGAGGGTGAGCCCGTCTACATGTGTGTATATGCTATAAAATAGTGTCTAGCAGAATTCATTGTGTATGCTATCTAGTTATATTTGATCTCGGTGGGTAGGGATGTTTACTGATGTGATTCAGGGTATATTGACTTTTATTGAGCGGAGAGATGTAACTCGTGATTTATTTTCACGAAGAAACTAGTAATAGTAAGAGCGTCGTAATATATGTGCTCTTTTGTAACATAAAAGTGGACAAGTATACTATTATATCAAGAGTCAGGGATTCGGGGGTAAATGTTATGGATTGAGGATATAACGGATCTTGACGACTAGCAATGTTAGATAGTAGTGTATCGAGGGTTCCTTGTTTGAATTTTCCTTTGCAAGACATCCCACGCATGAAATTTACCGAACATTGGAAGACGGGAGAGGTTTGATCTTTAGTACCTGAGTTTAGTACCTTGGTTATTATACATATGCGTGAATATAACTAAGACTGGATAATTCTATTTTAATTTAAAGTCGATAGAGACGTATAATCCTAGCGTAAAAACTAGCGAATGTTTTTACCATGAATAGATTTTGTGGGGAAACCTAAAGAATAATGGAGTTAGAACTAAGTGTGAGGTTGAGTATAACCCTACAATATGGTCATGCCAAGTATATTACTCTTAGTTTATTTGTGCTGAAGTGCACAGAACATAGGGTGTGTGGGCGCCCTAGTTAGTTGGAATGTTAGTATCATTCTCGAGGAGAAAATGTGGAAATATATGAAATGAACGTAGATGCACAAGTAATATAGAATGGGACTAAAATAAGACAAAGAGAAAATATTTGCGTTCATATCAAGGCGTGTCACCAGAAACAGGAGAGTAGACAAAAAGGGGGTGATTAGAGTGTAAAAAAGTACAAAGAATGTATATTTTTATTTTTGAGGATAATCATAAACTACTCCGCACAGAGGAGTAATATGACGATAATTACGACATAATCGATCAAAGGTTTAAAACAAAAAAATATGACTTCGGTTGATGAGAGACGATTAGGATGTTATTTTTGTAAAATTCAGGAAGGTGGTGAGAGTATAACACTGTACACTAAGTTGGGAATAGGATATAAGTGGTCAGGGGTGGTTACAAATGTCTCCTATGGAGACATTTACAAGATTTAGTATCAAGAGAAAAGGACACCTGGGCAATATGGCATTTTTCAACAGAGATGATAGAGACAGTAAAATGTAGGCTCGTCTTTTGAAGCATTATTAATGGGTTCACGATAATACAATGTGTCGTTGTATATGCAACACTTAAGAAAATATATCATCATAAAAGAGTGGAAATGACTGGTATCTAACCTGGAGTAGTAAGGACTGAACCTTCAGCCAAAAAGGGTGACACTAACATAGTTATGGTGGAAGTACCAAAACACTATTATGATTTGACTTTAAATATGTTCGGATGAGTTGAGTGTTAAAATCTAAAGTTTTAGTGCTAGAACATATTCGAATTCTAAGGACTAATCAAATGTTGGAAGATACACTGCGATTGTGTATACTTGACTTGAGTGGCGATTGGGAACAATATATTTCACTGATGGACTTGCTTATAATAACTCCTACCAGTTTACTATTGGCATGACTCTATTCGAGGCGTTATACGGTAGGTTTTGTCGTCCTCCTGCGTGTTAGCTAAAGGTGGGGGACAATAAGCTACGTGGTCCAGAGGTGATTCAGGATACCTCGACCAGGATAGAGATGATTAAGATCCATATTGGGATTGCTCACTGTGGTGACAGTTATTATGTAACACAAATAAATATGAAAGAGGTAACAATCAAGAAAAGATGAATAAAATGCCAATCACACAACAACGGGTATACGGGGTTCAGCAAAGATGTGCCTACGTCCACGGTGGTTCAGTCAGTGTTATTTCTCTATATTCTGAAGAATAAGTACAGAGAATACAACTTGTCCTTTGCCCCGGACTTAGGGTTTAATTTATACATGTATATGTTGGAGTAGTGGGGGTGATGGGTTCCTCCTTATTAGCCATCTCCCCTACATGGGATCGCGCTCCCTTACAACTTCTCTTCATGGGATCGTGGGATAATCGGATGAGTACAAGAGGTGATGGGCCTGGGCTTTGGGCCGCTAAGGAGAGGCTACTCGTCCAGGCCATATGATGCTAAATTTAGGGTACCCATAATTGCCCCTAAATTTGTTGGGCCATTTTTACAGGTCCAATGAATTTAAATAATCAGCTATGATGGTCGATTTCTTTGAAAACTGTGAAGTTGCTTTGGCGGCACCCGCTTCGCTATCCGTGCGTTATGATTAGACTTGAAGGCTTGTTGGAATAAGACACATTTTCTCCTCGTCGCTTTAGCTTTTCCAGCAATCTTCTATCTTCTGAGAACTCTTAAGCTTTGTACCTTCTGTTTTCGGTCTCCACTCTCGTCGCTTTTTCGCCATTTGACCTGATCTTCTGTCTTGTAAGTCTCTCGTGCCCTTTTCTCGAGTTTATAGTTTTTCTTGTATTTTTCCAATGGCGAAGATTGGAAATAGGTCAGTAACTGAGTTTAGAAAATTCTACAGTATTCCTGAGTGGGTAGAGATTGAGTGTTGTGCCTCGCTGCCTAGGAACATTAGGGATATAGAGGATGCACATTTGATTCACGTCCTGTTTCTCTCCCAGGGGGGACTTACCTTTCCCCTTAATGATCTGTTTCTGCACTTCTTTAGCTATTTTGGTATTGTGCCTGCACAATGTTCGCCCAACGTATGGAAAATAGTGAACGACGTGCATAGGATAAATCAATTGTACGGCACAAGGTTAGGGCTTGCCGAGGTCTGCTTTTGTTATTCCTTTTCTCGAACGAGTTCAGGTGTCCTGTACCTTAAGGCTAGGAGCCCTGATAGGGTATTGGTAGTAAATTTACCTGATTCCCATAAGGACTACTGGCAAGAAGGTTTTCTTGTTAGGAATTGGCAATTCTCCCCCCAATTTGAAGGGTCGAGGTCTGAGTGGTTCACTGTTCCCTTTTATGGGGAAGAATATATAGGTAGATGTTGTATTATTATTTCAACCTTTGCTGACTCGTGATTTTTCTGACCTCTCTCTGTTTTTTCTTTCATAGCGAAGGCAAAGAATTTGGAGCCTGCTCTCAGCGAGGTTCGTATCTCGGAACTAGTGAAAGCTTGGAGCATTAGAGAGCCTCTGGGTGACGGCGAGCATCCTAGGTCTGTTGCGTTTCTGCTTGAATACAAGAACACGGGCTCCAGCTTTATAGCCCGTCCTGTGGATAGTGTTCCAGACTTTGATTCTTCCGAAGAGATTTTGGTTGAGCCCATCCAGTTGGACAAAGAGGAGAGCAGCTCAGAGAGTGAACCTGCAGGTGTTGTAAGCAATTTGGGTGCAGGAAGTGCTGACAGTAGCAGCTCTTCTGAAGGAGATTCTGAGGCTCAAGACTCGTCGAGCACTACCAGCAGTTCTTCTGAAGAGATGCCTCCCAGGAAGAATTTGATCAGAGATGACGATGATGAATATGTGCTCCTTGCACATAGGTCCAAGAAGACGAAGACTGCCTCTGGGGCCATAGCCACTAGTTCCCGGCCTTCTTCTCAGGAGCAAGAGAAGAAGAGGAGAGAGGAGGAGCAGATGAGAGAGAGAGAGAGAGGAAAAAGGAGGAGGAGAGGAAGAAGGTGGAGGAGAAAAAGAAAGTGGAGGAGAGGAAGAGGAGGGAAAGGGAAAAAGAGGAGGAGAGGAGGAAGGTGGAATCAAGGACCAAGACTGGTCAGGCCCTGGTTCCAGTGTCTGCCTTGCCCGAGGGGGCTTCGGTGGCCACCTCTCCTCAGCTTTCCCCTGCGCTGCTCGAGAGAGCAGTCCTCCCTGCAGATCATGAGAGGGCGTTGGGGTCCGATCAATTGGCTTTACAAGCTAGCCATAGGCTTGCCTTGGTAAGGTTCCTCTTATAATTCTCAATTTCCTTTAATCCGTTTTGATGGTTTCTTCTTTCTGATCCTTCCCTCATTTTTTGCAGTTTGTGACTGACTTTGCTGTGCTATATCGCTCTCGCGACGAGCTGTTGAGAAGGAACAACGAGCTGGAGCAGCAGAAGTCGACTCTGGTAGCCAGGGGTTCTAAGCTGGAGGCCGATCTGAAGGCTGCTGATGCAGCTCGAGCCTCATCTGCTTCTGCCCTTGCTAATTCTGCTCGCGAGAGAGATGATGCTGTCAGGGAGCTTGGCGAGCTGAGGAAGTCGTATGACCTGGTGTGCTCAAGCAAGCTAGACCTTGCAAAGAAGAACAGGGCTCTGGCCGAGCAGCTGGAGGCGGAGAAAGCCCAGGCGGCCACTCTCAAGGAAATTCGTACAACTGTGGCTGGGCTGCAGCGTATGAGGACGCCGAGGTTCAGATAGGCTATATCAACCGTCTGAACTTCAAGAAAGGGTGGAACAAGGCCCTCGTGGCTGCTGGGGTGGAAGTTGCATCCCCACTCTTTGACGAGCATGATCCAGGGCCAAAGCCAGTCGTGGATGAGGACCCAGCCCCAACTGCTGAAGGCACCAATCCTGTTTCTCAGGTGACTCCTGCTGATGCTCCCTTGGTCGAGGGGGCAGTGGACACCCCTGCAAAGGGTAATGTCCCTGCTGATGCTGATAAGGACAAGGGTCCATCCACCGAGGTTGCTAATTGATAGTGCTTTTTTGTAACTTTTTTCTTTTTTGATCTGATGTAACCTCGCTCATTATCAATGAAAAGACTTCATTTTTGTTTATGCTGATCTCTTTCCTTTCTCTTTCTTTTACTTGTAGTTGGTTGATGTGGATGACTATATTCCTGTTACCTCCCAACTAGGTAGGACTCTTGGTCCTAATGTAAGCCCTGCAGTTCGCCAGGACTTTGCTAGGCTTTGCAGGTTTGCTAAGTCAAGGAACCAGAAATATAAGGATCAGTCCGAGCTGGTGGCCAAGTTGAAGAACAGGCTCCAGGAAATGGAAGAGATCGGTGCTTCAGTGCAAGAAGAAGTTAGCGAGCTGAGAGCAAAGCTACTGGAGGCCACCGAGATCAACCAAGTCGTGGAGTTTCTTCAGCGGGAGAATGAAGACCTGAGGCGGGAGGTCTCGAAGCTTAAGGAGCATTCGCCGAGCATCGCTTCGGCAGTCCTACAAGGCTCTTCTTAGTCGCGAGCTGCTCGGCCTCCCCTCCCGTGTGCTGGTAGGAGTACAAGGGGTAGGAATAGGGAAGTCGAGGAACAACGTGAGAGGGAAATGGAGGAGCTGCGCGGCGATGTTCGGCGAGCTTATGTGACTGCTGCTGGGCTCCAGAGGGACGTCACCCGACTGCGGCATCTATTCAAGAAGGTCCCTCGCCAAGTGCGGACTGATGGCTATGATCAGGGCTGGCTGGATGCTCCCACAAGATTATCCGAGTTCGAGGAGCTTTCCTTCATCAGGGGGTGGTTGAGTGCTCTCAAAGAGCTGCAGGTCCCGAGGAACTCGATATTGTGGTATCGGCACGAGATGTCCCCCTTTACTCTGATGCCCAATCCATTCAGGCGAGATGATCGATGGATCCCCATCGATGCTATTCCCCGGCGATTATTGGAGTTGGACGCAAATGAGGTCGTGGAGGAGTTCGATCCTGCTCCTGATGATGGGAGGAGAGCTAAAGTTGCTGACTACCTTACTCGTAGGCTTACACCTTCTTGATATTTTGTTTTTTAATAATTGTAAATGCTTTGGGCGAGCTTCGCCGACTAAACATGTACTATTATTGTTTGTAAATATAAAAGATTAATGGAAAGTTTGAGTTTTGGGCGATTTTGCCGACTAAACGTGTTCATCCAATCTTTTTATATTTTTGCAGATTCACAATCCTTTTTATCTTGTCATGTGAGTGTCCGCCCAGTCCAGTATTAAGAATACCATTGTGCCCTTCCTTTACCTTTTAGGTCGTGTCGTCACACTCCCTTAGGCCTAAGTAGGGCAATTGGCGAGGACACACCTGTTATTGGATGTCTTTATCCGGTCAGGATTTTGTTTAACCAAAGTAGGTTTGATGCCTAAGAATACTCTGTAGGGCTTCATATATTGCCATGGGCAATGCTAAGAGGTCTGTCGTGCTTCATGACGATGACCTGAGGAGGGGTATTCCCCTGCTATGCCAACCATTATACCTGTGATTTGAAAAGGATGTGCAATAAGATATAATTGTTACTTTTTAGAGAGTGATCAACTGAGAGATTTTCATTGGTGAATTGAGAAATAAACTGTCTTTTCCCATAATGAGTACAATAAAAGATCTAACAATAGAACCCCTAAAAATAGAATTTCTTGAGATTAGCTGCGTTCCATGCTCGTGGTATCTCTCTGCCCTCCATCGTTTTCAAATGATAGGCACCTTGCAGATCGTTTCTAATTATCTCATAAGGTCTTTCCCAGTTCGGGCCCAGTTTACCGTCTGATGGATTCACTGTGTTGCCCAGGACCTTTCTTAGAACATAGTCCCCAACTTCGAATTTCCTCGGATTGACCCTTTTGCTGTAGTGCTTTGCGAGCTGTTGCTGATAGCTCGCTAGTTTTACTAGGGCAAGTTCCCTGCGCTCGTCGGCCAAATCGAGTTCAGAGAGCAAAGCCTGATCATTTTGACCTTGCTCGACAAGGTCGGATCTCATTGTAGGCAATCCTGCTTCTAGTGGGATGACTGCCTCCATACCATATGCTAGTGAGAATGGCGTTTCTCCTGTGGCTCGCCTAGGAGTCGTTCTGTACGCCCATAAGATATGCGGTAGCTCGGTTGTCCACGCGCCTTTGGCTTGTTCTAATCGCTTCTTCAATCCAGCGATCACTGTCTTGTTGGAAGCCTCAGCTTGTTCGTTGCTTTGAGGGTAAGCCACCGAGCTGAAGTGGTGCTTAATCCCATGTTGGTCGCAGAAGTCCTGAAAAGGGCCACTCTCGAACTGTGTTCTATTGTCAGTGATGATGGTTCTGGGGATCCCGAATTGAGTGATTATATTTCTCCATATGAACCTCATCATGTCAGCATCTCGGATGTTCGCCAGTGGTTCTGCCTCGATCCACTTGGTAAAGTAATCAGTTGCGACCAACAGGTATTTGCGATTGCCGGCAGCGGTGGGCAGTGGTCCCACGATGTCCATTCCCCACTGGGCGAAAGGCCAGGAGCTGGTCAGGGATTGTAACTCGTTGGCGGGCTGGTGGACCATGGGGGCGTGAAGCTGGCATTTTAGGCATCTGAGGACATATGTTGCGGAGTCCTTTTGCATATATGGCCACCAATAACCTTTCTTCATTGCTCGGAAAGCTAGAGACCTTCCTCCGACGTGACTCCCGCAGATTCCTTCGTGAAGCTCGTGAAGCACTGTCTTGACATCGCCTGGGTGGACGCATCTAAGGTAGGGGCTGGAGAAAGATCTTTTATACAGGTTGCCTCCCGTGGATAAGTGAAGGGGAACAGCTTTGACTCTTATCTGGTGGGCAGTCCTCTTATCCTCTGGGAGCGTTCCGTTCTTCAAATAGTCTCTCAAGGGATCCATCCAGTTGGGGATTGGTTCCAATTGGAGTATTGGTTTAGCTTTGGTCAGCTCGCAGTTGGGGTAAATGCTCGGGCAGCTGAGGAAATCGATAGGGATGATCCTTTTAAGGCTGGAATCAAGTGTCGAGCTAAGGGCTGCTAAGGCGTCAGTGTGGCTGTTCTGCCCCCTGGGAAACTGTTGGATGTTGATTTCTTCAAAGTTCGTCATTAAGTTTTTTACCAGGGAGAGGTAGGCTGCCATCCTCTCATCCTTCGCGTTATAGTCTCCACTTATCTGATTGGAAACTAGTTGCGAGTCTCCGAATACATGTAAATGCTTTGCTCCCAGAGTTTGCGCCCTTTGGAGACCTGCTATTAAGGCTTCGTATTCTGCTTCGTTGTTGGAGGCTGCAAATCCCAGCCTGATTCCTTGCTCGAGGACTGTGTTTTCTAGAGTGATGAGAACAATTCCTACTCCTGCCCCCTTTGAGTTGGAGGCTCCATCAATGAATAGTTTCCAGCTTCCCCTGTAGCCTGGTTGTTTTGTTCTCTTGGTTTAGGCTGGTCGAAGGGTTCTTCGCCTATGAATTCAGCTATGAAGTCAGCAACCCTTGATAGCTGTCCTTGGTTGAAATTGGATGTCAAACCGGTCGAGCTCGACTGACCATTTAGACAGTCTGCCCGACAAATCCGCCTTCCTTAGGACAGCCTTAAGGGGGTGTGATGTAAGGACGATGATCGTATGAGCTTCGAAGTAATGCTTCAGTTTCCTCGAGGACATTACTAGGGCGAAAGCGAGCTTTTCCAATGGTAGGTAGCGCTGCTCGGCGTCTAGTAAGGTTTTGCTCGCATAATAGACTGGATGTTGGATCCCTGTAACTTCACACATTAGCGCTGAGATGACAGTATGGCTGGATACAGAGAGGTAGAGGTACAAAGAGTCCATTTGTTGTGGTATGACAAGCAATGGTGGGGAGCTTAGGTAGGACTTGAGCTCGTCTAATGCTTGTGAGCAACCTGGGGTCCATTATACTATTTTGCTGCCTTTTAAGAGTTTGAAGAAGGGCTTGCATCTCTCGGAGGATTTAGAAATGAAACGATTTAGAGAAGCGAGCATTCCAGTGAGCTTATGTACATCGCGGATTGTGCGAGGAGGTTGCACTCTTTTGATTGCATCAATCTGGTCCGGATTAGCCTCTATGCCACGCTTGCTGACCAAATACCCAAGAAACTTTCCTGACTGGACACCGAAGGAAAACTTGCTCGCGTTGAGTTTCATTCGGTAATTCCTGAGGATTTCGAAGGTACTTGACAGGTCCGAGAGGTGATTTTCCTTCTCCTTGCTCTTGACGAGCATGTCATCGATGTAGACCTCCATTGTGTCTCCCATCTGATTTTTGAACATTTTAGTAACTAGCCGCTGATAGGTTGCCCCTGCATTTTTTAGCCCAAAAGGCATGACCTTGTAACAGTATAAACCAACCGTCGTGATAAATGCCGTTTTGTCCTGATCTGGGGCATATAAGGGAATTTGGTGATAGCCTGAGTATGCGTCCAGGAAACTCATTCGTTTGTGAGCTGCAGTGGCGTCTACTAGTTGGTCTATTTTCGAAAGAGGGAAGCTATCCTTGGGACAGGCTTTGTTGAGGTCAGTGAAGTCTATGCACACTCTCCACTTCCCATTGCTTTTTGGAACTACCACTGGGTTGGATAACCATTTGGGGAATTGCACTTCCCGTATGGACCCTGCATCCAGAAGTTTTTCGACTTCTTTTTCTATTGCTCTGGCCTTCTCGGGAGCAGTTCGTCTTGCCTTCTGCGCTATCGGCTTGAATGTGGGATTGACGTGCAACCGATGGAAGACCATATTGGGATCGATTCCTGGCAGCTCATAGGGTTCCCAAGCGAAAACATCTATGTTGCTTCTGAGTAAGGTTAACAAATCCTTTTGCTCTTGGTCAGTGAGTGAGGTCCCGATCAGGAAGACTCTGCTGTTGTCGCCTTCTTTAGAAATTACTTCTACCAGGTCCTCTACAACACGCTCGGAGGGGAGGAGCCTGGTCTCTTCCACTCCGGGCCTTCCATATTTTAATTGCTATTTGGAAGGGATTGCACCTTCCTCCACTTTCTCGCTGGTTTGAATGGCTTTTTTCTCTGGCTTTGGTCGGATGGCCGCTATGAAGCACTTTCTCGCCATCGCCTGGTCGCCATGTATCTCCATCACTCCCCGCTCGGTGACATATTTGAGTTTCTGGTGGTAGGTCGAGGAGACTGCCTTCATTGCATGAAGCCATCCCCTGCCGAGGATGGCTTGATACGGTGAATCGATGTCGACCACCAAGAATTTAATCATTTTCGAAACATTTCCAGCGAGCACTGGTAGTACAATCTTGCCCAGAGGCATGGTCATTTTCCCAGCGAAGCCGACCATAGGAATAGTTGTTTCCATTAGGTCGGCGATGTTCAACTTCAATTTTCTGAACAGGTCGATGTACATTACTTCGGATGAGCTCCCTTGATCGACGAGCAGCCTGTCGATATCAAAGTTGGCTATCCTGAGTGTAATGACTAAGGCATCGTGATGTGGGGTCCTCACTCCCACAAGATCTTCATCCATGAAAACAATATGCTTGTTGTAGTTTATGTCCTCTGCTCGCCGACGTTTTCCTGCCTGTGATTTTGCTGGATCAATCTGAAAAGCTTGCATTACCGCTGTCAGCTTCTTTACCTCCATTCGAGCTGAGTTACCCTGGATTTGCTTAACATCGGATACTCCATAGATTACTGCGAATTCGTGTCCGGCGTCGTCTTCCAATACGTTGTCGGGTTTTGCCTCCTTGTGGACAGTCACTCTCTCTACCTTCCTTTCCACAAAGTCATTCAAATGTCCGGATTGGGCCAACTCCTCAAGGTGGGACTTAAGAGCCTTGCATTGCTCGGTCTTATGCCCTCCCTCTTTATGGAAGGTGCATCTCAGTGCATTATTTCTTTTCGATGGGTCTCCTCCCATTTTCCAGGGCCATTTGATGAACGACTCATCCTTGATCTTCGCGAGAATTTTGTAAATTGGTTCTTTGAAGACGGTGTTGACCGCCTGGAACGACTTTGCAACGTCAGGGTTCCCTCCGTTCTTGGAGCCATTCTTGCTCCCATTCTTTCCTCCTTTTTTCTGGTTATCAACTTTTTCACTTCCCTTGGTAGCGAGCTTGGCTCGACCGTTTTCTCCTACGTTAAGGCGGGTGACATCTTCCACCTTTGTGTATTTCTCAATCCGGGCCATCAGGTCATCAATGGTGGTTGATTCCTTCTTTGTCAAGGACTGGTAAAGGAGGGAAGAGCTAGGTAGCCCAATTTTGAATGAAGCCACTGCCACCTCTTCCGCGCACTCCTCGACTTCGTTGAATAACTCCCAGTACCTCTTCGCGTAGTTTTGGAGTGTCTCCTGAGGCGTTTTCTTCATTGTTAATAGAGCATCCATCCTTTTGGGATGGGAGCTGCTGGTGATGAACCGGGCCGTAAAGAGCTCGGCCAGGGATTTGAAATTTCTGATGGATCGGTGAGGGAGTTTCTCGAACCATTTCTGGGCCACGTCATGAAAGCTCGAGGGAAAAATACGGCACATCAGTGCATCTCGGTGATTCCAGAGGGTCATAGCCTGCCGGTACTGCCTGACATGATCAATGGGATCAGTCTTCCCGTCGTAAATCTTGAACCTTGGAATAGCAAACTTTTTGGTAGCTTCTTCTTCAATTTCCCTCGTGAAGGGCGATTTCATCTGGGTCTTGAGGGCTCTCCTGGCGAGTTCTCTGGTTGACCTGGTGCCGCGGTGAGCTGGATGTTGGTCCATTTCTCTGCTGACTAGGTTTCGTATGTTGTCGTCGCTGCGAGCAGGGCTCTGATAGCGGCGAGATTTTCTCAGGTGCTCGCGGAGGTCATCGTCTGAGTCGCCACCTTCGAACCCTTGATATTGCCGCCTAGGGCTCCTTCCTCGGCTGCGAGATTTGCTCGCCTGAGGTCTAGGAGTGCGATAGGGGCGTCTCCTGGTATCAGGACGTATTTCTTTCTCCAATTTTTCCAGTCTTCTTTTTAAGCGAGCATTCTCAGCCTCATATCTGCGAGAAGACTCCCTCTGCTCGTGGAGCCTTGCTTCGTATGCATCGATCAATCTGGATATCTGAGTGGACCTTGCTGGTCCTTGACTTTCTTCTGAGGCTGGCCTTTCTAAGCGAGCCCCTTGATCTGAACGTCGGACTTCAGACCTAATCCTGCGAGGAACGGGTGGCTCCTGAATATCTCCTGCTTGAGGAGCGTTGCTGCTGTGACCAGACATCTTAGATTTTTTCTCGGAGTGGGCTCTTCTCAGGGAAAGATAAACGTTTCCCACAAACGGCGCCAATTGTGGTGACAGTTATTATGTAACACAAATAAATATGAAAGAGGTAACAATCAAGAAAAGATGAATAAAATGCCAATCACACAACAACGGGTATACGTGATTCAGCAAAGATGTGCCTACGTCCACGGTGGTTCAGTCAGTGTTATTTCTCTATATTATGAAGAATAAGTACAGTGAATACAACTTGTCCTTTGCCCCGGACTTAGGGTTTAATTTATACATGTATATGTTGGAGTAGTGGGGGTGATGGGTTCCTCCTTATTAGCCATCTCCCCTACATGGGATCGCGCTCCCTTACAACTTCTCTTCATGGGATCGTGGGGTAATCGGATGAGTACAAGAGGTGATGGGCCTGGGCTTTGGGCCGCTAAGGAGAGGCTACTCGTCCAGGCCTTATGATGCTAAATTCAGGGTACCCACACTCACGATAGACAGAAAAGCTACGTCGATGGCAAGAGGTTCTTTATAGAGTTCAGTGTTGGAGACCAGGTGTTGTTACGAGTATCTTCTATGAAGGGGATAATGCGGGTTAGGAAGGAAAGGAAATTAGCACCGAGATATATGGGGCCATCCCCAATTATTAAGTGAATTGGGTCGGTTATGTACAGACTTGGGTTACCGGAGCACTTGCATAGGATTCATGACGTGTTCCGTGTCTCTTAGTTGAGGAGGTATCTTAGATATGAGTTGGCCCATACTCATTTTACCTTAGATGATATCGATTTGCATCCTGATAGTTCCTACAAGGAGGGCCATTCGCTATCCTAGAGCGCAACGAAAGGAAACTGATGTCAAAGGTAGTGCCATAAGTACGTGTGTAGTGGCAGCACCATAATATCGAGGAATCTACTTGAGTGCGCGAAGATGAGATACGCGACAGATATTCGGAGTTATTCGTACCAGGTTTACCCTATTTTCCAAATCTCGAGACGAAATTCCGTTATTAGGGGGAGCATGTAATAGCCCATAGTTTTTTATTTTTAAAATGTGGGATTAATTTAATTAAATGGAATTATCTGAGAAATTTATCCAGGTTAAAAATAGATATTAATTAGCGAGATGAGGATTAATAATTTTTTATGTTGAATATTACTTAGTGAACGAGTAATAACAATAATGAGAATATAATATAATTATCGTGTGTGAAAAATACAACAGTTACAGTAAACTTAGTTGGGACGTGAGTGTGAGATGTGTCGAGACTTAAATGACGAATAATAATGTAATTTTATTTTTGGTAATTCAGATAGTCATTTTGAATATGCCAGTGTGTCCGAAAGGGTCGAAATAGTCAAAAAAGTCTAATCGGGTGTTTAGTTTGGGGTTCGGGGCAGTTTTAGGCCAACCCGATACCCCGGAGGGGGATTTTTGTCTTTTCCAAAATTGGGATTAATTTATGACGAAAATTGGAGAAATATATTTGCATGTACGTGGTAGAGTTGGGGTAAATAACTGGTTAACCCAAGGAAGAGTCCAAGAGGAAAAAGGAGAAGAGGTTCCTAGGAGTTCTAAGGCCAAACCCAGTCACCTTTCACCAAAAACATCATCAACGTGTAGATTAGAAAGAGAGGAACGTATCTATATCAATTTCGTTCGACGATTCAGACCTTCACGATATGGCAAGCATTTATCTTACTTAATTTAGAGCATATAATGTCCATGTTAGATTAATTTGATGATTTACCCATGATATTATGAATTTGGGACTTCAATTAGGTATTAATCTATAATTGTGGTATAGGTTTTCCATGTAGTTGAATAACCATATTTTGGGGATAATAAATCTGGGTTTTACATGTTGACATTACGAAATCAAATCTGGGTTTAATTGTTCATAAAGGGTGATTACGAGAACTTAGGGATTTTTGAGGATTTAAGAAATTAATTTGAATCTATGATAAAATTGTAAGTATTTGATATTAAAAATGTGTTAGAAAGCCTTTAATTACTAGTGGTTATAATTTAGAATCATTGGATTTGAGTTCGGTAAAGTTTTAGATGATTTGGGTGATGAAAAAGTTGGAAAAACGCAAGTCTTAGAGGTCAGGGATGAAGTTCGGTAATCTCGTTTGAACGACCTAAGTCGTTCGAACGAGATACCAATAACCTATCCAACGAGATTTCAGAAGTTAAGTTCATTCGAACGACCTCGTTCGAATGGACTTCTAAGGAGAATCTAGAGACTGAGTTCGTTCGAAGTTTTATTAGAATGAAAATTTCCCAACTTCTAACGAGATTTCAGAAGTTTGAATATTTTTCCCGGACTAGTTAAAATCTAACAAGGTTAATCCGAGAGAGAGAGAGAGAGAGAGAGAGAGAGAGAGAGAGAGAGAGAGAGAGACCTACATTATTCTCATCTGGCTTCATTACATAGTCTAGTGGTGGGATGATTGAGTTAACTACTAGATATACCTTTTAGGAAAATGAAAGGTCTTAAACGTGCAGATCTTGTGAGTAGAATACGATAGAGAGGGTAATCGTAAATGACTACGTAACGTGGGTATTAGAAGAAAGATACTACGTATGTATATTGATACTTGGGTTGTGCGTATACCTTATTGTTATAATAGGTTGTGTGTATGTACCTATTGGTTGAATTATTATGTGTATGACATACCTACACAACTTGCTATTGTGTGGAGTTTACGTGTTGTGGGCAATCATATCTTGAGGAGCCTTTGGGGGGATTTTAATTCGTACCACTATAACATAGAACCTATGTACGAGCTATCAGTGAGAACGATAATATTGACGGTCTAATAGATGCATAGGTATGTGCGTAGCCTATAGGCCTGGAACTATGTTCACCTTCAATATGTGTGATTGTTTTGATTGTTCGTGAGAGATTGAACCTATAGTCCTCTATGCAATGAGCGATGCACCATGACATGATAGCAGAGTATGCATTTCACCAAGGGGTCCCTAACCTAAGGGTGCAGAATTAGTATATATATATATATATATAGAGAGAGAGAGAGAGAGATAGAGAAAGTCTCGTGTAAGGACTCCTTATAGTGCAGACCCCGGTACATACTATTTTTTTAAAATAGTAAAATAATGAATTTTTTGATGAAACTTCATGGATATGATCTTCATGGTGAGAATATCATCTCTAATTTTTTTCGTTGAAAAATTCAATAAAAACCGTTGAGATGAGGTGATATGTAAAAAAAATAATATAAATATGCATTTTCAACCGTTGAAATATTGGGTCGGCGCCAGCCACTTTATTAATTGAATTTTTTGATGAAACTTCATGGATATGATCTTCTCACTATCAAGATCATATCCATGAAGTTTCATAAAAAAAATTCAATCAAAAAGTGGGTGAGATGATCGCCAGCATTTCGACGGTTGAAAATGCATATTTAGACCATTTTTTTTACATATCACTTCATCTCAACGGTTTTTTATTGAATTTCTTTATGAAAAAAATTTGAAATGATCTTCCTACCATGGATATCATATCCATGAAGTTTCATCAAAAAATTCATTTTTTTACTATTTAAAAAAAATGGTATATACCGAAATCTGCACCATAAGGAGTCCTTACATGAGAGGGCCGAGAGGGGCCCTAACCCAAGGGTGCAGAATTAGTATATATATATATATATACAGAAAGTCTCCTATAAGGACTCCTTATAGTGTAGACCCTGGTACATACTATTTTTTTAAAATAGTAAAATAATGAATTTTTTTTATGAAACTTCATGGATATGATCTTCATGGTGAGAATATCATCTTTAATTTTTTTCGTCAAAAAATTCAATAAAAAAATCGTTGAGATGAGGTGATATGTAAACAAAATAGTATAAATATGCATTTTCAACCGTTGAAATGTTGGGTCGGTGCCAGCCACTTTATTGATTGAATTTTTTGATGAAACTTCATGGATATAATCTTCTCACTATCAAAATCATATCCATGAAGTTTCATCAAAAACTTCAATCAAAAAGTGGGTGAGATGATCGCCAACATTTCGACAGTTGAAAATGCATATTTAGACCATTTTTTTTTTACATATCACTTCATCTCAACGATTTTTTTATTGAATTTTTTTATGCAAAAATTTGAGATGATCTTCCTACCATGGAGATCATATCCATGAAGTTTCATCAAAAAATTCATTTTTTTACTATTTAAAAAAAATTGTATATACCGGAGTCTACACCATAAGGAGTCCTTACATGAGAGGGCCTCTCTCTCTCTCTCTCTCTCTCTCTCTCTCTCTCTCTATATATATATATATATATATATATATATATATATATATATATATATAGAGAGAGAGAGAGAGAGAGAGAGAGAGATAAATATTTGTATACCTATTCTTATTCTATTGTACGTGTTTAGTAGATATGGAAATAATGATATTTATTAAATTAACTTAAAGAGGGAAGTAATGTCTATGAGAAAAACGGTTGTGTATGTGAACAACGATCCTTAAACATATGGTAAGGGCGATATGGATAAACACTTGAGAGTATTGGCGTGATGTTTGTGCATTATCTAACTAGTTAGGCGAGGTAGCATAACTAGGATGAGTTAAGTATACGCATTAGGTATGCACATTAGATGAAATGTGAGTATCTCAAGTGAGGATACGAGAATCTAACATGAACACTATATGTGCTATTATTTTCATTTAAGCACTTGCTGATTTTTAAACTGTTTTTAACTCGGTCTCTGACCCATTTATTGAAAATCTCTTTTCTTTTATCAAATTATTTTAGGTGCCCAGCCACAGGGACACCAAGTATATAAGTTCCATTCATTTGACGAGTTATACACTACACCAAATCCTGCGAATGGTCACACCTAGTGGGTTATGGCCCAAGTCCGCGACCAGCTGGTCGCGGATTTGGGCCGTGACCCACTCAATATTTGACGTGACCAATTTTATTACCACACTAAATTATCCATGCTCTAGAAGTGGTCACGGACTAAATCCCTGACTACAGTGGGTCACGGACTTTGGCCGTGACCAGGTCGTGACCAGCTTGGCGCCAAAATTCCCTCCAAAGTGGGTCACGAACTTTGGCCGTGACCAGGTTGTGACCAGCTTGGCGCCAAAATTCCCTCCAAACTGGTAACGGATGGGTCACGGACTTGGGCCGTGACCAAAGGCGTGACGAAGAAGAAAACACACACATTAAGGGTCATGACTGAGGGCCGTGACCATTTATTGGTCTGGGTCACGGCTATGGGCCGTGACCATACATCATTCAAACACCAAGGTTGTTGAAAAAGGGTCACGCATAGTGGGTCACGGCCCTAGGCCTTGACCAGATCAAAATCGCCATTATCCTCCAAGTCAGTAATGGGTCGCGCGCAAGGGTCACGGCTCTAGGCCGTGACCAGATCGAAATTGCCATTGTCCAAGTCAGTAATGGGTCGCGCATGGGTCACGGCTCTAGGCCGTGACTAGGACGAAATCGCCAGTGTCCTCATGGTCATTAATGGGTCGCGCACATGGGGTCAGGGATCTAGGTCGTGACCATAGTCTGGTCTTAAAAAGAAATATTCCCAGCTTCTCATTTATTACGTGAGACTTTGTTTGCTGTTAGGGTTAGTGCGATTTCGAGCTCCTGCGATTTCGTTTGGATTTCAGTTGGATTTGCATTTACATTTCAGTTGGATTTGCATTTGGATAATCGATTTCAGTTGGTATGTATTGATTCATTTGGATTTCGTGATTTCTATCTGAAGCCCTAATTTTTGTGTATGTATGTGTAGATTTATGTTTGTGTGTGTGTATGTATAGATTGTATGTGTGTGTATGTATAGATTTATGTCAAAAAAAATATTAGGGTTTAGTAAACCTTAAATAGTATGTGTGTGTATGTATAGATTATGTCAATAAACTCTAGATTGTATGTGTGTGTATGTATAGATTATGTCAATAAACCCTAGATTGTATATGTGTGTGTGTTTTTTTGACAAAATATGCTTGTCTTGTTTTGTTTTTTTTTGAGAAAATATAATTAAATGATTTTTTTTTACATACGAGTCGCAAACACGTGTGCACATTACTATAGTGAGATATTGTTGGCTTGGTTGTTGGATACTATGTTGAATTTATTGAATTGATACTAGTGTCGATAAATGTACATGTTATTAAATTTGTTGGGTGTGCTCTTGATTTGCCTATGAAAAAGTATATCACATATCTTGCGATTAATGTGCAGTTTTTGGTATTTAACATACACTTTTAAACTCTCATAACTTTCAAACCTAAACCTTAATAGCAGGACTCGTATTCATGCCCTCGTATACTTTTCTTAGGAAAAATGAGGCACGGTGATAATTACTGTCAACAAGAGTGGGAGAGGTTGCAATTAGACCGCACACATAACTCTTTTATTAGCGTGCGTCATATAGAGGGTACTCCTATTTATAGGTACGAAAATAAAAAGATCGAACAATTTAACTACCTTGTAAATCATGGATTTGATATACAGCAAGATTACTTGTTCGATCGTATTCTATTTTCTCTACCAGAAAATTGGGATGACGTTATACAAAATATATTTCACACACACAATCCCGACATAGCCCTGACCTGGGTTACGTTGTTGGAGAAGGCGAAAAAAAAATCCACCCGTTATGGATACAACTGCGTATAGAGAGCATTGACATAGACTGTGATGTCTCACGCCACATGCACGTAAAATTGAATCTTGCCAACAAGTTGAGAAATAGGAGATTCCGAGTTCATGTCACTGACATCTACACATTAATCATAGATACCCTTCCTTCTAGTTGGCCACGTGCAAAAATTCATAGGTTCTTAAAAACTAATACCGAATGGATGGAGATCAGACACATTGAACTTATTCTAAAGTCTTACTTTGAAAAGGTATCTATCTATCTATATATATATAACTAATTAAGCTTGATTAATTAGTTATAATATCATATTACTACAATTATTTAGTCACTTATATTTTTTAATTTTTGTAGATAATTTCGAGAGGAAACAACCCAAGGGTACCAAGTGCCGAGTTGACACCACAACGAGGTTCACCATCTCGTGCAGAACCCGAATTCTCAACACCAATGGCTGAGCAATTTACAACTCCACCAATGGTTCACTCCTCACCAAGTACAACTCCAAGTGCTCCTACGCCCCAATCCATCACTCTCGTTGCTTTAACGCCCCCATCCAATACTCATGATGCCTCCCGTTCAAATGAAAAGAAGCCTATTGGCTTCTCCCTTCTCGGGAATAACCCGACGGGTGATAGGAATGACGTGCTGAACTTTAAATCCTGGTGTTTGTCGCTGGGAAAAATGAACGTGGGAGTCGGTGGACCAGACAATTGGAACCTTGTTAATCGAGCTGTCAAAGATGGCATACATGACCAACTTTGCATGCATTTATCATTTCCTGATCGTTCTAAGAATAAGGTTCTATCTCGGGTTGCTGAAGGATTCAGGACATACAGAAGAAACCTTCGGAAGAAACATTTCCCAAAAGAGGCAGGGAGCTCAGATATTTTGGCTTTGAAAGAGAAAGTACCTCTCAATGTTGAAATGCCATTGGATCAGTGGAATAAGTTTTTGGAGAATGAGGCGAAGGAAAAAAAGTTGGTCCAGAGGGATCAAAACAAAAAAAATAGGGCACAAAAAAATGATATCCATAGGCTGGGATCCAAATCATATGAGGATTTGAAGAATGAATGGGAGAGTAGGATAAAAGATAGTCCAGATGCCGGTAAAAACCCAAATCGGTCCAACTTATTCCTTCATGCTCGATGGGACAAAAATAATAAATTCCCACCGCACTTGGCTAAGACACTGGAATCAATAAAGGCCATTAGCAGTCAATCCGATTCGAGTCCTACTGATGACTTTGACCTTGAAAATGATGCCCTGACTAAGACCTTTGGAAAGGACAAAAGGGGGAGGACGAGAGGTGTTGGCTCACATATGCCAAAAACAAAACTTCAACACATTGCACCTCTTGTGGACGAGCTTTCTTCGGTCAATAATTGTATCTCATCCCAAAAGGAGCACCAGTTGAAGATCGATGGGGATGTCCATGAGATTAAAAATTCCCTGGGATTATTGACAAATCAAATTGGGAAACTTGTGAATCTTTTTGAAAGTTATAGGCCCCCAATGCCTCCGCAAGGTTACCCTTACCCTACTCAAGGTTTCACACATCCTTCCCCTCCAACATTCCCCTCTCAAATTCCTCATCCTCCAACATTCCCCTCCAATCACGGGGCTCGGATCATCGTCAAGAACTCCAATGACTATGGCGAAGAGTACTATATCAAGGACATGATCAATTTGAGGTTTGTTGGCGTGTGCTTACTCAACTCCAGGGTTCCTGGAACACTAGTACATCACCGACCTTTGGAGAAGGGTGAGGCTAAAATAATGGTCGATGAAATATACAACGACTGCGGAGATGTACCTGTGTAGATTAAGAGCGGGGATGGGATGTAATTGAGGAATTATGCAAAATCTTTTACTACTTGGCCACTTTATCTGTTGGCCAAGATTTAATAATATTTTCTTTTGTTTCAGTTGTAATAATTTTTTTTTTGTTTTAGTTGTAAGAATATTGGTTTTGCTTCAGTTGGAATGATATTTTTTTGTTTCAGTTGTAAGAATATTGGTTTTGTTTCGTTTGGAATGATATTTTTTTTGTTTCAGTCGTAAGAATATTCTTTTTGTTTCAGTTGTAATAATATTTTTTTAACCTATTACCACAGGACTGAAATTTGAAGATTATTACATGGATTTCCCACAATACAAAGAGTTGATGGGAGAGACTGATCGGATATCAAATAATCATGTAAAGGGCGTTTATGAATTTGTTAAATACGCTTCCAAAAATCTTAAAAGTGAGAAGATTCTGTGTCCGTGCACTCATTGTATTAACGAAAAATATAAGTCATTGGAAGTTGTTGAGTTGCATTTACTAAAGTGGAGAATCTGTCAAGACTATATAATATGGACATACCATGGTGAAAAAGTTATACCTTATGTTCCAGAAGAATTACCGACACCCGACTGTGTAACGTAACCTCAAGGAGTAGAAGTGGTACATGATTCACCAACACATCGTCCATTGACCGAATTAATTGAGGATGCTTACGGACTCCACAACCAACAAAACCACCAACCTATGGATACAAATAATGCGCATTATGACCAAGTAAATGAACAAATTGATGCTGAACTACTAGGAGATCGGGAATACATACGGTTGAAAGCCGATGCGGCTAGACCGTTTTATAAAGATTGCGATGAAGATCACTCGGTATTATATGCAATGATTAGTTTGCATAATTTGAAGAGTCAATTTGATTTGTCTAGAAACAACGTAATCGGAATTCTTAAGTGGGTTAAAGAAATTCTCCCAAAAGAGAACATGTTACCAGACAATTATCCTACCATGAAGAAGAGTTTGAAGGGTTTAGGTTTGAAATACAAATCTATTCATGCTTGCAAGTATGATTGTATATTGTACCAGAATGAGCATGAAGAGAAGGGTGAATGTCTTCTATGCAGTGAGCCTAGATATATGGTTTGTGAGAATGGAAATGACAAACATGCAAAAAATCACAAGTGCTCGTAAGTCCCACAAAAGGTTTTGAAGTATTTTCCACTTGGGCCACGGTTAAAACATTTTTTTACTGTACCGTGGATAGCGGAGGCCATGACATGGCATGCTCGATGCGAGGTGGGTGGGAATTTGATGCGTCATCCGGTTGATTCACTCATCTGGAAAATTTCAAATGCACAACACCATGAATTTGCAAAGTAACCGCACAACGTTCGTCTTGTAATCTCAACCGATAGGTTTAACCCTTTCGATAATTTAAGTACTAGTCAGAGTTATTGGCCAGTTCTTATGGCGCCTTTAAGTCTTCCTCCAACATTATGCATGAGAAAGGAGTTCACATTGTTATCTTTGTTGATACTCAAGCCGAAGGCTCCCAGTGATGATATTGATATATTCTTAGCACCATTAATCGAAGAACTTAAAGAGTTGTGGGATAAAGGCGTGACGGCGTTCGATTCTCATAAGGGTCAAGAGTTCACACTTAAAGCAATGGTGATGTTGGCGATCCACGATCTTCCTACATATGAGACCTTGTCCGGTTGTAATGTTCATGGTTATTATGGATGTCCCATATGTGGGGAGGAAACTGAAGCCTGTTGGTTAAAACATAGTGGTAAGTTGAGTTACACGGGTCATCGTAGATTTTTGCCGACCAGTCACCCTTTTAGGAACGATAAGTCTAACTTTTGGCCTGTCGGTCACGAGCAAAGAACGGCACCTATTCGACTTTTTGGTCAGCAAATTGAGGAGAAGGCGGTGGCTGCGACTGCGAGGAATAGGTACGTAGCCAAACACCCCCAGTTTGTAATCCTGAAGCGTAAAACTAGGGAGGATCCGAACGACCCTAGTAAAGCGAAGCCATGGTCCAGGCGATCAATATTTTTTTATTTGCCGTATTAGAAAGATCATCGTGTAAGGCATATAATTGATGTGATGCACACAGAGAAGAATGTTGCAGAACATTTGATAGGAACATGTCTGGGTGGATCTCATTCCAAAGATGGAGAGCGTGCCCGCCGAGATCTACAGGATATGAAAATAAAGAAGAAACTGTGGTTAAAAAATGATCCAACGACAGGAAGAATTTCTATCCCCCTGGCTGCTTTCACTTTGACTACTAGTGAGAAGAAGATCCTCTTAGACACGTTGTTCAACTTGAAGACTCCAACCAGTTATTCTGGTAATTTACATAGGGTAGTAAGCTACCAAGCAAATGACTTGAAACAGTGCAAGTCTCACGAATGGCACGTAATCATCCAACTAATCCCGTTGTTATTTCGGCATTGCTTCTGTGAACATAAAGATCTCCGTCGGGCAATTATGCAAATCAGTTTGTGTTTTACCCTACTTTGTGCCAAAGTGGTAAACAGAAGGTACATTAAAGCTGCGAAATCAACTTTAACCGAGGCAGTTAGTGTATTAGAGAAATACTTTCCTCCGTCATTCTTCGATATCAGTATCCACCTGCTTGTGCATTTATGCGATGAAGATTTATTATGTGGTCACGCGAGGTATCGTTGGATGTATCCTTTTGAGCGCTTGATGAAAGCCTTCAAAGATTATGTAAAGAATACACAGTATATTGGAGGGTCAATTACTGAAGAAAACGTAACGATGGAATCATCGCTATACGCTAGGGAACATATTCCAGAACAAGAGGTGAGGAGGTTTAATCCTCGTGGAGAATGCGTGATAGAGGAACCTGACGAGTTTGAGGATGAATTATCGTTTGGGAACCCTAACGAGGTGAAACTCACAAACCTACAATACGAGCAAGCAAATCGTCATGTCTTCGAATCGTAAGATGAAGTCCAAGACTGAAGAGAGTGAGTATCTACTGAGTTCTTCTTCTTTGATTATATGTAATTTTTTATTTTATGATCTAAACTCTATAATTTTTCGGTAGGAAGTACGAGAACGAAATTATCCAAAATCAAAGGAGAAATTGGACGACAACTGACTTTAGGGCATGGGTGTCAAAAGAGGTACTTTTCACATCTTATGTGTGCGGTTATTTATTCATGTGTGGTAAAAACATGCCCTAATACAAATTCATTAATAAATGCAACTTCTAAAAAGAGGTGATGTCTCTTCCAGACTTGCACGCCTAGCAAAAGGTCCTAGTTTTCGTGCAAAAGAGTTTAAGAAATTCCGCACCAACGGTTTTGATATCATTTTATATCCATATGAGGAAAAGCTTTTGAAGCAAAATAGTGGAATATCAATTTCTGCCTTGACCACCTGTATCACTAGAAAAAGTGATAAAAATCCAAAGAATACGGTGCTAACCTATTATGGGATAATTCAACAAATCCTAGAACTTGATTACTTGGATTTCACAGAAACCGTATTCTATTGTGATTGGGTAAAGGTGGAGGATACAACGAATGCTTGCAAAGTTGATCCCGACTCCAAACTTTTTATTGTAGATTTATCAAAGCTGAAGACTAAAGACCGCATAGTCGACGAGCCTTTTATTTGTGCCTTTCAGAATGTAAAGAAGGTATTCTACTCAAAGTGCATAAACGATGGCAATTGGTCTATTATTGTGCATGCACCAAAGGGTATGACTACTGAAGTAGACGCATTAAAGGCTCCAAAAGAGTTCCAGTCAACTCTTGATGACAACCCTAATTTGAAGGATCTTTTAGTTGATTTATAGGAAGATTGAGTATCAAAATATTATTTTATCCTCATTAATCTTATTTGTATCCTATTATGATATTGACGTTATATTATCACTTTACATTAATTAATGAATTTCAACTACTTTTAAGTGTAATGTCCCGCTATTTGTGCAAATGGTAGGTGATTTATCGGTTCTTTTGTTTAGAATAGATATGTTTTCATTTATTTATCTCTATCATTTGGCTTTAGAGGGAGAAAACCCAAAACAGCCCCGTGAGGCCCCTTGGGTGGTACCAACACCTCCCACGGGACCAATGTAACTCGTAGGAACTGACCCCGCAGCCGCAGGTCTCCCGGTTTGAGAGTACGACGGTAATTTGCATATTTCTAGAATTAGGCTAAAAAACATGATGCTAGAGGGTGAAAAGTCGAAACAGCCCCCAAACGGCCCCGTGGGTGGCACCAACACCTCCCACAGGACCAATGTAACTCGTAGGAACTAACCCCGCAGCCGCGGGTCTTCCGGTTTGAGAGTACGATGATAATTTGCATATTTCTAGACTTAGGCTTAAAAACATGACGTTAGAGGGTGAAAAGTTGAAACAGCCCCCGAACGGCCCCGTGGGTGGCACCAACACCTCCCACGGGACCAATGTAACTCATAGGAACTGACCCCACAGCCGCGGGTCTCCCAATTTGAGAGTACAATGGTAATTTGCATATTTCTAAACTTAAGTAAAACATGGCGTTAGAGGGTTAAAACTCGAAACAGCCCCCAAACGGCCCCATGGGTGGCACCAACACCTCCCACGGGACCAATGTAACTCGTAGGAACTGACCCCACGGCTGCGGGGCTCTCGGTTTGAGAGTACGACGGTAATTTGCATATTTCTTGACTTAGGCTTAAAAACATGACGTTAGAGGGTGGAAAGTCGAAACAGCCCCCGAACGGCCCGTGAGTGGCACCAACACCTCCCACGGGACCAATGTAACTCGTAGGAACTGACCGCGCAATCACGGGACCCTCGATTTGAGAATACGACGATAATTTGCATATTTCTAGTCTTAGGCTTAAAAACATGGCGTTAGTGGATAAAAACCCGAAACAACCCCTGAATGGCCCCGTGAGTGGCACCAACAGCTCGCACGGGACCAATGTAACTCGTAGGAACTGACCGCGCGATCGCGGGACTCCCGGTTTGAGAATACGTTGATAATTTGAAAATATCTAGACTGAAGCTTAAGAAAGCGTCCGTTAACTAATAGGTATATTTCCAATGTTTTGTACCTATCCGAGAACGACATCTTCTGTCAGCATCTCGGGTGAGACAACTCCCGCTATAGATATAAATTTTCCTTTTATTTTATGAAATTAGATAACGTGGATCGATATTCATTTGTTCATGTTTTATAAAAACAAGTTATATGTATGGTTTTAAAAACCAGACAGTATATATGCATAAGCATATATGCATCTGCATATATGCGCATATATGCGACATATATGCAGCTGCATATATGCATATATGCAGGAAGCATATATGCATCTGCATATATGCCTGCACATATGCACATATGCATCTGCATGTATGCAAACATATATGCATTCTCTATGGATTGGTTTACATATTGAAAGCAAGCGGATCGAGGTTTACATATTGCCTACTAGGATTGGTTTTCATTTATTTTTCAATTTTACATTTTGTATTCGTGGAATGATGTTATCAAATTGTTGTTGATGACTCATTTCACACTATTCAGGTAATTCCTATTGAGGTAATTCCCATCGAGGTCTCTGTATTCTTTGGTAATGTAGGTATAAAGCTTGGGGTTCTCTTTTAGGATAGTTGTTGGCATAATGAGACACTATAGCGGCATGCATTGATTACAAGTGAACGTTATTTCACATTGTAAATATACTTTCTTAGACAAAATAAATACAGTTGCTTTGATACTCATAGAAATTCCTGACCACTAACTTCCTTATTGACCATGGCCAAAAATTTAAATGATATATTTTGGGTACAACTTAAATGATATATTTTGTTAGATTGAGATTGTACTCTCCTATGATATATTTTATTTAAATAGTGAAATATCCTAATGAGGTAATTTGCATATTTCTAGACTTAGGCTTAAAAACATGGCGTCAGAGGGTGAAAAGTCAAAACAGCCCCCGAACGGCCCCGTGGGTGGCACCAACACCTCCCACGGGACCAATGTAACTCGTAGGAACTGACCCCGCAGCCGCGGGTCTCTCGGTTTGAGAGTGCGACGGTAATTTGCATATTTCTAGACTTATGATTAAAAACATGGCGTTAGAGGGTGAAAAGTCGAAACAGCCCCCGAACGGCCCCGTAGGTGGCACCAACACCTCCCACGGGACCAATGTAACTCGTAGGAACTGACCCCACAGTTGTGGGTCTCCCGGTTTGAGAGTACGATGGTAATTTGCATATTTCTGGACTTAGGGTTAAAAACATGACGTTAGACGGTGAAAAGTCGAAACAGCCCCCAAACGGCCCCGTGGGTGGCACCAACACCTCCCACGGGGACAATGTAACTCGTAGGAACTAACCCCGCAACCATGGGACTCCCAGTTTGAGAGTAAGACGGAGCATTGCATATTTCTAGACTTAAGCAAAACATGACGTTAAAGGGTGAAAACTCGAAATAGCCCCCGAACGGCCCCGTGGGTGGCACCAACACCTCCCACGGGATCAATGTAACTCGTAGGAACTTACCCCGCAGCCGCGGGTCTTTCGGTTTGAGAGTACGATGATAATTTGCATATTTCTAGACTTGGGCTTAAAAACATGGCGTTAGAGGGTGAAAACTCGAAACAGCCCCCGAACGGCCCCGTGGGTGGCACCAACACCTCCCACGGGGCTTCCGGTTTGAGTGTACGATATAAATTTGTAAAAAGTTAGACTTGCATGCCATCGAAGGGTGAAAATATAAAACAACCTTAAAACGGTCCCGTAAGAGTCACGAACACCTCGCACGGGACCAATGTAACTCGTAGGAACCGACCGCGTAGTCACGGCGCTCCTGGTTGGAGTGTACGACATAAATTTGCAAAAAAATAGACTTAAGCATAAAAGCATGCCATTGAAGGGTGAAAACATAAAAAAGCCACAAAACGGTACCGTAAGAGTCACGAAAACATCGCACGGGACCAATGTTAATAGTAGGAACCAAACGGGTAGTCACAGGGATCCCAGTTTGAGTATACGGCGTAAATTTGCAAAAAGTTAGACTTGAGAATTAAAAAGATGCCATCGAAGGGTGAAAACGTAAAACACCCACAAAACGTGTGTGCGTGTGTGCGTGCGTGTGTGTGCGTGTGTGTTTATCAGTGCCATATATCAATGCTTCCAGTATGATTTATCAATGCCATATATCAATGCCTATTAATGTTTCCCTATCAATGCTCATAGGGAATCATTAATCAATGCTCATATCTAAACTCTCTTAGGGAATGATATATCAGTGCACATAGCTGCTTCTCACAACACTACAGCTATGAGCGTTCTTGAATGAAATTAGAAATTAGAAATGCATCAAAAGGGAAAAGTAAAAGGACAAACTAATAAATATTGAATCAAATTAGAAATGCACATCTTAGATGGAATCAAATTAAGAAAAAAAAAGATATGCTTCAAACTTGGGGCCTCAAGACATATCAAAAACCATAAACACATTTATCTAATCCATCCAAGTCTGACTTCTGCTCGATGTCAGATAACTAAGTTCCTGTCCATCCATCCACCTCAAACCTGTGATGAAAAAAATAATGGAATCAAATTCCCACAAATGGAGGAAATTAACCGTTATCTCAATGTAACTAAGCCATAAAGTGTTAAGAGGCATGTGTTAGGCAAACAAATACAAAAGAAAAAAAATAAATAGACAATTAAAAATTAGAACTCAGTTAATCCGGTAATTAGAAAATCACGGGGAAAATCACGGGGACATCTTGTAGCAGCATCTTGAGGTTCCATTGATAAATCACGAGGAAAAGTGAAAATAGAGAAGCTTCACAGTGATAAATCATACTTACTGAAATAAAAGATTCAACAAAAATATATTAAAACAAATTCGTGAGGTATACCTCATTTTTGGCAGCAGCGTGAAACCCCCAATCCAAAAACTTAACAGACATGCTAGTGTATACATGTTTGTGTGTGTGTTTGTGTGTGCGTGTGTAAGTGAGGAAGGGGGTGGGGACGGGGAAGGGGGCGGGGCGGGGCAGTGTTGCATATATATGCAGTTGCATCTGCATATATATGCAGCTGCTGCAAGTATATGCAAGCATATATATGCAACATATGCATATATATGCAGATGCCGCTTACAATCGACTTTTGATGAAGGTTTGCCTGCGTATAGAACCCAAGTTCGCGTGCCAGGTCATCATTCACGTCCACCTCTTGATCTTGGTCAATGTTAACAGAAAGGTTATGTATCCAATACACATTATCAGTAGACCATCCTTGTTGTATAGATCTAATAAATATTTATTATGTGCCTACCTCTATTCAAACTGTCCGAAATTGCACCCTTGTTGTTGTGACAAATAAATCCACATTGATCGGGGGCTTTATCCTCCACATTTGCCTCTGTGGGTACATAATATCCCTCCTACCAATAAGCACCGAGGGTACGCGACTCTAAATCAATCAACCATCCATAACAGTTAAGGGACTTGGTTTTTAAACTATGCAAAAAAATGCTATGGTGTCATATAAGTATTGACCGACTAGTATTTTTTATACTGACGACACATATACACTAAGCAAAAGATGAACATAACATAACAAATAAAAAGAAACCAAAGAGAGAGGCATACTACTTGATTTGCCTTTTGTACTTTTCGGCATAGAGTATTGAATAACAAGTTGCAGGAGGGTCATCCATTGACATTGGTTACTGGAGGTTCCTCCATCGACATTGTAAGGGCCTGCTGTAGCAGGGTCATCCACAGCTGCCTTTGACATATCTGTGTCTTTTTAGCAGTTGCCTCTTGTCTCGTCCTCTCTTATTCCATTGAGACAAAGTGAGGAAGAGACAATTCAGCATCGAATGTCAAAATATCTTTCACTTTTTATCGAATAATTATATACTCCACAAAAACTTTCAATGTCAATAGAGTCATTGTAATTAAAATTGTTAAAATAAAGAAAAAATTATTGGTAATCCAACGAAAAATAGTTGCCTCACCCCTAACGAATCAACCAACGCCATTCGAATTAGGTTTTGTCAAAAATAGAAACATTTAGACAACATCTTACATAGTAAGGGAAAACTCGAAACAGCACCTGAACGGCCCCGTGGGTGGCACCAACACCTCCCACGGGAACAATGTAACTCGTAGGAACTGGCCCCGCAGTCGCGGGACTCCCGGTTTGAGAATACAATGATTATTTGCATATTTCTTTACTTAGGCTTAAAAACATGACGTTAGAGAGTGAAAACTATAAACAACCCCCGAACGGCCCCGTGGGTGCCACCAACACCTTCCGCGGGACCAATATAACTCTTAGGAACTGACCCCACAGCCGCGGGTCTCCTGATTTAAGAATACGATGGTAATTTGCATATTTCTAGACTTAAGCAAAACATGGCGTTAGAGGGTGAAAACTCGAAACAGCCCCCGAACGTCCTCGTGGATCGCACCAACACCTCCCACGGGACCAATGTAACTCGTAGGAACTGACCCCGCAGCTGCGGGACTTTCGGTTTGTGAATACGACGATAATTTGCATATTTCTTGACTTGGGCTTAAAAACATGGCGTCAGAGGGTGAAAACTCGAAACAACCCCCACACGTCCCCGTAGGATGCACCAACACCTCCCACGGGACCAATGTAACTCGTAGGAACTGACCCCACAGTCGCGGGACTCCCGGTTTGAGAATACGACGATAATTTGCATATTTCTAGACTTAGGCTTAAAAACATGACGTTAGAGGGTGAAAACTCGAAACAGTCCCCGAACAGCCCCATGGGTGGCACCAACACCTCCCACGGGACCAACGTAACTCCGAGGAACTGACCCCGCAGCCGTGGGTCTCCTGGTTTGAGAATACGATGGTAATTGGTGTATTTCTAGACTTAAGCAAAACATGGCGTTAGAGGGTGAAAACTCGAAACAGCCCCCGAACGGCCCCGTGGGTGGCACCAACACCTCCCACGGGACTAACGTAACTCGTAGGAACTGACTCCGCAGCCACGGGACTCCCGGTTTGAGAATACGACAATAATTTGCATATTTCTTGACTTAGGCTTAAAAATATGGCGTTAGAGGGTGAAAAGTCAAAACAGCACCCGAACGTCCCCGTGGGTGGCATCAACACCTCCCACGGGACCAATGTAACTCGTAGGAACTCAGCCCACAGCCGCGGGTCTCCCGGTTTGAGAGTACGACGGTAATTTGCATATTTCTAGACTTAGGCTTAAAAACATGACGATAGAGGGTGAAAACTCGAAACAACCCCCGAACAGCCTCGTGGGTGGGACCAACACCTCCCACGGGACCAATGTAATTCGTAGGGACTGACCCCACAGCTGTGGGACTCTCGGTTTGAGAATACGATGATAATTTGCATATTTCTTGACATAGGCTTTAAAACATGGTGTTAGAGGGTGAAAACTCGAAACAACTCCCGAACGGCCCCGTGGGTGGCACCAACACCTCCCACGGGACCAATAAAACTCTTAGGAACTGACCCCGTAGTCGCGGGTCTCCCGATTTGAGAATACGACGGTAATTTGTATATTTCTAGACTTAAGAAAAATATGGTGTAAGAGGGTGAAAACTCGAAATAGCCCCCGAACGTCTTCGTGGGTGGCACCAACGCTTCCCACAGGACCAATGTAACTCATAGGAACTGACCCCACAGCTGCGGGACTCTCGGTTTGAGAATACAACGATAATTTGTATATTTATTGACTTACGCTTAAAAACATGGCGTTAGAGGCTGAAAACTCGAAACACGCCCCGAACGTCCTCGTGGGTGGCACCAACACCTCCCACGGGACCAAAGTAACTCGTAGGAACTGACCCCACAGCCGCGGGCCTCCTGGTTTGAGAGTACTACGATAATTTGCATATTTCTAGACTTACGGTTAAAAACATGATGTTAGTGGGTGAAAACTCAAAACAGCCCCCCGAACGTCCCCGTGGGTGGCATCAACACCTCCCACGGGACCAATGTAACTCGTAGGACTTGACACCGCAGTCGCGGGACTCCCGGTTTGAGAATACGACGATTATTTGCATATTTCTTAACTTAGGCATAAAAACATGGCGTTAGAGGGTGAAAACTCGAAACAACCCCCGAACGGCCCCGTGGGTGGCAGCAACACCTCCCACGGGACCAATATAACTCTTAGCAACTGACCTCGCAGACGCAGGTCTCCCAATTAGAGAATACGTCAGTAATTTCCTTACTTCTAGACTTAAGCAAAACATGACGTTAGAGGGTGAAAACTCAAAATAGCCCCCGAACGTCCCCGTGGGTGGCACCAACACCTCCCACGGGACCAAAGTAAGTCGTAGGAACTGACCCCACAGCCGCGGGTTTCCCGGTTTGAGAGTACTATGGTAATTTGCATATTTCTAGACTTAAGGTTAAAAACATGACGTTAGAGGGTGAAAACTCAAAACAGCCCCCCGACCGTCCCCGTGGGTGGCACCAACACCTCCCACGGGACCAACGTAACTCATAGAAACTGGCCCCACAGCCGCGGGTCTCCTGGTTTGAGAGTACTACGATAATTTACATATTTCTAGACATGGGCTTAAAAACATGACGTTAGAGGGTGAAAACTCAAAACAGCCCCTGAACGGCCCCGTGGGTGGCACCAACACCTCCCACGGAACCAATGTAACTCGTAGGCACTGACCCCGCAGCCGCGGGTCTCCCGATTTTAGAATACGACGGTAATTTGCATATTTTTAGACTTAAGCAAAACTTGGCGTTAGAGGGTGAAAACTCGAAACAGCCCCCGAACGGTCACGTGGGTGGCACCAACTCCTCCCACGGGACCAATGTAACTCGTAGGAACTGACCCCGCAGTCGCGGGACTCCCGATTTGAGAATACGATGATCATTTGCATATTTCTTGACTTCGGCTTAAAAACATGGCGTTAGAGGGTGAAAACTCGAAACAACCCCCGAACGGCCCCGTGGGTGGCACCAACACCTCCCAGGGGACCAATGTAACTCGTAGGAACTGACCCCGCAGTCGCGGGTCTCCCGGTTTGAGAATACGATGTTATTTGCATATTTTTAGACTTAGGCTTAAAAATATGACGTTAGAGGGTGAAAACTTGAAACAGCCCCCGAACGTTCTCGTGGGTGGCACCAACGCATCCCACGGGACTAATGTAACTCGTAGGAACTGACCCCACAGTCGCGGGACTCCCGGTTTGAGAATACGATGATTATTTGAATATTTCTTGACCTAGGCTTAAAAACATGGCATTAGAGGGTGAAAACTCGAAATAACCCCCGAACGGCCCCGTGGGTGGCACCAACACCTCCCATGGGACCAATGTAACTCGTAGGAACTGACCCCGCTGCCGTGGTTCTCCCAGTTGGAGAATACGACGATAATTTGCATATTTCTAGACTTAAGCAAAACATGGCGTTAGAGGGTGAAAACTCGAAACAGCCCCCGAACGTCCCCGTGGGTGGCACCAACACCTCCCACGGGACCAATGTAACTCGTAGGAACTGACCTCGCAGCTGCGGGACTCCCGGTTTGAGAATACGACGATAATTTGCATATTTCTTGACTTGGGCTTAAAAACATGGCGTCAGAGGGTGAAAACTCGAAACAACCCCCACACGTCCCCGTGGGATGCACCAACACCTCCCACGGGACCAATGTAACTCGTAGGAACTGACCCCACAGCCGCGAGTCTCCCGGTTTGAGAGTACGACGGTAATTTGCATATTTCTAGACTTAGGCTTAAAAACATGACGTTAGAGGGTGAAAACTCGAAATAGCCCCCGAACGGCCCCGTGGGTGGCATCAACACCTCCCACGAGACCAATGTAACTCGTAGGAACTGACCCCACAATCGCGGGTCTCTCGGTTTGAGAATACGACGGTAATTGGCGTATTTCTAGACTTAAGAT
This sequence comes from Sambucus nigra, assembly GCA_949130495.1. Lineage (NCBI taxonomy): Eukaryota > Viridiplantae > Streptophyta > Magnoliopsida > Dipsacales > Adoxaceae > Sambucus > Sambucus nigra. The sequence continues at coordinate 126,932,565 of OX422211.1, read as the reverse complement.
GGCGTTAGAGGGTGAAAACTCAAAACAGCCCCCGAACGGCCCCGTGGTTGGCACCAACACCTCCCACGGGACCAATGTAACTCGTAGGAACTGACCCCACAGTCGCGGGACTCCCGGTTTGAGAATACGACGATAATTTACATATTTATTGACTTAGGCTTAAAAACATGGCGTTAGAGGGTGAAAACTCGATACAACCCCCGAACGGCCCCGTAGGTGGCACCAACAACTTTCATGGGACCAATGTAACTCGTAGGAACTGACCCCGCAGCCACGGGTCTCCCAGTTGGAGAATACGATGATAATTTGCATATTTCTAGACTTAAGCAAAACATGGCGTTAGAGGGTGAATACTCGAAACAGCCCCCGAACATCCTCGTTGGTGGCACCAACACCTCCCACGGGACCAATGTAACTCGTAGGAACTGGCCCCGCAGTCGCGGGACTCCCGGTTTGAGAATACAATGATTATTTGCATATTTCTTTACTTAGGCTTAAAAACATGACGTTAGAGAGTGAAAACTATAAACAACCCCCGAACGGCCCCGTGGGTGCCACCAACACCTTCCGCGGGACCAATATAACTCTTAGGAACTGACCCCACAGCCGCGGGTCTCCTGATTTAAGAATACGATGGTAATTTGCATATTTCTAGACTTAAGCAAAACATGGCGTTAGAGGGTGAAAACTCGAAACAGCCCCCGAACGTCCTCGTGGATCGCACCAACACCTCCCACGGGACCAATGTAACTCGTAGGAACTGACCCCGCAGCTGCGGGACTTTCGGTTTGTGAATACGACAATAATTTACGTATTTCTTGACTTAGGCTTAAAAACATGGCGTTAGAGGGTGAAAACTCGAAACAGCCCCCGAACGTCCCCATAGGATGCACCAACACCTCCCACGGAACCAATGTAACTCGTAGGAACTGAACCCACAGCCGTGGGTCTCCCAGTTTGAGAGTACTACGGTAATTTGCATATTTTTAGACTTAGGCTTAAAAACATGACGTTAGAGGGTGAAAACTCGAAACAGCCCCCGAACGTCCCCATGGGTGGCACCAACACCTCCCACGGGACCAATGTAACTCATAGGAACTGACCCCGCAGTCGCGGGTCTCCCGATTTGAGAATACGACGGTAATTTGCATATTTCTAGACTTAAGCAAAACATGGCGTTTGAGGGTGAAAACTCGAAACAGCCCCGAACGGCCCCGAGGGTGGCACCAACACCTCCATCGGGACCAATGTAACTCGTAGGAACTGGCCCCGGAGTCGCGGTTCTCCCGGTTTGAGAATACGATGGTAATTTGCATATTTTTAGGCTTAGGCTTAAAAACATGGCGTTAGAGGGTGAAAACTCGAAACAACCCCCGAACAGCCCCGTGGGTGGCACCAACACCTCCCATAGGACCAATGTAACTCGTAGGAAATGACCCCGCAGCCGCGGGTCTCCCGATTTGAGAATACGACGGTAATTTGCCTATTTCTAGACTTAAGCAAAACATGGCGTTAGAGGGTGAAAACTCGAAACTGCCCCCGAACGTCCCCGTGGGTGGCACTAACACCTCCCACGAGACCAATGTAACTCGTAGGAACTGACCTCGCAGTCGCGGGACTCCCGGTTTGAGAATACGACGATAATTTGCATATTTCTTGATTTTTACTTAAAGACATGGCGTTAGAGGGTGAAAACTCGAAACAACCCTCGAACGGCCCCGTGGGTGGCACCAACACCTCCCACGGGATTAATGTAACTCGTAGGAACTGAGCCCGCAGCCGCGGGTCTCCCGGTTTAAGAATACGACGGTAATTTGTATATTTCTAGACTTAAATTAATCATGGCGTCAGAGGGTGGAAACTCGAAACAGCCCCGAACGTTCCCGTGGGTGGCACCAACACCTCCCACTGGACCAATGTAACTCGTAGGAACTGACACCGCAGTCGCGGGTCTCAAAACGACGGTAATTTTCATATTTCTACTTGGTTACTGATAATACTAACTCATATATGCAATTTTTCAGCTTGATTAAATTTTTTGTAAAGTTACTTGGTTACTGATATTTTTTTTTATATATCCTATCATTTGTAGGATTTTTTCACCCGGAACAAACGAAGAAGGCAATGGTCTACAGCATGAGGATTGTTTATATGTTGTGGACATTCAGGATTTTGTTTTTTGTGTTACAGCCGTGCGGTTTTTTATTGTTTAGTTGTATGGCCGTGCGGGCTTTTATAATTTGATCGTTGAATTTTATGCCCGTGCGGGCTTTATAATAAGTATTTTATACATTTACACGTTTTGGAATGTCAAGAAAATAGAGGAAACTCTGTCCAATTTTTTTTTTGGTCTGTGAATTATTAAGAGGTGTAATATTTTTATATTTGTATATATATATTTGTTTATTAACAACATTCTCGATTCGCAGTTTGTGATTGGACCCCCAATTTTAGGTGCACTCAGAGGACCCCTAATTTTAGGATTGGACAAAAAAAAATACATTTAAAAAAAAATTATAGTTAAATATGATCATGGACTTTTTTCATGACCATTTTTATTTTTTTCGTCACGCATAAAAATGGTCGCGGACTTGGGCCGCGATCATTTTTTTTATATTTTTGGTCACGGTTATGGGTCACGGTCAAAGTTCGCGACCATTTTTTTCCTTTTTTTTCGTCACGGTCGTGGGTCATGGACTTGGATTGCGATCATTTTTTTTGTCACGGTTGTGGGTCGCGGACTTTGGTCGCGACCAATTTTTCACGATTGTGGGTCACGGATGAGGGTTGCGACCAATTTTTATTTTTATTTTTTTTGTCACGGTCGTCGGTCGCGGACTTTGGCCGCGACCAATTTGTCATGGTTGTGGGTCACAGAGGAGGGCCGCGAACCTTCACGGTATGGGTCACGGCCCAAGTCCGCGACCCACAACTGTGATCCCTCTCGGTCGTGACCATTTTTTGGTCACGGAATTGGGCCGCGACCCACGAAAATGGTCACGCCTGAAATGGTCACGGCCCAAGTCCGCGACCCACAGTTTTGGTCAGGGATTTTGGCCGTGACCAATCGCCAGTTTTGGTGTAGTGATAGCTGCTGTGGAAGTTACATGAGTTGGTAGTAGACGCCTCCATGATTTTCTTTTCTTCATCTTGAGTTATTTCCTTCACATAGAGCATGTCGCCCCCTTTACTTATTCAGAGAGTTGAAGATTGTGGATTTATTTATTTACTCCTTTCAGTTGTTGGTTTATTTTGCTGGATTAATGTATTTTGTATTTAGGCTGGAGGTGCTTACTCTAGTCACATTTATTATTTTAGTCATTTTATTTCATATGTGATTAGTTTGAATGGTGTATGTTTAATAATTGGTTAATTTGATTTTATGTGAATTAAAAGATAAAATTTTGACATCAACCTTTTTAAATATTAGGTGGTTTGTGTTAATAATATAGTTTTCGTCAGTGATGCATATTCTGAACCAACTGAATATTCTGATTTAATTTAATAAATGGCTGATCACCCGATATTTAATTAGGCGGGGTGACACAAAATTTCCTAATTAAGTCCTATTGACTTTTCAACCATTAAATATGTCTTGGTCCTAAGTTTTTGGTATTTTTTTCACAATTATACCCTTTGAAACTCAACCATACGTAATTTTCATTGGGAAGTTATATAAGTGGTTGAACTCTTTTTTTCATTTTTTTTAATTTTCAAATGATCATAACTTTTTATTGACAAAATTATTTTTCACAAACTTACTATTTTTGAAATCTTCTCGCCGAGATCTATCAGATAAGATCCTTGAAGCCTATAAAATTTTAAAGAAAAAAATTACACAGACAATAAACTTTACCGTATGCACAAGAAAATGAAATAGTTTTATAACTGTGATATTTTCACAAACCGTGACATTTTTTTGTTAATATTACACAGACAGTAAAATTTACTGTGTTCTCACTAAAATTTTATCCATATATTTATCAAACAAGATCCAGGAAATACATAATATGTCAATGAAAAAAATTATACAAACGGTAATATTTATTGTGTACACTTTAAAATAGAATTAATTAATGATTGAATAGTCAACAAGACTTAATTAAAAAAAATCTCATAATAGGAATTACATATAATATTACATATTAACTGAATTGTCATATTTGTTATTATTATTAAACAATAATACTAACAATTTGGTTAAATAAATAGGTTAAATAATCTATAAACCCATATATATATATATATATATATATATATATATATATAAAGACACATATTTTTAATTTAACTCATTTAGTCGCTCAAACACCCACTTGTCCAATATTATCTTATATTTAAAGGTTTGCGCCAGCGGCACCCAATGCACTCCTACTCACACAAACCTGAGATTCGGTAGATCCAAACATCATTTATTCAATATTCTCTTATTTTTAAAGGTCTGCGTCAGCGGCAACCCATGTCAGCCCTATCCATCCCAAATCGAAAAATAAAATAGTTTTGTATGTGTGACATTTTCACAAATTGTTGAGATAATGTCACATTTTCTTGTAAACACACTAAACTTTATTGTATGCACTATACAATGAAATAGTTTTATATCTATGATATTTTTACAAACAGTAATATTTACTGTGTTGATATTACACAGACAGTAAAATTTACTGTGTTGGTCAATTAATGTATATATATATATTAAAAGAGACACCTGTTTTTAGTTTAACTCATTTAGTCGCTCAAAAACTCTTTTATCCAATATTCTCTTATTTTTTAAGGTATGCGCCAACGGCACCCCATCCCATCCCTACTCACTCCAAACGGGAGCTTCGGTGGATCCAAATCACTTTTTTAAGATATTATCATATTTTTAAAGGTCCGTGCAAGTGGCACCCAATCCCACCACCACCGATCTTATTGTCAGAACTCCAACGACTTTGATCAGAGCTCCGATTTGGAGTAGGTAAGGGTGGCATGGGTGCCGTAGGGACGAATTTTTTAAAATAAGAGAATATTGGATAAATGAGGTTTGGATCCATCGGAGCTCCGGTTTGGGGTGAGTAAGGGTGCCATTGGTGCCACTAGCGCGGACCTATATATATATATATGGAGAGGTTCTCTAGTGGACCAAAAGAATGGACTTTTTAATGGACCTTAACAAAAAAACACATAATAACACATTAATTTTAATTCCTATAGTGTAATTGGTCCGCGCCAGCGGCACTCGAGACTCCACTACCCCCCCCCCCCCCCCACCCACCCACCCACCCAACCACCACCATCACCATAGCAACCCTTATGGCAGCCCTTATGACAGCAGGGCTACCATGGGGGTGGGGGTGGGAGGTGGGGTGGGGTGGGTGGGGGGGCGGTTGGGGGGGTTGGGGGCCGATTGACACGCGTGTTTGGTGCCGCTGGCGCTGACCAATTACACTATAGGAATTAAAATTAATGTGTTATTATGTGTTTTTTGTTAATGTCCATTAAAAAGTCCATTCTTTTGGTCCACTAGAGAACCTCTCCCTATATATATATATATATATATATATATATATATATATATATTATTTGACTCATTTATTTAACTAGTTTGTCTGGATTATTGTTTAATAATAACAACAAATGTGACAGCGCAATTAATATGTATTATTATATATTTTTCATATTTTGAGATTTTTTTTAATTACACCCTATTGACTATTCAACCATTAATTAATTCTATTTTAAAGGTGTACATAGTAAATATTACTGCATGTGCAAGTTTTTTCATTGAAATATTATGTACTCCGTGGATTTTGTTTGATAAATATATGAGTAATTTTTTTTTCAGAGCACAGTAAATTTTAATGTTTATGTAATATTAACGCATTAAATGTTAGTGTATGTGTAAATGTCACAGATATAAAAGTATTTTGTTTCCTGATCCATACAGTAAAGTTTATTATCTGTGTAATTTATTTTTTTAAAATTTTATAAGTTTCATTGATCTTGTTTTATAGATCTCAGCGATGAGGTTTCAAAAATACGACTTTTGTGAAAAATGAATTTGCCAATCAAATGTTATGCTCATTTGACAAATTAAAATAAAATGAAAAAAAGTTCAACCACTTATATAACTTTTAATATGAAGTTATGATGGTTGATTTTAAAGAGTAAAATTGTGAAGAAAAAAAATTCTAAATAATTAATAATATGAAATGATGAAAAAATTTAGGGATGGAAGCGGTACGGGTTTTTATCGTACCGTACCGTTTTGGTCCGAAAAAAAATGATTTTGATTTTATATATTAAAATACCAGAAACCAGTCTTACCGAAATCAAAATTACCGCAAAAAAGTTGGTTGGTTTTGGTTTTAATATTTCAAAAACCGATTTACCGAAATTACCGTACCGAATTTTATGAAATCAGAAAAAATCGTACCGAAATTACCATACCGTACCGAATTTACCGAAACCAGAAAAAATCGTACCAAAATTACCGTGCCGTACCAAATTTACCAAAATTACCATACCGAATTTATCAAAACCAGAAAAAGTTGGTTTTGGTTTTGGTTTTAATATTTTAAAAAGTTGGTTGGTTTTGTTTTTGATTATTGGAGACTTTTAGTGTTGTTTACCGAAACATAAAAAATCGAAACCAGAAACCAGAAAAAACCAAAATTTACCGAAACCAGAAAAAACCAGAAGAAATCAGAATTTATCGAAACAAAAAAAAAAAACCGAAATTATCGAAAAAATCGAAATACCAGCTGGTTTGGTTTTGGTATTGATTTTGGTGTATCGGGTGATAAACTGGTACGGTTTGATTTTACCATCTAGAGTTTGATTTTGGTATTGATATCTACTATTTATCGATCAAACCGTACCGCTTACACCCCTAAAAAAATTATTCATATGGAACCACATAAAAATCTCATTTTTTTTAGTATTTAAAAAAAATCGGTATATATAATTAATACGTAAACTGGGTACGAAGCATAGCTAGTCTGTATACATACGAAGCATAGCTAGTCTGTATTATACATATATATAGGATTGCGATAAATTGGCGAAAATTGTTATCCACATATTAACCAAGAGTATTCAGTTGCCATGGATTTTATCGTCGCTTATCCAACCAATACCATAGCCGCCGGACTCTTTGCTTTACTTATATGCTTCCACTTCTTATCATCCAAACTTAGAACTCCCAAAAATAAACCCTCGCCACCTGAAGCCAGTGGGGCATGGCCCGTAATAGGCCACCTCCACCTCTTAGGCGGACCTCAACTACCCCACATAACCTTAGGAAACATGGCTGACAAATTCGGACCCATTTTTACCATCCGGCTAGGAACCAGCCGAGCCCTTGTGGCCAGCAGCTGGGAAATAGCTAAAGAACTCTTCACCACCTTTGATATAGCCGTTTCATCCAGGCCCAAATTCATAGCAGCCGCACACTTGGGCTACAACTATGCCATGTTTGGATTCTCTCCTTATGGACCATACTGGCGTGAACTTCGTAAAATAACCTCAATCGAACTTCTCTCAACTCGCAGGATTGAACTTCTCAAGCACGTTAGACTTTCAGAAACCCGAACCTCGATTAAAGAGCTTTACAAAGTTTGGAAAGAGAACAAAGAAGGGGGTGGTGTGGTGGTGGAAATGAAACAATGGTTTGGAGACCTGAGTTTTAACGTGATATTAAGAATGATAGCTGGGAAAAGATACTTTGGGTCTGGTGGTGGTGATAGTGCTGGGGAGGAGGTTGAGGCTAGAAGGTGTCAAAAGGTGATGAGAGATTTCTTTTATTATAATGGTTTGTTTCTTGTTTCTGATAGTTTACCTTTTTTGAGATTTTTGGATTTGGGTGGACATGAGAAGGCCATGAAAAAGTGTGGGAAGGAGATGGATCAAATGATTGGGAGATGGGTTGATGAGCATCAACGGAACAATGATTTGGGTGTGGTTGTAGGTGAGAAAGATTTCATTGATGTTATGTTATCGGTGGTTGGAAGCAAGGACTTCGGCGGCTTCGATGGGGTCACTGTAACCAAAGCTACATGCATGGTATGTATCCAAAAGCTAAAATATTAGACAAAGAGTTATTACAAACCTTTTAAAATTATTTTAAGACTAATTTTCTAGTCGGTAGAGCTCTTAACATAAATTTATATTTTTTTTAAAAGAAACACATATTATTAGTTTAATTCATTTATACTCTCCCCTCCCACTTAGCCTTTGTCGGAACTTCGACATTCGTCGTCGGAGCTTCGATGAGTCCTGTTGGAACTCCGGCGAGGCCTGTCGCAGTTCCAACCGTTGGGGGTGGGGGTGAATGACTTTATGTGTATCCTTGTTTTGAGTGAATTTTTTTGTGATGCGCGATTTTTTGAAGCAAAATAAAGAACGTGGACTAAACGTTTATTAAAAAAAATATTCGAGAGACTATTCATCGATTGTCACTTAAAATAATGTTTCGGACATATTGCATTTCAAAAAACTCTCCATACATAAATCAACGAGTATCGAACATATCATTGGGTTTAATTTTTGGGTTTCTCAACAATTATTCTTATTTTAATAACTTGTGTATTCTATATTTCAAGGTCTGAATTCTATAAAATTTTAATGTATATACTAGAAAAGTAGTAGACATGGATGCTTGAATATTAGGGGATAAACTAAAGAGTAATGATACTCTTACCGGGAGTTAGCATCGGGTTAGTACCGAATGCGCTTTATATGGCTTGTATCCTGGCGGGACCCACATCATAGTATAAGCCATATAAAGCGCATTCGGTACTAGCCCGGTGCTAACTCCCGGTAAAAGTAACATTTTCCTAAACTAAATTACCCCAACTTTAGTAAGTTACATAAAATAATGTCCCCCGTATTTGTAATGACAATGCGTTGATTGGTATAGAAAATACTTAAGAAATGTGTTTTTTTTATGAAATGTACTCGTTAATTAAAAGGCAATGGCCTAAAAAAATACATCAAGAATCTAAATACAAAGACCCAAAGCCTGACACCCTGCACAAAAGCCCTTCTCTAAAGCCTGACACACTGCAACAGACTGTTAAAGAGAAAAAACCCAAATAACCAGCCTAAATAATAGAGGTGTTTTAGTTTAATAAAAAAATGTTATTGCACGTTATGTCTAATTACCTTACCTTTTTGTTTAAGAGGCTTTGTAACAGAGCTACAATTTTGTACAAAAAGAGGGAGTAAGTAATAAAATTGACGGTCTAATAAGATGTTATAGGGTAGGAATGGAGTCAAAAGATCCCAAATAAGTATTACTTTGTAGGTTATGGAAATAAATAATTAATATATGTCTTTTGTATTTTATATTTTAACTGGAAAGATTGATGATATAAAACTCATAATTCATTACATATTTTTTTAAAGTAAAGAATTAAAAAATTTGCGAGTAAATGACTACACTAATAAAATATAAGGCTTTTGGGACTACGGCCCAATATGTCTTTTCCTCCTAAAATTTATGCAGAACGAGATTGATTGCTCCGAAGCTTTTAATGACTGACATCATTCTTTAATAATAAATAAATAAAGAATGAAGGTAAAGATCATATTTTTTTTTTTTTTAAATTTGTAGAATAATATTTTTTTAATTTATAAATTTAGTCCATGTGGTATAATAGCATTTATAAATCTAGTCCTTGTAGTACAATACTTTTATTTTTTTGGTCCGCGCCAACGGCATTATTTTTCACCATTTTTCATGGTATTTTTAGTACAGGAACTAAATTTATAAAATTATATGGATTGTCCTATTTTTATACACTTTGAGCACTACGAGGACCTTTTTCCATAACCCCCATAAATAAATGATCAAATAGTAAAAAAAAATTCAAATATTTTTTAAAACACATTTAGTCCAAACCTTTTACTTTGTATGAAAAAAATTCTTATTCTCTTATCTTTAATGGTCCGCGCCAGCGGCATGATAAATTCTTTTTAGCATGGTGAAATACTTTTTGATGCAAAATAAAAAGATTTGTACTATACATGAATTAAAAAAAAATTCAAGAAACTATTTGGTATATCCCCATAAAAAATGTTGTAAATTATATATTTATATATCACTAGCTAAGAAGAAAATGACAAAATAATTTTTTAAGGAATCTCAAGACGAAGACAAAAATTGTATTATAAACTTGTCCTCGTAAAGGTGTTTTTAGGGGAACACCTGGAATTCCAGGCCTCAAAGAGCAACGCACTTGCATTAAAAAGAATCAGAATTGAATTGCACATTCCTTATGCATTTTGCCATTTGGACATGATCAATTAGTTGGCCTAACTTCATAATCCAACCCAGGAATCGAGTCTTATGTACATGTATTACCTTTTTTCAACTACATATAATTTTTTTCTGACAACTTGTAATAAACATCAAATAACGAAACAAACAAGTATTGGGCAGAAGTTGAAAGCATTAGATTGGTTTACTCCCAATGGGCAATGGGTTTATTATGCCGTGAAGTAGTTGATTCAATTACATGTTGCTGCCGTAGAAGGATGATGCAAAAACCCGCCCAATTTCACCGTTAATTTTGTGTTGGCCATTTCTCGTGGGGTAGGGTTATTCTCACCCCTATAAATTCTTCTTTTAACACTCCATTTTCGTTTTAAAAGACTCATATACCCTTATATCCATTCCTCCACTTATACTTTATATATCTCAGTTATAAAATAAAAAAGGACTAATTATACTGTGGTCCCCCCTATACTTTGACCCTCTTTTCACTTTCCCCCACATTTTTTCAATTATTTCAATTTACACCCACAACTTTGAAAACGGCTACACTTTACTCTGCCGTCTATATCCGTTAATTTTGTGTTAAATGACACGTGACAACCCTTTTTGACTTTTTCAAAGGGTATTTTTGTTATTTACCCTTTTTTTTAAACCCACCCTCCCCACTCTTTTTGACTTTTTCAAAGGGTATTTTTCTTATGTACCTTTTTTTTTTAAACCCCCCCTCCCCCTGTCTCCCCCATTCCCCTTGTTGATGTTCTGGACATTTGGTATGTTTTTCTTCATTTTTTACGTATTTTTTCTGTAATTATTTTTGTAAATGTGTGGGTTATTATTATTATTATTTTTTTGGATTTTCAGATTTGTGTGAATTACTTTTATGCATTTTATATTTTTTTGGAAGTTTGAAAATATGTATTTTCTTTATTTTTTCTTTTTTTGATCTTTTTATATGCTGAAAATGATTTATTATTTGTGAAAATTATTTTTTATTTGCTAGAATCATTTTTAAATAATGAAAATACTTTTATATTGCTAGAGATAAATTTTATTTGCTGGAAATGATTTATTATTGCTAAAAATAATTTATATTGATGAAAATCTTTTTTATTAGTGGGAATAATTTTTTTAGGGGGAAAATACTTTTTAATCAATTAGTTTTTAAAATTTTGCAGTTTTTTTATTTTTTAAAAATATGTTTTGGCATTTTCGGAAATTTTAAATATATGTTCATAATTTCGAACTTTATTCCAAGGTTTTTTTATATTTTTAAAATATATTTTGACATTTTCAGAATTTTCAAATATATATTCATATTTTCAGAATTTATTCCCTTTTTTTTATATTTTAAAATACGTTTTGGCATTTTCGGAATTTTTAAATATATATTCATATTTTTAGAATATATTTTGAAAATATTTTTTAGTATTTTCTGATTTTTTAAAACATATTCAAATTTTTAGAATTTATTCAATTTTTTTTTATATTTATAAATTATTTTTGGTATTTTTGTAGTTTTTTTAATTTTTTAAAGTTATTTTTTTAAAATAATTAGGTTGGACAAAAATGTCCTCGCTTAACGTCATGTGCCACGCACATGACTAACGTTTTTTGTCAAAAGTTAACGGAGTTGGATGACAGGGGGTAAACTGTAACCGTTTTTAAAGTTTAAGGTGTAAATTGAAAAAATTAAAAGAATGTGGGGGAAAGTGGAAAGAGGGTCAAAGTTTAGGGGGCCTGGGTATAATTAACCCAATAAAAAATAAATTCTACTATTAATTTGAGGAACCAACAAATGTTTATTATTAACATTTTGTTTATAAAAAGAAACAGTTTTGTTAAAAAAACATTTTTTGTTCAAAATAAAAAAAAAAAAATGTTTTGTTAAAAAACTGATTTAATATAAAAAAAAGGGTTACAAAATTTGTTTAAAAAAAGTCAAAACGTATATTTTATTCGAAAACAATATTAACTTTTCATTATACATTTAAAAAATAGAACTTAAATCCTTACGTTTATATTTATTTTCAATACAAAATATATTTAGTGTCGCATAGTTCTCTTAAAAATGATGACTCGCATTGTTTCATGCTCGTGCTATAATTAAGACTCATGTTGTGTCTACACTAGTTAAAAATATGACTCTTGTCATGTCGTGTTTGTGTTGAAATATATTTTTTTGCTAATAACTATTTTTCGTTAAAAAAATGTTTTGTTTGGACCTATTACCAAAAAGTCCCTGAAATATTTTTTAATACACATTTAGTCCAATGTCCTTTTAAATATTCGTGATTGGTTAGTTTCCTGGCGCGGAGCCTCATCCATTAAATGACGTGGGTCCGTACCAGCGGCACTAGCCAATCGCGAATCTATAAAAAATAGTTTTGACAAAAAAAAAAAAAAAAAATTGACGAAAAATAGTTTTTTAGCAATTTTAAAAAAAAAAAAACTAGTTTTCATAAAAAAACGGTTTTTATCCAAAAAAAAAACAATTTTTTATAAAAAAATATAGAAAATATTAAAAAAAAACAAATTTAATGCAAAATAAATTTAAAAAGAAAATGTTTTTATCAATTTTTTGATGGAAAAAATGATTATGTGGGAGGGATTTTTTTTTGCTTTCTATTATTTTTTCTTGAGTAAAAAGATTCTAACATTTTTTTTAATAAAAAATATTTTTTTTTAACAAAACTGTTTCTTTTTATAAAAAAACAATTAATAATAATTTTTTTTGGGTGCCTCAAGTTAATAGTAGACTTTATTTTCTATTTATGTGTATAAGTGAGATAGAAGGATGGGGGAATTGATATATGGGTCTTTTGAGAAGAAAATGATATGTTAAAAGAATTAATAGGAGTGAGAATAGCCCTACCCTTTCTCGTATGTGGGTATGATATGAGAATTTCATTGGTTTTCTTTATTATATGAATTGTTTTACGCCTGGTTACCCAAAACATCGAAATTAAGTGACACAATTTCTCTTTTACAATATTATTGCTCTATGTAAATCTAATGATCCTATAAAGTGCTCATATTTCAACCAATAGGCCATACAACTACTCAACAAAAAATGCTTGCATCATGCAGAGTTTACTTTCGGGAGGCAGTGACACTTCAATGGTTATGTTAACTTGGACCCTTTCGATACTGTTAAACAATCCCCACGCCCTAAGAAAAGCACAAGAAGAACTGGACCATCATATTGGCAAAGAGAGAACAGTAGATGAATCAGATCTCAACAACTTAGTCTATCTCGAAGCCATTATTAAAGAGACACTAAGGCTATACCCGGCGGGGGCACTTACCTTGCGAGAGTTCATCGAGGACTGCACCGTAGGTGGATACCATGTCCCAAAAGGCACAAGGTTGATAATGAACATGTGGAAGCTCCAGCGGGACCCTCGTGTGTGGCCTAACCCATTAGAGTTCAAACCCGAGAGGTTCTTGACCACGCATAAAAATGTGGACGTGACAGGTCAACATTTCGAGTTGATTCCATTTGGTGCTGGTAGAAGATCGTGTCCAGGGATAACTTTTGGGCTTCAATTGTTGCGCTTGGTGTTGGCTACTCTATTGCATGGTTTCGACATTTTCACTCCCAATGATACACCCATTGACATGACAGAGAGCGCGGGTCTAACGAACATCAAGGCCACACCGCTTGAAGTTCTTCTTTCCCCTCGCCTATCTCCTCATCTTTATTAATTAAGTTGGACAGTACAAGTGTAATGTTGAATGTATGAGTATTTTAATTTGTTGAACGTGGCTGTAACTTTTTAAGACATGTATTTGTTTTTTATTTCAAAAAAATCGTCTTCTCCTTCCTTTCTTTCAATCAATCGAAGTCTTGTATTTGAACCCTAAATTAGCAAGATTTGAGTTTCTAGTATTGCTTAGTTTCTAACCTTAGGCCTCAACAAATCACCGGAGCCAGTTCCTAAGATATTTAATTGGGGTTGATCGATTATCGAAACAATCAAAAGTCACTAATTGTACTTATTCCCGAAGAAATTGTGACTATCTTTTAAAATGATATCTTGCCTTGTTTAATTCGAGGGATTGGATTTTTGTTACCAAATCAATTTACATGAAATTACAGACGAGTGTGGCATTCCCAATGATAATATTTCAACGCTGATTATGACACTTACCTTTCGACATTTTATTGTTAATTAAATTACACATTTGACCTGTATGCTTTTAGGATGGGTCGAAAATGGCCCCTAAACTATACATAGTTGAAAATTAGTCCTAAAATTAGCAAAACGATTCAACAAGGGCCTTTCGTCTATTCCAACTGTTAACATTGATAGAAAATGGTCATGTGCAATGCATATATGTGAACGCTATGTGTGATAAAGATTCGAACAAATTCGTAAATTTATAATATTTTAAATCAGCCCCTAAATATGCAACTACGTGTGTGTGTGTTTGTCAAACCATCACCTATAAAATTATTAACTCGCAGATTTCGAGAAAAAATCTCTGAAGGGAAAAACCTTTTATTTCACTATGAATTAAATTGCAATTTACAATCATAATGAAATCTGCAATAAGTTTCCCTCAGCAAACCTATATAGACACACAGCCTAGAGTCAGCAATGGATTCCACACAGCGAACCCACACGAGCCGTAATCCAATCTTCAGCAAAGGAACACCTTCAATTAATCATCAATGACACACAATCAGCCCAGTATCATAAAAGGCACCTAAATCAGCAGCATAAAAAATTACAGGAAAAATACAACTTGGGTTCACAAAACAACTCACATAAATGTAACTAGGATTGTGAATTGAAAACAAACTTTGAACCCTTAAACTGTTGGAAAAGAAACAATTCTGCTTGTAGCAGTTATCACACCAAACAACATCTCTCAAAAAGGTTTTCTGATAAAACAAACGTCTCGACATAGAAAACGAAAGAAGAAACCTCTTTATATAGCAAACTTTTGAGGCGGTGGCGTGGCTGACAAAACAACATCGCTTGAATGAGGGAGACATCGCTCTAATAAAAACCATCTCGCTCGAATGAGATACGTGTCGCTCGAACGACAGTGTGATCTCGCTTGAACGATCAGAGCGTCATTCCCAAGGTACGCCATCTAACTTAGAAAAAATCTTCAAAACTTTTTCAAACGAAACAGTTTATAAAACTTTTTATGCAAACCATTTTTATATTTAGAAAAACTTTTCTAATCTCTTATAAAAATATCCCAACACTTTTAATATGAAATGTAAATGAACGTTAAACATATTTTTGCCAAAACCATCTCATTGGGCTTGAATGTTGAAGTCCACTTGATATTCGAATGCATCTTTTGTAGATTTAAGCTTGCCCAATTCTTCAACGGCTTGTAGGGGTATACGACATACTCAATTGATAATAGACAATATAAAATACGTCCTTACAAATCTCCCCCTATGTCTATGCCAGTACAAAATAAAAACATCTGAATTATAAAAAAAAACTATACAAATCTACCTCCCAAGAACTCAAAAGTGGAAAGATAAAATGCTAAGTCTTCATACTTTGCTTTAATAATAAAATCTTCAAGCTTTTCTCATCAGGATGTGCAACATAATGATCTTCAATTGTAGTACCTACACACATGAGACAAAGTAAATACCTTCGTGACGCATCGAGTTTGAAATGATATAAGAATAAATCAATCATCATTAATCAAATGTCCCATATAATGCAAAAACTCCCCCATAATTCGTTCTCCCCAATTTGTATTTGTCTAAAATAGACAAGGAAACGAATAAACAAAATATATAAGGAGTTGTCACGATAATCAAGGAAAATAAACTACGATCACAAAACGATACTCAAAAGCATACCAAAAACTATTTTTGATTTTTTAATTTTTCAAACAAAAATTCACAAATAATTTTACAAAAATCATACACCATGAATTTACATTAAAACAACCAAATCGTGGATATGGAATGAATGGGTATACGTGTACTCCTATCGAATGAATCTCGAAATCGTCCTTAGGTGTTAAAAGTGTTGAATTTAAATGACATCTACTCAATCCATCAACACATCAAAGTGAAAAGTGATTATCACACTAATAACGCTTAAAACTATGAATGTTTTTTCAAGATGCTGACCCGTTTTTCACTTCTTTCCATCCAAACTCCCTCATAAATAATAATCATTATATTTATCTTTTTTTTTTACTTTAAATTTTTTTGGGACCTTTTAAAATGGTGGCTTTTACGACGAGTTAATTTTGTACTCTCGCAGCCCTTTTCCATGATACACTCATCATATTTTGTTGCAATTAAATTCTTGATGGTAAACGATTTTTACATGCACTACTTCCATTGTCAGGTTTTATCGCATATGGTTCGTTTTAAAGACATAATTGAGATGACAACACTCCGACCAATATGTAATAAACAAGTGCAATAATAAAAAAATCCGTGTAAGTGTGCATTAAAGGAACTTATGAGTCAAACATGGAGGTAGTATTAATAAATCACATCTCAATGACTCCAAACATTGTAAAGCACAAAAATGAAATCATGACGCATATCAAAACACTATCAAATCATCACGTGGATATGGAATGAAATTGTGACTCGGTCATCCTAAATGTCTATTCATATACGGTGTAAAGCAAAACACAAAAATCTTTCGAATTTTTCAAAAATTTTATCAAAATAAAATCTTTTTGTAGTTTTCAAAATAATAAATCTAATACAAAAATGATACATACTAGCAATAGTCGAAAATATCATCATGAAAATCATCCTATGCTAGCAAACAAGTCTAAACCTCAACCGTTAGGTGCGGTGGAGTTTTCCAAAGGTGGTGACATCCTATGAAAAACCTCAATTAAATCATGTGAAGTCTTAACTGGAAATTTTCCCTTCTCCCTAATATGTGCAAACTCTCTCGTGTAATCTTTTGAATCATCAGGTGTGGGTGCGTGTGTGTGAACACGTGTAGTAGCAAAACGTGACACATAACTCAACTTAAAATAAAACTCCCTAAGGTGTCCTCTCTTTTTGCAGTGTGTACAAACATAAATATGCCAAGGTACACCTCTCAAAAAACATCTCCTACGTTATCTCCTATGAGGTACGGGACTCCTAGGTGGGTTGGGTTGAGATCCATTTGAATCTAACACTATAGTGGGAACTGGCTCGGGTGCAACTGGGGAAGTAAAAGCACCATCATGACTTATTCCTAAACTCTCACCTCTACCTAAAATGGAATTGAGAACCTTATTTCCTTCCTTCTTAGATGTGTTATCTAAAGTTACTTTAACCTCCAAGGCGCATTCGAGATCACTCTCGAGTTGGGATACACGTGTCGTCAGACTAGACACTGTGTTGGTCAAATCACTTTTTTACCGGCCTAAAGCTATCAACTGTTCACTCAAGGAAACTTTCACCTTCTCGAGTTGACTCGCTTTCACCTCAAACTCCCTCAAAATCTCTAAACCTGTCTCCAAATCTCTCAACCTAAGACTTAACTCCTTATTCAATTTTTTAGTCTTTAAATTCACGGTGTACAAATCTCTAAATGAGATGTAGAGCTCACTATCACCATCACTAGCGCATTGACTCTCAGACTCGCTAGAAACACTCAAATCCCCCTCGGGGGTCTCACGTGCACAAGTATCCTCATCGTCATGGGATAAACTGGGTGTGCTCACGTGACTAGCATAAAATGCAATAAACTTTTCTTATGAAAACTCATCCCCGGAATCTTTCACATCATCCTCACTATCACTAAGAGTGACTGGCATAACAACTTTCTTGTCGTCTCTCCTATGTCTAGTGGGACACTCAAATGACTTATGCCCTTTTCCCTCACACTCAAAACATGTTAGTTTTTCTAAATCTCCCTCAACCTCTTTCTCTTTCTCACTGCTTTCTTTGGCCTAGTCTTTCTTTTTCTCAAAAAACATTTTATTGAAAGATTTTTTTTTTGAAAACTTGAGAAACTTTTTAAAATTCTTTGCAAGCATGGCCATATTAAAATTAGCCTCGTCCTCAGACTCGAACTCACAAAAACTAACTTTCTTTTTATTCTTAGACTGGGCTTTAAGTGCAATCCCTTTATCCTTAGGTTTGACATTGTCAGGAAACATGTCGATATCATATGTCCGGAGGTCTCCAACTAACTCTTCTAATTTCAGACGATTCAAATTACCTAAGGTATTCAAAACAGTCACTTTAGGAATAAAACATTTTTGCAGCGATCTTAAAATCTTTTAAACCACTCATGCATCGGGTATAGGCTCACCAAGATTGAAACTACTGTTGACAATGTTAGACAAACGTGCTTAAAAATCATTAAAACACTCAGTCTCAAGCGTGGTAATCGTTTCAAATTGAGTAGTTAAATTTTGAATTTTATACTCTTTCACCGTGTTAGTGCCTTCGTGGGTGAGTTATAAAGCATCCCACGCTTCTTTAGACGTGGTGCACATCATAATACGCCGAAACTCGTCTGGGGTGACGTGTCCAAAAATTGCACTAAGCCCTCGTGAATTAAAAGTGCTCCACCTAAACTCATCCTCAGTCCAGTCTGATATAGATTTTAAATTTATGATGTTATTTGCGATGAAAGTGGGAGGAGTCCAACGTCTTTCACAAATTAACCAAACTCTCTCATCGATTGCGTTTAAATGTGATCTCATGCGGGCTTTCCAGTAAGCATAATTAGACTCGTAAAAAATTGGCAACTGATTATATAAGTTTTCACTTGGAAACAATGCGACAATTTTTAAAATATGATTTTTCAAAAAATCAATACCACACAATATTACGAAAAATACGAATACTCAGTAAATTTGAGTAACCTGCTCTAATATCAAGTTGTGAATGCTATGTGTGATAAAGATTCGAACAAATTCGTAAATTCCCAATATAAACTTATTTAGCTGGAGTCAATTTTAAACCAAATTAAATCAGCCCCTAAACATACAACTACGTGTGTGTGTGTGTGTGTGTGTGTGTGTGTGTGTGTGTATGTGTGTGTCAAACCATCACAAATAAAATTACTAACTCGCAGATTTCAGGAAAAAATCCTCGAAGGGCAAAACCTTTTATTTCACTATGAATTAAATCTCAATTTAGAATCACAATGAAATTTGCATTAAGTTTACCTCATCAAACCTATATAGACACGCAGCCTAGAGTCAGCAATGGATTCCACACAACGAACCCACACGAACCGCAGTCCAATCTTCAACAAAGGAACACCCTCAAGTAATCCTCAATGACACGTAGTCAATCAACCTAGTACCATAAAGGGCACCTAAATCAGCAACATAAAATTCTAGCAAAAATACGTCTTGGGTTACACAAAACAACTCACCTAAAAGTAATTGGGATTGTGAATTGAAAACAAATTTTGAACCCTTAAACTGTTGGAGAAGAAAAAATTCTGCTTGTAGGAGTTATCGAACCAAACAACATCTCTCAAAAAGGTTTTCTGATAAAAATAAACTTCTCCACCCAGAAAATGAAAGAAGAAACATCTTTATATAGAAAACTTTTGAGGCGGTGGCGTGGTTGACAAAACAACAGCGTCACTCGAACGAGAGAGACGTCGCTCAAACGAAAGCCATCTCGCTCGAACGAGACACATGTCGCTCGAACGACAGTGTGATCTCTCTTGAACGATGAGAGCGTCATTCCTAAGGTAAGCCATCAGACTTAGAAAAATTCTTCAAAACTTTTTCAACATAAACTTTTCTGAACGAAATAGTTTATAAAACTTTTTATAAAAAACTTTTTTATGTTTAGAAAAACTTTTCTAATCTCTTATAAAAATATCCCAACACTTTTAATATGAAATGTAAATGAAACTTAAAGATATTTATACCAAAATGATCTTATTGGGCTTGAATGTTAAAGTCCACTTGATATTCGGATCCATCTTTTGTAGATTTAAGCTTGCCCAATTCTTCGACGGCTTATAGCGGTATAGGGACATACTCGATTGATAACGGACAATATAAAATATGTCCTTACAATATGACCTTGTTAAGAGCAAATATGGAATAAATATATCCACTAGAGGGTATTAATGTAATTTAGAAAAAAAAATAAAAGCAAACATGATAGAGCATCTATCCTGTCTTAAATTTTATCCAAAATACACATTCACACAATCTATTGATCCAACTTGAGATGAAAAACTTCTAAGCTATGTGTGAAACTTAGTGGGTTATGGACTTAGACATATTTATGGATATTTTGTGAGGGTTTTGGGGATGATGGTGGGGTGCAAGAAGGGTTAATTCTTATGGAATAGGGGATGATATTGGTGGTGGCACTACAACAAATTGTAGAATTCACAAAAATATTTAGCAACACAATCCATTTTTATTACCAAAAGTAATCCTTCCATGACAAAATATCCTTCTTGTTTCCAAAAGATAATCTTATATTTTACTTTTGGCAACACAGAATAATTTTTTTTGCCAAAAGATAATTTTTTTGACCACGTTTCAAATTACTTTCGGCAACATAAGTTCATGTTGCGAAAAAATAGGTAACTTCAGGCAACAAAATAATTTTAATGCCAAAGGTATTTTAATTTACCTTTTTTACTTTGAATAATTAAAACTTCCAAATTAAGAACCCACCCCCACCCCCACCCCCATCTCGGTCTCCTGATCTTGATTACTTGTGCTCCTTTTTCCCCCTTTCTCCCTCTCTTCCACCCACTTTTCCTTTCATCATGGAAGGACCCTTGCCAGCATACACATCACGACATCTCTCTCTCTCGCTCTATCACACACACACACACACACACATGCACAGTCGTTCTATGTTGGTCTGTCTGGTGGGTCCGTCACTACTTGGGTTCGACGTAGTTAATGGTCGTTGGCTGTCCATTTGCCTGGTGAGGGTGGATCCTCTTCGATTACCCCTAATCTTCCTTTGTATTGAGGTTCCCGGCAGCACCTTTGCTATTGCAGAGTTTGATATTTAGACTGGGGTGTTTATATTACTGAATCTTATGTTGTAGTGTTTATATTACTGAAATTTTATAAGTAAAAAAAAAAGATATCATTTGGAGGTATGATGTTTAGATCGGGTTGTAACCTGAATTTACTGAATTTGATGTTTGGAGGTCTGATTAATATTACTATCACATTTTTGAAAGATTTGGTTTATAAAAAAACTTGATATGTTTGGTTAATAAAAAATGTTTTATAAAAGAAATGATAGTAATATAAACATTACAACATAAAATCTAGTTATTGGATTACCGATTTGAAGGTCTGATGTTTAAACCGAGGTGTTTCTTGTTCTTGTGTTCTATTTGGCTGCAATGATTAACATGCCTCGATTTCTCGATGATTGTGATTTCTTTACCAAGTCTTTATACCAACAGGTTTCCTCCGTTTCCTATTTTGATCTATTGTTTTTCGATCACCATATTTTTCTTTGGCGTTACTTCTGGGGGCAAAGAGCCCTTGCTGGCGGGGTTTGTCATTCGTTGGGGATGGCTCACGGTGCCGGGTTACTTCCTCGGGTGTTTCCCTTGTATTCCACCATGTGTATCTATACCCCGTGAATCAAAAGCCACATATACCTAAGTAGGCAACCAGCTCTTTTATGGGGCAAAAAGAAAAGAGACGTTGGAAACAACGTGGAGAAAAAACTGAAAGAAGTGGGCAACTCGGTTGAAGAAATCAATACGGAGTAAACCACGTTTTAATTTTTTCGGAATAAATTACCGTTAAAAAATAATTTTTAAGGCCCAAAAAACGTTAATTTATTTGTCCAAAAAATTAATTCTTAATGAGCCCAAGCCCAAGACCAGGACCCGGACACGGGCACGGGCCGGGCCGGACGGACGGCGGCGGCGCGCGCGCGCGTGTGTGACTTGGCCCATTGGGTCTGCCCCACATACCCACAAAAACTTGAATGCCCAAAGGGCTGAACCTTTGTTCCCAAAAAATTGTATATTAACACACCCCATTTCTTTGAACCCACCGATGTGGGACAAGAATGAGTTCTTCTTTTCAACTTTTGTAAACTAACAGCTGTTAGAACAGCTGTTTCCCAACAATCCCCCACTTTCAAAATTTGAAAACATTTTTATCGAGCATTAATCTATAGAGTTGTGCATAAGCAAAGGTGTCTTTCGACTTGAACCTTTACGTAGTAAAGATGATTCAGAATATACTAGAGTAACCGTGGTTTTGAACTCTATCTCTGACAACATCCCACACACAACCCTACTTGGGTGTAAGTCTAATAGCTAGCACGTTACGACCATGTGCTTCTATCCCAGTATAGTGAACGCTTTAGGAATTTGCCCAAAATATCCATAGGAAGCGGCCACACTTCCACATTCACATAGGTGAGTCTATCAAGAATACTCCTGTAGCTAAGTACCCCACTCAAAATAGAGCTATAGATCTCATTAAGAGTTATCATAACTCATCCTTAACTCGCTTCCGGATATCATGCTCCATAGGGATGGACTCGGAGTAAAACCCCGTTCTATGTTAATTAATAATCGCATGATTCAACCCATATCACTTGTGACTTGTTATTACCCTTTGAACATATTTCTTGGGATCTCCAGTCTATATGTTGGGTTACCATCACAAATGACTCATTTATCCAAGGGCTTTAGTCCCATCCCTCTCGTGGTGTTCCACACCTTTTCCCTAGCTAGTCCTTTCGTCAAAGGATCAGCTAAGTTCTGTTCAGACCGTATATGATCCACCCTCACAGCACCCGTAGAGATAAATTCTCTAACAGTACTGTGCTTACGACGTATTTGTCGTTTCTTACCGTTATAATAACGGTTCTCAACTTTTGCAATAGCCGCGGTACTATCACAATGAATCAAAACGGCTGGAATCGGTCTTTCCCATAATGGGATATCTGACAGGAGGTTTCTTAACCAACCTGCCTCTTCACTAGCAGCAGCTAGCGCTATCATCTCAGACTCCATAGTGGATTGAGCCAAAATAGTTTGTTTCTTAGATTTCCAAGAAACTGCACCACCAGCGATGCTAAATATATATCCACTAGTAGCCTTAGAATCATCAGATAGGGTGTTCCAATCTGCATCACTAAATCCTTCAAGGACAGCGGGATGCTTATTATAGTGTAATCCGAGGTTCATCGTCCTTTTAAGGTACCGCATGACCCTCTCAATAGCATGCCAATGCTCCATACTAGGTCTACTAGTAAATCTACATAGTACTCCCACAGCATAAGCTATGTCAGGTCTAGTGCAATCTGTAGCATAACGTAAGCTACCAATAATGCTTGCATAAGCATTTTGGTTTACACTGTCGCCAGTGTTCTTAAATAACTTTACACTAGGGTCAAATGGAGTACTAGCAGGTTTACAGTCAAAGTAATTATATTTCTTTAGAACTTTCTCAATGTAATGAGATTGATCCAAAGAAAGTCCCTTTTCTGACCTAGTAATATTAATTCCTAATATTACACTAGCTTCACCCAAATCCTTCATATCAAAGTTGGCACATAATAATGATTTAACATTTTCTACGGCATGATTATTGGAACCAAAAATAAGCAAGTCATCAACATAAAGACATATGATAGTGCAAATGTTCTCAACATATTTATAATAAATGCATTTGTCACTTTCATTAATTTTAAACCCATTAGTGATGACTAAGCTATCAAATTTATCATGCCATTGTTTAGGTGCCTGTTTGAGTCCATAAAGAGATTTATCTAATTTACATACTTTATTTTCTTGACCGTGTACAATAAAACCTTCAGGTTGATCCATATAAATCTCTTCTTCTAATTCTCCATTTAAAAATGCAGTTTTAACATCCATTTGGTGTACAATTAAATCATTTAAGGCAGCTATAGCAAATAGTACACGTATAGACGTTATTCTAGTCACGGGTGAAAATGTATCAAAAAAGTCTACATTTTCTCTTTGCCTAAAACCTTTAGCAACAAGACGTGCCTTATATTTTTCAACAGTGCCATCAGGTTTTAATTTCTTTTTAAGAATCCATTTACATCCAATAGTTTTACATCCAGGAGGAAGATCCACTAAATGCCAAGTTTTATTTGTTTCCAAAGAATCCATTTCATCATTAATAGCCTCTTGCCATAAATCGACATCTAAAGAAGATAAAGCTTCTTGAATAGTGTTAGGATCCTCCTCTAAGGTGTAAGCATAAAAGTCGGGACCATAATCTTTTTCTACACGAGCCCTTTTACTTTTTCGAATTTCTAAAATGGATTCATTATTTTCTTTATTTTTATTTAAAGAAATATTAGTGGATGACTCGCCCCCACTATTCCTCAATTTAAAAGGAAATTTATCTTCATAAAAATCGGCGTCATTTGATTCAATAATTACTTGATTTTTCAAGTCATAAAATCGGTATGCTTTGCTATTAATAGCATAGCCTATAAAAACACACTCATATGCTCTACTTGCCAATTTAGACCTTTTAGGGTCGGGTATACGTACATAGGCTAAGCACCCCCACGTTCTAAAGTATGACACGTTGGGCTTAATATTTTTCCAAATTTCATAAGGAGATATTTTCATTTTAGTCTTAGGAATTCTATTAAGCACGTGACACACAGTCAAAATAATTTCACCCCACCAATGTGAGGCAGCCCCGGAATTTAATAAAATAGCCACTACTAATTCAGTTAATGTCCTATTTTTTCTTTCGGCTTTACCGTTCATTTCGGGCGAATAAGGGGCAGTTTTTTCGTGAATAATACCGTGGGTTTTATAAAATTCAATAAATGGTCCAGAATCATATTCGGTGCCTCTATCACTACGTAACCTTTTTATTTTCCGATTAAATTGATTTTCAATTTCATTAAGGAAAATTTTAAACATGTCAAACGCTTCACTTTTATTTTTCATTAAATACACAAATGAATAATCGGAACAATCATCAATAAAAGTTATAAAATAACGTTTGCCATTTCTAGTTGTGACACCATCCAATTCACAAATATCCGAATGAATTAAATCAAGTGGTTCAGATTCTCTAAAAACAGATTTATGTGGTGTCTTAGTGATTTTTGCTTGACTACACCATTCACATTTTTCAAAATCATTTAATGATAATTCGGGAATTAATCCTAAAGTGCTCATATTTTTAACAAGTCGTTTATTAACATGACAAAGCCTAGCATGCCAAATATTAAATGAACAAGCAATATAAGCAGAAGGAGAAATTTTATTCATTGCATCAACATTCAATTTAAACATCCCATCAGTGGCATAACCCTTGCCTACAAAAATTCCATTTTTGGTCAAAGTAAATAAATCAGCACCAATAGTTTGAGTAAAGCCAGCTTTGTTGAGAAGATAACCCGAAACCAAATTTTTCCTTATCTCGGGAGTGTGAAGAACATCTTTGAGGATAATAGTCTTTCCCGAAGTGAACTTCAATTCCACATTTCCAGTACCAGCAACCTCGGTGGAGTGAGAATCACCCAACAACACCTTCTTATCTGCAGTCTCAGAATAAGTCTTAAATAGACTACGGTCATAACAGATATGGCGGGAAGCGCCAGTATCCAACCACCAC
Source organism: Sambucus nigra (assembly GCA_949130495.1). Lineage (NCBI taxonomy): Eukaryota > Viridiplantae > Streptophyta > Magnoliopsida > Dipsacales > Adoxaceae > Sambucus > Sambucus nigra. The sequence continues at coordinate 126,906,749 of OX422211.1, read as the reverse complement.
CCTTCGGCACCGCTAACCATGTTGATTTCTGAAATCATAGCACATAGGTCCTCTTCGGTCAAATTCGCTTGTGCTTGTGGCACATTGCGACATTTGCGAGCCATATGTCCAGGCTTGCCACACTTGAAACAGAGAAACTGTCCCGAGTTGCTAGACTGTCCATTTCCAGGGTTCTTATACTTATTCTGAGTCTGAGTCTGATTTTTAAAATTCTGGTTGTGGCTCTTTTTCTGATTTTTCATATTTTTTCCGTTTGCCTTTAAAACAACTGGAGTGTGGTTCTTTTTCTGATTTTTGTTGTTAGACACAACAAGAATTTCATCTTTATAGTCCTGTTTTCGGGATTCCTCCTCAATTCTCAATTTAGTAATTAATGACTCTAGTGAGAATTCTTTAGACTTATGCCTCAAAATATTTTTAAATTCTTTGAACAGTGGAGGCAATTTATCAATAATCACAGCCACCTGAAATTGCTCATCTAAGACCATGCCCTCGGAAATAATTTCATGGGCAATCATTTGCAAATCATGGGTTTGAGCAACAACAGATTTGTCATCCGTCATTTGAAATTTCAAATAACGGCTGACTGCATATTTTTTAGCACCCGCCTCCTCCGTGTCATATTTTTTAAAAAGTGCGTCCCAAACATCTTTCGCAGTTTTATAATTGGCATAATAGTCATAAAGTTCGTCACTTAGAGCATTCAGAATATAGTTCTTGCACAAAAAATCATTTTCCTCCCAAGTTCTAATTGTTTTGCTTTCCTCAACAGTAGGTGGATTATTAACTACGGGTTTGTCAAATTGAACACATGATGCGACCTTTTTCGTAGTTAAATAAAATAGCAATTTTTTGCTCCAACGTTTAAAATGAGTGCCTTCATATTTGAAAGGCTTATTTAGGTTACTGGAATTAATTTCGTCCATGGCAGAATTAAGAAACACCTTAAAATTGTTGTCACAGCAATTTAAATAATTAAATGCAGAATTAAATTCAGGAACGAAATTACCCAATTTTTGGAGCGAATAAATCTGGGGCAGAATAAATATAAGAAAACCGGAACTGGACAGTCAAGAACACGGCTGAGTCGCGGACTAGGTCGCTCTCTTTAAGGTGTTTCGCGGCTCTGCCTCCAATTGTGCCGACAGTGTGCAGCCCCGTCACCCCCAGGATAAAACAGCCTCCAAAAAAAATAAATTACGGATTGACAGCACAAGAATCAATCCGGTCTGTATACACCCATTCTGTATTAATTGCTCGATTCTATAATTAATCTGTAATGAGATTAATTATTCTGGAAATAGTATTCTGGGAGAAAGAAATTTTTCAGAACTGTAGAGAAAATTTTCGTGTTGGAAGAAGATAACTGTCTTCCAAAACCGGAGGCAACCAGCTCTTTTATGGGGCAAAAAGAAAAGAGACGTTGGAAACAACGTGGAGAAAAAACTGGAAGAAGTGGGCAACTCGGTTGAAGAAATCAACACGGAGTAAACCACGTTTTAATTTTTTCGGAATAAATTACCGTTAAAAAATAAACGTTAATTTATTTGTCCAAAAAATTAATTCTTAATGAGCCCAAGCCCAAGCCCAAGACCCAGGACCCGGGTACGGGCCGGGCCGGACGGACGGCGGCGGCGCGCGCGCGTGTGACTTGGCCCATTGGGTCTGCCCCACATACCCACAAAAACTTGAATGCCCAAAGGGCTGAACCTTTGTTCCCAAAAAATTGTATATTAACACACCCCATTTCTTTGAACCCACCGATGTGGGACAAGAATGAGTTCTTCTTTTCAACTTTTGTAAACTAACAGCTGTTAGAACAGCTGTTTCCCAACAAAGTTACCTATACAATCCAAAAACTCTAAAAAAGCATTCCTGTCCAATTCATTCCTCCCGTCTTTTCATCTAAATTTGTAACCAGATTGAAATCATCCCCACTACCCAAGTATCATTTGAAGCTTCAGCTAATAAATAATTACATAGATTTCGTCTATTTCTTCTAGTACAATTAACATGAATCACTGTTACTATTACTTTAACCTTTGCTCTTAAAGATGGATGAGAAACTTTAATTGACATTTCTTCGTCTATCTCCGGCTGAATATTGAAAGTAATTCCATGCTTAAAAAACACCAAATAGTTTTGGCTTATTTATGTACCACTGAATCAAATCCAAACTTTCCTTTACACTCTTTTATTCTACTTGATACACTTTAGATTAAAAAACGCACCATCATAGATAAATTATGCATAAGACACAATTTTTTAGTTCTTCTAAAAACTCCTTTCTTTGAAATTCCTCTCACAATACACATAAGCACTTTAATCATGATGAATTTGTCGAGATGAGACCTTTGTTGTAGATCTTAAGACCCTTTGTGAATTGATCTCAACTGTTGAGTTACCTTTTTTGTATTATCTCCTCATTTTGTTCTCCACTGAGTGTCATTCATTGCAAACCATAAGGTTATTTATAGGAAACACATTTAGATTATTTATCATCTCATTTTTATCATTATCTCTAATCTGCTCCACATCACTTGAAAAAACTTATTGCTGCACTATTGTAATATACTCACATGGAGCCTCCTTGTTACCTTCTTTATTATATCCCTTTTCATAATTATAACATGATAAGTTTCTCTTCATTTCATATTCTTTTAGTATCATTTTCCTCCATTCTTCTTTTATATACTTTTAGTGTCATTGGCTCCTAACTTAATTTTTGGGCCTGCCTTTGGGCTTATTAATTTTGTTGCCCCTAAGTCTTGTTCGTTCCAATATTTGGACCTGACTTTGGGCTTTTATCGCCTCTAAGGCTTGTTTAGTTCCAAGGTTTGTTTTGGTTATTTTTTTGGTTGGGGTTTCACACCCAGCGAGATAAATGTAACTAGATGGTCTATTAGTTTCGTGGTTATGTTGTAGGATAACTGTGACTGTTCTCTAGCCTTGTGAGGGCATGTCCTCTCTGTTACTGTAACTATATCATTTTGCTTTATACGAGTTAATTCACTTAAAAAATAGTCGTACACACACATATATATAAATACGCACATAACGTGTTCGATACATATGTTGGGGTGGAGGGGCACGTAGGTTTTAATTATGATTTTAGCAGGTAGACCCATACATGCGCTATCTTTTTCGTTTGCTTTGGTTCAAATAATTTGTTTTTACTAGGTATCCCTCTTTTTCGTTTGTTTTTAAGGTTTTCGATCCTCCCTGTTTGTATATTTAGGTATGTATATGTATATATATATTGGTGTGTTTCAATTTTTAATGGGAGACGCACCCGAATCCAATTTGAACCTCACTAAAAAATACACGATTTTGAAAATTGGGCATTGGTCGACGAAAATGTAAAACAACTTATAAACATGCCAGAAAGGGGCACAAACACCGTATACATGATCAAAGTAACTTCTATAAACAACCCTTGTTGTCATGAGTCGCATGGATTCAAACATCGTTTAAAATTTCAAATTTCCAAGTATAAAACATTAGAATTGAGGGTTGGAGAATTAAAACTTAAGATAAGATCAAAACGACTCGAAAAGAGGTACAAACACCTCAAATGGGATCAAAGTAACTTGTGGAAACAACCCTCGTAGTCACGAGACTCACGGGATGGAACTTTGATCAAAATCTGAGTATTCTAAATGTTAAATCTTGAAAATTGGAATTAGTCAACAAAACGTAAAACAACTTATAAACATACCGAAAAGAGGCAAACACACCTCATACATGATCAAAATTACTTGTACAAACAACTCGTGTAGTGAGGAGTCTCATGGATTCACGTGTTATTCTAAATTTCAAAATTCAAAGTATAAAACTTTAGAATTGGGTATTGGAGCATGAAAATGTAAGATAAGAACAAAATCACCCGGAAAAAGGCACAACATGGGATAAAAGAAACTTATGGAAACAACCCGTTTAGTCATAGGACTCACGGGTTGAAACTTTGATCAAAACATGAGTATTCTAACTGTTAAATTTTGAAAATAACTTGCACAAACATGCCAAAAAGAGGCACACACCTCATACATGATGAAAATAACTTGTACAAACAACTTGTGTAGTCACGAGTCTCATGGAATCATATGTCGTTCGAAATTTATAACATGTAAATATGAAACTTTAGAATTGGGGGTTAGAGCGTGAAAACTTACGATAAGAGTAAAACAATCCAAAAGGAGGCACAAATAACTCACATGGGATCAAAGTAACATATGGAAACAACCCGGATAGTCATGTGACTCACGGATTAGAACTTTGATAAAAATCTGGAAATTTTAATTTTTGAAACATGAAAATTGGGCTTTGGTTGACGAAAGATGAGATCAACAATCCAACTGTAATACCCCGTAATTTTACTCATTTTTATTTAAGGGATTAATTAAATTAAATGAGAATTAATTGAAAATTAATCCGGGTATAAATACTAACGAGATGTGAGTTGGTATTTGATTATGATGTTAAAATTGAAAATTACATGAGTTTTGATAATGTTAAAATTGTCGCGAGGCGAAAATACGACAATTTGAAAATTTAGTTGGGACGCGCATGTCAGTCGCGTCAGAAATGAAATTATCTGAATTAAAAAGTAAATTATATTTTTATCAACCGAATGGTCATTTTGAGTTCGCCAACATGTCCGGAAGGGTCGAAATAGTCATAAAATACTAGCCGGGGGTTTAGTTTGGGTCCCGGAGCATTTTTGGGCCATACCGACAACCTAGAAGGGTATTTTGATAATTTTAAAAATAGGGGAATTTAAACACACGAATTTTAGAGGTTAATTTTATATTGGAAATAAACCCACTAAGTCCAATATCATCATTTAACAAGTAGTAGGCTACGGGAGTTATAGGGAGAGTCTTAAGAGATTCCAAAAGAAACCCTAGCCACCATCACCATCTTAGGGAGAAATCTGAAGAGAGAAAGAGGAGAATCAACTTTAACCTTTCAACATCAAATCAGAACATCTAAGGCAAGTGGCTTAATTACATAATTTCAAGCGAATGTTTCCTCCATGCTTAGGATTGAATATATGTCTTGTATTGAAAGTTTGATGAAAAACCCACGAAATTGGAGATAGAACTCATAATCTTATATAGGGATTGCTTGTAGAATGGTAATGAATGAATTCAATATCCAAAATGTATCTTTTGATGATTTAAAAACGGATTTATAAGGAGAAATTGTAGACGTTAAAATTCTGGCTTCATGTTTATAGGGTTTGGGATAATGTTTGGGAATTATGATGATTACATGTTAATTTAGGAAGCATTGACCCCAAATATATGTTAGAGGGTGACTTATGAAGACTAAGAGTAGTTTAAAAATGTTAAAACTTAATTGGGATGATCTTAGTGGGGATTTAGAGGAGAGAAATCTGAAGAAAAACGAATTGGGGGAATTTCTGGGCGTAGTCTGCCATCTCGTTAGAAGACCTGCCCAGGTCGTTTGAACGACCTCGTTCGAACGAGCTTCTAACGAGATGACAGTATCCCTTCTAACGAGTTGGTAGTTTTCTCGAAGCCTTTTGTTCGAACGACACTCGTTCGAGGACGAGACTTCTAACGAGTTGACAGAATGGCCTTTTTTGCCTGATTTTATTTCAAATATCCCGTAGACTTAAGTAATTGAGAATTAACCTTTCCTTATTGACTAGTGGGTATAATTGTGAGAATTAGGGTATGTTGAGGAGTATAACTTAGAACCTTATAGTAATCCGGATGACATTTGTGGAATAGGAAACGAATACTTAATTACGACGTAAGAATGGTTGACAACGTTAATATACAAATCGGGGACTTGTAAATGTATAACATTAAATGACGGTATAAGAACGATAAGAATACCTATATTAATAATTTAATATATCTAAGATGTGAAAATTCTTAGTATATGTGGTTTTATGTGTAAAACATACCTACCATACTTGCTATCACGGGAGGTCTGCGTTCGATTAGGGCCATCTAATCTTTGTGTGCCTACGGGAGGATTTAGATTGGTACCTCGAGGACATAGGTCAGAGAAGGACTTATTGAGAAGTTAATAAGTGTGCTAATCATGGGAGCGTAGGTATGTGCGTGACCCAGGTGATGTGAACTATGTTCGCCTCCATTTTGTGTGATTGTTGTTATTTGAGAACGATTCCTGAGAGATTCGGAATGCGTGGTCCTTATGTACGTGATGCACCGGGATTGGATAGCAGAGTATGTGTGCACCGCAGCTTAGTCTCGGGGTGCTAGTATTATATATTTATGATGAGAATAATATACTGTTAATTGAAATGAATTGTAATGTATAAAAGTGAGTATCTATAATATCAACGTTTTGTAAAAGTTAAAATGGAAGATCTCTAGTGATTAGTAATACTAAAATGGGAAACTGTGTAGAAGAGTAAAACACTCTGTTTAAAATAAGATGTCGGGAATTAAATCGTGAATCGTATAGTAACGTTAGATTTTATATTAGACCAGTTAGATACGGGCATAACTAGATTTGATTACAGATACGTTAGGAGTGCACAGATAGTCGAGAGGTGAGTATTTCATGTGAGAGCACGTCCTAACATGTATTTTGCATTCATTGGTTTATGTCATTAAAACACTTGCTATATTTTAAACTGTTTTCACCATCGGGCTCTGACCCGTTTGCTTCCAAATCTATTTTTTTTGTAAAAACCTTTTAGGTGCCCAGCCACAAGGACACCATGCATAGGAGTTCCATTTAGGTGACGTGCTGTAGCTGCTGTGGAAGTTACAGGACCTTGATAGTAGACGCCTCCACTTTCGATCTTGACTCTATGTTATTAGATTTTTCTCATCTGTTGGGCATGTAGCCCTATTTCCCTTAGACACTTTATTTTTCCAGTTATATCAGATTTTGGGTTGTAATTTATATAGTGATGCAGACTTAGTATTGGTTTATTCCTGTATTTGGATTGTTGTGAGGAGTATTCCTCCAGACTCATTACTATTCTATGGTTATTCTATTGTCATTATGTTGTGGTGGTTATGTTAACAGTTCATAATCTTCTTATTGCATGATAATCAGATTTAATTAAAAATTGACAACTCACTTTTCAAATATTAGGTGGCTAGTAATTGTTAAAACGTTTTTCGACAGTGATGCTATGAACTGAACCAACTTACCATTTTGTATTAATTTAATAAAGGAGTAGCTACCCGGTATTTAATTAGTCGGGGTGTCACAGGTGGTATCAGAGCATCAGGTTCTAGTGTCCTTAGGATCTGTACGGCTTATTATGTTTTCGCTGAGCTTTTTTTGATGTAGAGCCCTATATGTTAGGACTGTTGTACTCTTTTATGTATGTTTCGCTCTTCAGCTATTTTAAGATAATAACTGCAAACTCATAAGACTTTACTCTCATTTCAGATGCCTCCACGACGTGCACAGCGAGTTCCTAGGGATGGTCAGCCCGAGCCACAGCCTGCACCAGTTCCGGGCACCATGAATGCCGCAGAGGTTGCAGCTATTATAGCCCAAGCGGTAAATGCCGCCCTAGCGGTTGTACAGCAGGCACCACCCCAGGCGTTGGTAGTCTCGCCAATTCAGGCTCAGGCATTCCCGTCTGCTTGGGAATGCGTTCGTGATGCTTTTCAGAAAGCACACCCTCCGGAGTTTGTAGGTAGCTCCGACGTTGTTGTGTACAGTCAGTGGAGGAAGGAAATTCAAAGGCACTTAAGGATGTACGAGTGCACGGATGTTCAGAAGAATATACTAACTACTTTTAAGCTAGTAGGATCAGCATTGCAGCGGAGAGAGATGACCTTTCTATTCAGGAGTTCTGGGTGCGGTTCGACCGTAAATATTTTCCATCAGCTGTTCACACGGAAATGAGGAGGAAGTTAATGAACCTCAAGAAGGAGGGAAAGATTATGGCCGAGTACGAGGCCGAATTCACTAATCTCTTGAACATTATTCCCGATAAGATTCCGACTGAGGAGAAGAAGATTCAGAAGTTTATGGACGGATTGACTTGGAGGATCCGACAGCACTTGTTAGGAAATCTCTTATTGGCCACTTACTCTGATGTGGTTAACGCAACACTACTTCACTACCAGTATCACCGCTTTCACGTGTCTGAGAGTAAGAGATCAGGAGAGTCCAGCCATCAGGGCAGGACAGGGGGAAATGGTGCCAGCGGGGCATAATCTGTTCAGGGTCAGCACAGGTAGGGTGATCCGGGTTCCCAACAGTGGGATCCTAAGAGATTCAGATATGGGGGTTTTCGAAACGGTCAGGGAGGTTTCAGACATGGCCATCAGGGTCAGAACGGCCATCAGGGCCAGCAGGGCCAGAATGGTCAGCAGCAGCAGTTCTAGCAGGGCCAGCATGGTCAAGGTAGGAATGGTAACGACCATCAGGGCGGAGGGTAGCAGGGCCAGTGATGGGGAAACTTCCCGGGGAAGTGTTTCGTTTGTGGCAAGATTGGTCACAAACGCTAGGATTATCCTGATAGGGGCAGGGCCCCACAGCAGCAGCAGCAGGGTGCTCGACACGAGCCACAGAGGCCTATGTTTCACGCCGCCCTCCCAGCACCACCACAGATGGCAGCATTACCACCCATCCCAGCAATCCTAGTCCAACAGGGACAACTTCAGTATGGGAGAGTGTATCAGCTTCAACATGCCGCAGTCCCACAGGATCCACCTGCTATCGAGGGTATATTCTCTAATCAGGGGGACTATGGGGCGTATTTTATTTGATACGGGGGCCACACATTATTTCATTGCCATGAGATTTTCACGCACTTTGGGGTTGTTAGACACTGCAGAGAGAACGATTACTTGTGTAGATTCACCGTTGAGTAGGGGTTCTGTGATTTCCCTTATCTATAGAGGTGTGGGTATAGAAATAGGGAAATTTACTTTACCCGTTGATATGCTAGTATTAGATATGACTGAGTACGATGCGATAGTTGGTATGGATTGGCTAGTTGCGTACCGAGCCATGATTGACTGTTTCAGTAGGAGTATTATTTTTACCATTCCCGGGCAGGAGATGTTTCTAGTGGTGATGACTCGCCCTGAGGGAGGATCGTTCACTCATTTGTACTATATAGATGAGGAGACTTCTAAGGAAGTGGTGATACCACTTGATTCGATTCCAGTCGTTAGAGAGTTCGCTGATGTATTCCAGGATATACCTGGATTACCTCCTAGTAGAGAAATAGATTTTGTTATTGATTTGATGCCGGGCACTCGGCCAATTGCCCGCGCACCGTACCGTATGGCTCCAGTGGAGATGAGAGACCTAAGGGATCAGATAGAGCAGTTATTGGGTCAGGGGTTTATCTGGAGGAGTACTTCATCGTGGGGTGCCCCTGTGTTGTTCGTAAAGAAAAGGGATGGATCGTTGAGGTTGTGTGTAGATTACCGGGAGTTGAATAAGGTCACGATACGGAATAAATATTCGTTGCCCCGAATCGATGACTTATTTGACCAGTTGAGGGGAGCTTGCTTCTTCTCAAAGATTGATTTACGATCGAGATACCATCAGTTGCGTATCAGGGAACAGGACGTCTCGAAGACTGCTTTCTTGACGAGATATGGTTCCTATGAGTTTCGAGTTAAGCCTTTTGGCTTGACCAACGCTCCAGCCGTGTTTATGGACTTGATGAATAGGGTGTTCAGAGAGTTCCTAGACCAGTTCGTCATCGTCTTTATTGATGACATCCTGGTTTACTCCTAGACAAAAGAGGAGCACGCCGAACATTTGAGGCAGGTTTTGCAGATGCTACGTCAGAACGAGCTTTATGAAAAGTATGAGAAATGTGGATTTTGGCTGAAGGAGGTTCAGTTTTTGGGGCATATCATTTCAGATTGGGGGATATCTGTTGATCCGGGGAAGGTATCCGCGGTGAGGGAGTGGGGACAGCCCAAGACACCGACTGAGATTCGTAGTTTCTTGGGCCTAACAGGATACTACAGGAGGTTTATTCTGGGTTTCTCAAAGATAGCGGGTCCTTTGACACATCTGACTCACAAGGGTGTGCCATTCATCTGGAGCGATGCCTGTCAGTTGGCATTCGATGAGCTGAAGGACAAGTTGACCTCAGCGCCTGTGCTAGCATTGCCCAGGCTGGGAGTTGAGTATTTAGTTTACACCGATGCGTCCTTACAAGTACTTGGAGGTGTGCTGCAACAGGAGAGTCAGGCCATATCTTATGCTTCCCATAAGCTTAAGCCTCACGAGAGGAATTACCCCACCCACGACTTGGAGTTAGCGGCAGTCGTATTCGCTCTTAAATTTGGAGACACTATCTTTTGGGGAAGAAATTTCGTTTGTTCACAGACCACAAGTCTCTACAATACCTCTTCACGCAGAAGGAGCTGAATATGCGTCAACGTCGGTGGCTTGAGTTTGTGAAGGATTATCAGTTCGATATCCAGTATCACCCAGGGAAGGCTAATGTGGTAGTAGACGCGTTGAGCCATAGGCCGGTAGATGAGGGGGCCGAGGTGTGGAAAACTAAGTGGAAGGAGTTGGGATACCAGGATGCAGTGACCCGATCGTTCATGTCTGTGATGACTATTACACCTCAGATTGTTACGAGAGTGGTAAAGGCCCAGACAAATGACTCGTTCTGTCAGGAGCAGATAGTTCGATTACTAACAGAGGGAGTCGAGTCCTATACCGTTAGCTCAGATGGGGGATTACGCTTCAATGGGAGACTGGTCGTTCCAAAAGGGGAAGACTTGAGACACGAGGTAATGGCAGAGTCGCACGTCTCACGGTTCGCGGTACACCCTGGTGGGGATAAAATGTACCAAGACATGAGACGACAGTACTGGTGGAGCGGGATGAAGAGAGATATTACCGTGTTTGTTTCTAAATGTGCCACTTATCAGCTAGTAAAGGTGGACCATCAGAAACCGGCAGGACTTCTACAGCCGTTAGAGGTTTCGATGTGGATATGGGAGAGCATATCCATGGATTTTATCATGGGGTTACCTACGTCACAGAGGGGTCACGAATCCATATGGGTAATTGTGGACCGATTGACCAAAGTTGCTCATTTTCTACCCGTAAGGACAGATTACACTACGGGACAGTATGCCCAGATTTTCATCGCAGAGATAGTGAGACTTCACGGGGGTGCCTCTAAATATCGTGTCTAACCGAGACAAAATATTTGTTTCACGATTTTGGGAGAGTTTCTAGGAGGCCATGGGTACAGAGTTGCGGCTGAGTACGGCATATCACTCGCAGACTAAAGGGCAAACAGAACAGACAAATCAAATGTTGGAGGACATGTTGCGTATGTGCATCCTAGACTTTGGAGGTGGTTGGGAGCAGTACCTTCCACTGGCGGAGTTTGCTTATAACAACTCCTACCAGTTCACCATTGACATGGCTCCATTTGAGGCATTGTACGGTAGACCTTATCGTTCCCCATCATGTTGGTTAGAAGTGGGGGATAACAAACTCCTTGGGCCGAAAGTGATTCAGGACACTTCAGCAAGGATAAAGATGATACGGAGCCGCATTCGGGTAACTCAGGACCGGCAGAAGAGCTATGCTGATGCCAACAGGTTCTTCACAGAATTCAAGGTGGGGGACCACGTGTTACTCAGAGTATCTCCAATGAAGGGGATCACGCGTTTTGGGAAGAAGGGGTAACTGGCACCAAGGTATGTGGGGCGATTTCCTATCATCGGGTGTATTGGGCCAGTTACGTATAGACTGGGGTTACCGGAGCACTTGCATATGATTCATGATGTGTTCCATATTTTCTCGCTAAGGAAATATCTTAGGGATGATTTGGCCCATACTCACATTGCTTTGGAGGACATCGATCTCCAGCCCGATAGTTCCTGCAAGGAGGGGCCGATTGCTATTTTGGACCGAAGCGAGCGGAAACTGAGGTCGAAGATAGTACCGTTAGTACGTGTTCAGTGGCGGCATCATAATGCCGAGGAGTCCAAATGGGAGCGCTAGGATGAGATGCACGAACGCTATCCGGAGTTATTTTTTACCAGGTACTCTTTAGTTCCGAATTTCGGGACGAAATTCTGTTATTAGGGGGGAAGTATGTAATACCCCGTAATTTTATTGATTTTCATTTAAGGGATTAATTAAATTAAATGAGAATTAATTGAAAATTAATCCGGGTATAAATACTAACGAGATGTGAGTTGGTATTTGATTATGATGTTAAAAGTGAAAATTATATGAGTTTTGATAATGTTAAAATTGTCGCGAGGCAGAAATATGATAATTTGGAAATTTAGTTGGGACGCGCGTGTCAGTCGCGTCAGGAATGAAATTATTTGAATTAAAAAGTGAATTATATTTTTATCAATCGAGTGGTCATTTTGAGTGCTCCAACATGTCCGGAAGGGTAGAAATAGTCAAAAAACACTAGTCGGGGGTTTAGTTTGGGTCCCGGAGCATTTTTGGGCCATACCGGCAACCGAGAAGGGTATTTTGGTAATTTTAAAAATAGGGGAATTAAAACCCACGAATTTTAGAGGTTAATTTTATATTAGAAATAAACCCACTAAGTCTAATATCAGCATTTAACAAGTAGTCGGCTACGGAAGTTATAGGGAGAGTCTTAAGAGGTTCCAAAAGAAACCCTAGCCACCATCACTATCTTTGGGAGAAATCTGAAGAGGGAAAGAGAAGAATCAACTTTCACCTTTCAACATCAAATCAGAACATCTAAGGCAAGTGGTTTAATTACATAATTTCAAGCGAATGTTTCCTCCATGCTTAGGAGTGAATATATGTCTTGTATTGAAAGTTTGATGAAAAACTCATGAAATTGGAGATAGAACTCATAGTCTTATGTAAGGATTGCATGTAGAATGGTAATGAATGAATTCCATATCCAAAATGTATCTTTTGATGATTTAAAAATTGATTTATAAGGAGAAATTGTAGACGTTAAAATTTTGGCTTCATGTTTATAGGGTTTGGGATAATGTTCGGGAATTATGATGATTACATGTTAATTTAGGAAGCATTGACCCCAAATATATGTTAGAGGGTGACTTATGAAGACTAAGAGTAGTTTAAAAATGTTAAAACTTAATTGGGATGATCTTAGTGGGGATTTAGAGGAGAGAAATCTGAAGAAAAACGAATTGGGGGAATTTCTAAGCGCAGTCTGCCATCTCGTTAGAAGACCTGCCCAGGTCGTTCGAACGACCTCGATCGAACGAGCTTCTAACGAGATGACAGTATCCCTTCTAATGAGTTGGTAGTTCTCTCGAAGCCTTTCGTTCGAACGACACTCGTTCGAACGAGACTTCTAACGAGTTGACAGAATGGCCTTTTTGGCCTGATTTTATTTCAAATGTCCCGTAGACTTAAGTAATTGAGAATTAACCTTTCCTTATTGACTAGTGGGTATAATTGTGAGAATTAGGGTACGTTGAGGAGTAGAACTTGGAACCTTATAGTAATCCGGATGACATTTGTGGAATAGGAAACGAATACCTAATTACGATGTGATAAGGGTTGAAAACGTTAATATACAAATCGGGGACTTGTAAACGTATAACATTAAATGACGGTATAATAACGAGAAGCATACCTATATTAATAATTCGAGATATCTAAGATGTGAGAATGCTTAGTATATGTGGTTTTATGTGTAAAACATACCTACCATACTTGCTATCACGGGAGGTCTGTGTTCGATTAAGGCCATCTAATCTTTGTGTGCCTACGGGGGGATTTAGATTGGTACCTCGAGGACATATGTCAGAGAAGGACTTATTGAGAAGTTAATAAGTTTGCTGATCATGGGAGCGTAGGTATGTGCGTGACCCAGGTGATGTGAACTATGTTCGCCTCCATTTTTTGTGATTGTTGTTATTTGAGAACGATTCCTAAGAGATTCGGAATGCGTGGTCCTTATGTACGTGATGTACCGGAATTGGATAGTAGAGTATGTGTGCACCGCAGCTTAGTCTTGGGGTGCTAGTATTGTATATTTATGATGAGAATAATATACTGTTAATTGAAATGAAATGTAATGTATAAAAGTGAGTATCTATAATATCAACGTTTTGTAAAAGTTAAAATGGAAGATCTCTAGTGATTAGTAATACTAAAATGGGAAACTATGTAGAAGGGTAAAACACTCTGTTTAAAATAAGATGTCGGGAATTAAATCGTGAATCGTATAGTAAGGTTAGATTTTATATTGGACCAGTTAGATACGGGAATAACTAGATTCGATTACGGATACGTTAGGAGTGCACAGATAGTCGAGAGCTGAGTATTTCATGTGAGAGCACGTCCTAACATGTATTTTGCATTCATTGTTTTATGTCATTAAAACACTTGCTATATTTTAAACTGTTTTCACCATCGGGCACTGACCCGTTTGCTTCCAAATCTATTTTTTTTTTATAAAAACCTTTTAGGTGCCCAGCTACAAGGACACCATGCATAGGAGTTCCATTCAGGTGACGTGCTGTAGCTGCTGTGGAAGTTACAGGACCTTGACAGTAGACGCCTCCACTTTCGATCTTGACTCTATGTTATCAGATTTTTCTCATCTGTTGGGCATGTCGCCCGATTTCTCTTAGACACTTTATTTATCCAGTTATATCAGATTTTGGGTTGTAATTTATATAGTGATGCGAACTTAGTATTGGTTTATTCCTGTATTTGGATTGTTGTGAGGAGTATTCCTCCAGACTCATTACTATTCTATGATTATTCTATTGTCATTATGTTGTGGTGGTTATGTTAACAGTTCATAATCTTCTTATTGCATGTTAATCAGATTTAATTAAAAATTGACAACTCACTTTTTAAATATTAGGTGGCTAGTAATTGTTAAAACGTTTTTCGATAGTGTTGCTATAAACTGAACCGACTTGGCATTTTGTATTAATTTAATAAAGGAGTAGCTACCCGGTATTTAATTAGTCGGGGTGTCACACCAACTTCACGGAAAAGGAAAAAACATCTCATATATGATCAAAGTAACTTGTACAAATAACTCGTGTAGTCACGAGTCTCATTGATTCACATGTTATTCGAAATTTCAAAATTTTAAGTATAAAATTTTAGAATTGGGGGGTTGGAGTGTGAAAACTTAGGATTAGAGAAAAACGATCCAAAAGGAGGCACAAACACTACACATGGGATCAAACTAACTTATGAAAATGACTCATGTAGTCATCCCACTCACGGGTTGGAACTTTGATAAAAATATGGTAATTTTAAGTGTTAAAATTGGAAAATTGGGATTTTGGTCGATAAAAACTCAAGACAACAATAAAATATTATGGAAAGAGGTAAAAACACATCATACATGATCAAAGTAAATTGTACAAACAACTCATGCAATCATGAGATTCATCATCAAATGTCATTATAAATTTCAAATTTCTTAGTATAAAACTTTAGAATTGGGGGTTGGAGCGTGAAAACATAGGATAAATGATTCGAACAGAGGCACAAAGACTTCAAATGGAATCAAAGTAACTTGTGGAAACAACCCATATAGTCATGCAACTCCCGAGTTGGAACTTTTATCAAAATCTGACTATTCAAAGTGTTCAAGCTTGAAAATTTTCATTGGTTGACGAAAACATAAAATAACTTATAAATATAAATGAAAGAGGCACAAAAACCTCATACATGATAAAATTACCATGTACAAACAACATGTGTAGTCTTGAGTCTCATGGATTCACACGTCGTTCTAAATTTCAAACTTCTAAGTATAAAACTTTAGAATTGGGGGTTGCAGCGTGAAGACATAATATGAGAGAAAAATGATACAAAAAGAGTCACAAACACCTCACATGGGATAAAAGTAATTTGTGGAAACAATTGTGTAGTTATGTGACTCACGGGTTGGAACTTTGATCAAAATCTTAAAATTGTAAGTGTTGAAACTTGAAAATTGGCATTGGTCAACGAAAACGTAAAACAACATTCCAACATACTTAAAAGAGGCATAAAAACCTCATAAATGATCAAAATAACTTGTACAAACAACTCCTGTAGTCACGAATCTCATGGACATATCATTCTAAATTTCAAACTTCTAAGTTTAAAACTTTATAATTGGGGGTTGGTGCATGAAAACGTAAGATAAGAGCAAAACAACCAGAAAAGGGGGACACACACCTAACATGGGACTAATGTAAGGTTATTACTAGGTCGTGCGGACAAATGTGATACTATTCTTACATATTTTTGAAACTCAAACATGAGTTTGATGAACCTTTATGTCAATGGACTTAATTTTTGAGCTTATATGTGTTGAATTGGTGGAAGGGATTTATTTGTGGTTTGGTTGTGTCTTTTATTGTTGTTTTTGAGTTTATTTGAATGATAAAACAAGTTGGAATTCATGAATAAACAAAGGACACTCTATTAAAATTTTATGAAATTGACAAGTGTTCTAAATTGATTAAGTCAAATGGAAATACATTTGAAAATTGAGCATTGGTCAACAAAAACGCAAAACAACTAATAAACATACCGTAAAGAGGCAAAAACACTGCATACATGATAACAATAACTTGTACAAAAAACGCATGTAGTAATGGGACTCGTGGATTGATGTTTTCCAATTATTATTATAATTTAAAATAATACTTATAATATTTTGTTTGTATGTTATGCAGGTTGACGATGGATTTTGCTTAGAGTTGTTACATTCCTCGTGCCTTGGAGTTGCGATTCCTTTTTATGTAGTAAAGCCATATTTTTGTCATTTTAATTTATGTGGATTGATTTTTCTTACATTGTTTGATGTGTTAATGTGTTGGGATTGATTATGTTCTTATTTGGGAGCAATTTATTTTGTACCCTTATACTTAGATTATGATTAAATATTATTTTGTAATTCGTATTTATGAGATTTCGTTAAAAATTATGGAACTTTGTATTAGGTATAATTGTATGACAAATGCACAATGTGATTTTGGATTATAAAGTAGCACATTTTGTTCTATGTGAGTTTTGATGAAAAATGCACAGCATTAAAAGTGTTTCCAATTACGAAATAATAATACGTAATAAATAAATATACAATTATTTTGGAAACACAATTTTTTTCTGCTGAAAGTCATTCTCTATATCTTTAGATATGGAAACAAATGTTTTGTTGCTGAAAGATATCTTTTGGCGACAAGGGAAACGTGTTGCTGAAAGGTATACTTTTGGCAACAAAATTTCTCTGATGCCAATGATATGCCTTTTGGAAACACAATAGTTGTGATGCCAATGGTATTTCTTTTGGCAACACAATAGCCTCAATAAAAAAAACTCCGAATAAAATTCAGGGATCAACATAATAAACTTTTATTCCTTCGTTAAATATTCCAAGCTCAAAGACATAAAATCATCTTGAATTTGAAGACGCTTTTTAAACAGTTTTATAAAATAAAATTGAGCATCATTCAGCTCAAGGCCCATTTCTCATAAGTTATATTTATTTGGATTGTATATATTTGGCCAATTAAAAAGTAATGAAATATGTCATTGGAATGAATATTTGGTGCTTTATAATTAATATTCTTGCTTTTCTTTCTATTCCATCTTAAAAGTGTGTATAGGATCTAATTTTTTAAAAAATTGAAAAATTAAGTTACCAAGTGAGCAAATACATCAAGATTTAAATCAACACGGTTTCAATATGTGTTGTGTAAACAATACCCCTATTATCTTGCGTAGAAATTAATATTTAATTATCCAAGAATAAAATAAAGTAAGTAAAGAAGCAAACACACAACGCCGCCACGTATAAGAAAAACAGACTACGAGAAAAATCTCGAATAGGCGAGACTACACAAGTACACGCACCACGTGAACGCAAGTTTGTTTAGGCAAGAGGATTCTTCAATTATTTTGGCCGATTTGGAATTTTTTCTCTCTAAAAGTCTATTGCATGATGGTTTCTTCTTTGGGTTGTCCTAACCTTTAAGAGTATTTGTATACTCATGTGATCCACACATAACTATATTGTCGTATTTTATGTATGGAATATATTTTGTGTCTTTTCTTGGTCCTTAAAGTCATTTTGGCATAGTACAACTATGATAAAATTTCTCCGACTTGCTTCGACTTCTCAACCTGACATCCACGTGATAACATATTCTTGTATCCACTTGGTTGAGGTATTTGGATTTCCTAAAGAGATTTTTAACACTTTGTCACATTCAAATTAATTATTTTTATGTGTGTGTGTTGGTTTGACGTTTTTGTTCAGATGATAATATTATGCAATTATACTATTCTAATAAATAAAGCATAGTTTCTAAAGTTACTTTTTACATAAGTATATCACTTAAATGATTGTTTAATGGTTCAGTCATTGGTGTCTTTATTTTTCCCTAAACTCAGTAAATTGAGTTTCTTCACTAGTACCTCACTCCAATAAAGCATGGCTTCACTAACGTGAAGACATATCTTCATTGGTCGCACTACTGCCTAGATAATTTCTACCATTTTTTAAAAACATATTCGTGACTACCTTCATTGGTCTGATGCTGCAATGAAAAATCGCCCCGCATTAGTGAAGATAATTTTTTTTTTCTATTTGCTCCTAGGAACTACAAACTAGATATTTATGAAATATCTTTTTGGAAAGCGTGAAGACTTTTGTTGAATCCAAATCTTCCCTAAACTCAAATGCTTCGATATCCTTATGATGTCGTATTCCACTTACCTTAAGCTTGTATTGCACACTTAGAAGAGCTTATGTTAAATATAAATAGTGACTTCATAAATGATATCTTTTGTTAAAAAACTTTAAATACAATTATTGACAAAATAATTTCGAGAGCAAAGACACTTGATCGGGAGAAAATTTATAAGAGATCTGTTTTTAAGTTTGATCACTCTATAGAGTTAAACCGATGTTTATCTTATTCATATTTCTCTTTGTGTTCTTGAGGTGTTTGATTTTCAAAATTTGATCACGAGTTATATTGAAGTTAAAAACCTTATACATCTGTTCTTGATGTAGAATACTTGCATTCTTTTTCTTAAAGACTCGTGTGAATACCATAAAACACACTGTAAGGTTTGAGAATGTTAAAATCATTTAACACCCTTTCAAAACCTTTAGGAAAACTCACATCCTATAAAGTGGTATCCAAGAAATTTTGTCGTCTTAAAAAATTTCGTCTTCTACATCAAGGGAACTCTTGATTCATGGCATATCTTTGAAAGACATTGGACGATTCCAAAATTGATCCCAGTCTTGTAGCCTTATCCAATTATTTGCTCTCTATTCGGAGAATATACACCAGAACATTTGCCAAAATTTTCCATGGTCCCTAACCCTACTAATGATAAACGATCATAGTCGTGGACCGTGAACATTTATGAGGTGACTATTTTGGGGGCACGCTCATGAACGATGACCATTTCTATGATTCATGACCGTGTATCTAACATAATATTTAGGTGATTGTCATGGTTACTGACCATTGCTACTTGGTTACGGTACAAGATCGTGACTAGACCCGTGATTGGATTTCCATTGTCACTGTCATAAAGTGTGACCAATGTCATGAAAATACATTAATTGGTCACGGTTGCAGATTATGACCTTAAATCGTGAACATTGATCACAACTTTTTACCGTTACTAATACCCTTGGTAATATAGACCTTGGTCACAATTCACGAACGTGACCCATTACTTAACCCATGAAAATTGTCATTGATGCGATCAAAGGTTTGGACCATGAGCAGTAGTAAATTTATTTCAAAAATATTATTGATTTGTTTACTTCAAAAAAATTCATGTACATGTGTTTCAAACATGTATACAATTCCAATATAGAACTAACTAATATATCAATCCAAAAATAGTTATATTAAAATTATCAGGCCATCAAAATAATTACATGAATATTAAACTAATAATATTAAAATTGTCTAGGCATTCCTTTCCTAAAACATATGTAGTCTCGCTGTAATCGACATACATGCCCACCAGACTAGAGCTATAAATATTACAAAATGTCCCAAGTGCTAATATAATATGATTAGAACAAAAAAATGTTTATTACCAAAATTTACAAAAATTACAAAATTCAAAAGAATTAATGCAGGAACAAGACCGCTAAGAAGAGAGTAAAAACATAAGTAAAAATGACTTAAATGTGAGAGACAAAGTAATAAATGTAAGAGACCTAACTATATGAGTAGAAGATGTTAACTACAAGAATGAAATGATAACATATAAAGAGAAACTAAAGTAATTGGAAAGAAATGACTTGGATCCTAAAATGACATCAAGATGTCTACTTAGCCAAAAATGGTATCAAAGTCCACCTAGTTCTTAGCACGACACTAAATTAGAAGTTAATGTCACATTGATAATTTGATTAATGTGTTCAATGATCCAAACATTGAATCAAAAAGCTTTCGAGCATCAACAAAATGTTGTTTAGAGGGGATTAATCTTCTTGGGACATCAAGAGTGGTTCTAATCGATGTTATGTGGAACACATCGGTTGAAATGTAGGCTATTACCCGGGCTTATAGGCTTGTCCAAATTGTATCTATAAACAACCTTCTTTTGGTTAAGATTATAATCCTGACTAATACCCTCCGTTTCAATGGACGGGTTCTAAAAATTAGGAATTCGATTATTTTGTTGAGAAGGCTGGTATTCAGCAAGGGTACTCCAAAATTTATTTTTTGTTTTGTATGAGTATCCTTGAAGTTTTTTTCCTCATGATATAACAAGTCCAACTCATTCGAGTTCCAAGACTCATAATAAGAATATAACATTACCTTATTAATCTTGAAGTTACGAATTACTTCAATGGGTTATATATTGAAAAACAATTAAGGGTACTCACAAATAATTGAAACTAGATTAGTGGAACATGTCGGTTGAAACACATGCTATTCACTAGATATATAGTTTTGACCAAAAGAAGGTTATATGAAGATACAATTTGTTAAGCCCTATAATCCCGGATAATTGCCTGATTTTAACCTATGGTTTCCACACAACATCGATTGAAACAACTCTCCATGCCCCAGTAAGATTAATCCCCTATGAACAATCATTTGTTGATGCTAGAAATATTTTGTCTTTGGTGGTTACATCATTGAAAATGTTAATCAAATTATCAATATGACATAAACATTTTATTTTGTGTCGTGTTATCATGGCGTGTTATTATGATGGTTATATAAAAATTACCAATCCTAATAGGATTATCTTACAATGGTTAAGGAAATAACAATAAAATGATGCATCAACACTCAATTACCATATAAATTAATTAGAAGATCCTTTAAATTAGGGTTGTCATCAAGAGCAAACCGAAACTCTCTAGAGGCCTTTAAAGCGCATACATGAGTAGTCAACCCCTTTGGTACATGCAAAATAACATACCATTTTTTGTCAGTTTTTAACTTTGACTAGAATAGCATTTTCATGTTTTGAAAGGAAAAAAACAAAAGGCTCATCGACCATGAGATCTTTGCTCTTCATCTTGGATAAATCTACCATGACAAGTTTTGTGGGAAGATCAACTTTAAACCCATTAGTTGTGTCCTTAACCCACACCTAGTCATAATAGAAGATGATTTCTTTGAAATCTACGTATTCTAGTTTTAGGATTTGTTGGATAATATCATAATAGATTAACATCGTATCTATTCAATTTTTATCTTTTTTTCTTTACACATAAGAAGCCAAGCGAAAAATTGATATTCCAATGTTTTGCATCAATAGTTTTTTCCGAGCATGGGTATGGGACGAAATCAAAATCATTACCATGGAGTACACATACTTATAAAAAAATATATTATATATGTAGGTACTTCCTCTCTCTAATCTTTAACTTCATTTTTCGTTTAAACAACACAATGAGTTACTTGCTTGAATTTCAGATTGGCGAGTTCACCTCTATATGTTATGCGAAAGGAAATTCGTCCTCAAAATCATTAAATTCATCGACCACTCGTTGGTCGCGTGGCTTGAACTTCCTTATCCTTTTTCTAACTTATTTTTTCTTGCTAATAATGATAATTATTATATTATGTATTCTTTCACAATTGACCCTCCAATATACCGTGTATTATTAATGTAATACTTGAAGGTTTTCATCAATCACTCGAGAGGATACATTCAGTGATACATAACAGGTGTACAGAACAACACCTCATAAGATGGATGCATAAGTAGGTGGATGCTAATATCAAAGAACAATGGAGGAAACTATTTCTATAAGACACAAGTCACTTAGGCTAAAGTTTCTTTTGCAACCAAAATTTGCTTTATGTTTACAATTTTTTTACACAGTAAGGTGAAGCACAAAAGTAATCTGCATGACTGCCCTCCAGAGATCATTGTGATCAGAAAAGAAACCCCTAAAGAACAAATGGATTAATTTAATGATGACGTTCCATTTGTGAGGCTTGCATTGTTTCAAATAATCTATATGATAGTTTACAACCTTGTTAAAATTACCATAATAATTTTTCGGAGTCTTTAAGTTGAACAACATGCTCTGGAGGATCTTTTTATCACCAGTAGTTAAAGTTAAAGAACCCGTGGGAATAAAATTTAATCATGTTGTGGGTTCAATTTTCAACCACAATTTTTTTTCATCTCCTTTAGATTGCGGTGTGCTTTCTCTCAATCTTTTTAATAAGATCCACCAAAACATGTTCCTCTGAGATGTTCTTAAAAATTATTCTCGTGCATCACATTAATTACATGCCATCCACAATGCTATTTCTAATACACCAAGTCAAACAACATTGACTGTATAGACCACGCCTTCTTTTTAAAAGGATATTTCTGAACCTCCCTAAATTTTCTCTTTGGACTAGAAAGTGAGTGTGTTTGCCTACATACTTATTCCCAAAAGTTGTAACCATCCCATTCTCATCAATTTCATAACTAAAAAGATGAGCAGGTTGTGTCCAATGCTTGTGACTATCAGGTAAAAAGTTAGACTTGCCATTCCTAAAAGACTTATTATTCAATATAAATCTACGATGATCGACATAACATAACTTTCCACTATTCTTTAGTCAACTGGGGCAGTTTCTTCGCATAAATGGGACATCCATAACAGCATGAACATTGCAACTAGGTAATGTCCCATAGGCAAAAAAGTCATGGATCTCCCACAACACCATTGCTTTAAGTGTGAACTCTTCACCCTTAGGAGTATTAAATTCCATCACGCCTTTATCCCATAACTCTGTCAATTATTCAATTAACATGTCTAAAAAAATATCAATATCCTTGGTGGGATCCTTTGGCACAGGTGTCAACAGTGACAATAATGTGAACTCTTTTCTCAAGCAGAGTGTTGGGATGGATGGGGCAAAGGCGCCAAGAAAACTTGCTAATAAATTTGACTAGTGCTTAAATTATCAAAAGAGTTAAACCCGCCAGTTTAAAATCTAATGTGGACATTGCACAGTTCTTTTCCAAATTTAGGGTGTCGTGTGTTTTAAATTTACCATATGATTGCATCCATAGGATTAGACATAAGGTTCCCACCCATCTCGGCTCGAGCGTGCCATGTCATGGCCTCTATTCTCCACGGTATAGTGAAAAATATTTCTAATTGTGGCCCGAGTGCAAAATACTTCAAAAACTTTTGTTGGCTTCTCATTTCGACTCCCACAGACTGTAATTCTTGGATTATTGCATAATTCAAACTTATCCTTTAGTTCGTATTCATTGCATTATAATATGCAATCATACTTGCATGAATGAATTTGTACTTTTAACCCAAACCCTTCATAGACGAATAATTATTTGGTAACATCTTATCATTCAAGATAATGTCTTTATCTCACTTAAGAATTCGAGTTATGATATTTCCTGACAAATCGTACTAATTCCTCAAATTATGCAAACCAATCAGTGCATACAATACCGAGTGACATTCTTCATAATTTCTCTATAAAGGTCTAGCCGCATCAAATTTCAATCATATGTTTTCCAGATCTCCGAGTAATTTGTCATGATCTTTTTCATTAATTTGGTCATAATGAAAAATATTAAAATCCAAAGATTCGTGGTTTTAATGGTGGTGGAATCCATAATCATTATCAATTAGGTCGATCAAAGTAAGATGTGTTGGCAAATCATTCACCCCTTCCACCTAATAGGGTTCTGGTAATTCTTTCTGAACATTATTTTTCCCATGGAATGTCCTTATCTTATAGTATGGTGACATACCCACCTTATAAAAGGCAACTCAAAGTTTTCCAAAGACTTATAACTGCAGTTCATATAACGCGTTCATGGACACGACATCTTGTCACTGTTATGATTTTTATATGCATACTTACAAAATTCACGACCCCCCTTTACATGCATATGAGAGACTCTATTACTCTCACATGCACCCTTTTTATCATGGTAAATTCATTAAACATTTCTTTAAAATTAAATTCACCTATATAAGTAGGTTGATATGTAGGTCAAATTAAGATGTCAATAACCCTAAGAAAATTAAATTTAAAATAAAGTTGGATGTCATTACATGTCCCAAAAAATTAAAATAATTACAAACTTGTCCCTAAATATTAAAATAAAAAATTGTTCATTACACAATCTTCATTAACAGATAAATTGGACAGACCATGTATGTCTTCTTATACATGATAAATGGATATTCTCCACCTAAGTGGTCAACATACATACCTTTCGTTTCGTAACCCGAGTAGACTTCGACCACCAATATCTTTGCCTCAGCTTTTCTGTAATGAGTGATCGTGCACACTTATTTTTGGAATCGTAGAAATGACTATGCTAATCCCCATGACCTTGGTATTGGTCAAGTTACTTTTATAATACTCCTCAACATAATCACCGTCCATAGAAGATGATGATGCTAAAAAAGAGGGAGAAATAGGTGCAAGTGAGTGAGACGTGAATTTTGGAGGAGAATGTTAAAGGAGGCATTTACGAGGGAGACCTTAAGGTGTAGGAGAGAGGAAACCTTGATGCATGAATTTTGGTCCACTTTGTGTTTGGTTAAATATTTTATAAAATTCCTTAATTTTATTCGCTAACTGTCCTAAGTTATTAACAACAGACTTGACGTACATCATAAGACATGGCACTTCCTCTTTCGCATTCCCCCATTTTTTGTCGCTTGGTTGGACACATGACTGAAAAACAACCTTAAAACTAAAAGTCTTTTGTTTACTAGATTAATAACAAATAGTTATAAGTTTAGTAAACTCCGAACAAACTTATTGGGCAAAACTCTTTTCAAAAAACACAAGATGTGTTGTCAAATCTTTTTCTGAATGTATGGATTAAATTCAATAATTGATTACCTTAAGTTTATTTTTTAATAAACATCTACTATCTTTACCATGCAGTCCCAATCATAATAAAAATTAAGAAAATTCGTAGAAATAGACATGATTTTTTAACGTGGTAAAACCCTTAAACAAGGGAAACATCCATGGCCCCCTCTAGGGAGCAAAACAAAATATCCACTAGAATAAAAATCAGGTTAGAACACTTAAGCAAACCACAAAGATCCTAACCTAAGTTCAGAATGTATCTACACGAGATTATCCACTCCAAAGGTATTGTGACTTGGAACTTGATCCTTTTCTGCTGCTTATTTGTCTTTTCCTTCCTTTCCTTCTCTTTGGATTAAGATTCCAGTAACTCTTTCAAGTACAAGATTCTCAAACAGAACCACAGTGTCTAAGTGTTCTTGTGAGATAGTGCTTGTCATGTGTTACTACATGCAAACATGTAACTCACCCTCTCAATATTTATACAAACATTCCTAATAAATTACAACAGTTCTAATATGAAGGTTATTTCTGAATCTTGATTTCTCAAGCAAAGACTTCTTGATCTTTAATATAACCACAAATCTCAAGGATACCTTGCTCGGAAGACGGTTCAAGGTCTTATACAATTTCTGAATTTATAAAATATTTTTGAAATTATAAACATCCAATTACAGATCCAACTAGACTAGAAGTCTACTTTAACAAATCATATTCAGACTTAACATGCAAGGATTGGTTCAACAATTTTTGATATATAAAACTTATTTTCAGATCTATACTCGTAAAACTTTAGTACGAGTTCTTTTGTGCTTATTTTATTTTTGAACACTAGCATTTCATAAAATATGAAATAAAACTCAGAAACACACAACTCACTAGATCTGAAATCTTATTTTTGAAAACAGAAGTCTTTTATTTCAAAAACTTGTTGAAACAAAATAGATATAAGAAAACATATCTAAAAAGAGAACCGAAAAATTATAAACGTGAGATTTTCTCTTTTAAAAAGACTCAGTTTCAATGATGAAACTTAAATCTTCCTTAGAGATGAGTTCGAGAGAATCGATGTATTTTAAAGAGGTCTTCAAACGAAGAACACAAAACCAACAACACAGAAAACCTATAAATATCTAACTCTCAAAAGGTGGGTTTTTCTATGTATGGGACTTTTAGGTTTTGGTGTTTGGTTAGGGAAAAATCTCACAGAGGTTTGGATCTATGAAGAAACTAGGGTTTCCTCTCTCTCTCTCTCTCTCTCTCTCTATATATATATATATATATATATATATATATATATATATATATATATATATATATATATATATATATATATCTTTTTTTCTTCTCTCTTCTCCCTTATCTCTCTTCTCTCCACTCTCTCTTTTTTCTCAGGTTTAACGAAATAGAAAAAGTCTCAAAATGCTGAGGCTTGGTCTCCTTTTATACTGAGCGAAGAAGGATCGAGAACACCAGCCTTAAACCAACGGCTGAGATAAAGTCTAACTGGTTTGACTTTGATCCAACGGTTTAACTCAGGCGGTGGGTTATAAGGTCACTGATTGGGTAAGCTTGGGATCACAAGGATTGAAAATGATCGCATGCAGTACGTTGATTAAGACAATCCAAGGGTTGAGATTGAATATGCAAAATGTGAGTATAAGAAAACACAAATCTAGCTGTTTCGAAACCACCACGTGTAGACACATGATTAAGCTGAGATGCGTGTATGAAACTAATTACGAAGAACACCTCAAAGTTTCTAGCCCTTTCGAATTCTACCCAAGCAAACAATCAACATAGAATTCAAATTTCTGAAATTCCAATTTAACCCACAAAACTTTTAAAACCAATTTTTAATTAATTCAAAAATCATTTAAAATTGTTTAAAAATATATAAAATGATTTGTTTGGAAATAAATTGATTTTAAAACGATTTCAAGTGATGATAAACCATTCAAGCACATAGGTAATATGTAGGATGTTGTGCAAGTCTCCTATTTGTGGTTTTAAGGTTAGAATTAACTTCCCTTTGAAGATTCTCTTGGACTGAATTTCTTCTTGTAGCATGTACCTTTGAGTAGATGGAGTTCATAAACTATACTAACCTATTTTGTCTATATATCCAAACTAGTTGGAATTCCTATATATTCAGACTCAAGTGAGTCAATATATAGTGTGTTCTCAGTGACTATGCATCAAACTGAGCTCCTCCAATACAAGTGTGGTTTGTAGTAATTTAGTCCTCAACATCTTAGACCTCACACTGCTTATCCTCCCTCTTTTATCCTTCACAAGTACCTTTGATATGGTATATGAGTTAATATCACGGGGGCTGCACTCCGACTGAATGCTCCTTATGCCATGTATAATTTCCTATAATATAATAATATATTTATGAAAGTAATTCAACATTAATTTATTATAGCATTTATATGATCATTAATTTCAAACTCACTAAAGTTGTAAACACTTTACCTAAATAATATTTTAGTCTTTTTATCCCGCCAGTTATGCAAGTACGTATTGACCCAATTAGGTTTTGTCTCTTCTTATAGGGTCTCCTCGGTGCTCTCTGCCCCTTCATCTATCAAATTATCATTTGATTTGGACCCAAGGTTGTGTAAATTAAATTTCTTTACCATGTTCTCTCTATTTTTATCCCTCGATCTAAGTTTTTGCACCTCGACCTCTTTATCAAAGAAGTCGTTTCATTGGCTGATAGATAGTTTGACATTTTGCAAAACTTTTTTTTTCAATGCCAAAATGTCACAACTTGATATCCCTGTCAGGAAGTGATGCTTACAGAGATTCTTCCGACAAGTTTTTAATTTCTCACCTACAAGGGAAATAAGATTTGACTTCGAACCCGATGGAAATGCATTTTTTTTGTAGAATTGATCGCACATTTCATCCTTTATGGAACAATCAACAATCTTTCAGTTGTCTCCCCTTAATGCATATATTATTCTTTATGAGCTTCAAATGACTGGCTTTACAAATTTGGATGGAAAGTTTTTCACAAGTAGACCCGATAAATGGGAAGATATGTGCAAATTTAGTCGGGTTAAAAAATGGTTTTGGTTAATAATGGGCGACTTAAAAATAGTTCAGAGATAGTTGTGGGTCGGATTCGATGGGTTCTAAGACAGGTCAAATTTGGTTTACCCTTTTTTCTCATATTTAGATTACTATATTCTAGATCTTCACAACTATACTGTAAAAAAGAGAGAGAAAGCTTCATATCATAACCCCAATCATTAACATGAAGACAAAGGGATGAGAGAAGGGATGAAAATATAGAACGATTGATGATTTGTGAAATGTGAGGGTTGTTGACCTACAAGTGACCCTCTATTTTACTCGCTCGTAAACTGATCTATAGGGCCATCAAACCCATTTTAAGCTGCACAACATATTTTGCGAAACTTCACAGCTTGTTTTCGGGTGGGTTATGGGAAGATTTGTACTCTTAAACCCATATTTCCAGGTCTAGTCATCAGTAGGATTCCTTTTAAGAGTGAATCCATTCTGATTCTTCTCTTATGATTGGGATTCATTGTTAACAGGAGTTAGGGAGTTAAATTAATAGGGATTCGTGAATTTTGTTGACTCGGAGACAACATAGGTGGAGTGTAATTAACCTAGAGTGGAGTAGAGTTTTGATAACCAACAACTGTTGAGAATTCAAGTGGTGTATAAGGAGAGAATTGAGATTGTGTAGAGGTGTCTTTATTTGGTTTAGAGAATAAACCTATCAATTTTTCGTTCAAAGTAATTATTTAGAGAATAATGTACGACAATCAAGTTTAAGACTATATAAATACATATACACAAATATATACTCGTATCTATTCAATTGTAAGAGGTTTTAATACATGATATAATTTTTGAAAAATTTGTGAAAAGATTTACATGGTCAATTAGGCATACGCATATTTGTGATTCCATATAAATGCCTGTGACAGGAACTCAAAATCTTCCATTCTTCAATTTATTGGCAAGATCACATTTAATGTGCAGATGTTGTGACACGTTGCTCTTTGGTTGAATGCACTGTTTAAGTAATTTTATCCATAATGGATGATTTTTTTCTCCTTTATTTTCTAGTAGGCTCACTAACGAAAATACACAAATGGAGGTATGAATGAGAAATATATTCCTTATTACCTCATCCCAACATTCTAGAAAGGAGAATTTTATACGATCGAACATGTACGACTTCGAGAGATAAATTCCAAGATTTATAAGGTAATTATACTGTTCAATTTTCCTATTCCAATACTGGTAAATAGGAGTCCCCTTTATATGGCGCGCACTGATAATTTTGGTTTTTTCGTGGGACAATTGTAACCTATCAACTTTTTGTTGAAAGTAATTATTACCATGACTCATTTTCTATTGAGAAGATATATAAAGGACGGGTGTAAACATAACTAGTGTTTTATAAAGTGAATGAGAAAACAAAAAGTTCTAAAAGTTTCTTTGTATGTGGGACAATATAGAAATACTAGGAGTAAAGGCACACATTAATTCTAAAATTTGTATGGATCCACCAATTAATCACTCAAAAAAACAAACCCAATTTCGTTTAAATTTTAATTCAGTTAATCCTATAATTACTATGTGTCCCCCCAATGACAAAGCCCTTCCGCCAATTTGTGTTCATGAAAACACCAACCACCTAAATAATGGGGGAACATGACCACAATGCTAACCAATAAGATATATGCAATAATAAAAAAATAAAATAATGCAAAAACTCTAGATGAAATCAAGGATAGTCCTTCAAGTGAAGATATCATTCATCCACAAAATATCAACAACGAGTAATTAATGTATTTTAATTAATAAATCAAACGCAACAAGTACAATTTTAGCTCGATTTCAATTTAATTAACCCTGTAATTATACGTGTCCACCAATGACAAATTTCTTACACCAATTTATTTTCACCCAAACATCAACAATTAAAGGAAGGGGTGAACACGAATACAACAGTCAACCAAGAAGCACTACAAGAAAAATATCATTTCTTGACAATTTTATTAGTGGCTAATTATTTATTGCCACGAAAACGTATAATTTGTCGAAAAATATATGTTTGCCACTAAGGGTCCATTTGGTTACCCTTATATACCATGACAAATGGCAAATGGGGTATTTGGCAATAATTTGGTGTGTTTGGTACAAAAGTTTGCCTACAAGTTATTTGTCAATGTACAACATCTCCTATGCATAAGGTGTTGGCAAAACTTTGCTTACCTATTTAAGTAAGAAATATTTTCTAACAAATTTGCTAACTTCTTAAAAGCTTTGACTATTTAAAAAAAAAAATTAAAACTGTTTTAAATAATTAAGAAAATTGTTATGAATATTTAAAAACTGTTTTGTAATGTTTTAAAAACTGTTTCAAATATTATAAAAAATTGTTAAGAAAATATTTTACAATTTCTTTCTAAAATGTATTATAAAAATATTGTAAAAACTGTTTTTGACATTTTCAAAAACATTTTTAAATATATTATAAAAACTGTTTTAAAGTTTTAAAAAACAATTTAAAAAACTATTTTAAATAGTTAAAAAAACTGTTTTGTAGTGTTTTAAAAACTATTTTTAATATTATAAAAAAATGTTAAGAAAATGTTTTACAAAAATTGTTTTAAACTGTTTTAATCTAAACACTGTTTTTAATGTAAAAAAGGTTAAAAAAATTGTAAAACTGTTTTTAATGTAAAAATTATTTTTTCGTAACGTAAAAGCTATTTTTTCGTAACATTTTTAAACTGATTTTTTTAATAAATAATTTTAAAAACATTTTTAATAAACTGTTTTTTTGTAACATTTTAAAACATTTTTTCGTAACGTAAAAACTATTTTTCGTAACTTTTTTTTTAAACATTTTTAAAAATTGTAAAAATTGTCTTTTCAGAACATTTATGAACATTTGTAAAAACTATTTTTAATACTAAAAACAGGAAGGAAGAAGAAAAGGAAAAATGGTTCTTTATTTTTTTTAATAAATAATTTTGTGGTAAAAAAACATTTTTTTATATATAGTTTTTTACTTTTTTTAATAAATAAAAATGGGCAGTAAAAAAAAGAAAAAACTGTTTGTTTATTAAATAAAACTTGGGACGAAAATTAAAAAAAACATATTTTTTATTATTATATATGTTAATGTGTTATCAAAATGTTTTGCCTAAAAACTTGTTTATCTGCCAGTGTCAAAATAATGCTTGGGCAGCGGAAGCCACGAACCGCGAGCGAGAATTAGTCGAGGTGCGCGTAAGCTGGCTCGGACACTTCGTGGTATGAAAAATACCTTACCAAAAAAACAAACAAACTTGTTTTACCTCATTTGGTGTTTGATAGACTAATGTGAGGAAAAAAATATTTGTCTTGGCAAAATTTTCCTGGCAAATTTTGCCATGCCAACTCTTTTGCCCAACGTCAACCGAACGGACCCTAAAAAATAATGTATTAGTGGCAACAAAAAAATCACCACTAATATTGCCACTAAATGTAAGGACGGAAAAAATAGACGCTTAGCGGGAACCCAAAATTCTAAATAGTTGCAAATTTAAATTGTTGGCCACTAATACAGATTCATTAGTAGCAAAATATGTTAGTTTGTCACTAATACACATTCATTAGTAGCAAATTATATTAGCTTTCCGCAAAAACTTAAAAATAAATAGTTTTTTCCATAAATTACTATCGACTAAACACACGCAAAAAAAATTGGCTTATTCATTCCCCTAAAAAACACTCATGATTTACCTCCAAAATCAATTCCCCCAAACCCATTCATCATCCTTGGCTAATTCATTCCCCCAAACTTGGTAGGCATTGCGATTTTATATGTATAGCTTATTACGCATCATTTGATACACTATCTTCTTCACGCGAGTTTCATATGAACATCGGAGTTTACCTACTCGAGTTGTATTTCAACATCTGCAGTTTTGTATGTATAGCTGATTACGTTTGATGATTTGATTCGCTCATCATCTGGGCCTACGCTGATTATAGCATTCTCGAAAAGGAATATCATCCACACAAATTCGTTTGGCAGGTATTTTATTTTTGAATCTCATTTTGGGGTCGTTTGGGATGTGTCAGTGTAAACATATGTTAATTTTCGCTAGTACTTCTCATAAAAAACACACCAATTCGTATCTTGCCAATTGGGTGTAAACCACAACAGACATCACTACAGGCATAAACTATAACGAAAGTATCAACATTACACGAACTCTCAATGAAATTAAGTGAGCATATCATTCATCCGTACAATATCAACATTAAGTAATTAATGTTTTCCAATTAATCAATCAAACCCATCAAGTCCAATTGTAGCCCAATTTTAATTCAATTAATCCTAGAATTACTGTGTACGCAATTGATAAAGCCTTTCCACCAATTTGTGTTCACCAAAACATCAACCACTTAAGGAAGGGATGAACACGACCCAATAGTCAACCAAGAAGTTATAATTATATATAAGACTATTTTGTATAACAGAAAATATAAGAAAATTTGCTTGAATAAAGAAAGCAACTAGAATTAAACGAGCTTAAAAAAAATTGTACTTCAATTACAGGTCCACATGAAACGAAAAGAAGAAATATTAACAAATATACAATTGCAATAAAAAAATATTAACAAATTATACTTTAAACTCTAAACAACCTTCCCACTTTAAAAAAATAATTGGTTATGGTTCATATAAAGAAACTTCTCTTTCAGGTTATAGAATACTATTGTGACATCTGTATAACCTAATCATACTCAAGTTTGATATATATAGCCATTTCTAGTAGTTTATTGTTTTATAAAAGCAAAAGGCCCAAAATATGTTCATTACAAAAAAAAAGGTAAAATCTTATAAAGTAAGCATTTCATAAATGACGTGGCAAGTCAACTTGTTTCACTTTCCTATTTATATTGAAATATATGGGTTTTAATTTTTTTCATTTTTTTCTAATTCAGAAGAAATGTCAGTACAATGCCAATTTCGAGGTAAAGAAAATTTCAATTTGGTAATTTATTAGGACTATGTAACTTTATTAAATTCACATATTTTTTGTAAGTAGAAATTTATTTATAAACAATTAGGACAAAAAGATTCCCTTACGGGGCTTTTACAAGCACTCAAGAAAAAAACATTAAGCCTAAAATGAGGACTACCAAAACTAAAGATTAATTTGGGACTGCAAAAGTTTACGACATCTTGATCGAGAGTCTGAAAACCTAAAATTATATTTAAGGGTTTATTTCTCTTCATAACTTAAACTCGAAAAAGAGTCCAATGAAAATTGAGGAGATTATTCATTGAAATATTTTAATGCACCCTTTAGATTTAGAGCTTCTCCCACCACCATATCTGGATTGATGTTTGTAGCCTATCCAATGTTTCCTTAAAGTTCAAAGGAATTGCCAACGTGTGTATTGAATATTTATAATTGATTTTTACCAATTAAATTAGAATATGGGATATTAGGATCAGTAAGCTCAACATATATATTAACTCTAGTACTTTCATTTTCTTCACCCACTTCATTCGGCTCACTGTGATTCTTGAAATATCATCTTTTTTATTTTGAGTAGAAGTAGAGTCCAAGTCAATATGGATTATTTGGCTACAGGGAGGTTGAGTTGAGTAAAACACATTGTCATTTGTTATGTCATCCAAAGGAGGCATTTCATCTTAATTATTTGGTCCAACCTCAACATTAGGATGAGATGTATTTGCCATAAGTCAATCGACCTTATCATT
The DNA here is from genome assembly GCA_949130495.1 of Sambucus nigra. Lineage (NCBI taxonomy): Eukaryota > Viridiplantae > Streptophyta > Magnoliopsida > Dipsacales > Adoxaceae > Sambucus > Sambucus nigra. Next base: position 126,872,684 of record OX422211.1, on the reverse strand, counting down.
TGGTTTATTATCCACAAAAATCACCTCTTGCGAATTTAGCTATATCCAGGTAGATATTTCCTGATTTTGAGGAATAAATTTTGGAATATTTTTTATTGTCCAACTTATTGAAATTCACAGTGGGAATATATCCAACGCATATCAATTCACTCCCTTTTATCCAATTTGGATATTGAGTGTGAGCACTCATATCTGACTCATCATGATTCCCGATAATAGTTGAGCTGTGTTTCAATAACTCACCCCTATTCTGCTGGGCATCTTCCTCATCATGACGATAAAAATATTTTTGACTTGTGAAAAAACGTAAATTTGGAGCATGAGTATCATTACCATTTACCGTAAAGCCTTCGTATTTTCCCCTACTTTGTTTCTTATACCCATGAATTGTCTTTTTGATATTTTTGCAATTATAAATTGAATGGACCACAAGACTGCAAACTTTACAAAAGAAAAAAATGCTAGGGTGACACAGATTTGTGACACAGTGACGTGCCACATCGTTATTGGCTATAGCCTTATGGGCGTGGGTCCGTAGGAGCGGCAATAGCCAATATCCCGACATGTCACCGTGTCATACCAAATGTGTTGCAAATTTGTGTCGACGTAGAAAGGCTTCACAAAAGATGGAGGGTGCTCCGTGACTATCTCAATAGGGATTTTCATATCCTCGTGCTCAATAACTACTGTACTTGGTAAATCATTTGAAAAATCAATGTCTTCAAGCACTCTAGAAAATAAATCATATTTTTGGTTGCCACAAAGATGAAAGAAAATTGAAATTTTTTTAATTCCTCTGCTGAAATTGATTTTTGACCCTTAGAGAATATTAAGCGACCAAGTCATCTTGACTTCCATGAAATTAAGTTCACAATTAGCCCCCCGTAAGTAACATGTTATTCAATGACCAATCCAACTAATATTATAAGAACATATAAGTCTCTAGTCCCATTTAAAATACATTTAATATGTTTATAATCTCAATTCACATGAAAATCAAACTATATGCAATTATTAAAAATTGAATTATATGCGATAACAATTTTCCAAATTACATATATTTATTACGAGAATTATGATTAATTTACCTTAATCCATCTTGTGTTCAAACTATGTATTTGTATATTTATGTATACACATATACATAGACAAACATACATACATATACTTATACTGGTATGCATATACATGCCCATACATTTACTGGTATACATACTCATGCACAGACATACATACATTGGTATATACATAAACATACACAATCATACATATACATATGTGTAAATACAACAGATAAATAAAAATAGAGAGCGTGAATGAGGGAAATGAGGAATACAACCCTAACATGTTAACTTATACCTAAAGGGAGGTCACCGTTATAGATCTTGACCATCGTTCGTGACCATTTTTTATTTGAATTAACTTTTAACGGTTAATGATTATGTCATGATCCATGACACTCACCGCTAGAATTTTCCAAACCTCGACCATAGTCCAAAAGTATGACCCCATCGCCATGACCTTTTTAAATTTTATGGTTGTTATGGAGGATGGTCACAGTTATGCTCCGTGACCATATTGTACACATACTAGTCATGGTCCTCTATAAATGGTCAAGGTTCTGGATGATGACTAATAACGTGACAAACTTGGTGATATTTTCCCTTTAAAAGGGTCACAATTATGACTATGACGAATGTCTAGTATAGATCAATCTAGATGGGCTGACATATTATGTCACCGTTAGCAATTAATTGTGATGGTTTTGGAGTGTCACCAATGTGGCTATGGTTCAAAACTTTGACCACCTTACCGTGACTTTTTATGCCTTTTTAGCGTAGTGATGGTGGGAAAGAGTATATAATCGATTAGTGAGTTATAATATTGTAAGTCATTATCTTATATCCGTAATAATCTACCATAGTTAATTTCTCATTTCGTTCGGTCCGACGTTTTTTTACATTGTGGGTTTTTCCTCATTCGACTTGGTGTTATGTGATTGTCTACCTTATCTATGTATTTATATTATATAACCTAACTTGATAAAATTTGGTGTTATCTAATTGGTAAATATTTGATCACAAAGAACAAGGTTTCCCTTTTGTACCTAATTGGAATTACAAGAAAATATATCTTCTGTCACTATACCCACTCCATTTAAGGTTTCAAGCACACGACACTCTCACAACCCTCGAGGAGTCTATTTACAAAGGAGTTATTGGCCATGATGGATGGGGAATTTATGTAATATTTTATATATAATTGTTTGTGTTTGATTGTTGATATCTTTCACACTACAAGAAAAAAACATTTTTATGGCATTTTTTAAGTGTCATAAAACGCATTTTATGACGCTTTACTTTTCAATAAAAATCGTGATAAGTTTGTGTGTCATAATTGATACCCATAAAAAGTGTCATATTAGGTAACGATTATATATGACTTTTTTTTTCAAAACTGTCATATCTGCTACAAAAAATGGTCACAATATACTGTATAAGATGTCATATTTGATTTAAAAACCGTTATGATAAACACTTTTCAAATATTGAAAAAGGTTATATAAAATATTTCATCACATGAGAGTTTAACAAAAATGGTCATAAATTAAACATATAATAAAAAATAATAATAACCAATATTAATGTCATAGTTAACAAATAAAACTAAACACAAATCAAAATTCATAGAATCATTTATTACACATTTGATGTTACAATTGATACATTATAGATTATATCATTTAGCCAAAAAATACAACACTCCCACCAATATATTTTTTTGTCTCACATCAAACAAAACTACATTAAATCAGATTGAGCCAACACATCAGCCAAATTAAATTTGTTTATCAAAATTAAGTGTTCCCCCGTCGTAATAATCTCCTCATAATTTTAGGCAATAATGCATCCAAGTCATCTCCGCGCTTATGTTTACTATCATGTTGTCTGACAGTGATACACCTTTCACATGCATCTAAGTAGATGCTCATGCATAAGCTCAAAACATCATATATAAATCTCTAGTGCAACGTAAAACACAACATATGAATTTCAGTTTTTCCAAAGTATTAAGTTATGTATAATTTAAGTCGAAAAGATTTTTAATATAAAACAAATAATTGTAAACAATTTTAAGAAAATTGGGCAAAATTTCCCTGTTTATAGGACTATCCACCCTCTTTATGAAATAACAAAAAACTCCAATAACAATATTTAAAAAGACCCATGTGTATGTGTGTGTTGTCTCTATAAACTTTTCAGGTTTCCACTAAAAATCTCGTATTCCAAATTTAAAACCTACCCCATTCATTAAACTATCAACTTTATAAATTACTCAAAGCCAATAATTTCGAAACACAAAGAATCACGTGTTCTTAAAAAATTGATTAAAAAAATTTACCTTCTTATCGAGATTATCAACTTCTAATTCCATTATAATCTCTCTCTAGCTATTTTTTCCCAATGTGTGCGCCTGTTTTTAAACATATGGTAGAATCGAAAGAAAAATCTCCTAAGATCAATTATCTTTAATACAACCAAAAAACAAAACTTAGAAGACAACTTTTTGAACTTTTAGTAAAATATAACTTCTAGGTATGTAATGTCTAATCATACCACTAAATAATTCATGTAATTATTCCTTAACTTGATCCATCTTATCTTGAATGTCATGTGTATGAGATCCCTGAAGAGTTTTTAGTTTCTTGGTCCATGCCTACATAACATACACGAAATTAAATCATAAAAAAATAAATAATTACATAGTATTAAAGATGTCAGTTGCATATCATATAGGCATTATTCAAATGATTTCAGTTTATATTATGAATATTGCATCATTAGAACTTAGAAGGCACCCATGACTTGCTGAAAGTTCATAAATATTATTAGAGTTTAAAATTTAATCATTTCATAAGCCCCATCCATACAACTCATCTTGGATCAGTATGTACTGAACAAAAATGTTGCAATAAAATTATTAATGAAATTTTTAAAACATTGACAACCGTTTGTTTTCATAAATCAACTTAGCTCAAGTAGTGAACTTAAGTTCATCAACATCCTAAACATGGTTAACGAGAAGATCACTAGCTATTTTTCTCACTTTTTTGGGCCATGTCATTGTATACATTAGAGTTTGTCTACGAGGAGGTATCTCATTGACAATATTCTGGATTTCAGGTTCAAAGACGATGTCAAGCATCCGATCAGCCTCATCAAGCCCAAGAAGGGAAACTTGCCCGAAGTCATGTTTTTTCATTTCAAGGATGTCATTGAGCCGACCAGGAGTTGCCACAACAATATCTGCTCCTCGATCAAATTCTTTTAACTGAGATCCATTAGGAGCTCCACCATAAAAGCACTGAAACAAATAATAGAATATTAGATAACGATCCCATAAAAAATAGTTTTAGTTCAGTGAAACCCACTTAGTTATTGAAAATCGATTAGAATTTTATTATTGAATTCGAATTCCATGGAGTTGAAATTCAATGAATTCATATTACTTGGCAAAATTCATTTGTGTTGGTTCCGGTGTGGAATTAATGAGAATTTTTTATCAGAATTCTAAATACTATTGCGTTATAGTGTAGTGTGTTAAACTGTGCACGCAATTGTGTGGGTGGGTGTGGAAAACTATGTGCATTGTGTAAACTGCAAGGTGGGTGGGTGCCTTTTTAATGTGTTGAAATGATTGATGTATTGTGTGTGTGTGTGAAATTATGTCTTCGAAATGTGTGATTTAGCGTGTGAGTGTGAGTCCATGGGCGCATGATTGTAATCAATTCCAACTAAAAAATTTGTAAATATTTACTTTTACTTTGAAATTCTAAGAACTAGAACCACACGACAATTCCAAACTCATTCTTTGCTAACCGAACAATGGAATCAGAATTCAAGACCCCAATTCCAATTCAATAGCTTGGATTCGGGTTGCCAAACACACCCTACAAATAATTTGAAAATATCTGAACCACATCATAGCCAAAATTATTAGAAATTTTTAAAGATAAAATGAATTCCCAGGATAAATCTTCATCTTCTTTGGCGTTGTATTCAACACCATTGCTAATAAAATGCTTCATTTTTATTCGATGTTTTTGTCTTCAATGAATCCCTAAGCAATTTGAAGCTATTGAAAATCAACACTATTTGAGGTTCGCTGAGGCTGATAAAATGTAAAGACTCGACGTGATTGTCACAGAAATGAAATGTTCAAGGACGACATGGAGTTGCAAGTGTGCTTGTCCTTAGTTAATTACCATGTGTGGAGGTTTTTAACTCAGGACGGAGTTAGTTTTGGACAACTAACACAACTCCAGAGATAAACAACAAATTTCGGGCATTACCATGTTTACTAAGCATCCGAGTCCAGCACAACTTGGTTATAACCAGGTCCTTGAAGCCCCAAAGCCTTTAAGCTTTCAGCTTTCAGTTTACATATTCTTCATTTGTGGGTTTCAACTTTTAGTGGTAGAAGTTGTAATTGAGGGGACACCCGGTGTAGGGAGCAGCAGCAATAGAGGCAATGACCATAGAAAATGGCACGAGGGTGATGGAAAGCCTGCTGAGCCGGTTAAGGTTCTTGAGAAAGTGTATGCAGAGTGTCAGAAGACGAGTCACTCTCAAAGGCAGGAAGTGATCTGCGAGAATCCTATCCTTTGTAATCTCGAGTCTAAATAGATCAAAGTCTGGTTTAAGAATCACAGGTGCATTGAGAAACAGAGGAAAGGTGCTATTGAATTTCAGTTAGTGAACGAAAAGTTGGCTGCAATAAATAAATTATTGTTGCTAGAGAACGAATGCCTGTAGAGAGAGTTGTTGTAGCTAGATAGAGATAACGACTACATTCGGCAGCTACTACAAAATGTATCTGTAGCAACTTCTGACACAAACTGTGAGTTTGCAGTTAACCCTACCCAATATTCTTACATAGCCGCTAACAAGTCTACAAGAATCCTCTTGATGACCGAGGAGACCTCGAAACAATTCTTTGTACAAGCTACCAGATGTGCTGTTGACTGGATCTCGATTCCAAGGAATGTTTTCCCTGCGATTCTTCTTCAATTCGTGAACGATCATTCCTCCTGGGCTTATGCTACGTCATTGGAGGCTGGCTCATTTTCATTTCCAGGACTCAACATTACTCATTTTTCTGATATGTCTATAATGATTAACATTTAACTCACATTTTGTACTTGTAAAAAATAGAACCCGGATTTGTTTTTCTATAAGATGGATGTAGTGAGAAGTTGGGAAAACTGAATAAGAACAAAAAAATATTTGTTTTAAAAAAAGTAACTCCCCCAAACCCGGGAAAAATTCCAACTTACCATATAACAATGAAAATTTCAAAGCAAACAAACCACTATTCCCTTATCGACTAATTAAAAGAACCAACGCATTGAGAGCAACTTACATAAAAAATATTCTCATACTCCTCCAAGGCTGCTGCAATGATAGCTTGAGCATTATTAGTAGCAGTCGCAGCGGTAAGAATCTCCTTGCAACACTGCATATCAAATATAAAAAGGGCATAAGACATAAACTACTTCAATTGAAGTTTCCATGTTACATTCAAAGGAAGTGAACAAAGTGTTGGATTAATTCCAATATTTATTGATTTTATTTTTTAGTTGTTAATATTTTATTATATTATTTGTGTTTTATTTTAAACATAGTTTGGGTTTTAATTTAGAAAGTAGAAACATGAGCAAATGGGTGTGAAAGATATGGGGAATGCTCAAAATCCCATATTGTCCCACATTGGAAGAATACTACAAAAGGTAGTGGTATATCAATTAAAGGACAACTAAGATTCTTAGTTGACAAGTCAAATAAGAGGCTATGATCCTACGCATCGCGGTGGTGCTTAAGCACCACCAATCGCGACACGCGTAAGCGCGTAAGCGCGACACGCGGCGCGCGAAAGGGCGATTGGGCGACTTAGGGCGCATTGCGCGCTTTGACGCGCACTTGGCACTATCAAGTTACTCCTCTCTCCGTCCTCTATACTTTGGCATTATCAAGTTACAAATTCAGAGTGTTCTCGGGTTTGATCTAATCTGAACCGTTAGATCGTAGCTGTTCCAAACAGGCACGATCCAACGGTTGCTGAGTCACTCCATGAAGAGTTGTGACTGTTGAAGAACAGTCACAGAAATGGCTATAAAAAGAGTTCCAGACCTCTGTTTTGAACACCGAAAATTGCTAGTTTCTCCTCTCTCCGTCCTCTATACTTTGGCATTATCAAGTTACAAATTCAGAGTGTTCTCGGGTTTGATCAAACAGTACATAGTTTGAATCAAACAACTGTTCATACTGCATTGTATCCTGAAGGCAGGTTCTACTAAACCCATTGTGTACTCGCGGTTCTGGTTCTGTCTCAACCGGATTGGGAGAAATTTTGCCTAAAAGAAAGCGTTCCAAGAACGTGCCTTGCAGAAATTAATTATTATATTTCGTTCTTTCCATAAGAAAACTCCAACAGTTTTAGGCAAAAATTATTTCTTTTATATTCTTATTACTCCACTCAAATGGAAGGAACTGTGGCACAATCTATCCAAGTCATGACTCAAGACTTAATTCGACTCGACCGTTTTGATGGCGGAAATTTCACCCGTTGGCAAGAGAAAGTTATGTTCTTCCTCACATCACTAAAACTTGCATACATTCTAGATGATAACCTTGAACAAATTCCCGAGCCCACACCCGAAGACACCGAAGGAATAAAGCAAAAACGTGTGAAGAGGAAAGAAGACGAATTTATGTGTCGAGGACACATCCTCAATGCTTTGTCTCAAACTGTTTATAGCGCTCATAGAATGATTCCGACGGCAAAGGAATTATGGAAGGCTTTGGAGATAAAGTATCAAAACGAGGAAGCGAGCAATCGTAAGTTTCTAATTTCAAACTATATGAATTTTAGAATGAATAATGATAAATCTGTCGTTGCACAAGCCCATGAACTCCAACAAATTGTTGGTGACCTTAAAGCCGCTGGTATTAATCTGCAAGATGAATTTCAAGTAGGGGTGATTGTTTCAAAACTTCCATCCTCTTGGAATGGCTTTAAGAAGAAAATTAATCATGATGAAAAGACTTATACTGTGGAATCCCTTCTTCGTCACCTTCGTATTGAAGATGATACTCGTATTCGAGAAAAGAAGGATGAACAAAGTGAGGGTCATTCAAAAGCTAATATGGTTGAGGATAAAAAATCCAAGATTACCAAAGACTCAAAATTTAAAGCAAAGAATGATTCCAAATTCAAGAACCAAGGTGCAAATAAGAAAAAGAAGGGAAAATGTTTCTTCTGTGACAAACCGGGCCATTATTCTCGAGAATGTCGTCTTAAAAAGAAGGCATTTAAAGAAAAACAAGGGTCGAAGGAAACCAACAATGTTGAAGATCTTATTGCTACTGTTTGCGAAGCAAATTCAATTGATAATGAAAGTGGATGGTGGCTGGATACCGGCGCAACGGTCCACATATGCAAAGACCGCTCTTCATTCAAAACATATCAAGAAATTGATGGAAAAGAAGTGAAGATGGCAAATAATCTTCGCGCCAATGTAGTTGGAAAAGGCACAGTGGAATTGAAGCTAACTTCTGGAAAGACACTTACTCTAATTGATGTACTTCATGTACCTGATATGTGTAAAAATCTTGTGTCTGGGGACCTTCTCAATAAGAGAGGTTTCAAACTAGTGTATGAGTCTGATAAGTTTGTATTGTCTAAGAATGGCCAATTTATTGGCAAAGGGTACTCTTGTAACGGCATGATTAAAATTAATGTAATCAATGATATTAGTTCTGCTTATATGGTTGAGTCTATTTCTTTATGGCATAGTAGATTAGGTCATGTGAATTATAGAGGTATAAAAAATATGACTAATCTCGGCTTAATCTCGGATTGTAAATTTGATAACCTTTCTAAATGTGAAATTTGTGCTCAATCGAAGATAACTAGAAAGTCGTTCAAATCTGTTGAGAGGAAATCCGAAATGCTTGATCTTATTCATAGTGATGTATGTGATATGAAGAGTAATATGACTCGTGGTGGAAATAAATATTTCTTAACTTTCATTGATGATTACTCTAAGTATGCATATACATATTTACTTAAAAGTAAAGATGAAGTTTTCGAGAAATTCCTAATTTTTAAAGCAGAAGTTGAAACTCAACAAAATCGAAAAATTAAAGTCCTACGATCCGATAGGGGTGGTGAATATTACCCGAGTGAGTTTATACAATTTTGTAACACTCATGGGATAATCCATCAAGTTACGGCGCCATATACGCCACAACAAAATGGAACGGCGGAAAGGAAAAATAGGACTTTAGTTGAAATGATAAATTCAATGTTAATCAGTTCTGGTTTACCTTTGTCAATGTGGGGAGAAGCGGTTTTATCCGCATGTTATATTTTAAATAGAGTTCCATTGAAAAACAAGGATATTACACCATATGAATTATGGTTTAATCGTAAGCCTAATCTTAGACGTCTTAAAGTTTGGGGATGTCTTGCTTATGTAAGAAAACCCGAACCTAAAAGACCTAAACTAGGAAATAGGACTTACAAATGTGTTTTTATTGGATACTCTAGTAACAGTACGACTTATAGATTTTTAAACCTTGAAACTCAAGAAATCATTGAGTCGGTAGATGTGCAATTTTTTGAACATCTAACAAAGTTTAGTACTTTGAATCAAGGTTTAGAAAATAATAATTCGACTGTTGACTCCTCAAATTTAGAAGAAAATTCACAACCTATATCTTCTTCAGAAACAACGAATGACGTTGAACCACGAAGGAGTAAAAGACAAAGAACTGAAAAAACATTTGGGCCTGACTTTGTTATTTATTTAGTTGAAGGGGATTTAAATGAGACTAAGAACAAAACTAAATTTGTTCTTAATGTAGAAGATGAACCGACCACATTTCATGAAGCGGTAACATCTAGGGATGCTGTCTTTTGGAAAGAAGCAATAAATGATGAAATGAACTCAATTTTGTCAAATCAAACTTGGGTTATTTCCGATCTTCCCCCCGGGTCTAAACCTATTGGATGCAAATGGATATTTAAAAGAAAATTAAATCCGGATGGTTCTATAAATAAATTTAAGGCAAGACTAGTTGCTAAAGGCTATAAGCAAAAATATGGAATTGATTACTTTGATACATATGCTCCTGTTGCTCGAATCACTTCCATTAGGATATTAATATCTCTTGCTTCTATTCACAATTTAGTTATTCATCAAATGGATGTTAAAACTGCTTTTTTAAATGGTGATTTAGAAGAAGAGATTTATATGGAACAACCCGAAGGGTTTGTATTGCCTGGCCAAGAAAAGAAAGTGTGTAAATTGGTTAAATCTCTTTATGGCCTTAAACAAGCTCCTATGCAATGGCATGAGAAGTTTAATAATATTGTTATATCCCATGGATATAAAGTTAATGATGCCGACAAATGTATATATAGTAAATTTGAAAATGGTGTTGGTGTTATTATATGCTTATATGTGGATGACATGTTAATATTTGGGTCTAATCTCAAATATGTTGAAGAAACCAAAAGGTTTCTTTCATCAAAATTTGATATGAAAGATCTTGGAGAAGCTGATGTGATTTTAGGAATCAAAATTGTGAGAAAGGATAATTCTTTAGCGTTATCTCAATCTCATTATATAGAAAAAGTTCTTAAAAGATATAATCATTTTGAACTTAAGCCAGCTGCTACACCAGTGGATCCTAGCATCAAATTAATAAAAAATACTGGGCGTGCTATGGACCAACTTAAATATGCTAGTATTATTGGGAGTCTAATGTATGCCATGCATTGCACTAGACCAGACATTGCTTATGCAGTGAGTATATTGTGTAGATTTACAAGTAATCCAGGACAAGAGCACTGGAATGCAATTTCTAGGGTGCTTAGATATCTGAAGAGGACTTTGGATTATGGCTTACATTATGTAGGATATCCATCTGTTTTAGAAGGATATAGTGATTCAAGTTGGAATAATCTTGAATCAAAATCAAAGTCAACTACTGGTTGGATTTTTACGCTAGGAGGAGCAGCTATCTCTTGGGGATCCAAGAAACAAACATGTGTATCAGATTCAACAATGCAATCTGAATTTATAGCCCTAGCAGATGCATGTAAAGAAGCAGAATGGCTTAGAAATGTGTTGTATGATATTCCTTTATGGAAAAAGCCATCACCTTCTATTATGATAAGTTGTGATAACCAAGCCACAATTTATAAAGTTTCGAACAAAACTTACAACGGAAAATCTAGACACATTAGTCTAAGACATCAAATTATAAGAAAATTACTCAAGGAAGGAGTAATTACAGTCGACTATATTAAAACGAACAAGAATTTAGCAGATCCTCTGACTAAAGGTCTTGTAAGAGAGATGATATATATCACCTCAAAAGGAATGGGACTAAGGTCTATTAAATAACACAACTATATTTAATGGGAACCCAACTCATATCTTGAAAATATAGATAGAGTTCAATGTGGTACAAACAAGTTAAATTATAGTTATGGAACACTAGGAATTTATACAAAAAGTTCCATTCCTATACGCCTAGTGTTGGTTTTCTGCATGTTAGAGGATGAAGGTTACTTCTTAATAAATCATATAAGTGTGACTCGCAGAATCACTAAAGTTGATTTACCTATTCGAGTGTCGAAAGTGTGGCCGCTTTCTATGAAATCAAGACCGATCCTAAAGCGCTCGTGAAATCAGGATTAGCACAAGGCCATAAAAGTGCATGCTAGAAGAACACTTATAAACTCAGAAATCGGTATGTGTGATAGTTCCGGCTAGTCTCAAAAGGTCCTTGGTTCAAGATACGTTCACCACAGCACCTTGATGAAGCTTTGAATTATTTTTACTATATGGAAGTTCAAGTCCGAAAGACACTTCTCATTTATGTACTAGATTTTAGCGATAATGCCAAAAGTTATTTATTGTCTTTTTGCTTTGCTCTCTTGTGTATATTGAAATTGGTGGGAGAATGTTGGATTAATTCCAATATTTATTGATTTTATTTTTTAGTTGTTAATATTTTATTATATTATTTATGTTTTATTTTAAACATAGTTTGGGTTTTAATTTAGAAAGTAGAAACATGAGCAAATGGGTGTGAAAGATATGGGGAATGCTCAAAATCCCATATTGTCCCACATTGGAAGAATACTACAAAAGGTAGTGGTATATCAATTAAAGGACAACTAAGATTCTTAGTTGACAAGTCAAATAAGAGGCTATGATCCTACGCATCGCGGTGGTGCTTAAGCACCACCAATCGCGACACGCGTAAGCGCGACACGCGGCGCGCGAAAGGGCGATTGGGCGACTTAGGGCGCATTGCGCGCTTTGACGCGCACTTGGCACTTCGCACGTGCGCATCGTCACTTGGAGCGTGGGAGCCTAAAGTTTTGACGAGGTAAAACAGATCAACGGTTGTGATTAAACGATCCGATCAAAGGGTTTAAAATCCGAAACGGCTTGATCTAAACCGTTAGATGAACTCGTAGCGTTTCGTGTAGGGGATGTCCATTCGCTTACGATGGGACGCCTAATCTGAACCGTTAGATCGTAGCTGTTCCAAACAGGCACGATCCAACGGTTGCTGAGTCACTCCATGAAGAGTTGTGACTGTTGAAGAACAGTCACAGAAATGGCTATAAAAAGAGTTCCAGACCTCTGTTTTGAACACCGAAAATTGCTAGTTTCTCCTCTCTCCGTCCTCTATACTTTGGCATTATCAAGTTACAAATTCAGAGTGTTCTCGGGTTTGATCAAACAGTACATAGTTTGAATCAAACAACTGTTCATACTGCATTGTATCCTGAAGGCAGGTTCTACTAAACCCATTGTGTACTCGCGGTTCTGGTTCTGTCTCAACCGGATTGGGAGAAATTTTGCCTAAATGAAAGCGTTCCAAGAACGTGCCTTGCAGAAATTAATTATTATATTTCGTTCTTTCCATAAGAAAACTCCAACACAAAGAAAATAATTATTCCGATCATTAAGATATTTAATACCAATCTATATAGGCTCTCTTCCAATAAAAAAGTATGAAGTACAAAAGTTCCAAAACTATTCTCTTTAAGTCGATGAAAATATATGTTGGAACTGCTAAGTTACCTTGCCGAGATGAATGAAGATCATATGTTGGAATTATCAAGGGTTGGTAAACCTGTCGATAGTTCACGCATTGTGCGATTTTAATTTCCACGAGAAACTTCGCATTATGTTTCTTTCAGAATCAAAATTAAGAGGGAGGAAGGTTGAAAAAATTAGACACATAAACAGGTTGATTTAGATACCTTTAGCTTGCTTAGCTTGTTCAAAGTTATTGAGATACCCTATCCTCCATAATCCTCACATGTGAGTTCTTGGAGCTAAGGACCTCATCCCCATTTCATTCGTCCAATCAAAGTGCTAATCTTATGCTATGCAGTGATAAGATTAACCTTGCCCTAGAATGCCAACATGTTGTGCTTGGACAAGACTAGAAAGCTCATATGGGGGATATATGGTTGGGTAAATATTTTTCTATCATGCCATCAAAATTTACAATAGCATAAAAAAAATCTTGATTTTTTTTTGTATTTGAAGTCACGTGCACCAAAATTCACCAAACCAAGTCATTTATCCATATAAAAAACTAGTGGAGCACAAATAAATATACACACCATCTAAATTAATTATCAACAAAAAAATAAAAAATAATGAGCTACTACATGTATAATATCTAGATAGACCCACTATGTACGTCATTCAAAAAAATGTCTCCAAAAAAATCATTCATAAATGCATCGGTCCTCCTTTGGCTTTCTCGAAATTGTGCCGACAAAGTGTTCCAAATCATATCATATAAGGCTAAATAAATTCAATGAACTCATGTTGAAGTTCATTGATCTCATGAGTTTGATATGACGACTATCCAGCCAACTCCTTCATATAAACAAGATAAATAAAATAACAATTAGCTTTTATCACATCTAAACAAAAAAGAATGTAAAAAAATATTAAAAAACATGCGACCTTCATTTTATGAATTTTCCAAGAGCTCTCGCATAAACTTCAATACAAAGAAACCACACACAATTTCTCCTCGTTGTTTAGGGCCCTGAAAATAAAGGAGTTAGTATATTAGTCATGTCAAATGTGAATACCTAAATATTAAATTTAATTTATCGAGAAAATACCTTAACTTTCTCCTAGTTTAGTAATGATCCTTTTCCTTTGATTGTAAAAAACGATCTAATTCCACTTCAATAAAAAAATATAATGACATAATTATATCCCAATTATGTATAATGAAATCAATATTTTTATTATAAGCATTTTTTTAGGAAACTACATACGTGTTTATACAGAGCTTAAGGTCCAAGCTTGGTTCCCCATGTAAAGAATCAACCTAAAAAACATTTTTCGAAATAAAGTCGATCACAAGGAAAAGCCAATGATACCTATATTATGAAGAATTATTAGAGAATAGAAATAATATACATACACACATTTATTATGCTAAATTTTTTTTACATATCTACCAAACTTACCCGGTGTTTAATGGAATAACAAATATTTGTTTGTCTGATGCCTTATGTAGAGTTTCTGTTATAACACGTCTAAATCAAGTCACACGAACACAATACCACATGACACGAATTTCTTATCAGAAAAATCTGACACATCACTTACGTATTGTATTCTTGTGTCAAGTCTAAAATTGTCGCTCTTATATAAAAGAGTTCTTATTTACAATTTTGTACTTACCTTATCAAACTCAAGACCAGCCCTGTCTTCTTGGATACTCCATTTTGCTGAGGTGTCTTTCAAACTTTGTGGTGTCTCACAATTCCCTCATTTTTCCAAACTCATTAAACTCTACAAGCCCGAGTAAAATTCCATGAAATTATCAGTTCTCAAGCGCTTTATTTTCTTACCAGTCTACTTATCAATCAAAGCCTTCAACTATTTAAACTTGATAAATACCTCATCCTTTCTCTTCAAAATGAACAACTAAACTTTCCTAGAGAAATCATCAATAAAAAAATATGAGTTTTAAAAACATGAAGAATACTATGGTTATTAGTCATGCCGGTCTTATTAGAAAGGTACTTTTCGTGTTTGTATCCATATCTATCCCAATCATGAGAAAACATGACATTAAGGTCAAGTTTTCCCAATCCTACAGACATTGGGGATTGGGAAGTATGAAAATCCTCGGAAGTAGGAAAATCAATAACATTACCCCAAATTTGATAACGAGTCAATTCATCTCATATGTACACCAAAAGATATTCACCATAAACGTTAATCGCCATTAACAATTAAAATATAAATTACAAAATGTAGACTAAACATAGATAACTCTTTAAAAAGAATAGATGACTCTAAGCATAAGAAAAACACCACTAACACTCTATTTATTTTTTATTATCAATCCAAATTCCCTCACAATCTACACGTGCACACGAATCTTCACTTTCATTAATCAACTCAACGTTTGGCAATCCGTTGGTGGCAACCTGATTTTTAGCACATCCAGTTGCGTAGTCATCATCATAACACCCGTAGTTATAAAATCTTTGTGGAGTCACAAGAACGATTGACCATTTAGGATCAAGTTGGTCTTGAACATAAAAAACCCTATTTGGCTTGAGAAGTTAATATGAATGGCTCATTATTTTGGCCAACTCTACAAAGATCAACAGATTTAAGGCCAAGATCATCTACTTTAATACAATTACCGTTGTCGACCCAATCACACTTGAAAATTGGAATTTTGAAAGTGAAATAATCAAGCATCCATATTTCACTGATCTCACCATAGAAACTAAAATTTGAAACCACGAGATGATTATCCTTTGCACCAGCAACTTGCATTACTGTGGTCGTAATGATAATTCCACTATTTTGGCTAGCTCTTTCAGCATCACGTTCTTTCGTATGGTAACGACAACCATTAATAATATAACCCTGATATTTTATCACGTCTCATTAAGGTCCTCGAGCTATCTAGTTTAAGGTGTATGAAACATTATTGTTGGGGGAGATTTAGCTCCTTTTCAACTTGATTTGTCTTAAATGTTAGTTACAATTTTAATAATATATTAAATCGTCACATATTGATATTAATCATATCCTTTCACGAAGCCAGCCAATAATGGTCTTGTTATGCTCATCTTATAACCATTTTCATCTTTGAACTTTCAAGGATACATTTGCCTCAAGCTCTCCATATGCTCCCTATAAGGGTGTTAATAGAGAAAAATCTTTTAACCATTAAAATAAAATACAATATAGTTCATGATTTGTTACAAAATCAACAAAAAGAGAAATTACTCGATATATGATTGAACATCATATGTGTTTTGCAACACATAATGATGTGCTTGCTCCCATGACAATTCATCCACCTCAATTAATTTACCACCCCCTATTGGTTTGCCATTGTATATCATATCATCTTCATCATATATTGTATTTTTACCTAATGTAACCCCAACGGCATCAAGCCCATGTAAAAATTCGTACAAAATTTAATTGCTTCTTCGGCAATATAGCGTTGGAGGATGCAACCTTATGGATGACTTCGATTATTTACTTATCCCTTTAAGAATTTCATGTTCCTACAAACATTTCAAATAAAACAAATATTAATAATGTTTACTTATAACCTTAAAAAGTAATGACATATTTTTAAGCATGTGCAAACCTTTCAAATGCATACATCTAACGAGCGAAAATTGGACCACATAGTTAAACCTCCCTAATAAAATGTACCATTAGATGCACCACTATATCAAAGAATGCCGGAGGGAAGTACTTTTCCAACAACACAATGTGATCACAATGTCATCTTAAATACTGTTCAACTTCTTCACATCCACTTCTTTTTCACAAAGAGAATTAAAGAAAAAGTACACCCTTATGATTGCAAATCTAACATTCTTTGGTAACACGAATCAAATGTCCACCGAAAGTATTTGTTGCATGAGTATTTTACAATCATGGGACTTGATAACAAACAATTTTAACTCTTCCATCGAAACAAGGTTACTAAAATTTGATGAGTATCCATCGGGAACTTTAAGTCGAAGCAACGTCTCGCATTCCCTTTTCTTCTCCTCTTTAGACAATGTATAATATGCTGGTGGTAAATATGTCCATTTTCCCTTATCTTGCGGTGCCAACTCCCCTCTTAAACCCAATTTTACAAGATCAAGATGACTCTTGACTCCATTTTTGTCTTACCAGGAATATTGAGTAGCGTCCCTATTATGCTGTCACAAACATTCTTCTCAATATGTATAACATCCAAATTGTGTCAAACAAGAAAATATTTCCAATGCCCCAATGTAAAGAATATTGATTTTTTTCTTCTAACATTTGGCTATATTAAGCTCATTCGTATTCTCAGCAGTACGTTTCCTCTTTTGTTTCAATTTATCCTTTCCCTTTGCTATTTGCGCTTCAAAAGGACCCATTTTTTTCCCCAACATTCATTAATGTTTTCAACCTACTCTAGTATTTGCTCTCCGTTCAATGGTTTGGGTTGTTCATGAAACTCTTTCTTACCATTAAAAGCTTTATTTTGTTTTCTAAATGGAGGGTTCTCTGGCAAAAATCTTCTATGTTATGTATATACATTATTATTAGAATCCTTTAATCGAATAAAATATGTTTCTTCACCACAAATTGGACAAGCATAGTTACCCTTTACAGCATAACCACACAAATTACCGTATATAGGGAAATCATTAATGGTCCATAGTAATACCACCTTCAAAGTAAATGATTATTGGAGGTAAGCATCATAAGCCTGTACATCTTCATCCCATAAGGTTTTCAAGTCCTCAATTAATGGTGCCAAGTAAACATCGATATCATTTCCAGGCTATCGCGGACCTGATATCAACATTGTTAACATAAAAAAAATTCTCTTTATACTCAGCGACGACTCAAAGTTATAAGTTTCCAACATGATTGGCCAACAGCTATACTTACTAGTAAGACTATTATGTGGGTTAATTCCACCTGCTAAAAATTCTAGCCGAAGGTTTCTAGCTTCGTTTCCAAACTCCGTCCACTCGTCATCCACCAACTTCCATGTAGGGGAATTCGGGGGGTGACGTAACTTACCATCAACTTGTCTTTCGTTTGCATGCCAAGTCAAGGCCTTTGCAGCTTATACAGATTAAAACCACCTTTTGAACCTAGGAATGGGCATAAAATACCGTAATACTTTTGCAGTCACTCCCATCTTCACCTCCGTTGTATTTTTTTTCAACTTATACCTTGGTGTTCCACTAGTAGGGCATTCAATTGAATATTTGTACTCTTTTATATAGAGTATGCAATCATTAGGGCATGCATGTATTTTTACATACAACATCCCAAACACGGACAACATTTGTATGGCCTTTTTCGTAGATAAAGGCAATTCATTATCTTCTGGGAGCAATTGGGAAAATAATTGAAGCATGTTCAAAAAGCTCGTATCAGTCCACCCACTATTTCTTTCAAATTGTGTAGACTCACCAGTGCAGACGTCCTCGTAAAATTTTTACACACTTTGTAAAATGGCGTTTTGGCATCCTCTAGCAACTTCTCAAATGATTTAGGCTCCCCCCATAAATTCTTTATTTACGGTCTCAAACATCTCCGCCATATCATCAACATCTTCTGGATTTTTGACCAAATTATCGTGATGGTTGGGGTCACCCATGTTGACATGTGAGAAAGTTGAATTAGGAGCAAGTTCCCCATGCCACATACATATACGATAACTTTGATCAATACCATTCACGTATAAATTACCTTTAATATCTTTTAAACTCCATTTAAATCAATTTCCACATGATGTACATGGACACCGTACAACTTCACTATTTACAACATTCCTCTCTGCAACTTTAAGAAAATATTCAACCCCTTGCAAGTACTCGTTTGATAATCTATGCATAGATATCCACGACTTGTCTGTTCCCATTTCTCAAATTGTACCTATATTAAGATTGTAAATATTAGTTGTACAAATGTGATTTTCATATAAAATAACACAATCCTCAAATCATATTAATTTTTCATTTTCTAATTCGTAAAGTATGCATGTGTTTTATACGATTCATCTTAGTTAAAGTCATAAATAGTATTATAAATGATGTAATACTAACACCACCGACACACATGAACTTTATTACCAAAGATAAATGACATAATGGATGCATTTTAACTCGAACTTTCGAGGTGCATAATCATATATACACACAAAAATAAGTAAGAATTTTTGCTCAAAACATTCAAAATCAAACAAAAGGAAATTCCAAGGTGAAATTCTTTTACACGATAACACGTTTTACTAAAAAACTCGATAATGTTTAGACAACCCTATTACGACACGACAGTTGACACAATTCATTAATTAAGCTTGTTTCATATTTATTACTACTAAAAATA
Source organism: Sambucus nigra (assembly GCA_949130495.1). NCBI lineage: Eukaryota > Viridiplantae > Streptophyta > Magnoliopsida > Dipsacales > Adoxaceae > Sambucus > Sambucus nigra. Next base: position 126,853,183 of record OX422211.1, on the reverse strand, counting down.
CACAACCCGATTATTATCCCTAATGCCTAATAACATCGAATGGTCGTCGTATGTGAGGTAATTAAGATCACTGCCATGAATTTTAATACTAAGATCAACGAAAAAATTCTTTTATCCCGGGTTAAAGTGGAAAGTATTGATTTCATGGGTCAATGAGACAAAAAATTGTAAACTTGTAAGTTCACTACCACATTTTATGACTAATCAAATACAATGAAAAAATAATTAAACCCTTGCAGCAGTCTTGTGGATGAATATTTGTTAATAATTGACGACAAGAACATAAATAGAATAACAATAAGTTAATGAAAGCTTAAATAAATAACGAGAAGATTTGAAACCTGGAGAATTTATTGGAAGCTTCAAATCATGATGAGCGAAATAAAAAATGTCTTTAATCCACCATAAACCGTTTGTAATTCAAAAAAAATATTAAGAAATATAAATGTCTTCAGAGAAAGAAAAACAAAATGTTTGTTGACTAATATTATTTGTCGATTAATATTTCATATACCGATTCAGATTCAGAATGAACTACAATCAACTGTCAACAATATCATAGAAGACGAATATTTCAAGATCCAATTCATTACCTTCTAAACCTAAACTCAAATCAATCAAAATCTTTAAAAACACACAAATCACTGTACGAATAAAAAATTGCTTAATTAATATGTCATAACGGACCATCCAAGATGGAACCATTGAATGGGTTCTATAATCGATCTATCAAAAATCCACTTGTTACAATATAATTTTCCTGATAAACACTAATTGGCCAATCAGAACACAATACTAGTAACAAAAAATGGCAACATTTCATTGAGAAGACACTATAGCTTAGTAATTAATATGCCGCTAGGGTTCATTTCATTTCATTTTCACTTCACACACACACCACCCTTATCATTCACCCCTACTAGGGTCACATTTCCATTCACACACATGTTATCATTCATTAATGATAAATACTCGAAGTGTATAAGTACACTAATCTTACTTATTGAGAACAAAACTCACTTCTTTGATTCCTTTCGTTCTAGAGTCTTATTGCTTTCACCATCCCATACAATTCACATTAGTACTCTTCCAATTAATATTGAAAACATGCAATTATGATCAACATGACATCATCAATGCTCTTCCCCAAATTCAATACTAATTTTATCATTGAAATTCTATTATACGAACAATGGGCCTATTTACAATCATTAAAATGATCCCATCACATTAAATTCAAACTCATCTAACCTTAATTGGATTTCATTAAAATTTCATTTTATAAATCTTATTTATTTCTATATCTGTACAAAGTTTTGGGGAAAAAGAGAAAAGAAAAAAAGAAAAAAAATTAAAAATTAAGCCTTCTTGGCTACTGCAGTTTCTCACAAGAATGGCTGAATTCAACAAAAATTCTTCATTTTCTCATCTTTCCCCTCTTCAACCAACACCTAACCATTTCACCAATACATACATATAAATTTCAACATAATTAAGTCCATATGTAATCTCAAGATTACTTTGGAAATCAAAATTTGTATAAAACTCATCAATACCTAATATTTTTTTAAATATAATAAGTTTTAATATGTATTATGGAGTTGGTTGTCTAGTTTAGAATGAATACGATTTCAAAGGAAGAAGAAATGGAAGACTTCTTGATTATGTTTAAATACATATACGTACAGGTTGGCAACTTGAGAGTGGAGAGGAGAAAACATACTAGATAGTGGAGAAATCGCCCAACTTGAGAGAGAATGGAGAGGAGACGTGAGGAAAGGAGGTGAGAGGATGTAACAACCCGTACTTTTGGGAATAATTAAATTTCATAAATGGGTGTAAAGTGAGAATTTGAGGTATTTCTCTGAATAATAATTTTTGGAATTTTTGAAGGTTGGATGATTTCAGAGGTGTGTTTCATTTACTTTTGGGACTAAGTAAATAAGTTGGATTATTTAATTACATGCCGCAGTGGGTAGAGTGACAAAGGATAATATTTTAATTGGAAAACCTATATTGAGATAAGTCGGGTTTAATTAGTGGGTTGCGGTCAAGTGCCTCAGATGGAAATTCCAATTGCGCGGTTGGTCTCAGAATGGCCGAGATAGTTATAATAGAGTATCCGGGGGTATGGTTTAGGCTCTGAGAATTTTTGGGATTAAAAGGAACTCGTAATTGAGTAAAAGAGTCATTTTTGGGTTTAAAGGGATAAACCGTTAATTTCTACCTATATAAGGAGGGAGTGTGGAAGAGAAGAGAGAAAAGAAAGAGGAGAGGAGAGGAGAGGAGGAGAGAAAAGAGGAAGAAAAGGGAGGTTCCGGCCAAACTCCATGGGATTCGACTCGGGATCGTCGAATTTTATCCACGAGGGAAGTGTTTATTTGCTTATTTTGTTTAAAGCATAAATCTCATATCGTAGTTGGTAGTGTAAAACCACAAAGGTTTTCGGGATGGGTTTTTGTGAACCAAAATGGGTTTTCAAAAAAGTTTAACGGATTAACCACGAAAAATATCCCAATTGGAAAACTTAGGATTTAGTTAATAATTGTTGTTGGAAATGGGTTCTATGATGTTTAAAACCCTTATTGTTTGTGTATAGGTAGTTGATTGAGGTTGGGAGACGTTAGGTGAGGAGACACAAGCTTGCGAGAAGCTTTAATGGCCGAAACAGCTTCTCGGAGAATAAGCTATCCGAAGCGATCGATCGATCGAGGATAAAGGATTGATCGATCGATCGACCGTTCAGGATTTTTGGCAATTTTTGCGTAGGCTTAATTATATGGGAAATTATGATTTAGTTGTTCCTAGTTTAATTATTTGAGGATATAAGTATTTATTTAGTAATGTATCACTAGCCATTTGGGGGAAACTTATGGGGGCTAGGAGGGTGCTAAAATTGTGTGGCATTAAGGTATATTTTCGAGGAAAATAAATAAATTGAGGGATTAGACAATTGGGATTTCCAAAAAAATAAGAGGGGACGTTTAAATAATTATTGGAGTGAAATGTATACCTTGGATTAATTGAGTAAAATCCAAGAATTATTTAATTATTTATGTTCGGAGTGAGTTACACCCAAGGGAGTATTTTAGCGAGTGATCATAGCTGAATAGTTGTGCGAGTATGAAAGAGGAAGTGTATATAGAATTAGTGAGTAACTCCTACGAGGTGACTAGAATGGAATTTGGGTTACAGGTTAAAGATAAGTTGAGGGTATACTTATTATACGATTATGTATCGGGATATTTGGAGAATATATAAATCCTTAACAGAGATGAACGTGTGAGATATATTTAAGTAGGAAAATACTTACCTTTATGAGATTGACAATTATAGCCAGGTATACACTTGAGGAGTGATGATTGTATATCTATATATGTATATATATACGATGTGATTGTAGTATATATTACATACGATATGAGTACATATATATCTATGTGTGATTGATGTATGTGTATCTTAGAGGCTGATTCCACGGGCTTTCCTTTGGTATAGGGTTGGAACAACCAGATTATATATTTCTCTAGTGCGATCCAAGGAGGTTGCGCAATGTGGGTGAATCCCCAGGCTTGAGGAGTAGGGAGAGTATAGTCCCCAGGTCATATCGTCCCTCATTCGAGTGCGATGTGTGTAACTCCACTTGCAGGGGGAACATGATCGCCTCCACCATTGTGTGTTTTTACCATGACTATTGAGAGAGTCTGGCTTGGTACCGTGGTACAATGAGTAAACTCGGAGTTTGATCGGCACTATGAGACCGCATCCTCGAGTTATAGCTCATTGGGATGTTTTGAGCCAGCCTAATAGGTTATTAGTAATTGAATTCGTTTTCGACAGTGATCTAAGAATGATCCATATGAGACTCCTATTTTAATTTGGTACAAGAGTGATCGCCCGGTATTTTATTAGGCAAGGTGTCATAGATGGTATCAGAGCATTAGGGTCTAGCGTCCTTAGGAATTTGTGCGAACGTACTACGCTTTCAAAATGTCCTTAGGTGAGGAGACACAAGCTTAGGAGAAGCTTTAATGGCCGAAATAGCTTCTCGGAGAAGAAGCTGTCCGAAGTGATCGATTGATAGAGGGTAAAGGATCGATCGATCGAACGTCGATTGATCGAGGGCCAAGGGTCGATTTATCGACCCTTCAAGATTTTTGGCAATTTTTCCCTAGGGTTAATTATATGGGAATTTCCGATTTAGTTGTTCCTAGTTTAATTATTTGAGGAGATAAGTATTTATTTACTAATGTATCACTAGACATTTGGGGGAAACTTATGGGGGCTAGGAGGGTGCTAAAATTGTGTGGCACTAAGGTATATTTTTGAGGAAAATAAATAAATTGAGGGATTAGACAATTGGGATTTCTCAAAAAATAAGAGGGGGAATTTAAATAATTATTGAGTAAAATCCAAGACTTATTTAATTATCGATTTTCGTAGTGAGTGACACCCAAGGGAGTATTTTAGCGAGCGATCATAGCTGAATAGTTGTGTGAGTAGGAAAGAGGAAGTGTATATGGAATTAGTGAGCAACTCCTACGAGGTGAGTAGGATGGAATTTGGGTTATAGGTTAAAGATAAGTTGAGGGTATACTTATTATACGGTTATGTATCGGGATATTTGGAAAATATATAAATCCCTAACAACGATGAAGGTGTGAGATATATTTAAGTTGGAAAATACTTAAATACCTTTATGATATTGGCAATTATAGCCAGGTATGTATATATATATATATATATATATATATATATATATATATATATATATATATATATATATATTATAGTAGTATATATTACATACGATATGAGTACATATATATCTATGTGTGATTGATGTATGTGTATCTTAGAGGCTGATTCCACGAGCTTTCCTTTGGTATAGGGTTGGCATAGCCAGATTATATATTTCTCTAGTGCGATACAGGGAGGTTACGCGATGTGGGTGAATCCCCTGGCTTGAGGAACAGAGAGAGTATAGTCCCCAGGTCATATCGTCCCGCGTTCGAGTGCGATGTGTGTAACTCCACTTGCATGGGGAACATGACCGACTCCACCGTTGTGTGTTTTTACCATGACCATTGAGAGAGTTTGGCTTGGTACCGTGGTACAGTGAGTAAACTCGACGTTGGATCGGCACTATGAGACCGCATCCTCGAGTTATAGCTTGTTGGGATGGTTATTGTACTTGTGTGTTTAGTACACTACTTGTGTATGAGAGGAAGAATATATGTATGTATCTCTTCTAGAGTATAGAGGTAATATGAATAAAGAGTAAATCTCAGTTCGGGAGATTCTATCCGGATGTGTATTATAAAAATGAAAATAGAGTAAATCTTAGTCCGGGAGATTTTATCCGGATGTATATTGTAAGGTGTATATGAGAGTGAGTATGATATGTATATTATTATATAAGTATGTTTATATATTCGTTTTGTACTAAGGGACTAATGGATCTTAACCATTGACACTGCCAAGTAGTAGTGTATCGGGGGGTTCCTTGTTTGAATTTCACTTCGCGAGACACCCCACGCACGAACACAGTGCAGTGTTAAGAATGGAGATAAGTTTTGCCCTTAGTACTCAGGTTGTCGAGGTTTCTAGCAAACGGGTGAATTAGATAAGTTAGGCGGGGTAGCTTAACTAAGATGTTTTAAACAAATGCGTTAGGTGTGCACTATTAGAAGAGGGGTGAGGGGTATCTCATAGGAGTGCGATAGTAATTTAAATATGGGACAAAACCTATTTTTTTTATAAGCATTTATGCACTTGCAAAATATGTTTACAAATCGGACTCTGACCCGTTTTCCTATTTTCTCTTCCTTGCTATATATTATATATATATAGGTGTCCAGACACAGGGACGCCTGGATGATGATTCCTTTGAGTCAGACATCTGCTGCAGCAGTTGTGGATGTATGCAGGTTCACTGTAGACGCTTCTATCCTTGTAATATAGATAGGAGGTATTGTATAAACATTCGGGTTAACAACCCACTTGTATTTATTTATTCTTTTACCTCCTTTGAGTGCGGAATTTATTCTGATTGTATTATTATTGAACCGAGTGTTCGATTATTTTATTTCTTTTCAGTTTCATTTATTCAAAATGTGTGAATGTTTCAATTGAATATCGTTTAAATAGATTAGTTAAGTAAAATTCTGACGCTAGCCTAATAGGTTATTAGTAGTTGAATTGGTTTTCGACAGTGATGCTAAGAATGATCAATATGCGACTCCTAATTTAATTTGGTACATGAGTTATCGCCCGATATTTTATTAGGCGAGGTGTCACAGAGGAGTCGTGAGGATAAGGGCCGTGAGGATAAACGAGCTAGCGCGCGGGCAAAACCAAATTTTGGAGGCTGCCGCGAGGGTAGCCCCCCCCCCCCCCCCCCCAAGATTTTTTTTAAAAAAGGTCATAATATGTATTTAGGTAAAAACCTTTTCCTAAAATGTCATAATATGTATAACTATATATGATTTTGATTTTTAGAGTGTCATTAAAAAAAGACTAATATGTATAAAATGACGTTTTATATTATAAATGTCATATTAATAGTAGCATTAACCTTTAAATGACATTTTTGTAATAAATGTCATTAAATTATTTTTTCGAGTGTCATAAAAATGTGTTTTTCTTGTAGTGTCATATGAAATTTAATGTTTTATAATTTTGTGAGATTATTATTATTTTAATTAGGAACCAAAATCTATGGACGACACATAATTATTTAAGAGACAAGCCTATATTAGGATTTTTCTGGAAAATGATTTTTTATTCTTTTTAAAATTTATTTATAGTTAGTTAATCAACTAAAGAAATAAATTACTTACACTCTTAAGATTTTATTTTAATTAAAATTTATTTTATTTTTGGACAATTAAAAGACAGAGATTGGATAGTTTAATTTGTACCAGTAATTGGAAAATTACTAGTTCAGGGGCTTAGAATTGAATGTATATTTGTTAAAAATATCCTCATGTTAAAAACATTAATTTGGAGAGGGGTTTCAACATAATCCCATGGTCTACATCGGTGTTTTAAGAATATATCATGAATAATTTCCCGCATCATCTTTGTATATCCTCCCTAAAGGAGGGGATAAATCACAAGATTAAGTGTTCTTAAAACTCTTAAGTGATAATTGCTTGAATTTGAATGTGAGTGAGTCCAGTCCCTCCAACGCGAAAATTCTAAACGAGCAGATTAAATTTCCAAAAATAAACTAATGGTATACATTTTAACATTATTAACGATATCTTCCCCGAATGAGTCACCGTTATTATTTATGTGATCAAAAGACATCATTTGTTTGATTAAATTGGGGAGAAATTTCCTCGTCTATCCAAGCAATATAATTGAAAGATAAAAGATATTTCTAGTTCAAGATGGGGTGATTTAATTTCCCAATGAATAATCTCACTTCACTACTGAACAAGGCTTCTTGACGGGATTAGTTCTAATTGGCAGTAGAGGCAAGCCGAATTATAATTTAACCAAAAGTTAATTATGACATACATAATTTCAATTTAACTGTTTCAATGATGAGTCTAATATATCGAAAATGGACACAACGTTCACCTACTTGTATTTGTATTTAGGTAGAAGGTCTTGATTAGAATAAATTTCAAAGAATAAAAAAGTAAACTTATTTAACCGTTATTCGCATCATTGTTCTAAAATAGTGATGCACTTAATTCCACTAGTTAGCTTTGTCATTCCTTCTTAGTGGAGGGAGTTGATAAAGATATTTAAATTTATTTATAATTATATTAAAAATGAGTTTTACATATGTTCAAGGAAGTTTTATATGTTCAAGCTTAATTTTTTTAAAATGGATCGATGGAAATTTTCAACACTAGTTTTTGATGATGATGCTTAAGTAAGAATCATGTTCATAAAATGATTTTTATCTTTGGGTGGACAAGGAATTCTTTGTATTAGAAATAAATGATGGAAACCTGAATCCATCTTGTAATCCATTAGTTAGCATCATTGTAAGCTGTATAGTCCTAGTTATTGAGCATCACTGGACTTGTTCCTCAAAAGGGAGATAAAAGGAGAGGTCTAAGTCTCAAGTGAAACAATAAGGGGCTGATAAAGTTCATTTTCTTGAGAAGTTGTGAAAAATTAAAAAGGAAAGTGCTTTGACTACAAGTACTAAAAATAACAATCATAAAGTGTCTTTTTTTATATCACTATAAAGAAAACGGACAAGGTAGTGGCTTTTTATCTTTAGAGTAAACGCATGCTTTATGGTTCGATCTATAAGTAGCTAGTGTATAAATAGGGGAACCATAAATCAGGTTTGCAACCTTGTAGAGGTTCCAGGTAACTGGTAAGTTACTTAAAAGTGGGTTGTTACTAATAATAAGCAATAATAATAAGGCAATGACACTAGTAATAGGGTATCAATTTTTGATCTGGTGGAGACAAAAACATATTATTGAACTTTTTTATGTGCCGAGTTTAATAAGAAAAGTTTCTATTGATTTGTAAATTGGTTTTGAACACACATTCGATTGTTTTAAGAAACTTTTAATCAAAATTGGGAAATATTTATATTTTCTGGTACATTGGAATTTTTTTTTATGCATTATAAGGATTGTCTCACCAACACTTATAAACACTAAAATGAATAATATTAACGACCCACCATTAAAGATAAATTTTCCTTATTATATGAACAAATTATTTTTGGAACATACACTTACTTTATTTTATTATAAAGGGAATTCAACTACTGTTTAAAATGGATAATGGTGTTCATTGGAACTGGAGACACTTATAGTCCATGAATCCTCGTTACAAGGTAAATTGACAAAGTGGCCATTCATAACCAAAAGATAAAGAAATCAAAATTTATTGGAAAATAGTTCCTTTTGATCTATGTGGTCCTATGATTATCTAGTCAAGAGAAGTAATGAGAAATTTATTGATTTCTTTTACAACTCCTCAAGGTATAGGTATATGTTTACCTTGTGCACATAAACTCAAAATCCTTTGATTAATTCAAAGTTTACAAGTATAAGGTGTAGACGAATCCAAACCCTAGAATCTAATCGTTTGATTACTTATTCTAGATATGATAAGGTCCATGGTTAGCTATTTGGGACAATAACATTATTTTTAGGATTATTAATTAGGAGATGGATATATACATTCTTAATTTAGTTCCATCAAATTATGTATCCTAAACTCCTATAAAACTGTGGAATGGATGGAAACCCATTATATGAATTATTCAGATTTTAATTGTGGGGAACTTATGATGCAGAAGGAGCTAGGGTGGTTGCAATCAATGACATAATCATGCCTATTTATTGGTTATGCCATATCTTAAAAAGGTATTTTCTTTGATATTCCTAAGCACAATAAGGTCATTGATGGCATCAATATGCAGTTCTTGAAAGATGATTATGATAAACCACGAGCCTAAGAGTAAGTTGGGAAACAGGATTGACATTTTGAGAGGGAATTTTTTTTATCCCTAAGATATTTTATTAATTATGAATTAAAAAGAAAACAAGAAATAGGTTTGAATCATAAACCTATGGATTAAGAAATAATACTATAGGGAATCTGGCTGTGATTTGTATAAGGAGAAATTGGTTGGAGAAGAGGAAGATACTGATGACCTCCAAGGTATCCAAAAACCTCGGTATAATTCTCCAAACATCTTGAACCTTCTAGTTTATGATCCACAAAAAGTAAGAATTGTGTTTGGGAACTATTGGAAATGAACACATGCGTGAAATATGAGAGAAATAACATTCTCTCTCATCATCCCATCACAAAAATATGAATATTTTTCTCTCTCTATCTTTAACCATTTATAATGGATAATTAACATAAAGCCCTAGATTATACATCTAAAATAGGTATAAGTCATGGTCTTAACCATAACTGGACTTCCTGATAGTTTCGGGCTGACTACCTAGGTTTTGAACTATGCTTAGTACCAAAGAAAAATAATTTAGTTGACTTCACAATAAATACTCAAAATGCTAATTACAATTATCGTATTTATTTCCTTCGTTTATTTAATTGCGATTAATTCCCCCAAACAATCACGATTGCGCTCCAATTTAATTATCTCTAAATCTTTCAGAATCAAGAGGTCTTATTTTAAAGGTAATTGTGGTACATAATATGATTCCCCACGTTAATTTTCCAATACCCGCTTTGTCAAATCATTTTTTAGCTAATCGATTTCAACTTACATCTAATCAATTCTTTTATTCTTGGACTTAACTTATTTTTTAGTCCATCGGATTATAAAATAATCCTCCATTGGGTTTTATTAGTGGAAACAAAACATATAAGGCTATCAAGGGGGTATCGTAATACAAGATATCTTTTGGACACAAATTCTTCCAAATTAAGATCCCAAACCTTCTTACACAACGATTTACCCATTTTAATGATCTATTTCCCAAATATAAAATTGAATCTCACCCATAACAAAAAAAAATAATTGTGAAAGAATTTCGATATTCAAAATTCTCGGGATTCAGAATCTATGAATCTTTTGCGAATGGTGTGAGGTGACCTAAGTCTAATTAAGACAAACCTTGTACTTAAATATCATAACTGGTCCTCTTCATTACATTCCCTGATGTACCGATTGCAATCCACTTTTGAACTATTGCATAAGTTTTCAAACCACTAGACAAGTTTTCATAGTTGGAGATAAACAACTAGGATTGTACACAAGCATAACGATAGGATGTCAACTACATATATAACTTGTTAAAATATTCAATTGAACTATAACCAGAATTCTAATATCCTGTGAATAAAATGGACCCAACTCACCAGACATCCTGTTCAATACAATTGAACAACATTATATATATATGATATATTTAATCATAAACACAAGGCATTATCATAACCATGGTTCCATTTTCAATATTAACTCACACGTCTTTACTTAAAAGTAAACAACATACATTGTTTTAAGAATAAAACCCCATTGAAATTTAATACATTTGTATATAGTTTATATTGGCTATCTTCTGGGTTAAAACATTTGAGACTTTTAAGACATACAGACTTGGTCCGTTTGATTAGTGTGTGGTATTGTGTCTAGATTGAATCTTTGAAGATTGAAGACCTTGCACCCCGCTCTTTAAAGACTTCTGTTTCCATTATTTCACATCATATTAAAGACTATATCCTTTTGGTTAACTTCGTTAATTTTCTTTGTCTAATCACATATGTTCACAAAAGATTAGTTTTAAATGTGTGAGGATTGTAATTTTGATAGAACAAGTGTAAAAATATGTCTTATAGCCTTTGGAAAATGTTTTTGACAGTTTTTTTTTTAACTTTTGAACAAATTTAAGGCATTTTTTTAATACATAGAGCCTTAATTAGTAACATGACTTCATATTAAGCCCTTACGTATGGTGTCATTTGCACGTCACCACTTTGTACCCTAGCCCATGGCCTCAGCCTTGGTTCCATACCACCCGAAATTGTGTAGACGATGTTGTAAGATTTGAAAATTTGTTATTAATTGTCCATTTTCCCTCTCATTTTTAAATATCTGAATTTTGGATAAGTGCAATACGTGTATGAGAGAACTTCGAAAGTTAAGAGCTCTTATGCTTCAATCCTAAACTCATTTTCAGTAGTTCCTTAGAAACTTAAAAAAAACACAGATCTAATATTTGAACCTAATGTTTTGTGAGAAATATTTGACTGCTTAGATTAGATCTTCATTAGCCAATGATATAGTCATTAATCTATATCTGATTCACCATGACCTACTACCCTGTTATTTAAAATCGGAGGAATTGCAATTTATTGAAGAAATTGAAGTGTGGCATGACTTAAATGAATACAATGGACTTCTTCCGTTATGATGTGGAGCTTGCAGCAGGTTCTCATTGACTCCCGAGGAATGTTGAAAGGTTCAAAGGTAACTAAATGATAGAAATTTGGTGAGATGTACGTTCTTGTATTTGTAAATTTTTTTTTTCAAGTTGAAATGAGAATTAGAGTGAGTCGATTTTTTTTACCCCTAGGTAGGTGGGTTTTCCTTATAAACCTTGTCTGTTGTTTATTTATGGTTGATTCTTCAGCTCAGAAATACATTTGATCACAAACTTCACCTTAATTGAATTTCAATTAAGTAATTTTGGATAAAGTGGAATCCAGAGTGTTAGAATATAATTCCACATCAAGGTTTTCTTGATTTATTGTTGAGTGTATTTAACAAAAAAATTGATTGGTGTTTTTTTGACTAAATTGATCTTAAGAGATTTAAAATTGGAACAAATTTTGTGAAATTGAAAATTTTACTACATTAATTTTTCAAACCTGTTCCTCCCTCTAAGTTTGGTGTAGGTTGTTTATACACACTTTTTCAATTGGTATGAAAACTAAGTTGATCATTTAGGATAAACAACCCGAGTTTGATCCTTACTTTGTGTGTATACTTTCTTATTTGTATGTTTTAATGGATATTTTGAAATTGTATACTTTTGATGTGAGTTTGGATAATTTGGATTCATCTCAAAGTGCTTCACTTTCCTAGAACACATCACATGCGTTTAGTGAATACAATTTTGATATTGGACATAATGAAAATCATATGAGTGACGATGAAGAGATGAGTGAACTTAATTACGGTTATAACAAGTTATTTCATTAAAGAAATTGAACATCAAAATGAGAAACAAGATCAAAGTGTTTGAATAGGCGAGTAGATGATAAAAGAAAAGGATGAAATTATTACACAACTAAAGTGTGAGTTGAAACGTGACAATAATCAAAATTCTTCTTTTGAAAAAGAAAAAAAATGAAGTTTCCATGAAATGAAATGTGAGCTGTAAAATGAACGCAAAATGTTTGAACTCAAATAATGATAGTATAAAGAAAGTTGTTTCTCTTAAGAATGAGTTGGATAATTCTTTAAAGGTGAAACTTATTTAGAGGATATATACGAAAAAATGGACAAAATTCTTTTAAAAAAATCTACGATTGCTACTAGTATTAAATGGATTGAATTTAGTTATTTCGATCATCCCAATTGCTGAACAATGATAGTTGTGTGTGAAAAGAAAGATGATACTCAAAATAGTTATACTAATATTGAAAAAGCAAAGGTGATCTCAAAAGGAAAAGAACTTGAGGCGAAGGACAAATGTTAAGGTTGATAAATTTGTGATGAATCGAAATGCCAATCAACCTAAATTTGGACAAAAGACTAAAAAGCATGGAAATGAAAGTAATTTAAAAAAAAACAAGGTACTCACATTAGACATCATTCAAGTCATTCCAAAAGCGAAATAATTTTTCAAAATCTAAGAGGGACATATTTTGTAATAAGGAACATTTGTTTTCTCTAAAACCATTTAAAGTAAACAAGTGCTCCTACCACTTTATGGGTTAGTAATTTTCATATACTAAATTCTCATGAAGAAATGATTTTCAAGGAAAGAATAAAAAGATTAAAAGTGAATTAGAAACACTTCAAAAAGAAGTGAATGCTTTTAATAATGCTAAACTGAAACCAAAATTGATTTCAATTGAGAACCATAATTGTCATTGTGGCATTTAAATCTTAAAATTCATTGAATTGGTATTTCGATAAGCCGTTCTTTAGCCACATGACATGAGTGAAATATTTCTTTTCTACTCTTGATGACTATTATAGTGGAATGGTCACTTTTGGTAACAAGGAAAAGTCATGCTTGAGTAGTAGAGGAACGATGAAGGTCACCGAGATTACAAAATTTCACAATGTCTTGCATGTGGACAAACTTGCCTATATTATCATTAGCATAAGTTAATTGTGAGATAATGGATGTCATGTGAGTTTTTTTAAATGAGAGTGTTTGGTTAGGAAGGAAGAAAGAAGCAATTTGTTGAGAGGTGTAAGATAGAGTGAAAATTTCAATATTTTGGTGAGTGAATCTAGTGTGATGGGTCAAAATGAAAGTAAAATCAATGGACTTATGGAATCAACGATTAAGGACATAATTCTATGTATTAGGAGAGTTTTTTTGAAGAAATAGAAAGTGATAGGTTTACATAGGTTAGGGAAACTGGAGAGTAAGATTTATGAAACTTGTCAAAAGGGAAAATAAATAATGAATATCATAAAAAATAAAATGGGATTAGTACCTCTAGGCCTCTAGAGATAGTACACAATGATCTGATGGCCCCTTTCAAAATCGATAGCATTGATGGAAAACTTATTGCTTTGTGATGGTAGATTACTATTGTAGATTTACCATTGTTAGCTTTACGAGAGAGAAGAGTGATTCATTTGAAATAATTATGTCGGTGTGCATGAAAATCCAAAACGATCAATCGTTACCTATTGTGGGAATGATATTTGATCATGTCAGTATGTATAAAGACTTGTACATGGAGAAGTATTATGATGAAATTAGAATTGCTCATGAGTTTTTGGCTGTCACAACTCCACAAAAAATAGAGCTATTGAAAGAAAGAATAGTGCATTACAAAAAATCGTAAGATGTATGCTTGAGGTCAAGAACATGCCTATGAGATTTTAAGTCGAGGCAATGAAAACAACTTGTCACACTCCGAATATGATATTCTTGAGTCTCTTCACTAAAAAAACATCATATAAAATTTGGAAATGTAAAAATACCACTATCAAATACTTATAAGTGTTTGGTAACAATTACAACATCTTGAGACATCATGGTTACTTAAATAATTTGATTCTAGAAGTGAAGATGAAATTTTTTCCTTGGTTATTCCCAAAATGTGTCTTATGATGAGGAATGTGTGTGAGAGAGGATTTTTGACTTGGGTTAAACGTGAACACACTCCTTCTAAAATAATTGGAAATATTGAGAGTGGTGTTAAAAGACGAAATCAACTTTTAAATGAACTCAATGTTCATTGTTTCACATCCAAAATTGAACCAGAAAAACAAAAAATAGGCTTTGTTAGATTATAATTTGATAGGGGAAATGAAAAAGAAAAAAAATCAACTTGAGGGATTGAAAGTTTGGGTATTACTACCACGTCCTAAAAATTTTAACATCATTGGTACAAAGTAGGTATATAAGAACAAATTGGATGAGCACAAGATAATCGAGGGAAATAAGGCATGTCTTTTATATGAGGTTATTTTTAAATTGAAGGAATTGATTTTGATGAAACATTTTCACTGGTTACAATATAAGAGAGCATGAGACTTTTACTCGCCATTGCATGCTTTTTAAATTTTAAACCTTTTAAGATGGATGTAAAAAGTGTTTTTATAAATGGTGTTTTTAATGAAGAAGTATATGTGGAGAAACAAAATTTTTTTAAAGACCTAAAATTTCCCAAATCATGTTTTTAGGCTTCATAAGCCATTATATGGTCTCAAACAATCTCTTAGAGCTTTGTATGAGATATTGACAACATACATGTTGAAAATTCATTTTAAGCGTGGTGGAGTCGATATGGTACTCATTGTGAGAAGGACTAAGGGTCACATATGTGTAGCTCAATCCGATGTAAATGACATTGACATGATCCGTTTAAGTAAGGCACGATCTTGTGTCTAGATTAAACCTTTGAAGATTGAAGAGCTTGAATACCACTCTATAAAGTGTTTTATTTCCATTCATTCACATCATATTCAAGACTATATCATTTTTTCGCTCTTTGTGAATTTTTTTTATTAATCCCACACGTGGACAAAAATTATTTTAAAATGTGTGAGGATTTTAATTTTTATGGTACAAGTGTTTAAATCATTCTCAGATATTTTACAAAATCTTCTGGGGAGTTGGTTTTGTTATTGAACAAGGTTAATGAAATTTTGAATATATAGAGCCTTAAATGTTCACATGACTTCATATTAATCTCGTGTGCATGGTGGCATAGACACTACATCACTTTGTGCCTGTGTGCACCACACTAGCCTTGATTCCATATTGCATTGAATCATGGGAGTGTACAAATGTTCACACTATGCACGACGCCGTCAATTTTTTAAAATTTATTATAAATAGGTCAATTTCCTTCCTATCTATAGAGATATGAATTTTATACATGTGAAATACATCTCCAATATAATTTTTGAAGTTCAAAGGTCTTATGCTTCCCTCTAAAACTCTTTTTCAAATGTTTCTCAGCAACTTAAAAAAACTAGATTTAATCTTTGACCCTTTGTTTTTGTGAGACATTTTTTAGTGTTAGATCATAAATTCACATGCCAATTATATATTCATCAATCTACTTCTTATTCATTATCATATATAACTCCGTGATCTAAAATTAGAGGGACTTAAATTTATTAAATAAATTAAACCGTGGCGCTTCTTCAAGGAAGATAATTGACGTCTTCGTTGACAGTATGAAGCTTGTGGTGAATTCACATTAACTATGGGGGAATGTTGAAAGGTTAATAGGTAACTACAGGATAGATATTGTATGAGAGGTTTTTTTTGTCCTTTAAAAATTTATGTTCAAGTAAAAATGATAATTATAGTGCTTCGGGATTATTTTTACCCCCATGTGGCATAAATCGTGTCTTGTGTTTGTTTGTGGTTGATTCTTATGCTCATAAACACAATTTATCACAAACTTCCTCTTAATGGAATTTTGATTAGGCAATTTTGGATAAAATTGAATTAGGAGTGTTAGATAGTGTTTTCACATCTATATTTATTTATTTATTTATTCACAATTTTGTGTTTAACAAGACAATTCAAAGGTGTTTTTTTACTAAATTCATCTTAAGAGATTTAAAATTGGAAGAAATTTTGTGAAATTGAAAAATTGATTACATGAAGCTTTTAAATCTATTCACCCCCTCTAGG
Organism: Sambucus nigra; assembly: GCA_949130495.1. NCBI lineage: Eukaryota > Viridiplantae > Streptophyta > Magnoliopsida > Dipsacales > Adoxaceae > Sambucus > Sambucus nigra. Next base: position 126,836,366 of record OX422211.1, on the reverse strand, counting down.
TTTGGTATAGGTTTTTTACACACTCGAACTTAGTCATAAATCCATGTAGTAATGTATGTAATTCCCAGCCCATCTACTTGGAATTTTGATGCCTAATTATAGAATGATTAAATAGGTGTTATCCGATACAACCTTAGTTATAAAATTTTCACCAAGTGAAACATACTCTAAATGTGCTTAACCCGTTTATGGGTTATGGGTTCTCTCAAACTTGAAATTGTACTTCCATAAATAGTACAAAGTGTAATAACTAATCTCACTTGAAGCAACCTCACCCAAGTAACTTAGGAAGTAACTATTCCATATAGCCTCTTTAGTTTCCACGAAAATTTCAACAACTTCGGCTTCCTTAGTGGAGTCAACAATGCAAAATTTCCACATACTCCTCCAACCTCCCAAGTTTTTGGGTAAAAAACTTAGAATCCTAATCTAACTAAACATTGAGCCTTTGTACCTAAGACGTATAAGACTATTAGACTGAAGTTTTTCGGCCATGCAAATAGCATAAAAAATGTTTGGTCTAAAAAAAACATAATATATATGAGGCATCCTGCCACCGAACTATTAGGTATATTCGTCACTCATTCCATCTGAAAAAGTGTTTCTACAAATTCCTAGATAATGATATTCCATACTTGAAAAGAAACTCTTTTCATGGAATCCCATTGGGAATCCTATGAATACAACATCGCTATAAGTTACATGGTTTAAGACCCACATTATTCTATCCGATCTAGTGAAACTTGATCACAAGGATGTGATTGGTTTTTTCCAAGAACTTTAAAGTGACCTTTACCACCACACTCTTATGTAAGACAATACTCCTATATCGTTCTTGATTAGGAAAATTTTATCCAGTAATTTCACTAGAAATACCACCACATTTCTGATATGCTTTTTATAGAAGCAAGTATTATTCGATCTTGATCAAAATCAAATAATTTACCCCCATCAAAGAATATCCCAAGACCTCGATGTTAGCTTAAATCCATAAATGGATTTTACAAGCATATAGTATTTTGCTTTCCTGACTTCCTTGCTACGTACATGTCAAGAAAATAATTTAATACCATAGTGTTTGATATTAAAAGAATCCTAACAGACTTTAGCATGACTTGCGATATGAATATTTGATCATAAAAGATCCCTTTCTTTCTGAGTAAACCCTTTCACAAGACTTTCTTAGAACGTTTTCACATTTTCACCCACTTGTCGTTTAACTTCTTGTAGGTTCACTTGCACCTTATGGTTTTTACCCATCAATAAGTCTATAGGTCCCAAAAAATGATTCAAATACATCGATTCCTTTTGTTATCCGTAGCCAAAAGTCAAAGAAAAATTCATTTACTTGGAAAGACCAGTTGTACTACCACGAACCTTATGCTTGTTTTCTTTGGATCATATCAAAATGATCACCCAATACACTAACCTTTAAAGATTTCTCACGAGGTTCACAGTCTAATTATAATACCCTATATGTTTATATGCTAAAAGAATATATTAATTGTGTGTTCGTGACGTGTGATGTAACTATATTTGTAATTATATATATAGCTATAATATAAATTATTTGGAAATCAGGACACGAAAAAACATTAATACATATTTTGAATTTAACATCATATTATGGGAGATCCGATTGGTCTGAGATTTTATATTGAGGGTTTACATGTTTGGAATATCCCCTCAGTGTTAGGTCAAATGACTATGAAGTAGTCAACTATAATGTCGTGTTACACCCAAACCAATTAATTATGATTTAAGTGATTTTTAACTTAAATTAGATGATATTTTATATGTGTGGAATTTATTAACATTGTTCAAAAGGTTGATGATTTATGAGAGTTGGTAACATTTAAAATAATTTTTTTAACATAAAAAGGTATTTTGGGACTATTGGGTTAGTACAATGAATTGGGGGATTTTTATAATAGCTAAGGGTTAAGTTGGGTAAGTTACTTTAAGTCTTATTCTAGGCCGAAGACCAATTTAATTTATAAGAGCTATTGTTGAGTCATTGGGAGGTTCATTTAACATAAGATATTGCAACTTAAAGATATGAAGACTAAAAGAAGAGGAGGGAATTCTAAAAGATTTTGGCCCTATTTCTTCATCATATTTTGATGCAAGCTTAATTAGAATATTTGAATGATTGACATAGGTTTGAATTATACCTATCCGTGTAATTCCAAACCTTAACAATGATTAGAATCTAATTTAAATGAATTAATACGATAAATTCGTAATTATACTAATTAAGTAGAAATTAGTGTCAATTTATATTGGTTTGGTTGATTTCTTTTTAAATATGAGTTAAATTGTTAGATTATATATAAAAATCGACTTTTAGTATTGATAATTTATAAACCCCTTGAATATATGTGCAAATCTATTGATATTGGAACCAAATTTATTGAGATTGATTTTATAGGGTTCTTGATAGATAATTGGGTTATATGATTAAATCTTGAGTGTTGCGTAGACCAGTAGATGCACCTATAACAAGAGGAAGATTATTGGAAATAAAAGGGTAAAAGAGAAAGGGGTCACCCTCAGTTATTATGGGAGGAAATTATTAGGAGAGATATTAAGGATTTAAACTTGAATGATAATATTGCATATAATAGATTAGAATGGAAAAGGAGAATCCATGTGGCTGACCCCATATGATGGGATTAAGGCAAGGATGATGACTAAATCTTTAATTGAAAATGGGATTTCAATGTTATAATCATCTTTAATCATCTTTCATTTGTGGGTATACCGTTTAGATGTTATATGAATCTTATATGAAGGTTTCAGGGCCATTAATGGAGTTTTGGGTTGAGTTTTGTTGAGTTACGGTAGATGAAGTCTCAAGTAAAGTTTTGGCATATCTGTAGCGATCGGTCACCCGTTATATGACCGATCGAATGTTGATGACATATTTTGGACAATTTTGACTTTGTGTTATTGGTTTAAATATTTGGGTTTGGTGGAAAAGTTAGGTTTTCCTTTAGACTTAATTAACTCTAGTAAAGATGGTAATTACGATGGTTCATAAGTTTGTAATATGTGATCCATTGATTATTTACCTAACTTTATAATATTTCTATCGTGAATAATTCCTAAATTTTATTAGATTTTCATATGTTTTGAGAATCTAATTTATTATGTTACATGTGTAAATGAATATCATGTGGTTACTCGTGGATATTGTACAAATGGGGGATTCCTTTAGGGGGTATGTACCACGCAGACCGTGATGGCGCCTCAGTAAGTAAAAACGTAAGCCTTGATCGTATAATCCCTAGGTCACACGTCTATGTACTCACATCCGAGATGGATTGATGGGGAGATTTCGTCATATAGCCCTGGGTATGGTAGACTATACTAGTGATGGGTAGAAATGGTGATTTATCCTTTGCTTGGGGTTCCCTTATGATGTGGGAATTCGAGATCCATTGATTATTTTGCAATCTTAGAATTATAAATGAAAAAAATTAATTTCCAATGAAAACGCGATAATTAATTCGATTAAAATTTAAAGTGACATTCCTATGCCAATAATAAAAACTAATCTTGTTAGACATCATGGTTCCATTATGATGTGGGAATTCTTGTTGGGAGCTTAAATGATATTACCTTGAACTTGACATATTTTCACTTTTCAATATGTTATCCGGACAATCCAGGAAATTTTTTTCCTATATAATAAATAGCTGGCGTCAATGGGACCCATAATTAATGACAGTGACTCCGCTTGGACGGATATTATTAATTTCATTTAAGTGTATACCATCAATTAATTTCTCGAATCTGAATTGACTCGTCAAGAACTTACTCAGTGGGGAATCGAAATTACTCACATTCCATTACTAAAACTATCATTTACAAGTGTTAAGAATGCCATATGCATTTATTTACTTTATCTATTTTTTTGGGTTGGGGGGGGGGGGGGGGGGGGGGGGGGGGGGAGATGAAGTAATCACATCACAATATTAAATACACCAATGGAGACTGCAGGTTTTATGAAAATCAAGCGCTCACAATATTTTAAACTTTAGGGCATTTATAAAAACAATTCATTCAGTTATAAAAGAGCAAATTAAATCCTTAAAAAAATATTATAATGGATCATTAACCTAAAACCCTAGCTTACACAAATATAAATATGCATAAGTCATTAGCTTAGTATTAACTAGGGTTCCACAGATTTTTGGGCCTTAACTAGGCTTACCATAGTGGTCACAATCCTTTTTTGAACTATAAAAAAATTTCTCTGACCATCTAATAGGGTACTTTAGCTTTAGATAAACCACATGAATTTTACATGCAACCATATCGATGGGAGGTCAATTCCCTCTCTAGGTTATGAACATATTCAATTGAAATGAAATCAATTTTTGATCGCGTATGATCAATTCATCCCCAAGTCACAAGAATTCCTACTCAATACAATTAACTGACATTGTATACACTATATTTAAGGAAACATTTCATGTAGCCCCTTCTAATATCTTGGGTTTGTGGGTCACCCCCTAAAAAAATACTCGAACAACCCACCCCCTTAACTACCAATTCATTGTAGTTAACATCGGAAACTCGCTTCCGTCGATTTTTAAACCTCCCCCAATTTAAAACTCAAAACTAAAGAAAAGAAACAAATAAAAAAACCATAAACTAAACAAGTTTAAATCCACCTTCCAAGTTTCCACGATTTTAAAACCACATAAAGAACCCAACCTCTGATACTCTCCACCACTATATCGAACTGCGTCAATGCATTACCACAAGCGTCCTCTTCCACCCCCATATGAATAGACAAATGATACAACTCCAACCTCCATCAAGACCCTCCTCAAGCCCCCTCACCACCCTCATTAAACACCATACTCGCATCACCATGCCCTTCCCTACCATAAGCAGGACTTTGCGACTTAATATAAATCACTAATTTGGGTCTTGCTGAATAATTATGCATCGCAAGTTTGGATCAATTTGGAGCATCGATTTTGATTGTAATCAAGCTGATATAATTGTGGTCGATTAATATTTTTGAGATGGTTTGGATCGAGTGGTTAATTTTTGAGATGGAGAATGTAACTCCCCATATTTATGGAGAATATGGAAACTTATTAAATTGTTGATTTATGAATTTATATAATTGGGAGAAATTATTTAATTCAATGATTTAGTTTAAGTTTAATTTCACGCGTGCCGTGTTTTGAGGTGGAAATAAAATGATTTTATAAAGTGACTCAGATGATGATTTCAGGGTCACGGATGGTTTCGGAAGGGTACCAGAGTGATTTCAAGGTCACGGATAGTCAAAAAAGTGTATCCGGGTGAATTATTTGGGTCCCGGAGCGATTTTGGACCATTCTGGCACCATTTAAGGGCATTTCAATTATTCGGGAGTTTGAGGTATAGAAAACTCCAAAAATTTTAAGTTTATATCTTCCATTAGAGAAATGTAACTAGGTTCAACAAAAACCTAAAGGAAGAGAGGTCATATGAGAGGAAGAGGAGGGGGAGAACTAAGCTTCCTACACCGTTTTCCTCCCCGAATGCAATGGAACTGAGATCGTAGTGAGGGAAGAAACATGACACCATGATCCCATTAAATTTTAGCATGATATTGAGAGGCAAGTATTTAAATGGAAATTTATTTTAAGCATGTTATTATACCCATGTAGAATAGGGTTTGATTTAATGTTTTTGGAAGAATTAATATGGTTTTGGGTGGGTTTAATTCATGAATTGAGATAGGAATTCATCTAGAGATATTCCTTTATGCTTATGAGACGAAATAAGAGGATTTCGGGTGATTAGAACGAATTAAATCTGGGTTCTTGATGAACCAACTTTAAGAACACATAAACTAGGGTTTTATGAGATTTTAAAGATAATTGGATCTTGAATTGGATTCATAATGAATTGATGATAATTTTACGTTGAAAAATCCTTCTCATATGTTAATATGATGATTAGAGAGATTTGTTTGAGATTTGGTGAAGTTTCATGAAGATTTGAGAAAGTTATTTGGGTGTGAAATTTGTAAAAACGTATGGAAGAAGAAGACCTGCCATAAATCGAATCGATTCGGCCAAGGGAAAATCGATTCGACAACCTAGAAAACCAAAATTTATCCTTGTTATTTATATAACCCAGTGAATTGAATTACAAGGAACTTTGGTGAAAGTTTATTAATTATGAGGAGATTTGGGAAAGGTCAGTAGGCATGGGATTTTGGTTTGATTGATGTTGATAAAGGTGAAGTTGGGATAATTAACCGACAGTAGAAAATTGAGTGAATCGTACTCCGAGAAATTTGGATTCGGGTTATGGGAAGGCTATACCATAATCTAAGATGATACCCAGTAGGGTATAAGTGTAATAACTACTGAATTAACATGAGGGGTAACAATGGTCCCTTCGAATAGAGAATAATACTGGAAAATATACGATAGAGATTTGCATTATGAATAAATTGTACAGTGAGTATTCGAGAGATAAATACTACGTACGGGGGGTTATTATAGGTGAGAGTATACCTATACGGATTATGTTTATAGGTTGAATGTATACCTATACGAATTATTATAGGTTCAGTGTATACCCATATAAATTTATGTTTATAGGTGGAGTGAATGCCTATATAGATTATATTAATGGGTTGTGTGTAGTCCTATGTGCAACATACGAATTAGGTTGTGTGTATACCTAGTATGTGCTTTCATATGTTTATGAACATACCTACTCTACTTGTTATCACGGAGGTTCCCGCATAGTGGGCGATCCCACCTTCCCAACTCTAGGGAGGTCTGGATTTGTGCCCCAAAACATAGCACATAGGGTGGCTCACTATGTGTCATGTATTAGTGGGACCGACATGTCATTTGGGTACTATAGGTATGTGCGTAGCCCAAAGGCTTAGAACTATGTTCGTCTCCATCGGTTGTTATTTATTTGATTGATGGTACAGACATTTCGAACCGATAGTCCATGATTAGGTACGAGAGGTACTTGGACTGATAGCAGAGCATACGAGTATGCAATAATTTGACCAGATAGGGAGATGCAGTGTTATATACACACACACCCACACACACACACGCACGCACGCACACACACACACAGAATGCTCGTGCCTGAAGGATCGATAAAAATTTCCAAAATACGTAATCATAAATTGGCATAAATTTCCAAAGTACGTAACTGCAAAACGGGAAAAAATTCGTTCCCCCCCAAAATAGTGTAATTTCAAAAAATATTGACCATAGTCCAAAAGAAAATTGTATAGTCAATTCAAAAGGTTCTTTTTACATCACGGCCAATTTTTTTGAAAATAAAATACATGCTTACTGCATATAAAACTAAGTCCCCAACAAAAATTAACGTTTCAATACACAACATGATTTTTAAAGAAAATGAACAAAATGATAGATTAAATAAAAAAATAAAGCGCGGGTGATCCATTATTTCAGTGAAACATGTGTCTTCTCCACCATGTCTTTGGCTTCCTTCAAACCAAGGTTTGTAAAAGCCCGAACATCTTTGATCTCCTTTATTTTAGCAGTTATATCAAATTCTATGACTTCACATCAAACGCTATCTTCTCTTCCTTATTTTCCTCGGCTTGGGAAGATCCATCAACTGGCCCTCCCACGACACCCAAGTCCATGCCTACTATCAAAATTGGCTGCATTTTGGGATGACTTATTCACTCTCTCAGAGCAGGGCCGATTTGCTAGCGTTCTTCAGGTGGTAAGGCAATAATTTTCTCTATAAGATGAACGAATTTATCAGAAGGTAGGACTCTAGGCCCATATGGATCATAGAATGAAGGGTACTTATATTAATAAAATGAACATGACTTATTCACTCTCTTTTAATAATTGAACATTACTTGAATATTTAAAGTTGATTATCAATAAAATGCAGGTCATGCATGTTTTAAGAGAATATTCCCTTGATCAGTCAAATGCTCTGTAAACCAAGTAAAAAATTTACGAAAATGATTTGAAAATATAACCATGGATTTTTGGTAAACACCTGCAGTGCATGCACATGAGAAATATTACCCGAGGCCCACATGCAGTCTGCTTTACACCAAAAGAGAGATATGGATGGGATTAGCATAATTTTGAACATTTCCCGGCATATCACTAATGATACTTATCAAGCAACATAAATCTAAAACAACCAAATAAATGACATCTTGTAGAATTGGGAATGCTTACAAAAGACAAAAAGAATTCACAAATATCTATCACTAAGAGAATTCAAATAGACACTCCAAGTACTAATGAAAAATTGGAAGTTATAAATAACATAAATAAAACAATAACGTTAAAAAAATACTAATGTAGAGCAAATCATGAGAACAAAACCAAGAGAGAATTGACTTAATGAACTAGAGAACAAAACTCTAAAAAACTCACCTTTCTATTTTTTTCTCTTCCTTTTATGTCGATGTACCTCTTTTCATACAAATATTTATATCCCATGAATATACAATTATATGGTCACTCCCCCTGATCTTCAAGAACCCCACCGACCAATTTAAATTAAGAAAAGGCTTGATAACAAAAAATTATCAACACCTTGATAAGTTTAATATGGTTTCCTAACATTGCTGGTCATATATAAACTTTGCATGATAAACTTCGATTGAAGGTTTATAATGGCTGAGAAAGATTAGCAAAGACATAGGATAAGAAGCAATAACTTCTTCTTCAAAGGAAATGCCTAAGACTACTCATAAATATGTTTAAAACCTTATATTAGTCTCCCCAAGTTAATGAGTTCAAATCTGTAAGAAAAATGAAATGCTTAATTTAGATTACATATAAAACTGCACTAAAAATGCAAAACTGATCACATTAGTTACTATAAATGTACTGAAAATGGGATTTTGAGATTGCCATGATTCAATGGTGGAATATTTACTCCACGATGTAGCTATATTCATCTGGCCTCTATAGAATTGGGGATTAAATTTTCAAGAACCAAGAGCTACTCAAAACCTTAAAACTTAGTGTATAAGAAACCTAGATGATTACTCAGCACTTGTGTCCCTTATGGCATGATTAAAATTGTCCAACTCTTGTGATTGAGAGACATATACAACTTTGATCATATATAAATAGAAACATTTGGGAAGACCAAATCTACAACCTTACTGCATAAATAACATAGAGCATTGATGCACCTAAATGCCCAAAATTTTAGACAGGACAAAAAAATAATAAGATTACAAAATATGCATCCATATTAATATAGACAATATAAATCCATATTACTTTAACATTACATATATAAATAAGTAATTTCCTACCTCATTAACATACTACATGCACCGCATCCCTATTAACATACAAAGTATGCATCCATATTAATATAAAAAATATGCACACTTACATATGGAAGTTGACTGATGAGGTCGTACAAAAGTTGAATCCAACTTTCCATGATCTTATTTATCACATCAGTAATATCAAAATTGTAAATAAATATTCACCCACTGCAGGGTGAATTTGAGAACCTAAACAAAGACGCACCTAATTGGTAAATACACTTCAAAACCCAACCCAAATCACCGCTTACTGTTTAGTGCCCCCCAAAATCATATATATTGGACAAATGTTTACATCATAAACTCAATTAAGATAAAAGGTCTTTTTATTACATCAAATTGGATGTATTCTTATTCATCTAGTTGTAATATAAACACCCATTGAAAAAAAAATCTAGAGTTAGATTACATGTTACAAAAAAAATATTATATGAATTTATAAGCAAACAAACATCCCAACTACCTAAAAAAGCAATGTTTGAGAACCAAAATAATCAAAAAATGGCATCTAATGTTTTTCTAAATGATTTTACCAATAGCTCCTAAAAATACTATGGAAAACGATAAAAAACTCAAAACATTCCCAAAAGTATGTTCACAACACTTTGTGGGTTCCAAAGCATACAAAAATTACTTCTAAACAAAGACAATAACTATAATCCAAGAATAGGTGTCATAGACCCAAGTATCAATAGTCGACATAGGTTCTCCTAAAGCAAGCACATACATAAGAGTTGGAGAATGATAGCTCACCAAAAATAATAGAATAGCACAATCACATAAAACATTTAGAAGAAATCAAAATAGGCCATCAATTTTAAACATCTAACATCTTATTCAAAACAATATAAACAGGTGAGTACCTTGACGAATCATGCTTGAACCCAAAGCATGTGTTGAAACCCAAATGAGAAAGTAAAATTGTGATTAGAAATCAGTGGTAGCTAAAAGGTTTACAAACAAAATTAATTAGGAATTTTTCCAAACACATGGTATTCAAAATTTGAAAAAACAACTCAAAGACATGTTATATAAACAAAAGTGTCATCTACGCATTACTTAAAAAGAACCTTAAATCCATTTTTAAAGCAAATACATGTTACTTGTAACCCAATTACCTACAAAATGAGAAACATAAATGATAAGTGTATTTATTCAAGGTAGGTCCATTCAAGATAATGTCCACCTTACTTAAGAAATGGTGACTAACTTTGGGAAGAAAATTCATGGTGGAAATGTTATTCTTAAAATTGATATGGAGAAAGCTTATGACAAGGTGCACTGGGAATTTTTTATAAACATCCTTAGAAGCTTTGGATTTGGTGAAAGATGGATTGATTTTGTTTGAAGGTGTATATATTCGAACTGGTTTTCTATTTCTATAAATGGTCAATCTCAAGTTTTTTTTAAAATCTTATAGAGGTTTAGACTAAGGGGACCCTCTTTTCCCCGGCCTTTTTATTCTTAGAGCTGATTACTTGAGTATAGGTTTGGACTTTATCATGTTGAAAGCAGGTCACAAGCCTTATTATCATCTAAGTGGATGGCCTCTTATTTCCCACATGTCTTTTGCAGATGACTTAGTCATTTTCTCTAGATGAGATGATAAAAGTCTCAAAAACTTGATGAAGTTTCTTAATCATTACTCACCTATTCCTGGACAGACTATAAACCTAAAAAAAACTAAGCTTCTCTGTTGATCAAAATCAGGTCCCCAATAGAAGAATCTCAATAGCATCCTGTACAGGTATGAAATTCAAACCAATTCCTATTATTTACCTTGGATATCCTTTATTCAGAGGTAGAAAGAAGATTTCATATTACTCCAAGTTGATTTATTCTATCAGGAACATAATAGAAGGATGGAAGGCCAAGCTTTTATCTTCAGGAGGTAAATATGAGTTGATTAAACATGTTCTCTCTTCCATTCCCATCTTCTTATTGGCTGCTTTACAGCCTCCAAAGGTAGTCATTAGAAGAATTCTCTTTATGCTAAATAATTTTTTTTAAGGTGGAAATGAAGATATAGAATGGAAGCGCCAATGGAAGAGGTGGTAGTCTTTATTCTATGAAAAAGGATCAGGTGGATTAGAATTCTCAGATTTTTACAGTTTAACAAAAGCCTCTAATATGAGATTTGTTTGGAAATTTAATTTAGATAACTCCATGTGGGTGAAATTTATGAAAAGAAAATATCAATTTCGGGATCAAGTCTTCAAAAGGGGGTCCTTATCCTGGAGAGGAATGCAAGAAGTTAAAGAAGATTTCTCAAAAATCACCATTTATCAAGGTGATCAATGGGTTTAGACTACAACAGATTCAAGGTTATTTAGTGTTAAGTCAGCTGTAGAGCATTGTAAGCATCATTCTTCAACTTTAATTATTTTTTCAAATAATTGGGACTCCAGTATTCCCCAAAAGATTTCAATTAGCATGTAGAAAATTTTACAAGATTGCCTTCTTCTTGATAAAAACATTTCATCTATAGGCATTAGATTGACCTCTAGATGTAATTTGTTCAAAATTCATGAAGAAACCTCATTGCATCTTTTCATCACATGCCTTGTGGCTTCCAAAATTTGGGATTACTTTTCAAAACTGATGGGAACAAAATTATACAGAAATTATATTTCATATATGCTCATTAGTTGGTGTTATAAATAAGGATGAAAATATTTCTTTAGATGTCTTATCATTCTCATCCCCCTAGTTATTTGCTGGGAAATTTGAAAATCTCGGAACAGCGCTATCCACGAAGGACCTTCTGTACATCCCTCATTTATTATCTCTGAGGTCCAAATCTTGATATACAATATTTGTAGCAATCAGCTATTTCATAGCCCTGCTCAATGCTTTGATGATGATTTAATTCAAGTCTTTAGCCTGAAAATTACTCCATATCAGAGAAAGATAACCTTGCTAAAATGGAATCCTCCTTGTAATCAATGGTTGAAGATGAATGTTGATGGAGCTTCGAAAGGAAACCCAAACCCAAGTGGTTATGGAGGCATAGTTAGGAATCAAAAAGGTCAGGTGGTTATTGATTTTGATGGTTCAAATGTAATTTCCTCTAATTCAGAACTGAGCTTTTGGGTTTACTCAGGGGTCTCAAAATCTGTTTAGAGTTTAACTTAAACTTTATCCACATTGAGATAGACTCTCTTATGGTTAGTAAAGTTTTAAATAATTATTGGAAGCCTCCTTAGAAACTCTAGTCCATCATAGAAGATTTTCATATTCTTCTCTCCCATTGTAAGTTCACTTTGAATCATATTTATAAGGAATCAAACACGGTAGTAGATAAGCTAGGCAATTACGGGATCCACAATCAATTTTGTCAAATTTTTGATAACCTGCAGCATCTTCCTCAGATTGTCAGAGGTGCAGTGAAGCAAGATAGCATGGTCTATAAATACATTAGCATCTCTATAAAAGTAGTGTAGATTGTTTTTCTGTAATTGGGCTATTTATAAAGTTCGAAGTTTAAATTCTTAATTTTGTTCATCTTTCTTATTGAGCTTGTATTAGCCATATAGGAGAGGCTATTTTTCATATTTCTTAATAATCCGGGGGTTCTGTCCCTCTTCCAAAAAATGATAGGTGGTGAAGCGCCTTATACTCTTGACTCACTTGACTCTACATTGTATAAGTGCTCATCTAGTTTGAAAATTGTGACAAAATTTGTGTCCCATTCCCTAGATACCAAAGAGCCTCAGATTCTTCTCATGATGCCTTAGTTGTTTAATTTGAAGGTAAAATATCAATCACACACACAATAGGATTGCATACATTTTATATATTACATTATTTGCTTGTGCTGTGAGTTGTGTGTGTTAATTCCCTTTCAAATGTCCTTTTAATAATTTTTGGGATTTTTTAAATGATTTTTTAGAAATTAAAATTTTGGTTTTAAAACTTTTGGGGTCATTATGTGATTGTTGGTTTTATCATTTCATACCTGAAAGTTTGGTTGGGTAGAACCCGAAAGCGCTTGAGACTTCAGGGTGTCTGTGTAATTATTTTGAAAACACGCGTGTTTGGGTGCATCACAACCTTGCACCTGTCATTGTTACATCGATCGAATTTGTGTTTGTTTATACACTCAGAACCTATGCGAATTCTAGCCCTTGGATTTAGTTAATCAATGGTCTGCCCGTGTTTTATCCCAATCCTAGTGAACCCCCTTTAGACCAATCAGAGGACGTTTAAATCACCTCTTATATTAAACCGTTGGATCATTGTCAAACCCTTAAGACTAAATCTCAGACTTTGGATTTGATCAGTTATTCTCGAACCTTCCTCGCTCAGTATAAAAGGAGGTTGAGTCTCTTCGTTTCGAAAACTTTTGTCCAGTTGAGAGAGAGAGACCCTGAGAAAAAAGAGAGAGTAACCAGAGAGAAAACCCTAAATCGTTCAAACCCTAATCTCATTTTCAAACCCTAAAATTCCTTTTTAATTCAGTTTACACCAAACACTAAACCTGAATGTTTGAGAGTTAGTTTAGTAGGGGGTTGAAAGCTGTTCCTAGGTTGAATCCTATGAGTTTGAGATCTTATATCCAACTTAGACATTGTAGGTTTGATCTCTATTTTTTTTCATAGAAGCAGTAGCTGTTACTATTGCAGGTCGTATTACACTTAGATCTGCATTATTTTAGTTTCTCATCTTGAGAAATCTAATTCGATGATTTTTTTTTTCTGTAAATGTTTTTTACAACTATAGAATCAACAAATTCTTTTCTGTTTCTAGTTATTATGAAAAAAGACTTTTGACCTAGTTGGAATCGCAATTGGTGGTTTATAATTTGAAAAACATTTTCAAAACCCTCTGAAATTGTTTAAGACCTTGGTAGTCTTTCGAGCAATGTAACCTTGGATTCGGGGATTATTTGAAAGATCAATAAAGTCTATAAGTTTCTAAAGAAGAGATAAACTAAAAACCTTATCATTTAGATCTATTCTGTAATTTGATAGGATATGTTTGTATAAATAAGTGTGCATGTGTGCATGCATGTGTTAGAACACTATCACAAACACTTATCCAACTACAACACAATAAGTGTTGGCTGTAAGATCTTTAAACGAGAAGAGTCGATGTACAACTAAAACAAAGTGTGGAGAAGTTTGCAAGCTGAGAAAGCCACATCAACTTCAGAACTGCAGAAAAGTTAAAATCAAACCAGTGGGTACATATTCTAAACTTGTATAGGTCTGTTTTGTGTGCATGTGTGTTAAATAGTTTGTAACTTGTATATTTTGTTTTAGTGGATTTTTGGTTTGTGACTTAGAAGTCACCGTGGATGTTTCCTCAGTTGGGTGAGGTTTTACCATGTTAAAAACTCCTTGTACTTAATCTTTCTACATCTCCTCATCTCATTCTTATTGGTGTGCTGATTTAACTGTTCTAGTTTTGTTTTTCAAAACTTGTTACATAAACTTGAACATCTCTCGTACATTCTTTATTAAACACATCTTGTGATTAATCTGTTTTGATTTAAAGGAAAGAATTTCTTCAAAAAATAGTTCGGAGTTACTTAGACAGTTTAATCATGAATTAAACGACTTAAGTAATAGCTTTTCAATTGGCATCAAAGCTAAAAAATTTTCCTTAAAGATCTCGTGTTTCTGAAATTATTTTCTTAAAATCAAACAATGGAAAAAAATGTGAAAGATTTGGCAACTTGTCTAGACCCCTTCTCTTTGATGGAAATAACTTCCCTTACTGGAAATTAAGAATGGTTTCTTTCATACAAGGAACCTTGGGAGATGATGTATGGGATATTGTTGAAAATGGATATACTTATCCTACTAAACCAACCACTGAAGGAAGAAATGAGAGGATTAAGAAAGTATTAAGTGAATTTACTCAAGAAGAGAAGCAAGCCTCTGTGAATAATAACAAAGGCAAGAATGCCATTTTTATGTCTATAAATGAGCATGAGTTCAAAAGGATCTCATCTTGTACCACTTCTAAGGAAGCTTGGGATACATTGGTTACTACACATGAAGGTGACACTAGAGTTAAGGCTGCTAAAATACATATGCTTATCCAGCAATATAACTCTTTAATCATGTGAGACTCTGAATCATTTGATGACTTTTATATGAATTTGACTGACATTGTGACCAAATTACATGCTAATGGGATAACTTATGATAGACATTAAATTGTCTTGAAAATTCTAAGGTCATTACCACAGAGATTTGATAACAAAAGATATGCTATTGAGGAATGGAGTGACCAAAATCTCACTGCTGAATTACTCAGTAGTAAACTGAGAACTGTGGAAATGGAACTAGAATTTAAGAAACAATTAACCCAGTCCCATAGGAAACAGACTAGTTCCAATTTGAGATTTTCTTTTAAGCTGATGAAATCTGAGCTTAGTATTCCCAATAATTATTCTGATGAGTAATGTGATATAGATAGTTTGGATAATCAGATTGTCTTGATGTCAAAGCATTTCAAGAATATTGTGAAATTTAGAAATAAAATGACAATCGGATAAGGAAAGCAAAATTATCCAACTCAGTCTAATAAAAAACCCCATGAGAAAGGTCAGGACAAACATCACAAGGAAATTCATACGAGACCTAACAAATATTTCAAGAATATTGAATGTTTTAGATGTGGTAAATTGGGTCATATAGGACAATATTGTAGAGTTAAGTTGAACACGACCAATAAACATACTAGGGCCAACATTTGCAAGACATGGGATGATTCAAGTCATTCTCATAATGACGAACCTGAGTCATCTAATATTTTTGATCCTTGCATGTCTTTCTTTGCCAAGATAGTCTATAATTATGATATGCTTGTGCCTAAGTATGAGGATAATGATAATAGCTCTACTTCTGTTGTTATGAATCATGCTGCTACTGGTTTAAATGCTTTAATTTCTGAGAACAATGCTAATCCTCCATCGGGGTGTGTGAGTTAAAGGGAAAGCGATAATGATGATGTCAATGTGTGTGTGAGTTTAAGAATTGAATCCTTAGGGGTCACTTCACACACTACACTTAGTGATTCAGACACTGAAGACCTCCTTGATATTCACATATATTATCCCAAAACTCTCAAGAAAAGCTCTAGACTAGAGAAGATAGTGAAAGATCTCACTAATAAATTGGAAGACCTAAGTCTAATGGTTAAACTTAATGCTGAAGAGTATACTACCCAATGTCTAACTCATGAAAATGAAGTCAAACATTTTGATAAAAAGCTAAATTTTTTTATTGAAACATATGAAATTCTGGAGAAAAAAATATAAAGGGACATTATTAGAATTGGAACAAGCTAAAGAAAAAAGAGCAACTATTTTTAAAAAAATTACTAAGTTTGAAAATAATTCCAGTTGTTTTGATGATTTTGTTTCTGATTCAAAAACCAATTCTGATGATCGAACCGGAATAGGATTTTGCCCAAATTCAAAGACATAAATTAAAAATTTTGAACCAATCAAGTTTGTGTCACATGACAAAAGACCTATAGAAACCTGACCAGATTTTCAAGCCTTAAATGATGAGTTTGATAAAAAACAACAAAAATTGGATATTGGGGAATCAAGTCACTCAAAGTGCGATAGTTTGCCTAAGGCTAAATATGTCTACCCTCCGATTAGGAAGAGTGAATCTACATTTCAAATTATACTCTCTAGAAATAAGGTTCAATGTCAAAATACCAAAAAACCTATGTTTAGAGATTTCCCTAATGAGATACCCCCTTCAAGCAATCTGTATTGCTCTTATTGTGACATATATGGAAATTATTTCAAAGGCTACTACTCTAGACACTTAGTTAATCCTGTCTGCAATACTGTTTTATACCAAAACTTCAACTACTCCAAGAGAAGTCGTAACAATTATGTGCTGCCTAGACAACCAGACCAAAACTCTAACTATAGAAAAAGAAATACCATACCTAAAAGATCATTTACAAGAAGGATTCCTAGGAACTTTGCTAAACCAAATGCTCATATTCTCCATCAAACTCAAATGCAAGTGCAAAATATTTTTCAACAAAAATCTAATGCTCGCAAATTTTATCAAATGAGAGCAAATATGTGCAAACAAAAACAAGAGCTATTTGGGTTAGAAAAGATCAGTTGTTGCCCCAGATGAAGTGTAACATTGTGATTACTACTTCAAAAGATGAACACATACCTTCTGGTTGGTATTTAGACTCTAGGTGTTCAAAACATATGACTAGAGATCATACAAGACTTTTAAACAAAACTCGCTTTTCTAGAGGAAAAGTTATTTTTGGTGATGGTATATCATCTCAAATAATTGGTAAAGGAACACTCCAGGAAGAAAGAATGCTTGTGCTTGAAAATGTTCTTCTAGTAAAAGGTATTAAGGATAATCTACTTAGTATCTCACAATTTTGTGACTCAAGTCATAGTGTCACATTTTCAAAGAATAATTGCAAGATTTTAAATGAAAAAGGTGAGTGCATAATTACAGGACTCATGACTCCTAACAATTGTTATACTGTCTAGAATAGTATTGAGGTCTGTAAAATTTCCAGAATGGATGACAATGAAATATGTCATAATAGGATGGGTCACATAAATTACGATAGACTTAGTTGATTGTCTTCACAAGAAATAGTTAGAGGAATTCCAAAGATCAAACCTATTTCTAACATTGTTTGTGGATCATGTCAGGAAGGAAAAATTATTCCGGCACCTCATAAGAAAGTTAAAGATATCCTTACCTCAAAACCCATGGATCTTATCCATATGGACCTAATGATTCCTTCTCGTACTGTTAGTCTATGTGGACACAGTTACATTGTAGTTATGGTAGATGACTTCACCAGGTTTACCTGGGTAGCCATCTTAAAACAAAAGGCAGACACATTCAGAGTATTTTTAAAAATCTTACTTCGTATTGAAAATGAGAAGTTCACTCAAGTAAATACGATTCGTAGTGATAGAGGAGGAGAATTCATAGATACAGGTGTTGTAGAGTATTGTGACTATAATGGTTACAAACATGAATTTAGTGCTCCTAAGACTCCTCAACAAAATGGAATTATTGAGCGAAAGAATCGTACCCTTCAAGGGATGGCATGAGTTATGTTTCATGCCAAGTGTTTACCTAAATGATTTTGGGTAGAATCAATTTGTACTACTTGCCACATTATTAATAGGGTCTATCTTAGGAAGAATTCAAAACAAACTCCTTATGAACTATGGTATGGGAAGAAGACCAATCTTAAATACCTTAGAACTTTTGGTAGTACATGTTATGTCTCAAAAGACAGATAACACCTATCCAAATGTGGGACTCGTGGAGATAAAGCTATTTTCAAGGATATTCACCTGACAGTAGAGCGTACCGTGTCTATAATCTTCGCACAATGACTTTGATGGAATACATAAACGTTATTGTAAGTGACACTACAATTGGGAGTAAGATTGGAGAACCAACTATTGTTGAAGAGTTTGAAAATGTTTTATAAAAAGACTCTTAAAAAACAGATGATTCTTTACCAATTAAGCAACTTGAAGTACCTAACTGGGTTTCTAAAGATCGTCCCATAGATAATGTTGTTGGTAAACCTTGTGAGCCTATACGTACAAGATCTCAATTAGGAAACTATGCTCAGTATGCATGTTTTGTTTCCCTTGTGGAACCAAAGAATGTAAGTGAGGCATTGAATAACCCTCAATGGATTTATGCTATGCAAGAAGAACTTCTTCAATGTAATACCCCGTATTTTTGTGATATTTATTTATGGAATTAATTGAATTAAATGCGTATTAATTGGAAATTAATCCGGGTAAAATAGTAGCAAAATGTGAGTTGTTATTTGATTATAATGTGTATATATGGTAATATATGAATATGGTATTATGAAATTTGTCATGAGATTGAAATACGACAATTTGGAAATTTTGTTGAGACGCGTGTGACAGTCGCGTCATGAATATAATTATTTTAATTATAAAAGTGAATTTTATTTCTATAAACCGTATGGTCATTTTGAGTGCGACAATGCGTCCGGAAGGGTCAAAATAGTCAGAAAACACTAGCCGGGAGTTTAGTTTGGGTCCCGGGGCATTTTTAGGCAATGCCGGCAACGTATAAGGGTAGTTTGGTAATTTTGAATTTTTGGGAATTAAAACCTACGAAAATTGGGAATTAAAAAGCTGACTTGGTAATTACCCACTAAACCCACTAACCACATCTTAGGACTTAATGGGCTACGGGGGTTATTAGAATTGTTCCAAAATTTCCTAAGGCAAACCCTAGCCACCATTAGCACCTTGGAGAAGAAAGCTTGTAGAGAGAGAAGAGAGGAGAATTCTGCAGAGAGAGAGAGAACCATTCATCAGATTCGTCATCAAATCAAGAGATACACATAAGGCAAGTGGTTTAATTTTGTTTATTACAAAGAATGCTTCTTCCATGCGTAGGAAATTGACAGAATTTGTATTGTTCTTGGGAGTTTGATAAAAACCCATCATTTGGAATTAGAACTTGTATTTTGATGAGGAATTGCATGTAGAACTGTATGTAGGTGATTAATCTGATGATAATATACTTTAGATGAAACAAAAACGGATTTAATTGGACTCGTGGGGGATTTAAGAATTTTAGGGTTCATGCATGTGATTTGGGGGAATAATTGGAGGAATTTGATGATTCAATAATGTTTAGGAAGAATTGGCCCTATATAAACGTTAATATATGACCTAAGTATGTTTATGATGGATTAGAGCCCTTGAACAATTGTTGGTTTGATGTTTAGAGGAGGTTAGAGGTGTAGAAAAATTGGAAAAAAATGAGTTAAGGAATTTCTGGGCTCGAAACTGGTCCCTCGTTAGAAGACCTACCCAGGTCATTCGAACGAGCTCGTTTGAACGAGCTTCTAACGAGTGGACAGTTTGCCTTCTAACGAGTTGAATGTTCGTTCGATGCCTTTCATTCGAACGAGATCTCGTTAGAAAGCCCAATTCGTTCGAACGAACTCTCGTTCGAACAGCCTCGTTTGAACGAGACTTCTAACGAGTTGACAGTTTAGGATTTTTAGCTTGTTTTAATCCCGAGTGTCCCGTAACCTTGGTTATATGTAGAGATAACCCTTCCTTGTTGATTAATTGATATATTTGGGATATTTGGGACATAATGAGGAGTATAACTTAGAAGTGTAGTTTGAACCTAAGGGAAATTATGAATTAGAACGTGAGTGTCTATTGCGATTCGAGAATTATTAACGGCCTAAATTATTATAGTAACCGGGAACATATAAATTGTGTAGCATTATATGTCGGTACGAAAATGATAAGTATACCACAACTATATTATGGTGACTACTAAGATGTGTGCATACTTAGTTTATGTATATGATTTTGTGTATGACATACCTACCATACTTGCTATCATGGGAGGTTTACGTTCGCTTAGGGCCCTCTAATCATTGTGTTGCCCGGATTTAGACTGGTACCTCGATGAACATAGGTCAGAGAAGGACTTATTGGGATGTTAATAAGTCTGCTGATCGTGGGAGCGAAGGTATGTGCGTGACCCATGTGATGTGACTGTGTTCGCCTCCATTATTTGTGATTGTTGTTATCTGAGAACGATTCCTGAGAGATTCGGAATGCGTGATCCTTATGTACTTGATGTACCGGGATGGATAGCAGAGTATGTGTGCACCGCAGCTTAATCTCGGGGTGCTTGTATTGTATATTTATGACGTGAATAATATACAATTAATTAATGGGAACTTTCA
Source organism: Sambucus nigra (assembly GCA_949130495.1). Lineage (NCBI taxonomy): Eukaryota > Viridiplantae > Streptophyta > Magnoliopsida > Dipsacales > Adoxaceae > Sambucus > Sambucus nigra. The sequence continues at coordinate 126,815,278 of OX422211.1, read as the reverse complement.
TGTTAGTATTGTGAATATAAATATGGTAATGTTTTGAGAAAACATAACGGGTTAACCGATAGTGAATTGTCTTACTAATTGAGAATCTGAGTTTACGTAAAGCCCTCTATTTAATTGATAACGCTAGAATGTAATTTGGGAATCGAGTAGTAAGGGGTAGAACTTATTACGGTTTGGTTAGATATGTATGGTATTTAGATGGGTACGGTACGTTAGGAGTGCACATGTAGTCGAGAGGTGAGAATTTCTTGTGAGTGCACGTCCTAACATGTATTTTGCATTTAATGTTTTAATGTTATTAAAACACTTGCTATTTTTAAAATGGTTTCCACTTTCGGGCTGTGACCCATTTGCTTTCAAATCTATTTTTGTAAAAACCATTTTAGGTGCCCAGCCACAAGGACACCATGCTTAGGATCCTCATTCAGGTGACGAGTTGTAGCTGTTTGTGGAAGTTACAGGACTTTGCTTGTAGACGCTTCATCTATCTTGACTCTATATTCAGATTTATCAGTTGTAGGGCATGTCGCCCATTTCTTTTAGAGGCATTTCATTTATTTCAGTTATTCAGACTTCGGGCATGTAATTAATTCAGGATTCAGACTTGTCTTATTATTTTCAGTTGTGGGATTGTTGTGAGGAGTTTCCTCCGGACATATTATTATTTGTTGGTTATTTCATTACTTCGTGATGGTGAATGGATTATGTTGTTCTTCCATTATTCTTGTACTGCATGTTAATCAGACTTAAATTAAAATTTGGCACTTACTTTTTAAATACTAGGTGGTTAGTAATCTTTAAAATGTTTTCGACAGTGATGCTATTAACTGAACCAACTTGGCATTTTGTATTGATTTAATAAAGGAGTAGCTACCCGGTATTTAATTACTATACCTTACTGCCTCGCATCCTGATATTATGTACGCAGTTTGCGTGTGTGCCCGTTATCAAAATAATCCTAAAGAGAACCACTTAGTATGTGTAAAAAGAATCATTAAATACATAAAAGTCACAAGTTATATAAAGTAAATACATCACACACTGTATTATTACCCGCATATAATATTGAATACCAATATATACGTACCTTTACTAAAACATCCACACATATAGCATACGTATATCCATCCCTCCGAGTATACCCTCGCCGAATGATTCCCTCTAAGGTGCTATCTCACTAGGTGTGCTCACATAACCTAGTTACCCAAGTTGGAATCGTTCACCAACTTGGCCCAAAACATAAACGAAGTGGAGGTGGTCATATTCCTTCCCTGAAAATGAGATAATCTCCTCACCCATATACCGGACGCTATGACCTGGGGATATACTCACCCTACTCCTAGAGCTAGGGGATTCACCCACATCGCGCAACCTCCCTTGATAGCACTAGAGTATATAAATTAAGTAAATATCTAATCACTGATATTTAATAGCACACACAAGATATACACACATATATATACCATCACTACACCGTATATATATATATATATATAAAATAAACCCCCGCTTCACCGTGTACTCACAACCCGTAACACTAGCCTGTAGTTTACCGAGTCTCTTGCCCGACTCAACTTAATTAACTTTCTCACTTAATAATTTCCATCTTCCCAAGTCTCTGGTCTGACTCTAAATAATAATACTTTACACAATAATTTATATGAAATTTGCCCGAGTCTATGGTTCGACTCTTATTTAATTAATTTACACATTAATTAATTAACACAAATCCAAGTCTGTAGTCCGACCCTCATTTAATTAATTTACACATTAATTAATTTACACAAATTCGAGTCTGTAGTCCGACCCTTATTTAATTAATTTACACATTATTTAATTAACACAAATTCGAGTATGTGGTCCGACTCTAAATAATAATTAATTTACACATTAATTAATTAACACAAATCCGAGTCCATGGTCCGACTCTAAATAATAATTAATTTACACATTAATTAATTAACACAAATCTGAGTCTGTGGTTCGAATCTAATATAATTAATTCACACCAATTAATTTAATACCTTCCCGAGTCTATCGTCCAACTCTAATTAAATTAATTAACACACTTATTAATTTAATACCGATCCAAGTCTGTGGTCCGACTCCCAGTTAATTAATTTACACATTAATTAATTCATACTAAACCGAGTCTGTGGTACGACTCTCATTTAATTAATTTACACATTAATTAATAAATACCATTCCCGAGTCTACAATCCGACTCTAAATTAATTAATTAATTCATCTCTATAATTTAATACTTTTTCGACTCTACGTTCCGACTCTACTTTCATTAATTAACACATCCATTAATTTAATAACTTGGTGTCAGCCAACCATTCTCCCCGGACTCGTTCACTTGGCCCATACCTTAATATTTCCCGAGTCTATGTTTTGACTCAAAATTAATTTACTCTCTCCATAATTAATTTAATAATTTGGTGTCACTTAACCAACATACCCGGACTCGATCACTTGGTCCATTTTTACATCTCATAATTTCATTCCCACATATTTACCCTCAATGTGACACACATTCATCTCCATAAATTTCCCAATTATATTTACCTATAATTACCAACATAGCCGGACTCGCCCACTTGGTCCATAATTAAGTTGAATATGTTCCACCCAAAATTCTTACTTTAAGTCCAAACTCTTAACTTAAATTGTTAATTCCTAATAGCTATCTTTTGAACCCCTATCTATTAAACTCTTTATAATTTTTCACCAATTAAAATTAGACCCCAAAAATCCAAACAAAAAATAAGGGCATATATAATAACCAACCTGACCTGCCAGAATTTCCCCATCGTCGATCGATCGATAGCCCTCGATCGATCGTCCCTTGGAAGTTCTTCTTTCCCACGAAAATTTCCACGATTAACAAGCTTTCAAGCTCTGTTTTTCCCCTCCATCCTTGACCAAAGATAATATATTCTTTAAATCCTTTTATGAAACTTATTTACAACAGGGATACAACCATAACTACCCTTTATCCCCACCACAATTCATTGACTCACAAATTGGGTTTTTCCATAAATTTCCATGAACATTGTTCTACAATTCCAGTTCAGATTTAAATACTACCCTTCTATATTCCGGATTTCTCATTCAAATAAGATATCTATACTCAGAGATATATAATACGCCTAAGTTCTTATTTTTAGTCTCATTCAAAGGTTCCATGAACAAAAACCCCATTTTTGTACCCATTTATCCCTAAAACGAATTTTGATTTACACATTACTATGATATGAATTGATTATCATCAATTTAGAAATCACAACAGTTAACCACTTACCTAGAATTGTTCATAGTGCCTGATCCATCGGTGTAGTCCCTTAATTTGGCTCCAAAATCCCCAAATTGGCTCTTGATTTGCTTTCTCCCAAATTTCCTCTCAAACCCTAGGTTTAGAGTTGTGTTGACTCCCATTCCCTAATCTCTCGATTAGGTTAAAAACCCTTAATCCCGTTTTTGGCCATCTGGGCCTAATTAAAATGGCCCAACTCACCCTATGTGGGCCCTACTATGCCCAAAAATACCCCAAGACCCAATTACTACCCCGGGTACTCTTTTCTGACTATCTCGACCCATCCCGACGCAACCGCGCGCTCGATTGTCATCCAAAATACTTTTTGTCATTTCAAAATTACGACCTCAAAATGCGACACATGAAATTTCGAACCATTAAACATAAAAGTCGCCAATTGTAAATAATTCGGCTCATTCAATTAAATTCTCCAACTCATGAATTTAAGTTTCTCCAATTTAAATATTTTTATAACTCCCAGAATAATTAAATATTAAATCCTCAAAATTAAGGGGTGTTACATACTCCCCCCTTACAAAGGAATTTCGTCCTCGAAATTAAGATGAGCGTGATGTTCCAAGCTTCGCATATTACTCTCTAGTCATGTTCCTCCAAGCCCACTATATCTATCCCATCCGCTTCTAACCATACGTTTCACAAGTATGCATTTTGATTACCCAGGGCGCCCATACATCCTATACCCGTGCTTAATCGCACAAAATTTGCCTTAATTAACCTGGGTGCCCATACACCCTATCTCCGTGCTTTACCGCACGAAAGCTACCCGACTATGACAGTCGAAACTCGTAATATAACTTCGAACCTGTAGTCATAACACACACACACACACACACACACACACACACACACACACACACACACACACACACATATATATATATATACTAACGTCCAAACATCTCCCCACAAAATACTTGTCTCTCAACACAAAAGTATATACACTTACTCTCATGTTACCAAAGACAACATAAAGTATCGCACCCTTACCATCACTAGTCCTTGTGCAAAATAAACCCTGAGCTATCTCCATTTGCTCGAACACAAATCTAATCGCTCGGATTCACTTCAGTAAACACCCCCACTTACTAGGGTAAAATGTGAGAACACAGGACCTCACTATGTGCCTATCGCACCACACAATACAACATATATACACCCATATATATAGGCTATATGCCCTTTCAGGTGATACTCAGTACCAAACATATCCTGGTGTCGTGAACACCAAAACTTAACACCACTATCCATAATAGTTAAATTCCATCGCTATCCAGACGATATTTAGAAAATGTTATCAACCCCACTCCCATAATTCTCGAAAGTAGTAACTCCTTGTATAATTCAAACCTTCAGTCAGTGTACACGTCCACTCTCCCGTGAAGAACACCAAAGACACTCCGCTACCCCAAGAAAAGTTTATCCACATACTATGGCTGCTACAGCCAACGCACCCACTAAATTCAACTCACCTGCGAACTCTAGTGAAAAATAAGTCCTATATTACGACATCCTCTTAGTCACTCAAAAATATACCCCATGCCCATAGGGTAAAAATAATTACCTCCATACTCCAGCTGCAACGGTTGATCCTCAGGTTCCAGAGGATCTTCTCCATGCCCGAATGCGCCCATGACTTGCTTTAGTGGCTGTACATCCCGGACCTCGTCCTGTAGTTGACCCCTGCCTCGCTTAAGACAATATCTCTTCATGTGTATCGCTTCCCCCACAAATGAACCACCTTCTAATACATTTAGCCTGCAACTGGTCCCTTCCATGCCGACCTTGTTGGAATTTCTGGCCATCCTGCCGATAGTCTCTAGTTCTAAATCGTTTAGCATGATTTCCCCGCTAGAATCCTGCCCCTGATTTCCCCCTATCTGCTTCTGGGATACCCCACTGGTACCGTTCCCTCCATCTTTATCCAACTGGCAGGTTTCCACTCCCCTCTTGCTTCTTTTCACATGGAAGCGATCTTCCTGACAGTGCAGGAGTGTTGCGTTAATGACATCAATATAAGCTACTAATGCGTAATTACTAATTAAATGTTGCCTGATTCTCCAGACTAACCCATCCATAAACCTTTCTTTCTTTCTCTCTTAATCGCTTACCTCATCCAGTAGCAACTTTGCCAATCGAGTAAATTCTTCCTCGTAATCGAACACTGAACGGTCTCCCCGAGTCACCTCTCTAAATTTTCTTCTCATTTCGGTCTCAACCGCTGGAGGAAAATACTTGCAATTGAACCACACCTAAAACTCTACAATATCTAGTGTATCCCTTTCCTCAACTTTGGTGATTGACTCCCACCACTGTAGCGCTGCACCCACTAAACTAAAAGTGGCTAGCATTTGATTTAGCACCTTATCGCAATCTCCTATGCATAGGTGACAATGGATATCTCTCTTCCTAGACACGCTAGCACTACACTTGAACCCCCTCACAACTCTGGTGGATGACCACTGTTGAAAAAATCTCTCTTACTTGCTGCCACCCCGACGGCCCCGCGTGAGTCTGAACATCCGGCGCCCTAACACTTGTGGCTGATCCCGTGAAAAGTACCCTTCCATTGCGACCACCGTCGCTTTAACTGCCCATGCCACTAGTTCAGTTATCCGTGCTGCCAAAATCATCTCTAGCCATTGCTGCTGTAACTCTTGCTCCTGACGAGCCTCCCTAATCTCATCTCCCCCCACTGCCCTAACTGCTCTCTCTCTCCTAGGCGGAATCTGGAATGAGAATCGAATCGTATGAGTTCACTCTCAAATTAAAATTTGGTAAAAGAATATAATTGCCATACGTATTGAGAATACAACAATCCTATGATAGGGCTCTATATCAAAGATGGCTAAGCTAAAACATGAAAAGCCGCACATATCCTAAGGACACTAGAACCTGATGCTCTGATACCATCTGTGAAACCCCGCCTAATAAAATACCGGGTGATCAGTCCTATATTAAATTAAAATAGGAATCACAATTGTTTCATCCTTAGCATCACTGTCGAAAACTTTTTAAAACTTACTAACCACCTAGTATTCCAAAAGCTAGTGCCAATTTTAACTTTTTAATTAAACAAAAAAAAAAAACAGTACATGCGCAAATAAATATGAACCATTCACACAACTAAATAACACTCAACTGAATAATTAAATAAATAATTTGCCAAATAAACCATCGACCACCAAAATGAAATCCAATACAAATATCCAACACCTGAATAAGTGCATCTGAAAACTGTACTAAGAAGTCTGGGCGACAAGCCCTAAATAAAACTGGAACTGATAAATGATTCCTACTCTAGTAATAAATGAACGATGCGTCTAGTCCGAACTCCTGCTAGCATCCACATATGCCACAGCTCCGTGTCCCTGGAATAAAATATCAATCCCGGCGTCCCTGTGGCTGGACACCTAAAAGGTTTTGAAAATAGTTTTATAGCATGGGTTAGAACCCAAAACATTTTGAAAATATTTAGCAAGTGAATTAACTGCAGTAATTTAAAATGCATGAATTCTCTTCATATATAAGTTAGTGTCGCACTCCCTTGTGGAAATTCTCACACCTCCACTATTGTGCACACCTATCGGTTACCTTGAACCCCCACCTAGTTGTACTACCCCGTCCAACTAGTGCTGGTATAACCTCCCCCTTTCCATACTACTCTAACCCGAGTACAATGATTCTTGAATTATATGTTATCTCACAATTAACTTAATTAATTCCTTCTTAAATAGTAGCATATAACCGTGTCACAAGTTATATAAAGTAAATACGTCACAAATTGTATTATTACCCGCATATAATATTGAATACCATTATATACGTACCTTTACTAAAACATACACATATAACATACGTATATCCATCCCTCCGAGTATACCCTTGACGGATGATTCCCTCTAAAGTGCTATCTCACTAGGTGTTATCACATAACCTAGTTACCCAAGTTGGAATCGCTCACCAACCTGGCCCAAAACATAGAAGAAGTGGAGGCGGTCATATTCCTTCCCTGAAAATGAGATAATCTCCTCACCCATATAACGGACGCTATGACCTTGGGATATACTCACCCTACTCCTCGAGCTAGGGGATTCACCCACATCGCGCAACCTCCCTTGATAGCACTAGAGTATATAAATTAAGTAAATATCTAATCACTGATATTTAATAGCACACGCAATATATACACATATATATACCATCACTACACCACACACACATATATATATATATATATATATATATATATATATATATATATATATATATAATAAACTCCGGCTTCAACGTGTACTCACAACCCGTAACACTAGCCTATAATTTCCCGAGTCTCTGGCTCGACTCAACTTAACTAATTTTCTCACTTAATAATTTCCATCTTCCCGAGTCTGTGTTCCGACTCTAAATAATAATACACCACACAATAATTTATATGAAATTTGCCCGAGTCTATGATTCGACTCTTATTTAATTAATTTACACATTAATTAATTAACACAAATCCGAGTCTGTAGTCCGACCCTCATTTAATTAATTCACACATTAATTAATTAACCCAAATCCAAGTCTGTAGTCCGACCCTCCTTTAATTAATTTACACATTAATTAATTAACACAAATTCGAGTCTGTGGTCCGACTCTAAATAATAATTAATTTACACATTAATTAATTAACGTAAATTCGAGTCTGTGGTCCGACTCTAAATCATAATTAATTTACACATTAATTAATTAACACAAATTCGAGTCCGTGGTCCGACTCTAATATAATTAATTCACACCTATTAATTTAATACCTTCCTGAGTCTATCGTCCGACTCTAATTAAATTAATTAACACACTTATTAATTTAATACCGATCCAAGTTTGTGGTCCGACTCCCAGTTAATTAATTTACACATTAATTAATTCATACTAAACCGAGTCTGTGGTACGACTCTCATTTAATTAATTTACACATTAATTAATAAATACCATTCCCGAGTCTACAATCCGACTCTAAGTTAATTAATTAATTCATCTCTATAATTTAATACTTTTTCGACTCTATGTTCCGACTCTACTATCATTAATTAACACATCCATTAATTTAATAACTTGGTGTCACCCAACCATTCTCCCCGGACTCGCTCACTTGGCCCATACCTTAATATTTCCCGAGTCTATGTTCCGACTCCAAATTAATTTACTCTCTCCATAATTAATTCAATACTTTGGTGTCACTTAACCAACATACCCGGACTCGCTCACTTGGTCCATTTTTACTTCTCATAATTTCATTCCCACATATTCACTTACAATCGTCACACATTCATCTTCATAAATTTCCCAATTATATTTACCTATAATTACCAACATACCCGGAATCTCCCACTTGGTCCATAATTAAGCTGAATATGTTCCACCGAAAATTCTTACCTTAAGTCCCAACTCTTAACTTAAATTGTCAATTCCTAATAGCTATCTTTTGAGCCCCTAGCTATTAAACTCTTTATAATTTTCACGAATTAAAATTATACCCCAAAAATCCAAACAAAAAATAAGATCATATATAATAACCAACCTGGCGTGCCAGAATTTCCCCATCGTCGATCGATCGATAGCCCTCGATCGATCGTTCGATCGTCCCTTGACAGTTCTTCTTCCCCACGAAAATTTCCACCATTAACGAGTTTTCAAGCTCTGTTTTTGCCTTCCATCCTTGACCAAACATAACATAATCTTTAAACCCCTTTATTAAACTAATTTACAACAGGGATACAACCATAACTACCCTTTATCCCCTCCACAATTCATTGACTCACAAATTGGGTTTTTTCATAAATTTCCATGAACTTTGTTCTACAATTTCAGTTCCATATTTAAATACTAGCCTTCTATATTTCGGGTTTCCCATTCAAATTAGATATCTATACTCAGAGATATATAATATGCCTAAGTTCTTACTTTTAATCTCATTCAAAGGTTCCATGAACAAAACCCCCATTTTTGTACCCATTTATCCCCAAAACGAATTTTGATTTATACATCACTATGATATGAATTGATTATCATCAATTTAGAAATCACAACAGTTAACCACTTGCCTGGAATTGTTCGTAGTGTCTGATCCGTTTGTGTAGTCCCTTAATTTGGCTCCAAAATCCCCAAATTGGCTCTTGATTTGCTTTACCCCAAATTTCCTCTCAAACCCTAGGTTTAGAGTTGTGTTGACTTCCGTTCCCTAATCTCTCAATTAGGTTAAAAACCCTTAATCCCGGTTTTTGACATCTGGGCCTAATTAAAATGGCACAACTCACCCCGTGTGGGCCCGCTATGCCCAAAAATACCTCGAGACCCAATTACTACCCCCGAGTACTCTTTTCTGACTATATCGATCCATCCGGACGCAACCGCGCACTTGGAATTGTCATTCAAAATACTTTTTGTCATTTCCAAATTACGACCTCAAAATTCAATGCACGAGATTTCGAACCTTTAAACTTAAAAGTCACCAATTATAAATAATTTGGCTCACTCAATTAAATTCTCCAACTCATGAATTTAAGTTTCTCCAATTTAAATATTTTTATAACTCCCAAAATAATTATATATTAAATCCTCAAAATTACGGGGTGTTACAAGGCCATAAAAGAAAGAATTTACCAAGCTGAGGTAGGGGAAACTATAGGATGATATCCTGGATGTGCAACCACTGCAACAAATTATGGGTCAGTTTAAGAGTGAGAGTTACATTCAGGGACCTAACGATTAGGTAAGGTAGAACGGAAATGGAGGTTATATCTTTGTTTCATCCTTATGAGCATGAGACTTTTATGGGTAACCTGAGTGCGTTGCTAGATATTATTGTTAACACTATAATTTGAGTTTGAGTTAAGTTTAGTTGGTATGTTGGCCGTAATAGCCTTTTACTGTATGTATATAATTACCGTGGGGTAGCAAGGCTCTTTGGTGTCTCGTACAAGAGATAACGGGTGTGTGCACTAAGAGGCCATTTATACTACGTGTTTGTTTACTACTTTTGAGAGTTATGAGATTAGAGAAGACTACTAGCGGAGTGTTTTTGGGTTGTGATGGATGGAGTGATTGTAGATTATGATATTGAGATCTAGTGTTCGCTGCTCCAGCGTATGATTTGTTTTTTGCTAGGTATCACCTGAAAGAGGGTTGAGCCTATATATATGTGTGTATATATGTTATAATATATTATGTGATAGACTTATGTGTGTATGATGTCTGGTTATAATTGATCTGGGTGCATAGGGATGATTACTGATGTGATTCAGGGTACTATGGTTTATTGTTGAGAGAGGAGATAAATCTCATTATTAATTTAGCACTGAGCACCTAGTGAAAAGAAAAACTCAGTGATGTATGTGGTCTTTTGTGACATGAGAGTGGAAGATTATACTTTTATGTCAAAAGACGGGTATTGGAGGGTATGTACTACGGATTAAGGGCTTAACGGATCTCGACGACCGATAATGTTAGGTAGTAGTGTATCGGGGCGGTTCCTCGTTTGGATTTCACTTTGCGAGACATCCCACGCATGAAACTCAGCACAACGTTGGAAGTGATGAGATGTTTGGCCATTAGGATATGGGTTTAGTACCTTGGGTACTGTTCGTTATAGAGTTATATCTAAGGGATAGTAATAATATTATATTTGAAGCTAGTGGGGCCACGACATGTTTGTGTAGTTATGCATGGGTATAGGGTGTATGGCCTCCCTAGGTAGTTCAATTATGTGAATATTCTCCACGATTAGCGGATAGTAGAAAAGTATGTTGTGGTCCTATAAATGGATGATTTAGGTAGCGTTGAAACCCTGGAGGACTAGACTTATCCAAATTTCGAGGATAAAATACCTTTGTAAGGGGGGAAGTATGTAACACCCCATATTTTTGAAGAATATGGAAACTTATTAAATTGGTGATTTAGGAATTTATTTAATTGGAAGAAATTATTTAATTCAGTGATTTAAATTTAAATTATTTCGGTTTAAGTTTAATTTCACACATGCCGTATTTGAGGTGGAAAAAAGATGATTTTATAAAGTTACTAGGATGATGATTTTGAGGTCATGGATGGTTCTAAAAGGGTCAAAATAGTCAAAAATGTGTATCTGGATGTATAGTTCGGGTCTTGGGGTGATTTTGGACCAACCCGACACCGTTTAAGGGCATTTCGATCATTCGGGAGTTTGACGTATAAAGAACGCTAAAAATATTAAGTTTATATATTCAATTATATAAAGGGAACTAGTGTTAACACAAATATAAAGGAAGAGAGTCCATAAGAGAGGAAAAGGAGGGGAAAACCAAACTTCCTACACTGTTTTTCGCAACTAACATGACAAAATTGAGATCGGAGTGAGAAAAGAACCACCACACAATCATCCCAACGAATTTCAAACCTTTTATTGAGAGGAAAGTATTTAAATTACAATTTTATATTAATAATGTTATAATACCCATGTATAATAGGGTTTGATGTCATGTTTTGGAAGAATTAATATGGTTTTGGTTGGGTGTAATTCATGAATTGAGATAGGAATGCATGTAGAGATATTCCTTTATGTTTATGACATGAAATCAGAGGATTTGGGGTGATTAGAATGAATTAAAACTGGGTTCTTGATAAACAAACTTGAAGAACACATAAAACTATGGTTTTATGGGATTTTAAAGATAATCAGATCTTGAATTGAATTCGTGATGAATTGATGATAATTTTATGTTGGAAATCCTTCTTATACGTTTATATGATGATTAGACATGTTAGTTTGAGAATTGGTGATTCATGAAGATTTGAGAATGTTATTTGGGTGGGAAATTTGTAAAAACATAGGTAAGAATAAGACCTTCCATAAATCGAATCGATTCGGGCAGGTGCGAATCGATTCGGCTTCCAAAAGACTAAAATTTTGTCTTACAGTTTATGTAGCCCCATGAATTGAATTACAAGGAACTTTTGTGATTGTTTAGTAATTATGAGGAGAGTTGGGGAATGTTAGTAGGCATGGGATTTTTGTTTGATTGGTGTTGATAAAGGTGAAGTTATCATAATTTACCAACAGTAACGAATTGAGTGAATCATACACCGGGAAATTTGGATTCGGGTTACGAGAAGGGTATACCATAATATAAGATGATAAACAGTAGGGTATAAGTGTAATAACTACTGAATTAAAATGAGGGGTAACAATGGGCGTTTCGGGTAGAGAATAATACTCGAAAATATACGATAGAGAGTTGCATTATGAATAAATTGTACGGTGAGTATTCTAGAGATAAATACTATGTACGGGGGGTTATTATAGGTGAGATTATACCTATATGAATTACATTTATAGGTTGAGTGTATACCTCTACAGATTATTATAGGTTTAGTGTATACCTATACGGATTATTATAGGTTGAGTGTATACCTAAAGAGATTTATGTTTATAGGTGGAGTGTATGCCTATATAGATGATATTCTTGGGTTGTGTGTATGCCTATATGCGACATAAGGATTGGGTTGTGTGTATACCAAATATGTGCTTTCATATTTGTGTGAACATACCTACGCTTCTTGCCATCATGGAGGTTCTCGCGCAGTGGGCGATCCCACCTTGTCGATTCCATAGAGGTTTGGATTTGTGACCCAGAACATAGAACTTTAGGGCAGCTCACTATGTGTCGTGTATTATTGGGACCGACGTATTGTTTGGGTCCGTTAGGTATGTGCGTATCCCAAATGCTTAGAACTGTGTTCACCTACATTGGTTTCTATTGATTTGATTGATGGTTCGAGGAGACATTCCGAACCGGTAGTTCATGATTGGGGACGAGAGATAGTTGGAATGATAGCAAAGTACGCATCTTTCTGACCAGATATGGGGATGCGGTGTTATTTATATATATAGTGTGACATATATGTATACTAATTTATGTGAAATCTTACTTATGTGTGATATTAAGGGGATTAAATAGTGTATATCTAATTAATGTTTAATCGTACTTATGTGTGATAGTAAGGAGAGTAGATAGTGTATATCTAAAGCGACGTTTAACCTACTTATGCGTGATAGTAGTTATACTAGATGGTTTATATCTAAACAAAAATTAATATACTTATGTGTGATAGTAGTGAGACGAGATAATATGTATCTCATTAATGATGAATCTACTAATGTGTGAATAGTAGTAAGATAGATAGTGAATATCTAAAATAAATTTTCAGTAGAGAAACTTAAATGGTAAGGCTTGAACAATAACATACGTGATATGGTAACTTGGGGTTTAATAATAACATAAGAGAAATGTTAATTATTTAATGTATTCAGTAGTGTACTATATGGGCGGTACGAGTAAGTTATGGATAATCTTAACTAAGGACTTAATGGTAATTAAGGGTATTCAATAGCATACTTTATGGGCGATACGGGTGAGCTTGTGTTTTGAGTTTTATTGGTTACTGGTGACCTAGGTGTATTGGGTAGAATGACTAGATGGGGTTGAGTAAGAAACTTTAGGTGCGCAACATAGATGAGAGGTGATGAACTCAAGGGAGTGTTCGCAACCTAACATATGTATCTAATAACTGTTCATTTCAATAGAAATTTAAATGTTTGCTATGTTTTCAAAATGTTTTTACTCAGGCTCTAACCCATTCTTGCAAAATATTTTCCAAAACCTTTTAGGTGTCCATCCACAGGGACAACAAGCAGGATGATCTGTTCCAGGGATATGGAGATGCAAGACTTGTGGATGCTTGCATGTGTTTAGACTTAGTCACTTCGATTATTTCATTCCTAAAATAGGATACAGTTCAATATTTCATTTGGGCGTGTTGCCCCCGGTTTATTTTATTTTAGTTAGACTTTGTATTCAATTGTATTCAGTTGGACTTTATATTGGATTTTGGAGCCGATGGTTTATTCGGTATTATTTTACCTCAGTGGTTTATACTGTGGATGGATTTATATTACTATTGCATGGGATGTTAATCATGGTAATAAGGTTTCCGTTGTGGTTGTTGTTTAAATAAAAAGATAAAATTTGGCTCCGACTTTTTGAATACTAGGTGGTTTGTAAAAAGTTTAAATTGTTTTCGACTGTGATGCTAAGAATGAACAAAATGGGAATCCTGTTTTAATTTAATAGAGGCCTGATCACCGAGTATTTAATTAGGCAGGGTTTCACAGAGAAAGCATATGATTATGGTGGATTTTAGGCAATACCATTATGGGTATTTTGATGTGGGAGAAGGAGGAGGAGGGTATGTTTGGATACAACTCATACATAATTTTTTGTTGTGTTCTTTTCTAGTAGGGAGTATTTATGGGTGGTGAAGAGGTGGTAGTGGACTTGAGGATGTGGTGGTGGGTATGTGAGTGTTTTCTCTGTGGTGGTGGTGGAGGGAGGGGGAAGGAATGATGGAGTGAGGATGGATGTTTTGCTGCAAGTGGAGGTGGGGATATGGATGTGATTGGATGGATAGAGAGAGAGAGAGAGAGAGAGAGAGAGAGAGAGATGGTTTTGAAATGGTGGATGGGTGGGAGGAGGGTTTATATCGATTTAATTTTTGAGTTTTTTTAATTATTTTTTAGTTCTGAGTTTTTAAATTGGTGGAGGGTTATTTTAGTCATTTTGTTTAAAAAATGGGAAATGCAGTCTTGGGTGTTAATTGCAATGATTTGGTAGTTAAGGGGATGAGTTTGTCGGGTATTTTTTTTAGTGGGTAACCCGCAAACCTGATACAATTGAAGGTGCTAGGTGCAATTTTACCTATATTTAATCATAAATATAAGGCATTATTGTAACCATGATTCTTATTTAATTATGAACAAACACACATTTATTTAAAAGTAAACTCCATGCATAGTATTACAAATAAAACCCTAATGTAAGCTAGTCTTACAAGTGATAAAGGACATCATATTACCGGTTTTTAATACCACCCATATAAAAAGAAATACATCCTCATGTCGATAATGCACTACCCAGTGGTAGTGGGAGTAGTATCGATGATTAGATAATAGTCACTTATATTAGATCACAAGTGGTGTCGTGTTGTAATAGGAGTGCCAGGAAAAATCCTGATATGTCAGAGTTTGGGATGAACATTTTGGTGAGATCCTAACAAAACACAAATTAGGTCCACAAGAACTACGACAAGGAATTATAAGAACAAGAATGTTAGCTTTGACTTAAAACTATTGATACCGGGATGGATTTGATGCATTCAAATAAAGTTTTAGGATATTGTAGACTTTCTCATGGGATGAAACCCGTTGATTGCAAGTGGATATTTAAGAAGCTAAAATATGGATATATTGGAAAGTCAAAATCTTCGGATCAAGGCTTGTTGAGAAAAGGGTTGCTAAAAAATGAAATGTATTGAGAATGAGCAAACTTTATCCTTGGTATCCATGTTAAAGTCTATATCGAGATTCTTTTAACATCCAGATTACATTCTTCAACTATGGCCTTGACGAGTGTGTCTATATGATTCAACCCATTGGATTAATAACAATAAATTAAGAAAGAAAAGTGCGATATCTTAAGACCTCCAGTTACGTACTTAACTAACTACAAGGTCTTGGAATATTTGATTTGATCAAGCAATAGTTTTTTATTTTAATTAAAGCCCGAATAAAACTTATTTGTATAAGAACCACGATGGAAATGTGGTGGTGTTCCAATTGTAATATGTGGATGATATTTTCCTAATCGAGAACAAGGTGGTACACTATCTTACATAAGAATGTGATTGTCCAGGTTGCTTGATATGAAATTTTAGGACAAGCAAGACAAATCCGTTCACTACACCAATATTCTCTTTTAGTAACAAAAAAATTTTTGAATTAGTAACACAAGTGTACCATTAAAATTTTCATAAAATAAATTTACATTACTAATTTAGTATGACTGTTACTCATTTTAGTTTACAGATTAAAAATAATATAGTAAACAAAAAGATATGTTTAATAATCCCAAAGATAGACGTGATCGGACTTCTTCCCTATAAACAAAAAATTTGTACTACCCCTCTTAGATGTAACACCCTATGTTTCTATTAATTAATTTGGTTAATTAATTGAAATGATAAAAAAATTGGATTTAATAATTTTTATTAGTAAAATCTATTGGTTTTAATATTAGAAGAATAAAACTTCAAGAGAAATTAAAATCGGAATTAAAATGGATTTTTTACTGAGTTTTTAATTATTTTTACTTATAAAATTGGATTTTCAATCGGATTATAATCGAAATTAAAAGAGGAGTTATAATGGGATTTTAAAATAAAACTGAAAAGGTATTTGTCACGGATTTAGACCGTGATAAATAAGAATTTTTTTTGTTAGTTAAATATAATTAAACTAGGGGGAATGGTAGTGGCAGCATACCTGCTCAATCGATCGATCGACCCATGGAGTCGATCGATCGACCAATCCAGATTTGAGGTGGATTTGTTCATTTGTTTTATAGAGTTGGATTTGGATTAGGACTCCTAATTGGTATTTAACCATTATAATTTGTGGGGGGACTTCTCATAATCACTTTTTCCCAAGTTTTTCACTAGAGAGCTCTTCCAAAAGTTTGCCTCTCCACCAAAATCATCAACCTCCAACTTAATCAAGTTTTTTGTTACAAGTTTTGAACGCTTAATTGGGGTTTAAGCAAGTTTGTCCAGGAACAACTCTTTGATAATTTTTCGAGAGGAATCTATATTTTTAATCATATTTTCCAATCGATCTTCACTCAGGCATGGATATTCTATTCCTTTCCTTTAGTAGTATGCATTTTAAGTGTCGCTTAAACCCTTAATCATATATTTTTGATTAAAATTAAATAATAACTTAATTAGAGAAATTGCACACTAAATTTTGGGGTTGTTTTGATAAAACATTTTAATATGATTTAATCCTTGAAACCCTTGGGTGAGTAAGTTAGATTATTGGGTTTTATGGTTTTTGGGGTGTAGGTTCGCATGTAGAAGTTATATGATTATTTATATGTTATGTGGGATGCGAACGCACTTATAAAAATTAGAGGATTAATAAAAGTGAACGATTATGTTATATTGAATAATATCGCATGTTAAATAAATTAACAGTATTGAACATAAGTAATTATGTTAAAAACGACGACTATATTACTAATGGAATTAAATTGAATTGTGACATTTGTGATTATAGTGGCATGTTGTGATTATGATTTGTGATAGTGTGAATTATTTTATTCACTTTTGCCATCGCGGGGATGAGGGTCTTTTGGGTAGTATATTGATCACCTTGATTATATGATGCTTACTCAGTATGGGACTAGTGGGTTGGCTTTGGTTATAATTTATGCTTGCTAGGTATGGAACTATTTAGTGTAGATTCATGTGGATTTCATATTTCGAGGTGGGTTATATTTTTAATTTTTATCATCATCACGCTAGATTAGGCAAGAGACTAGGAAGAGTAAATGCTAAAAATTCATCTTATACATAAGATATGACGTATATGTACTTTGGGGACCCTTAGGTATGGGACTAACGAGTATTTTGAGGATCTCACATCGATACAAATGGTGTGATAATTTGATTGCTTAATAAATTGAGAAGATGAGAATTAATGCCTAAGCTAAAAGCGTGTAATAAAATTTGTGGCGACATAATGTGTCAGGGACCAACAATTTAAACCGGTCAGCGGGAGATTTATGTCCTGACATGTGTGGAACCTTGTCATGGGGCGAGGTCGAAATTTTAAATGGATCAGAGGCCATTTGACAAGGGAAAGTGTAAAACTTTGGTGGATTACCACCCCTGGCGGGAGGATTGGTAAAATTAAGATAAAAATTAATAAAAATGACTAATATGGTTAATTTAATTAAATTAACACTGCAGGACTTGGAAATTTATATTCGTATTGGTGTGAATTATTGAATTAGAATTTCTGAGCGTAGTTAGTGATTTATATTTATCATGTTTAATTATCTCGTTTAATTAAAATAATTTATTGTGATATTTATTGCGTATAATGCTACTATTTGGATTCACAGATTCTATTTGGAGGGAGTAGTACGTATTCATGCTCGAGGCTCTGACCTCGTGCATTGACTAACTTTTCAGATTAAGTTTTGGAGGTGATGCATTGGATTATCGGAGTTTATCGTTTGGAGGTGCAACTGGAGTTTATTCATTTTATTTCTTTATTTAGTTAGACTTTCTTTTCAGTCGTATTTCATTATGAGACTTGATTTGTGTTTTATTGGGCCATTCGGTTCTAAAGTTGTTAAAGGATTTTAGTTGGATTATTCACAGTTGATTGTTATTCAATTTTTAGTTAAATCATTGTTGGAGATTTGATTAATTCAGAGTTTTAGCATGTGATGGATCTTTTATCGCTCAGTTGTTGTTATCATTTGGGATTGATTCAATTATTTATATTGTGGATTGATTTATTTATGTCTAATATATGTGTCATGCTAAGAATGGTATTTATTTACTTACACCCGACACGGTTCGGCGGCGGTGGATGGCTACCCCATCTGTCAGACTTTGTAGGGTGTGACAGATGGTATCAGAGCATGGTCTTAGGTCTCGTAGGTTATGAGTCCATTTTAGATTTTGCATTGCTTATCTTTGATTCCTTTTGATGATTTGTAATCTTAGTTATTCCGATTCTGATGTTATTTTGTTCCTATCTTTTTATATGGCGAACACAAGGAGAGCTGGGAGTAAGAGAGAAGAGTCTGTTTCTGGTCCCATGACCCAAGAAAGGCAATGGCAGATTGTTTTGGATGCCGAGGAGTTAGCGCCTATCATTCGTGAGGCCACGACGACCGGTATGGAGATGGGGAGATAGATATGGGTTACTTTAGAGGCACAGCAACAGGATACACCCATTTTGTCTTGGGATAGGGTGAGAACCAATTTTCTTAAGGGCAATCCTCCCACCTTCGCAGGGGGATCTGACCCAACGGCTTCTCACCAGTGGAGGAGAGATACGGAGGCACTTGAGGATGGTGAATTGCACAGACGTGAAAAAGCAGAAGTTAGCGACGTTTTAGCTAACTGAGGATGCATTATAGTGGTGGGAGAGTTCACCATGCCAGAGGATAGGGATCAGTTGGATTATGCAGATTTTCTGATAAAGTTTAACAATAAGTACTTTTCGTATGCAATTAGGAATGCCGAGAAGAGAGAATTTATGGAATTGGAGCAAGGTTCAAAGTCGATTGTCGAGTACGAACTGGAGTTCACTAATTTATCTGTGTTTGTACCAAAATAGGTTAGAACTGAGGTAAAGAGGATGAAATTTTTCATTAAGGGATCTTCTTGGTCGATTAGCAATATGGTGTTGAGAAATCCAGTGTACACTACTTATGCTCAGGTGGTGGATGTCGTAATGTTACTATGGCAAGAGAAGGCCAATTATGAAAAGAAGTTGGGAAATAGACAAGAGTCAAATGGACAAGGTGGTGAGAATATGGGTCGCAATGACCAAACGTGGAAGAAAACAGAGAACAAATCAGGAAAAACATGAACAAAGAGAAGAGCAAGCAAATACTAGATGTTATGGACCTTTTAAGGGGGAATTCTTTGTCTGTCGAAAAGTAGGACATCCAGCGGCTAAGTGTTACAAGAGAGAAGGCCAACAAGACTAAGGAGTATAGGCCCAAAAAGGTCCAGTCACACAAGGACAACAAGGTCAATGAGTAAAGGGGCAGCAAGGATTGAGGCTTCGAGTTCTAGTAGGAGAAGGTGTTCAGGGAGAACCAATAGCACCGTCAACATCAGGTGCGCAAGGGGTGGCCGTAGTACCAACCAATACTGGTTATGGTAGGTGCTATTTACTTTAGCCTCAGATCGAGGCACCTCAGCAAGAGCCACGACGTGGCTAGTAGAGTATCGCGATAGGTAGTATTTTCATAGATACTTATATATATAAGCGTTATATATATATATTATATTTTTGTTAGGGATTGCGTTCGGGTAGATTCGATGAATGGGCGCCTAATGGCGGTACTCTACGGGTATGCATATGCGAGCCTTATTTTATTTGGCGCGATTACGATTTGCTGAATTTCTCGAACGAAATTTCGTTGCTAGTGGGGAAGTATGTAACCCCCCGTGTTTTTATTAATTAATTTAATCCATTAATTGGAATTTTAAAAAAAATTGGATTTAATAATTTTTATTAGTAAAATATATTGATTTTAATATTAGAAGAATAAAACTTCAAGCGGAATTGAAATCGAAATTAAAATGGATTTTTTTATAGAGATTTTAATTATTTTTACTTATAAAATTGGATTTTCAATCGGATGTAATCGGAATTAAAATCGGAGTTATAATGGGGTTTTAAAATAAAAATAAAAATGAAAAGGCATTTGTGACGGATCTGGACCATGACTAATGGGAATTTTTTTAGTTAAATATAATTAAACTAGGGGGAGTGCTAGTGGATGCATACCCGCTCAATCGATTGATCAACCCATGGAGTCGATCGATCAACCAGTCCAGATTTGAGGCTGATCCGGTCATTTGTTTAATAGAGTTGGATTGGGATTAGGACTCTTAATTCGTATTTAACCATTCTAATTTGTGGGGGGACTTCTTATAATCACTTTTTCCCAAGTTTTTCACCATTGAGATCTTTCAAAAGTTTTCCTCTCCACCAAAATCATCAACCTCCAACTTAATCATGTTTTTTGTCACAAGTTTTGAAGGATTAATTGGGGTTTAATCAAGTTTGGCCCAGAACAACTCATTGCTAATTTTTTGAGAGGAATCCATATTTCTAATTAGATTTTCAAATTGATCTTCACTCAGGCATGAATACTCTATTCATTTCCTTTAGTATTATGCATTTTAAGTGTCACCTAAACCCTTAATCATATATTTTTTTATTAAAATCAATTAGTAACTTAATTAGAGAAAGTGGACACTAAATTTTTGTGAAGTTTTTATTAAGCTTTGTAATATGATTTAATCCTTGAAACCCTTGGGTGTGTAAGTTAGATTATTGGAATTTTATGGTTTTTGGGGTGTAGGTTAGCATGTAGAAGGTATGTGATTATTTATATGTTATGTGGGACGTGAACACACATATAAAAATTAGAGGATTTATAAAAGTGAACAATTAAGTCATGTTGAATAATATCCGATATTAAATAAATTAGAGGTATTGAACGAAAATAATTTTGCTGAAAACGGTGATAATATTATTAATGGAATTAAATTGAATTGTGACATGTGTGATTAAAGTTCCATGTTGAGATTAGGATTCGTGATATTCACTTTTGGCATCGCGGGGATGAGGGGATTTTGGGTAGTATATTGCTCACCTTGATTATAGATGCTTAATATGTATGGGACTAGTGGGTAGGTCTTGGTTACAATGTATGGTTGCTAGGTATGGAACTAGTTAAGGTAGATTTGTGCGAATTTCTTATTTTTGGGTGGGGCAAATTTTTAATATTTTATCGTGGGCACTCTAGCCTAGGCATGAGAAAATGCTAGAAATTTATTTTATACGTAGGATATGACGTATGTGTACTTTGGGCAACCTTAGGTATGGGACTAAGGGGTATTTTTAGGATCTCACATCGATGAAAAGGGTGAGATAATTTGATAACTTAAGAAATTACGAAGATGGGAATTAATGCCTAAGATAAAAATAGGTATTAAAATTTGTGGCAACATAATGTGTTAGGGACCAATAGTTTAAACGGGCCAGCGGGCGATTTATGTCGTGTCGTGTGTGGAACCTTGTCATTAGGCGGGATCAACAGTTTAAATGGATCAAAGGCCATTTGACAAGGGGAAGTGTAAAACTTTGGTGGATTACCACCCGTGGCAGGAGGACCACTATAATTAAGATAAAAATTGAGGAAAATGACTAATTGGGTTAATTTAATTAAATTAGCATCGTGGGAATTGGGAATTTCAAATCATATTGGTATACATTATTGAATTAGAATTTCTAGGGGTAGTTAGTGATTTATATTTGTCAAGTTTAATTAAAATACTCTATTGTGATATTTATTACATATAATGCTACTATATGGATTCACGGATCCTATTTGGAAGGAGTATTGTGTATTCATGCTCGAGTCTCTGACCTCGTTTGTTGACCAACTTTTTAGATTAAGTTTTGGAGGAGTTGCATAGGATTATCGGAGTTTGTCATTTGGAGGTGTAGTTAGAGTTTATTCGTTTTATTTCTTTGTTTAGTTAGATTTTCTTTTCAGTTATATTTTATTATGAGACTTCATTTGGGTTTTATTAGGCCATTCGGTTACCAAGTTGTTAGAGGATTTTAGTTGGATTATTCACTGTTGATTATTCCTCAGTTATTAGTTAAATAATTATTGGAGATTGGATTTATTTCAAGTTTTAGCATGTGATGGATCTTTTATCGCTCAGTTGTTATTATCAATTGGGATTGATTCAATTATTTATCTTGTGGATTTATTTATTTATGTCTCATATTTGTCTCATGCTAAGAATGGTATTTCTTTACTCACGCCCGACATGGTTCGACAGCGGTGGCTGGCCACCCCGTCTATCGGACTTTGCAGGGTGTGAAACTAGATAAGAATACCTGATGTCTAATTCATCATAACAGACTCACCCCCAAAATCAGTTCGTCTTCTATCGGTTCGTGTTATAGCAAGACTCATAGTCAATTAGGTTCTTTTCCTCTTTTATCGACAAAGGTAATGCCAATGATCTCTTTCTCTCTCTCTCTCTCTCTCTCTCTCTATATATATATATATATATATATATATATATATATATATATATATATATATATATATATATATATATATATATATATATATATATATGCGATGATTTGTTTTGGTTTTTTTATTGGTTTGGGAAATAACCTCGATCTAACTATGTATTGCAAGAACTAAAAATCCTAATATTAGTTTGTGAAAACGAGAATTTTTCTAAATCAATGCTCTGATACCACTTTGAAAACGATTGGACCCCCAATTTTAGATTTTACAAAAAGTAATTTCCTATTAGATGCAGAATATAGATGGTGCAGCTAAACCATTAATTAATTCATTTTTGCAAATCAAGCCAAACCAAATGTGTCATATACAATAAGCATGTGTCATATACAATAAGCTTTTCACATTCGTACGACAAAAATGTGTCATATAGAAATGGAAGTGTTGGGGTGTGAACTAGTAATAATTAAATTTAGACCCAATCACTTAAAACGTGTTCGCGGAGTTCTCATTTGATTGCAAACTTTATCACATTTGAATATAACCTCATGTGACAGTATAGATTAAACTCAATGAACAAACTTACACAATGTATACAAGCCTAGAATTCTGATGATTCTACAAACCAATAGAGTCATGACATTGAAGGAACAAGTAGGATAAATAAACATTATGCAAACTGTTGATATACCATCCAAACTCCCTCAAAATAAGCATATTAATTATTGAATGACTATATAAAACTAAACAAACAGGGCTTGGCAAATATTTTCTTTTAATTCCATTATTCTTTTAGGAATTTGGACTACATATTTCTTTTAGGTCCAAGCAAATGGAGGATTACTCGCAAAGGGTGATCTTTCCTTTCGGAGCCCTTCCCCATGCACATATATATATATATATATAATATTTTTATATCTCACACAAATCTCACGCGCAACGGATTTTAACATGCACTAGTCCTCCTAGGTCACATAACATGTAGATGATTGGATTGGTAGGAACACACCTCACAAAGATCAAATATACATGTGAAGTTATAATTTCAAGTGAGCTCGTGCATGTGTGAATTGATGCATATAAAAATAAAATCCATTATATCAACGCAAAATCCAACTACTCCATATAAGCATAGCTAAGAAGATTTTAAGGATTTACAGTCTAAACCAGAAGTTCTAGACACATGGAAGTGAAAAATAAGGGATTCAAACACAAGTATATGCCACATAGAGTGTCTCAGACTAAAATACACACACAAAAAAATCTTTTTAAGTTTTTTAAATTTTTAACCAAACAAACAAAAATATTTACTCCAAAAGACAAACAAAAATCATTTGTATTTTTCATTAAGCCTAAATTACAAAAAAATGAAACAAAAATGATAAACCAAAATCATTTTGTATTTTTCATTTAATGCAAACTAAAATGAAAGAACTATAATACAAAAGATAAACAACAATCATAATTCTGACATGTGATAAAGCATGAAGTATAGACTAGAACAATGATTAAACATGCATACACCTAGCAATGATATATAATATGAAGCACAAACTGATAGAGTATGAAAAAAAAACTAACACATTCAACCTTTAAATTTAGCAAGGGAAGTTTCATGTGAAAGCAAATGAGAATCAAAAATCCTATTTTGTAAAGCTACCAAGTCGGATCTCCTAACCTAAACTAATGACGAATGACTATCTCGGGGTGTAGGAATCTTGGCTACCTCGGTTTCCTAACTTTGGGATTTTTAAGAACCTCGTTTGAGATCAAAACAAAATTTCCTAAGATAATATTTTCGACTGCAATGTGAGCACCTAAAAACTCAGCGAAAAAACTTTACTAAGGAATGATATATAACATTGTTCCTAGAGGATTCTCCTAACAAATTGGTTTTGTCTTTAAGAGTTGACTCTTTACAATCATCGAAGCCTAATACGCAAGTGTCATTTTTAATTTGGACTGTTCCTAATATGTTATCTAATTTCTCCGAATGACATTCCAAATCAAATTTGACTTTACTAGAGTTTTTTAATTTGTTTTCTAAATCTAAAATGTTAGACTCTAATAAAACATTCCGCTCTTCAAACGCAAGAAGCTCATTTTTCAAGGATTCTATTAAATCTTTAAGGCTATCTCTCTCACCTTCTACATATTCAAGCTTCTCACGAAGAGCTCTCTCATGTGTCCTAAGGTCTTCCACTAACCCACTCTCATTAATGACCTTGACACGCTCTCTTAAACTAGTTTCTAACTTCAAATTTTTTCTTTTTAATTTAATAGATTCTTCATATAACTCTTGAAACGCAATTTGAAGTTCACTCACATCAACCGCATTTTCACTTTCACTCTCACTACCATCATCTCTTTGGGATTCACAAACAAAGGCCTTGGAAGTGTCATGTGTTAAAAT
Organism: Sambucus nigra; assembly: GCA_949130495.1. NCBI lineage: Eukaryota > Viridiplantae > Streptophyta > Magnoliopsida > Dipsacales > Adoxaceae > Sambucus > Sambucus nigra. The sequence continues at coordinate 126,789,795 of OX422211.1, read as the reverse complement.
TTCATCACTAAAGGAGTGCTCACTTTCACTCACATGACATTCCATAAAAGCCACAAAGTTGGTCTTAGTGGGGGAATCAGGTCCCTCTTCCTTATCACTATCATTAAGGGTTGCCTTGAAGGGAATTAGTTAGTTACCCTCTCTCCTTAGTTTAGTGGGGCACTCTTTTGCCTTATGGCCATACCCTTCACAACCATAACACCTATTTGACTCATCCCTATTTAAATTTTCATTATACGTTTTAGGGATCTTCTCGGCTTTGTGATGCTTAGAATTTTCAAATTTCTTAAAATCATTTTTAAATTTATCATTGTTAAATTTAAGAAATTTTTGAAACTTCCTAGTAAACATAGCCATATCTTCCGAGTCACTCTCATTTTCACTCTCTACTACTTATGTTTCCTCCTTTCGGGCTTTCAAAGCAAAGCCCTTATTTATTTTCTTTTCAGTTTTAGAGGGAAACATGTCTAGTTCATAGGTTTGTAAATCACCTACGAGCTCTTCTAATTTCGTAGAGGCAAAAGTGAGTAAAGAATTTAACACGGTCACCTTAGGAATAAATCTACTGGGTAGGGACCTTAAAATTTTCTTTACTACTCAGTTATCGGGTATTTTCTCTCCCAAATTAAAAGTTGAAATAACTATATCGAAAAGTCTAGCATAAAATTCATCAAAAGTTTCTTTTTCATTCATTTTGATGGTTCCAAATTGATTGGTGAGGTTTTGGAGTTTCGAAGTTTTTATGACACTAGTTCCTTCATGAGTGAGTTATAAAATATCCCATACTTCTTTAGCGGTTTCAAATGTCATAATGTGAAGGAATTCATTCGGTGTGACCGTGCTAAACAAGGCATTCAAACCTAGGGAATTAAATTTTGCAAGTTTAAATTCATTCTCACGCCATCTATCGATGGGTTTGGGAACATGTTCATTTTCAACTAAATATGTAGGTGGAGACCACCCATTAACGATTGACAACCAAACCCTCTCATCTAGAGACCTAAGTGCCAAACGCATACGTGCTTTCAAATGTACGTAATTAGAACCATCGAAAATATGAAATTTTAAAAATTGAAAAAAGTCCATTTTTGTCAAAAATATTTAAAAGGATCTTAAACGCAATAATTTAGCGATCCCGCTTTGATTCCAATCTCAAAACGAGAGTTTTTCTAAATCAATGCTCTAATACCACTTTGAAAATGATGGGACACCCAATTTTAGATTTTACAAAAAGTAATTTCCTTTTAGATGCGGAATAGAGATGGTTCAACTAATCAATTAATTAATTCATTTTTGCCGATTAGGCCAAACCAAATTTTATCGGATAAAATTAATGTCTTGAACTAAATTAATTAAATATTACCCCAATTAATTTTAGAACCAACATAAGCAAGAGTAGGGATTTAAACCATATTTTATCTTTTATCCCTAAGCATGCATCTAGGTGATATAGCAAGATAAAATAAATCACAAACCACTATGCCGTGATGTATGAGAAAAAACGCGCAACAGGAAAAATCCTCGGACGACCCTAGCCTCCAATCCACTAAGTACGGTTTTACAAGTAAAAGAAAAAAAGACTTACAACACTCGAATTGACTCCGTACAAGCCCCAATGCTCCTTGTTGTACACACCTCTGCCTAGAGAATAACCACAGAGGTCCACCGCGGTCTCGAAATCAACCAATCGGACTTTTCTCGATCATTGCCACCCGAAAAAGAAGCCTTTCTCCAAGTGGGTATGTCACAGAAAACGTACTTATTCTTTGTGGGATGTAGAAGTAAAAACAAAATTCTCTTCTTTGAGGTGTAAAGAAAAACCCGATGCCAAACACTCCAAGAAATGATATATATATTGAAACTTGGAATCAACTAATATGGGTGTAAACCAAAAGTGTTTATGGATGATTTTCTTGGAAAACAAAACACTTAAAACCTGTACCTTTTCATGGAAAAATTAAACTCTCAAAGCTATCCCTAGGAGATAGAAGAATATGAAAAGGTTGGTTACAAAGAGTTGGTTCCCGAACATTAGTAATTCTGGAAATATTATGTAACAACCCGTCCTTTTGGAGACAATTAAATTCCATAATTGTATATAAATTGGAAATTTGAAGAATCTCTCGAAATAGTGATTTTTGGGATTTTCGAGGATTTAATGACTTTCGATGGGTGTTGTAGTTATTTTTGGGACTAAATAGGTCGAAGTATTTTAATTATATGTCACTGTGGAGTAAAGCGACAAAGGTAAGATTTTTATTAGAAAACCCGCATAAAGTTATTTTGGGTTAGAATAGTGATTTGCGGTCAAGTACCTCGGATGGAAATTTCAACTGCGTCGTGAGTCTCGAAATGCTCGAGATAGTCAGAAAAGAGTGTCCGATTGTCGAAATTGAGTTTCGAGAAATTTTAAAGTTAAACGGGCTCATAATTGAGTAAACGAGTCGTTTTTGGGTTTTAAAGGGTTAAACCCTTTTTCTTTCTTTATAAAGAGGGAGAGAGGGAAAGGAAAAAGAAAGATAAGAAAGGAAAGAGAGAGGGGAGAGAGGAGGAGAGAAAAAAAGGAGAAAAGGGGAGTTTCGACCAAACTCCGCGGGATTCGGCTCGAGGTCGTCAGATTATATCCATGAGGCAAGTCTTTACTTGCTTTATTTAATTTTTGCATAAATCTCATACCATAGTTTGGTATTAACAAACCCTAAAGATTTTGGGTTGTCTTTTCGTGGATAAAACGGTTTTCGGGAGTTAAAACGAATAAACCCCTAAAATTTCATAATTGGAGAAACTTAGGTTTTAACCGAAATTAATTGGTAGTTTAGGGTTCTAGGATGTTTAGAACCCTTTATATATGTGTATTGGTTATCGGTTGAGGTTATAGGATGTTGGGTGAGGCGACAAAAGCTTGGGAGAAGCTTTAATGACAAAAGCTTGGGAGAAGCTTTATATATCATGGGGGCTAGATCGATTGAGCCATCAATCGATCGACGACCAAGGGTCGATCGATCGACCCCTTCTGAAAATAGACAATTTTCCTAGGGTGAATTGGAAGGGGTTTAATCCAATTCTATTTTATTCTAGGTCATTTATGTGATAACATAAGGGATCTTTTAGGACTATATGGTCCACTAATTAAGGGAAATTAGGAGGCTTAAGTGAGGGTTTTACATGTATAACCCTTAAACTATATTTTCGAGGAAAATAGAATAATTGTAGGGTTTGATGGTTTCGGGTTCCTAAATCATGTTGGGGGATTTTAAGTGATAATGTGGACAAGAGGTAGTCCTTGGGTTTATGGAAATGAAATCCATAACCCACTAAATTTAAGGTTGTTCGGGAAAGATAAATCTCTAGGATATTTCGGTGGGCATTTAGGCCTATATAAATATGCATATAAGAAGCATAATTATAATCGATTGTGGAGTTAGTATATCCTTCGAGATAATTAGGATAATTTGGGAGTATAGATATATATATTCACTTAGAGTAAATTGGTATAATTGGAGATATCCAATAAATCCTTAGATGGGATTGAGGTATATATTGATTATTAAAGTAAGGAAATACTTTGAGTTTAGTATCATGCGAGTATGAATGCGTGATTATGATTCTTTGAGAGAATCTTTGGGATGATTGGTCATCAATAGATGTGATTGGCAATTATGGCCATTCACATATATTCGAGGTGGGAATATATGGTATGTATATACTATATGATTAATATATATATGAAATATGGTACAGATGTGTAGTATATAGTATATTCCTTGTGTACGAGAACAAAGTAAATTTTTTTAAGAGAATAAATGATTTTAAAAATAAAATATGAATGTTTTCAAAGTGGAAAAGAAATGATTTTCATAATTAATAATTTATGGATACACACCCTCTCTAAATGCTATCATAAGGGAAGTTGCGTGCGTATGGTGATGCCCTCTGGCTAGTGAATGCAGGGTGGATATAGTCCTAGGCCATATGAGAGATTATATATTTTCTGCGATGGTTAGGGGATTCTGGGTGTGGCTTGACTATCCCGCAGGCATATGGCCGCTTCCCGACAATTTTTTAGGTTCCCAGGTTTTCTTGTTTGATAAGCCCTGGAAGATGATAGCCATTTAGGGGCGCGTCCAGTGGGGAAACCCGGAGGGATGGTCTTAGATATGTTAAAGCAATTTATGATAATAAATTGGCTTTAAATACATTTCCCGGATATAAGAAGGGAAATGGGATAATTGATTTGGCTTCGGATACATTTCCCGGATCGAAGAAGGGAAATGGAAGCATGTGATATGATAAAAGCATTTTTATGTAAATAAAATTGGCTTTTACATACATTTCCTGGATATGAGAAGGGAAATGGGATGTTATAAAATGAAAAGCATTTTTATGATAATAAAACTTGCTTTTAAAAAGTTATATGTTATGTTAAAGCAATTCATGATAATGAATTGGCTTTTATTTACATTTCCTGGTTAAAGAAAGGAAATGGAATGTTTTGAGATAAAAATAAAAAGTATTGATAAATACTTTGTATATGAATCCTCAGTCCGAGAGATATATCCGGATGTGTATTTTAAAGATGAATATAAGAATGTAGGTATATATTTATACTTTAGTTCTGTACTATGGGTCTAACGGATCTCTACCATTGACCCTGCCAAGTTGTAGTGTATCGGGGGGGTTCCTTGTTTGGATTTCGCTTCGCGAGACACCCCATGCACGAACTTAGCGCAGTGTTGAGAATGGAGAGAAGTTTAGCCCTTAGTGCTCGGGTTGTAGAGGTTTCTAGTATACGGGGGTATTAGATTAGTTAGGCATGGTAGCTTAACTAGAATGTTAAGTGCGTTAGGTGTGCACTATTAGAAGATAGGTGAGGGTTATCTCATGGGAGTGTGATACCAAATTTAAATATGAGATACAACCTTTTTCTAAAAATAAAGCATTTATGCACTTAGTAAATATTTTCAAAACTCGGGCTCTGACCCGTTTATCTATTTTTCCTCTCTTGCTATATATATATACATTATATAGGCGTCCAGACACAGGGATGCCTGGATGACATTTCCTTCGAGTCAGACGTCAGCTGCAACAGCTGTGGATGCGTGCAGGTTCTCGATAGACGCTTATATCCTTGTATTCTAGATAGGAGGTATTGTATAAACATTCGGGTTAATAACCCAATTGCATTTATTTGTTATTTTAGCACAACATTCGATATGTTTGTATATTTTGACCGAGTGTTCGGTTATTTTATTTCATTTCAATTTCATTTATGCAATACTGTGTGAATGTTTTAATTATATTTGTTTAAAAAGATTAGTTAAGTAAAATTTTGACACCGGCCTAATAGGTTATTAGTAATTAAATGGACTTTCGATAGTGATGCTAAGAATGATGGATATGAGACTCCTGTCATAATTTGATATAAGAGAGATCGCCAGGTATTTTATTAGGCGGGGTGTCACAGCTGGTATCAGAGCATCAGGTTCTAGTGTACTTAGGAATCTGTGTGGATGTACTACGCTTTCAGCGTTGCTCTCGATTTGTTATAAAGCCTCAGGATTAGGATTGTTGATTTCTCTTGTGAGATTTCGTTCTCCTGCCACATTATAAGATTATAGTAATCTTTTGCATACTCATTTGAGATTTGTGTGCGGGGCTTGGTTGGCAGCAAGAGGTGTGTCTTAGCTGGAGAAGCTGGTAGAAGTTCGGGACGTGGACCGTAGTAGAGGTCACTTCCTTGGCATTGTTTGCTAAGGATTTATCTCTGCGACTACTAAAGAATGGTAGTTATGAGTACCGCAGTACCGTTGTAGTGGAAAGTGGTACTCAAGTTGACTTCCTCCTTGAAGCTAAGGATTCAAAAGGGATATTATGGATAGTTTTAACCGTGAGTCCCCATTATTTAGCGAGAATGAGAAGAATGGTGTTTTGGATTATTCACATCAGGTTCAGCCAGAGGTCGACAGTGGATAAAGAGTGATATGAGGAAGTGAATTCTGTACCGAGGTGAGGCAGGTATAACGAAGAGAGAGTCCTTCAGTGGAATGATGGGCTCATTAGAAAAGAGTTGATAACACTTATGGAGAATGTGTATGTTTGAGGACCCCATTGGTGGACATCCACCCGGGGAATTCATTGAAATAAGGTTGAAGCTTGTAATGGAGTTTCCTTTTAACGGATAAGTTAAGAGGATTAGTAAGGTCATTGTAAGGAGCAAGGTTATAGATTCAGATGATGCGGATAACTTTGTCATGGTTAGGAAGGCCATTGATGAAAATGGTAATATGGAGTGTGGAGCCACACGGTTGGTCCTTTCCCAGTAGGAATGATGGACAAGGTTAGGGTGCCTGGATGGGGCATAGAGTTAAGAAATGTTGGTAAGCGACGAGACTAGATGAAGTTGCGGCGCTCGTTAGCCCTAGACTCGTGTGTGTATTTTGAGTTTTGTGGCTGTATCGATAACATTAGATATTGTATGCCTATGTGTTTTCTGCACTAGCGGAGTTTTGTTTTTCCTCATTCTCTATATAGGCGAGTGATGATATTTTTATATATATATATATATATATATATATATATATATATATATATATGTTTGGTTTATGATACTCGTCTTATATGATCATACGAGTATGGTAATATGGTGAGTATATAAGGTTATTAATTGATCAGAGCAATAGTAGGCTAATGATGGCAAGACTATCGTGTCCATGGTTCCAGGGTGGAACGGGTTGTTGTTGCGATTCCTCACTTGGATACAGGTTGAGATCGCCTTATTTATTATGGGTAAATGGAACTTCGATGAGCAGAGGTTTCATTATTATGATGTAAGTGCATGGAGACCTTATAGATATGATTTAAGGCCGCAAGATTATTGCTGAACTGCGAGTTTAAGCTCATTATTGATTGCGCAGAGACTGAGTGTAGTGCGACGCGCGTAGTGGTATGGCTCCGAGATAGAGTCGGGAGTTCAAACCACATTTTGTTGGAATAAGAGGGATAGGGTATACCGGTTGCATGTTCGAAAATAACGGACCTCCATGACCGACAAAGTTAAGTAGGAGTGTGTGGAGGGGTTCCTTGTTTGGATTTCGCTTTGTGAGACGCTCCACACATGAATCTTAACGGCGTTGGGAGTGGAGTGATGTTATAGGATGCAAGGATGTGGGTTTTGTTGATAAGTCTTATAGTGTGGATGAACCACTATAGACTATGAGCCATGTGATAATGGTATGCTTATGGAAATCTGGTGCTATGGGAAAGCACTAAAGTGGTCCTCTCGCCAAAAGTGGGTAGGTGAAGTAGGACTTAGATAATTGATTTGAGGATTATGGCCAGGCCTTAACGAAAAGGCGAATTTTAAAGAAATATGTTTTGGGTATGACGTTCGTAGTTCTTTACAGAGAGTTGGCACTTCGATTAGTTAGATTTCCTTTCGTATGGGCGGAAGGATAGAATAGTAGAAATGCGTTCGTAGGTTAGCGTGGTAGGATTTAGGACATCCCGCTGGTGTGCCTTAGGTCGCTATATCTCGATGACCGACAATGCGAGGGAGTAGTGTAACGGGAGGGTTCCTTATTTGGATTTCTCTTTGACGAGACGTCCCACGCATGAAACCAAGAAAATGTCGGAAGTTGAGAGAGGCCTTGGGCACTAGGCACATAATTAGGATTATGTTCATTTCTCGTAGGTAGGGTAACACATAGTTCTTAGCATTTCTAGGATGTAAGTTTAGTAGAGTTAGTGTCGCCAAGGTTAGGAGAATTGAATTACGCGGGTTGGGAGGACCCATAGGTGAGTATTACACCGAGGAAAAGAGACCTTTATTGGGAGAGAGTGTTACGTGTCGGACGTTAATAATGGTAATGAAGATGTGCACATGTCAGAAAGGTGTATGGGAACCTTAGTAAGTTGGTTTATATACCGCCTGAAATAGAAGGGGCATAGTATATAAATTAGAAGTTTTTACCGTAAGGCAGTTACAAATGGGTTTTCCTTTTTAAAGGAAATCAGTTGTCCTGTTGTGGATAAGCGGACGCTTTTTAGTAAAAGTATTAGCTTGGAAACATGTAAAGTGGTAGTTATAGACTCGTTTCTCTATTTTGGCAGCAAGAGAAGCCATATGAGTAACGCGTAGATGTTTTGAGTTAGTAGGTAGACTTTAGATGAGATTGTGGTGAAACTAGCAAATTTGAGTACACCTTGAGGTAGGTGGAATATGGTAAGGACCATCGTGTTAACATCTTTAGATCTTTGGAGTACTAGGACATAGTTGAATTGGTGACCCTAGTTTGGTGGTGTAGTTTATACCCGAATTTCGAGGATGAAATTCTGTTGTAAGGGGGGGAGTATGTAACAACCCGTCCTTTTGGAGACAATTAAATTCCATAATTGTATATAAATTGGAAATTTGGAGAATCTCTCGAAATAGTGATTTTTGGGATTTTTGAGGATTTAATGATTTTCGATGGGTGTTTGTGACAACCCGCTCCAAATAATAACGGGTGGCCAGCCCTATACTACATAAATCAGGTATCTCAGATGGTACAGTCTCAACATCAACTACTAAACACTATAATATAAGGCTAACTATCCGAAATCATAAAGTGCGAATTGCCAAAAATTTTAAAACTTTTATTTTTAACAACAACAACAAAACCAATAATGCACACAACCAACAATATACATCTAACTATGATGAGTGAACTGTGCATGCTCCAATAATGAAAGAGTACAATATATTGTACAACAAAAAATATCAATAATGAAATACCCGAATATGCTGTCGGGCAACAGACAATACAATAAACTGATAAATAAAATATGAAAGTGTTAATCTACAAAACTTGAATACTAACTCAATACAACTGAATCCTAATCTAGATGTACAATAGATAGGAATCGACTAAAGCAAAGTGCCGCAACAGTCCCCTACTGCCACAGCTCCACAAATCCTGAATGGATGAATATCAAAGGCATCCTTGCGGAGGAACACCTGAAGTAATACAATATGTACATGGAGGAGGAAAATATAAACGGGTCAGAGCCCGAGTTTTGAAAAACAGTTTATAGCAAGTGTATTAAAATGCATAATAATTATAAATGCATTATTACATGATTTAGTTGGAATCGAACACTCCATAAAATTCAACTCACCTCTCATCTAAAGCGCGCACTAAGCGTATGCACGTGTCTCCAAAAGGATGTCCGATTCTAATTAGGTAAGAGGATTCTAACTTAAACCAAAATAAAGTATTTAAGTGAAACCATTTAACTTATCTCCCAATTCTACATTTATTTTTATACTTTAAGTTATATACATCACCTTTAATGTAATAGTTATAGTTATCTTTATAATGTTCATTTGTTGAACATATAAAGTTACATGATCCAATCATGTCCACATCATCAACATACACCATCAAATCTCAATTACTAGAATTTATATTCTAGTGATGCCCATATAAGGCATGAAACCATATATATAATTATTATAGATGAGTTATTAGCATCAAGAGTTAAGGACTAAACTCCTCCCGATTCTCAACACGGTACTGCGTTTCGTGCGTGGGACGTCTCGCCGAAGCAAAATCCAAACAAGGAACCCCCCCGTTACACTACTCCTGACCGTATCGATCCTCGGGGCTCATTATGACCTCAATGCAAGATGCATGTAACCCAAATGATTTTATCCAATTTTAATTAATTAATATTCCCAATTCTCAATAGTACACGCGTTTCATGCGTGGGACGTCTCGCCGAAGCTAAATCCAAACAAGGAACCCCCCCGTTACACTACTCCTGGCACTGTCGATTGTCGGGATAGGTGATATATATGTATATATAATGATGATCATTAAGGACTAAACTTATCCCCAAGTTCCAACATTACATTGCGGTTCGTACGTGGGATGTCTCGCCGAAGAGAAATCCAAACAAGGAACCCCCCCGATACATTAATCCTGGAAATGTAGGTCGTTGAGGTCCATTATGCCCTTGACACCCAAGTACAAACACAAGCAATAATAACCATCCAACCGAGCTATAACTTGAAGGACGCAGACTCACATGCTATCATCTTCCAGCAGCCCATATACGTAGCAAACTGGGGCCACCTGGTGGGGTTCAACGACACCCACCTCGTGATCTACTCACGCACACGACGTCCGGGAAGCGGTCATAGTTCCTAACCGGCAAGTGAGAGCGTCACATACCCCCGACCTCTCACCCCCAAAATAAATAAATATATATATATATATATATCATATATGTCATTTGCTGACCACAAAGGAAGACTATGACCCGGGGAATATCCACATCCTGCTTTTCTAGTCAGAATGCTCACCCTCTATGCACGAAACTTCCCAATGATAGCAAGGAGGGGGTATGCTTAACATGTATATACACCATCATATAAGGTATACATTCATCCCACATAATAAAGATATACCATTTTATATAAGGTATACCTGCAACATCATATTCATTTTCATATTCGTTATACGCTCTTAGGCGTAAATTTGATTAACATCATTTGGTTAGTATATTTATCTCAAGACATACTAACGTTCCACCTCACACATTCACCCCACTTAGTACATGCTATACTAATTCTCGCTTGAAGCTCTCATGTCGCTTCTATTATGAATTATCTTTCAATTCTATATAAGTTAAGGATATTCTATATCCTATTGCACCTCAATTAGCATTTCTCATTGTATGAGATATCTCCCAAGTCAATCATCAATAAGGATATTTCTATATCCATTTTCACATCAAATAGTATTATAATTCTCCATCCATTATAAGGTTCAATATAGTTTATGAACCATTAAAGTTATCCCAATTGGGATTGGATCCTAAGATCCGGCACCTCTAAGTCAACCTCATTTTCAAATCGTGTAGTCGTTATCATCACCAAAAAAACCTCAAATAAAAGTGGGCTTCCCCACTTAGAAAAATACCGAAGTCTCTAATCGGTATTCCTCAAATTTAGTCAATATGACTCCAAAATTTCTTTTAGGGGAAACTCGCTAAAAGTCTCCAAAACCTGCTCCAAATATCTCCTATAGAGATCCCCAATCGATAACCTCGAACAAAACGGGACGAATTTCTCTTTAGAAAAACAATCCCTCCAAAAGAACTGTTTCCGAATCGATTCGGGCTTATTCTGAATCGATTCGGCCCAGCGAATCGATTCGGCCAGGAAGGCGAATCGATTCGGGTCATCAGACCTGGGACTTTGTCTCAGGACGAATCGATTCGGCTGGAGTCCGAATCGATTCGGTCACTCAGACCTGGGCACCTGCATATTTCCGAATCAATTCGACTAGGGGGCCGAATCGATTCGGCCCTGCTGAACCTCGAAAATGGCTACTTTTTAAGTAAGCCAAAATACCCAAAAATCATTTTAATGGGTTTCTCTCCATTTTTCTTCAACCCAATCACAAATATATCAACAATATTCATCCTAGAATACATATAAACTAATTTCTAACCTTAAATCCATTTATATACTACAAATCTAAGGTTTTTCCCAGAAGTTAGGTTTTAACAATTTAAACCTAAAACCCAAAATTTAATCCACAAATCATGCAATAATTGGTACACAACAATTATTTAGCAAGTTTAATCACTTGCCTCGGGTTCGTAGGGTCTGAATCCGTCTTGAGATCGTGTATTGGCCCGGAAATCTCCACTTTCTCTCCCTTTTCTTCTTCTTTTTCTTCTTCTCTCTTTCTTCTTCTTCTCTCTTTCTTTCTTTCTATTTCTCTTTCTCTCTTTTGGAGAAATATCTCCCGTAGGCTTTTTAAGCCTTAACTCCCAATGTACACATCTTAAAATGATAATACACACTTTAAATGACTCGGTAACTTTAATTCGAGTCAAACAGTCCTAATTTATTTCGGAACCCAAATAGACCCCAAGTACAGTCATTTCGACTTTCTCGACCCTTCCGGACATAATGGTACCCTCAGAATCGACATTCGACACTCTTTCTAACGACTCTAAATTTGACCTCAATGGCCAATTTAATTATTTCTCCAATAAAATATTATTTATTTCTCCTAAAATAAATAAATTGTCGACTCCAAAACCTCAGGTTGTTACAGTGTTGTAGTTATTTTTGGGACTAAATTGGTCGGAGTATTTTAATTATATGTCTCCGTGGAGTAAAGCGACAAAAAAGTGAGATTTTGATTAGAAAACCCGCATAGAGTTATTTTGGGTTAGAATAGTTATTTGCGGTCAAGTACCTCGGATGGAAATTTCGACTGCGCCGTGAGTCTTGGAATGTCCGAGATAGTCGAAAAAGAGTGTCCGATTGTCGAAATTGAGTTTCGGGGAATTTTAAAGTTAAACGGGCTCGTAATTTAGTAAACGAGTCGTTTTTTGGGTTTTAAGGGGTTAAACCCTTTTTCTTTCTTTATAAATAGGGAGAGAGGGAAAGAAAAGAGAAAGAGAGAGGAGGAGAGAAAAGAGGAGAAAAGGGGAGGTTCCGGCCAAACTCCACGGGATTCGGCTCGAGGTCCTCAGATTATATCCATGAGGAAAGTGTTTACTTGCTTTATTTAATTTTTTCATAAATCTCATACCATAGTTTGGTATTAACAAACCCTAAAGATTTTGGGTTGGCTTTTCGTGGATAAAACGGGTTTTCGGGAGTTCAAACGAATGAACCCCTAAAATTTCATAATTGGAGGAACTTAGGTTTTAACCGAAATTAATTGGTGGTTTAGGGTTCTACGATGTTTAGAACCCTTTATATCTGTGTATTGGTGGTTGGTTGAGGTTGTAGGACATTAGGTGAGGCAACAAAAGCTTGGGAGAAGATTTAATGACCGAAACAGCTTCTCGGAGAAGAAGCTGCCCGGCATGATCGATCGATCAATCATGGGGGCTCGATCGATCGAGCCATCGATCGATCAGCGGCCAAGGGTCGATCGATCGACCCCTTATAAATATAGACAATTTTCCTAGGGTGAATTGCATGGGGTGTAATATAATTCTATTTGATTCGAGGTCATTTATGTGATAACATAAGGGATCTTTTAGGACTATATGGTCCACTAATTAAGGGAAATTAGGAGGCTTAAGTGAGGGTTTTAAATGTATAACCCTTAAACTATATTTTTGAGGAAAATAGAGTAATTGTAGGGTTTGATGGTTTAGGGTTCCTAAATCATGTTGGGGGCTTTTAAGTGATAATGTGGACAAGAGGTAGTCCTTGGGTTTATGGAAATGAAATCCATAACCCACTAAATTTCAGGTTGTTCGGGAAAGATAAATCCCTAGGATATTTCGGTGGGCATTTAGGCCTATATAATTATGCATATAAGAAGCATAATTATAATCGATTGTGGAGTTAGTATATCCTTCGAGATAATTAGGATAATTTGGGAGTATAGATATATATATTCACTTAGAGTAAATTGGTATAATTGGAGATATCCAATAAATCCTTAGATGGGATTGAGGTATATATTGATTATTACAGTAAGGAAATACTTTGGGTTTAGTATCATGCGAGTATGAATGCATGATTATGATTCTTTGAGAGAATCTTTGGGATTATTGGTCATCGCTAGATGTGATTGGAAATTATGGCCATTCACATATATTCGAGGGGGGAATATATGGTATGTATATACTATATGATTAATATATATATGAAATATGGTACATATGTGTAGTATATAGTATATTCCTTGTGTATGAGAACAAGGTATATATGTTTATGAGAATAAATGATTTTGAAAATAAAATATGAATGTTTTCAAAATGGAAAATAAATGATTTCCATAATTAATAATTTATGGATACACACCCTCTCTAAATGCTATCATAAGGGAAGATGCGTGCGTATGGTGATGCCCCCTGGCTAGTGAATGCAGGTTGGGTATAGTCCTAGGCCATATGAGAGATTATATATTTTCTGCGTTGGTTAGGTGATTATGGGTGTGGCCATGACTATCCCGCAAGCATATGGCCGCTTCCTGACGATTTGTTAGGTTCCCAGGTTGTCTTGTTTGATAGGATCTGGAAGATGATAACCATTTAGGGGCACGTCTAGTGGGGAAACCAGGAGGGACGGTATTAGATATGTTAAAGCAGTTTATGATAATAAATTTTCTTTAAATACATTTCCCGAATATAGGAAGGGAAATGGGATAATAGATTTGGCTTCGGATACATTTCCCAGATGGAAGAAGGGAAATGGAAGCATGTGATATGATAAAAGCATTTTTATGTTAATAAAATTTGCTTTTAAATACATTTCTAGGATATGAGAAGGTAAATGGGATGTTATAAAATGGAAAAGCATTTTTATGATAATAAAACTAGCTTTTAAAAAGTTATATGTTATGTTAAAGCAATTCATGATAATGAATTGTTTTTTATATACATTTCCTAGATATAAGAAAGGAAATGGAAAGTTTTGAGATAAAAATAAAAAGTATTGATAAATACTTTGTATATGAATCCTCAGTCCGAGAGATATATCCGGGTGTGTATTTTAAAGATGAATATAAGAATGTAAGTATATATTTATACTTTAGTTCTGTACTATGGGTCTAATGGATCTCTACCATTAACCCTGCCAGGTAGTAGTGTATCGGGGGGGTTCCTTGTTTGGATTTTGCTTCACGAGACACCCCACGCACGAACTTAGCGCAGTGTTGAGAATGGAGAGAAGTTTATACCTTAGTGCTCAGGTTGTAGAGGTTTATAGTAGACAGGGGTATTAGATTAGTTAGGCAATGTATCTTAACTAGAATGTTAAGTGCGTTAGGTGTGCACTATTAGAAGAGAGGTGAGGGTTATCTCATGGGAGTGCGATACCAAATTTAAATATGAGATAAAACTTTTTTCTAAAAATAAAGCATTTATTCACTTGCTAAATATTTTCAAAACTCGGGCTCTGACCCGTTTATCTATTTTTCCTCTCTTTTTATATAAATATACTTTATATAGGTGTGTAGACACAGGGACGCCTGGATGACATTTCCTTCGAGTCAGACGTTAGCTGCAGCAGCTGTGGATGCGTGCAAGTTCTCGATAGACGCTTCTATCCTTGTATTCTAGATATGAGGTATTGTATAAACATTCGGGTTAATAACCCAATTGCATTTATTTGTTATTGTAACACATCATTCGATATGGTTGTATATTTTGACCGAGTGTTCGGTTATTTTATTTCATTTCAGTTTCATTTATGCAATACTGTGTGAATGTTTTAATTATATTCGTATAAAAAGATTAGTTAAGTAAAATTTTGACACCGGCCTAATAGGTTATTAGTAATTAAATGGACTTTCGACAGTGATGCTAAGAATGATCCATATGAGACTCCTGTCATAATTTGATATAGGAGTGATCGCCCGGTATTTTATTAGGCGGGGTGTCACACATTAGTGCGAACAAAAGAGTGGAGTAGTGGAGAAAACTTCCAAAAAATTTCCAACCGAAAATCTCCTTCGAACGAGATTTTCGTTCCAATGAAGTGTCGTTCGAATGACCCTTCTAACGAAGTTCCAGAGGCCAATGGAAAAAATTCATTGGCAAACTCGTTCGAACGACATTCTCGTTCAAACGAAAAACTCGTTCGAATGATACTATCGAACAAAGTCCCAGAATGGTCAAAATTCGATTTTAAGCCGAGAAACTTTATTTTCTAAGTACTAAATAAATTTTTTCCGAGTAAAACAAAGTTGTTAAATTACACACAATAAATTTCCAAAGCTCATATATATATATATATATATATATATATATATATATATATATATATATATATATAATCCATTCATACCTTATGAGCATTGGAACCATTGTTGTTGGCGTAGAAACGAGGCACACTAAACTCGACATATGACGAAGCTTTATAATCTTGGCCGCTACGTATTCAACTATCACGTCTAGGCTTGGATGGATACACTTGAACACAATCCTATGACTCAAATGTTTTTGTCCAGAATTGAGCCAACACTACTTTAAGACTTAATCGGAGACTTGTGTCCTTACAGTTTGTATCATGCTTATATAAACATCATTTTTGTATGAATTAAGTGTGATGAGTTGGTAAATTTGTTTTTCGTTTTTTAGTGTAAGACCCCACATATGTTTCCATTTATGGTGATCAGTCCACGATGCCAAGACATGTCGAGCTTTAAAATTAAAATACCATTCTTAGCATGTGACAACAATTTGATTCATTTAATTTTTTTTCCATAATATAAGATTGTAATAACCCAATAACTAATAAACCATTCACGACAAAAAGATCCATCACCATACTAAAACTCAAATTTTATAAAATCATCAACATTAATATCTCCAACTAAAACCATAAACAAACCATGGTGCCAAATGACCCGCTAAATCCATTACAACTCTCTCATAAATAAAAGAGTTGGAAAGGAAACTAAACAAATAAAATAAAATAAATCTCCAAGTATATGTCCGCTAATCTCCAAAATTATGCATTTTCCCAGTAACCTTTTCTATAAGGTTAGTCAATAGCAGCGGATCAGGGTCCACCACAAGAATAATGGCCACTCTTCCCAATTATATTCGTGAGTATTACAAGAGATAAATATCACAATTGAGTATTTTAATTCACGTAGAATAATATAGGTAACGACATGAATGTAATACCCCGTAATTTTGAGGGAATTATTTATGAATATTGTATAATATTTTAATAATATGATTATTATATTGATCGGGATATTGATATTATATTTATTTCCATTTGAAATGAATCGAATATTTCAATTCAAATTTAAATGGCTTTTGGACACTTTGTGATGAGTTAAATATGTAAAGTCGGCAATTTTAAATTATAGGGCAATATAGTAATATGTATTAGCTTAGGCTCCAAGATATGGTTTGAGGGAGGAGATGTATAAGGAATATTATGGGTGATTATACGGAATGGAAGATGAAAAACAAAGGACAAAAACGAAATCAAAAGAGTGAAAAACGAGTGGAATGAGAAGAGCCAATTTGGAGTATTTAGATCTTCTTTTTGAGTGCTTTCGGATGAGATTTGAGAAAAACTCAAAACACATACCGAGCATAATTTTTCGTGTAGAATCCAAATATAAATTCGAATTAGAAGTTTAAATAAAGTTCAGAGCTGATTTTTCTAGGTTTTCAAAACAAGCATAGAATGGTGGATTTTGACTCGCTTGAGGTAGTTCGTTTCTCCCGTGGTTAATATAGTGTGTTAAATTTATATGTATTTTATGCTCGTATATTATATTCATTCTTACACCCATTTTGTATGTGTTCTTTTCATACCGTGTAGTTTAGGAAACAAAGATAGTTGATTTTGCGAGCATGTTGGGTTATAAAATGGGTAAAAAACAACTTGATTAATGGGAATTGAATTTGAAATTTATTTTAATTGGGAGAATGATATTATGATGATTATTATTGGAGAATGCATAGGCATTCCTTAGCAAAATCACCCGCTGGACGGGGTGTTCTGTCGACTACAATTTTGTTTATTATCGAAAGATTAGACCATGGACCCCAGTTGTCCGAGTATGCCAAAATTTTATGGCAGTGATATCAGGTTCTGATGGGTCATGTGACCAAGTTATGTAATTTATTTTGGGGGCCATTGGATTGTTTCGAAGATAATTAACAGGTTAGTGGACGGTAGTCCATACCATACTGTGGGAAATGCGGCAGGAATTTTGATATGAGACATTGGGTTGTGTAGTGTCGTAGTGAGATCATAGGTGATGATTATATTATTGGGATTTTATTTTGAGTGTTCATATTGCATATATTCTTGTATATTATTCACACACGAGTATGTGTAGTTACACTTGGAGCATTTATACGAGCTATTGAGTTTCCCGCTCAACCCCCCATAGTTTTTTTGTATTTCAGGTTGATGTGAGATGATATTTATGGTATCGTTAGGATGGGGACTGTCACTAGAGGCTCTGGATATTTATTTTCAAAATTTAAATGTACCGTACTTTTTATTGTAATTTTTTTTTGTAAAAGGACATTTGAGATTTAATAAATTTGAGATGTTCTATTCATTTTATTTATGTATTTATGTTTCCTGAAATTTATTATCAATCTAAATGGTACTTTCTTATAAAAAAAATACTTAATTTATCAACAATTTTCAGTAGCACCTTGAGGGGTGTTATAGTGAAACCCCTACAAAGTAAACAAACTCAACTATCCTTATAGCCCAATTATGTTTCTTACCCCAATTATTAATATCTTTTCTTTATATTTCTCAATATTAATATACTATCAAAGCAACACCACTATAGCCAGTTTGTATTTCCTACAACCTTGGACATACAATGGTGCACCAACCATCTCATCACATGAAATTCACATACACAACAATTTCCCGATAGCCAAGATTGTTATCCCTCATATACCATGATTTACCCCACACAAGACACGTCACTATAGTCAGTTTGCCTATGTTCTCCTTCATCCTAATGAATTATCAATACAAGGCCCCACATATAATGGCATTCCCACAAAACCGCTTCAAAATTGGTGAGACAAAGTAAGTACCTCGCATACAGTGTACTTTGTCAACGTTTACTCGTACATAAAATGACGCCACATCAAATACATCACCAATACCCGTTATTAATCTTAGATATTCAATATGTTCTCATTTTATTTTATCATGTTCTCATTAATTACATCTAGCCCCCAAATTACTTGGTCATCAAAATGAAAGCCCACCCCAAGTCCCATACCTAGAGATCACCAAAACCATAACTACGTCTTGGTACTTCACGTAGGAAAAATACCCAAAATCTAATCATTCCGTAGTCTCGCATATATGATAAAACAACATACATGCATATCACTTAATTATATACCTACGAAATACCCAACAAAATATTTACCAATCTCTAGTCCAATGCCTAGAAATAATCAAACATAAAATGTTACTATCCTCTAGTCACATATCTAGCTAGTATCAATTGCAAATAATACGAGTGAAGGCAACCACTAAGGTACGTAACCCGAAAGTCCCAACAATATTTATTTTGACATATACTAATTCAAAAAAATTTCATTATTTAATTCAACAATGTATCTCTTTGTTTAAATATTCATATAAGCATGATTTCATATGCATTAAATAAATTTAATCATTAGATATACAAGTTGGACAAAATGTCCCAACAAGTTGTCCAAATTCAATATTCCAATTCGTGTGACAATAAAGCAATCTAAATAATCAATCGGTACAATAATGTGCAATAACAATTGTCAACAACATTTTATAATGCTCTACAACATAGTAATCATCTATGTGATTTCGTAAATTACAACATATTATAAAGAACCATATATTATTTGACATGCGATTCATCGCAATAACCAATAATAAGAAAGTCTAGCACTCTAAGCATGCGAGATTTTAATTATCAAATCCAAACTTATAAGTTCATAAAAACACATCTATGGTTAGGTTATGACTTCCCCAAATTAGGTTTCTAATCGTATTTACAAAAATGCCTATTTAATTTTTAGGAAACATTTATCAAAAAAATGCATAAGGAGAAAAATAGATATATTCTTGCCCATATAAAGTATTCTGAAAAATTGGTGGATTCCACTACATTATGCTCACGAAAATATTTAACTTCACTTACTTGGTATTAATGAAATTATGTGTAAAGATTCTCAAATTAGTGTGAAATGTACTTTAATTAGTGGTTTTAGGGTTCAAAGAAGAAGACATAAGTGGTATGTTGGTTACTTCTTGAGAAAATAAGTGTCAAATGTAGATAAAATCTCATTCAAAATCATATATACAACCAAAAACTCAACCCCCCGCAACAAATCTATGAGGGGAGGCATTTTCCTAAGGGCCGCAATCACGTACGCGCACCACTGCTATCGAGGATCCTTGGTCACGGGTTCTAGCTGAGGGTTCTAGGTTGCTGGTTATGCCTCGGGTCCCACTCTCTTTCTATTTATCTCCTATTTCTTTTAATATTTGTTTATTAAAAGTCCACTTGGGTTTCAATTGCAAACCGTCCATAATCCCTGCTCGAGATTAAATTTTAGATATTCAAAATTTATAGTCCAAGAAATTATAAAATGACTAAACTTCTCATTAGGTTTACACAAAAATCCTAAATTATCAAATTATTAAATTAAATTCTTACAATATTCATTTAATTTACCAAAATTATCCAAATTCATTTACATTAAAAAATTCTTAGATTGATTCAAATTCCAACTTAAATAGACATTACAATTAATTAACCTAATTAATTCATTAAATTCAGTTCCAAAAATATGGGGTATTATAATCTTTCCCACTAATACAATAATTTTGTTCTAGAAATTTGAAAAAACAAAACATCATAACATAATCTGTACAAATAACATAGGATCATGTATGCCTACCCATAATATGCCACAAATGGGATGACAATACACCCCATCTCACCCCCATATACCCCGAAAGTAAAATATACATACATGCAAATATATATATATATATATATATATATACACACACACACACACGGGTATGTCCATGCCTGAAGGCATGATGATATTCGGGAAACCTAACATAATAACAACAAAATAACAGTCGACCCGATTTAATTTCAATACAAATAAGTTAAATTTTTTAAAAAATTGAGCATAATTTACTTTGATCGTAAGACTATCCATCTGTTAATGGTATAAAAAAACACTTAAATAACCTGACTAGTGACTCATACATCATCTATTTAATAATATTGTATAAAAACTCCATGTGAAAGACCTAAAAATAAAAAAATATTGGCAGAGTTTCCTTTGTTTATAAGACAATTCGCTATGTTTGAGGAAAACGAATACCAATAAATATATTATTATTTCATAACAG
Source organism: Sambucus nigra (assembly GCA_949130495.1). NCBI lineage: Eukaryota > Viridiplantae > Streptophyta > Magnoliopsida > Dipsacales > Adoxaceae > Sambucus > Sambucus nigra. The sequence continues at coordinate 126,768,899 of OX422211.1, read as the reverse complement.
ATATAGTGCAAATAATTAAAAACAACTAAGTCCATCACGTATTATAATTCGCACCGCAGCAAAATGACTGCACACATTTAGATTTTTTTCCCCCTGTACTATTTCATTCCTTAAAAGTAGACTCCCTTGTAATTTTGAGTTGTGAGCATTTTGGTGAAAAAAAATTGAAAGACAAAATGTTAATGCGACGATATGAAAAACATATAATGAAAACCATTAGTAATGAGTGAATCAGAATCTAATGCCGGTTGAAAACTTTCATCCATTCTTTTGATAAATTATAATATAAAAAAAATTATAAATTAAGATTACATACTAATAAAGTAACCCAATCCAGCTTTAGTTTTGATCTACATTCTTAAAAATTATAATTGGAATAATGTGAGCATAAGTTGTGTTTGAATTTTTAATTAAGGCACTTCTCACACATTAAAGATATTCATAATGGTTATCCAAAATTTTCACAGTACCTGCTATAAATACTCAAACATGGTGGGATAAATGAAAAAAATATGTATATAAATGACGTCGAATACCTAAAGAGAACCATTAATAAATTTCAACCCAAGAAAGTGTAGTACCTGAGATAGCAAAGCAAACAATGATAGTGGTTTACTGATTTGTTTATAGTATTTTTCCATATGGATCAAAAGAGCCTTTTGTCACACCCCGCATAATTCTGGTGTCGACCATCACCAAAACTAAGCTTGGCAAGAGTAAATAAATAGCATTCCTATCATGAGACATATATGAGACATAAATAAATCAATCCACAAGATAAATAATTGAATCAATCGCAAATGATATTAACAACTAAACGATAAAAGGTCCATCACATGCTAGAACTCCGAATAAATCAAATATCCAATAAAGATTTAATTGAAACTAAACAATAATCAATTGTGAACAATCCAACTGAAATCCTCTAACAACTTTGGAACCACATGGCCAAACAAAAACCCAAATGAAGTATCATAACGAATTATGACTGAAAAGAAAGTCTAACTAAATAAAGCAATAAAATGAATAAACTCTAGCTGCACCTCCAAACGATAAACTCTGATAATCCTATGCAACTTCTCCAAAACTTATCCTGAAAAAGTTACTCAACGCACGAGGTCAGAGCCCCGAGAATGAATACACACTATTCCCTTCAAATAGGGTCCGTGACCCCAGACAATAGCATTATACGCAATAAATATCACAATAGAATATTTTAAATAATACGAGGTAATTAAAAGAAAGAAAGGTAAATTACCAACCACCCCAAAGATTCTTAAAAAAATTACACCAGTATCATTTTAATCAACCCAGAACCCCCAAGTGTTAATTTAATAAAAGTAACCCAAATTACTATTATTCTCACTTTTTAGTATAGCGGTCCTCCCGCCCCAGGAGGTAATTTCTACAAAAGTTTAGCACCTCCCCTTGTCAAAACGACCCATGATCCGTTTAAACTGTGGATCCCACAATTTTACTAGGTTCCACGCATGGCACGACTTAAAATGCCGATTGACCCTTTTAAACTGTTGTCCCTCGCTATTTTTGTCGCACATATTTTTATACCCGTTTTATTATCTTAGGTATCAATTCTCAATTCTCAATTTCACAATTATCAAATTACCCCACCCTTTTAATCGATGTGAGATCCTCAAAATACTCCATAGTCCCATACTTAAGGGTCCCCAAGTACACAAATGTCCTATCCTGCATATAGGATGAATCGCCAATGTAAAACACGCCCTAGTCTCATGCCTAGGCTAACGAAAGTACGATATGACGTACAAATTTTCCCCATCCCAAATGTAAAATCCCCACCAATTTTCACTCACTAGTCCCATACCTAGCAAGTATAAATTATAACCAAGGCCTTCATACTAGTTCCATACCTAGTAAGCATCCTAAAAATAGGGTTGAGCAATATACTATCCCAAAGCCCCTCATCCCCGTGATGGCAAATTGAATAAAATAAATCACAAAAAACATAATCCAATATGCACAACATAGCAATTTAACCATAAGGGCCCCAATTTAATTTAAATCAATTAATAACACCGTCATTGATTTCAACATAATTATTTTCATTCAGAAATGTTAAATTAATTAATATGTAATAATGTTCAATATGGAATAATCGTTTTCTTCTGTAAATCATCTTCTTTTTATAAGTGTGAGCGCGCCCCCTTAACCATAAAAATAACCCCCCAAATTTCAACATGAGAACCTACACCCAAAACCACAAAACCCAAAAATCTAACATACGCACCAAAGGATTTCAAGGATTAAATCATATTTAGAACTTTATAAAAATAGTCCCAAAATTTAATGTCCAATTTCACTAATTACGTTACAAATTGCTTTTAAGAAAAACACGTAATTAAGGTTTTAGGTGATACTTAAAATGCATAATACTAAATAAAAGGAATAGAGTATTCGTGCTTGAGATTTTTGAATAAAAAATTTGGGTAGACGGTTGGATTCTTCTCAAAAAATTAGCAAAAGAGAGTTCTTCAGTAATCTAGAGTAAATCCCTAATTAAACCTTTAAATCTTGTGACAAAACTTTGATTAGGTTGAAGTTAGTGTTTGGGGTTGAGAGGAAAATATTTTGGAAGAGCTCTCTGGTGAAAAACTTGTGAAAAGTGATTATGAGAAGTCCTCTACGGATCAGAAGCATTAAATAACAATTAAGAGTCCTAATCCTACTCAAACTCTTAAATAAAGGCCAAACTGACGCTAAACTGGGCTAGTCGATCGATTGACTAAAAGAGTCGATTGATCGACCAAGAAGGAAATTAGAAATCGGACTACAATTTTTTTTAGAAAGGGGCAAAACTTAAAAATTTCATAAAAACTTTAGCATAAATCCAATTTTGATTGCGTTTGAAGTTCTACCTTCCAAATAATAAAAAGAACATAATTAATTAATAAAAATCCTAAAATCCAAAATTTTATTTTTCTCAAAAATTCCCATCGAATTAAATAAATCAATTATAAAAACACGGGGTGTTACATACTTCCCCACTAGCAAAGAATATCATCCTCAAAATTAGACGAGGTTTACAAGTCAACCATAAATCGTGCGAGATAATATAAGGCTCACTTATGCCTACCCATTGTGTACTGCAATTAGGCGCCCATACGCCTAATCCTACCCAAATGTACCCTCGAATAAAAATAGTATCTATCTATCTATCTATCTATCTATCTATCTATCTATCTATCTATCTATCTATCTATCTATCTATCTATCTATCTATCTATCTATCTATCTATCTATCTATCTATCTATCTATCTATCTATCTATCTATCTATCTATCTATCCATCCATCCATCCATCCATCCATCCATCCATCCATCCATCCATCCATCCATCCATCCATCGATCTATCTATCTATCTATCTATCTATCTATCTATCTATCTATCTATCTATCTATCTATCTATCTATCTATCTATCTATCTATCTATCTATCTATCTATCTATCTATCTATCTATCTATCTATCTATCTATCTATCTATCTATCTATCTATCTATCTATCTATCTATCTATCTATCTATCTATCTATCTATCTATCTATCTATCTATCTATCTATCCATCCATCCATCCATCCATCCATCCATCCATCCATCCATCCATCCATCCATCCATCCATCCATCCATCCATCTATCTATCTATCTATCTATCTATCTATCTATCTATCTATCTATCTATCTATCTATCTATCTATCTATCTATCTATCTATCTATCTATCTATCTATCTATCTATCTATCTATCTATCTATCTATCTATCTATCTATCTATCTATCTATCTATCTATCTATCTATCTATCTATCTATCTATCTATCTATCTATCTATCTATCTATCTATCTATCTATATATCTATCTATCTATCCATCCATCCATCTATCTATCCATCCATCCATCCATCCATCCATCCATCCATCCATCTATCTATCTATCTATCTATCTATCTATCTATCTATCTATCTATCTATCTATCTATCTATCTATCTATCTATCTATCTATCTATCTATCTATCTATCTATCTATCTATCTATCTATCTATCTATCTATGAAAATAACGCCGTCCCATACTCTCCTACGAATCACCACTTGACCCTATCTTCAAAGGTCGTCGTAACACCTAGATCCTTAAATTAAATCACCAAATTGATTTTCATAATACTCAACATATGTACTAACAATCTCCAAGACATATCTCGTATCCAAAAATCACTTCTAAATCTATGCATTCGCAAAAAATCTAGTTTTATCCTCAATGCCTTAAATGCTTAAATCCACAAATTAAATCACCTCACTACACCAGAAATAGATATACTAAAATATTAATAGCAACAATCTGCCAAATAAATATCGTCTCGAAAATAATTTCTACGGATCTTCATATCCAAATAACTACTCTAACCTCAATGCTTATAATGTTTTTAGTACAAACTCTTTATCTCTAAGAACCACATCTAACACGTATGCTAGAACCAATATCTCTATGATACAAGTCAACAAAGTTATTAAAATATCGATAACATGGAAGCTAAACAGGATCACAACCTATGAGACCTAAGAGCATGCTCTGATACCATCTGTCACACCTCGCGTAATTATGGTATCGGTCATCACCAAAACTAAGTCGGACGTGAGTAAATAAATACCATTATTAGCATAATACATATATGAGACATAAATAATTCAATCCACAAGATGAATAATTGAATCAATCCCAAATGATAATAAATACTGAACGACAAAATATCCATCACATGCTAGAAATTCGAATAAATCCAATCTTTAATAACGATTTAATTAAAACTAAATAATAATGAATTGTAAACAATCCAACTGAAATCCTCTAAAAACTTTGGAACGGAATGGCCCAAAAGAAACCCAAATGAAGTCTCATAATGGATTACGACTGAAAACAAAGCCTAACTAAAGCAATAAAATGAATAAACTCCAACTGCACCTCCAACCGACAAACACCGATAATTTGATGCAGATTCTCCAAAACTTATCCTAAAAACGTTAGTCAGCGCATGAGGTCAGAGCCCCGAGCATGAATACACAATAATCCCCTGAAACAGGGTTCGTGAACCCAGACCTTAGCATTATACGCAACAAATATCACAATAGAACATTTTAACTAATACGAGTTAATTAAACGCAAGAAAGGTAAATTACTAACAACACCCAAAGATTCTTATAAAAATCACATCAATATCATTTTGATTAACCCACAGCCCCCAAGTGTTAATTTAATTAAATTAACCCAAATTATTATTGTTCTCAATTTTTATTATGGCGGTCCTCCCGCCCCGGGTGGTAATTTCCACCGAAGTTTAACACCTCCCCTTGTCAAAATGACCGTTGATCAGTTTAAACTGTTGATCCTAAAATTTGACAAGGTTCCAGGCATGACACGACATAAAATGTCGGTTGTCTTGTTTAACCTGTCGGCCCTCGCGATTTATGTCACCCATATTTTAAGACCCATATTATTATCTTAGGTATAAATTCTTAATTCTCATTTTCACAATTATCAAATTACCCCACCCTTTTAATTGATATGAGATCCTCAAAATACCCCTTAATCCCATACCTATGGGTACCTAAGTACACATACACCGTATCCAACATACAAAATGAATCACCAATGTAAAACACATCCTAGTCTCATGCCCAGGCTAACGAAAAGGCGACATGACGTAAAAATCTGCCCAACCCCGTTGTAACAACCCTCGCTTTTGAGAACTTATTTTATATTAATTTACTGTGTGAAGTAATTATATAAAATGTTGGGAGTGGAGTAGATATTAATTGAATAAGTTGAAAGTTAATATTTACTAGTTTTTTGCATATTTACTGTATGCGTATTTAAATGTCATTACGTTAAGTTTTATAGTGTCATTTTCTTTAAATGACATTTATAATTTAAATGAAACCGGAACTTGAAATAATTCAAAAAAAAAATTATCGGATGCCAGTTTAGAGGGCGTAGTTAGTCTTGAAGTGTGCGAGATAGTCAAAATAATTGCCATATTGTATTTTTATGTATCGAGCACTTTTGACTGGTTTTAACTTAAATGTGTAGTTGTGAGTCATTTTAATGTGGTATTAAACATTTAAGTTGGGAATTAAGGAGAAAGCAACGATTTTAGTCTTACATTTCATTTATTTCTCTTAAGTGTATTTACTAAACCTGGAGAGTTAGAGAGAAGAAGAGAAAAGAGGAGAAAAAGAGAGATATTGAAGATTAAAGATTGGAGATTGTTGCGACTACAAAGAAATCTGAGATTTCTACCTCAAGGAAAGTTTTCTACTTGCTAGTATGTGATTTGAGATGAGTAATTTGTATTGATGGTTGTGAATTAGTTATGGTTTAACAATGTTAGGGTTTCAATGGATTTGTATGTTTTGAACCCTTGTAAGTTGATTTAGATGTTTATTTGGGTAATTTATAGTTGCTAACTGCATTTATGATTAGTTGGTTGCCATAAATGATCTTGGTTTGAGTAGAAATGAATTAGGGAAAATTTGGGGTCCAAGACTCTATAGCCGAATTGGGAAATTTTGGGCTGGGCGAATCGATTCGCCTGTAGCGAATCGATTCGCCATAGGGGAAGATTACAGGTCTGAGTCGGCCGAATCGATTCAGTCTGTCCGAATCGATTCGGTAATTATGCAGAAATTCAGGTTTCCCTCTCCGAATCGATTCGACTGGTCCGAATCAATTCGCCCGAATCGATTCGGCCAGGGCGAATCGATTCGGAAACCCTGCAGTTTTGAGTTATTTTTCTAATTCAATTCCAACCCTTTTTCTTTAGGCTTAGGACTAGGAATCTTCTTGTATGAAGTAAACTTAGAATCCTAGAGTCCTAGATGAGTTAGTTAACTACCCTACATTAGAAATGGTTTATGTGGGGGTTATTCCGGGGGTTCACAAATAGATGTAAGGGGTATACTTTTCCTTTAAGTTAATTATTATGAAACTAGGATTTGCAAGGTCTTTTTGGGAGACTTTAGAAGTTCAATTGAGCTATGATAGTCTTGATGGTTTATAATAACACCATAAAAGAATGTTTGGAGCATAAATTGAGTGTTTATCCATTCATTGAGGTTATTTTGATGATATGAATTGCGTATGGCTCCGGATAAAATGCGATGTACTTATTAAAATGGTAAATGATAATTTACTCAGTCATAAATATGGTAAATGATAATTTACTTAAACACACCTCTCTAAATTCCATCATAAGTGATGTTCGCGCGTGAAGTGAAGCCCCCTGGCTAATGAATGCAGGGTGGATATAGCCCTAGGCATATGAGCGCTTATTGTATGTTTTCTACGATGGTGAGGTAATTTCGGGTGTGGTTATGACTCTCCCGCAGGCATATGGCCACTTCCCAATGTCTTGCGTTATAGGTGGACAGGTTGTCTTGATTCATAGGCCCTGGAAGATGATGGTCATTTAGGGGCACGCACAATGGGGAAACCCGGACGGGCGGTCTTAGAATCTTTATATGTATATGAATATAACTATTCTTATTTCAAGTTGGACTTGATTGATGAAATGCCATAAAGAGCATAATGAAATGCCATAAAGAGCATTTAATTATGATTATGTTTCCTGATATGGAACGGAACGATGAAATGAATCAGTGTAAATGATGAAAGTTTTTAATTAATGTTAATTATTCATACCCTCTTGCATATCTAAATTAAACTCATGATCATTTAATATGTTTAGTTTATGCATTGTATTGTAGGTAGATTCTTATTACTATCAATCATGGTTTACTGTTAATAACTGTCATACTCTTTATGCATCTGGTGATCATATCAAACCGACCCCTGACCCGTTCATATTTCTTATTGGGCATGAATCTTGTATCCGCTCAGGTGCTCCGCCACAAGGACGCCCGTTCTGACTATGTTATTCCGATGTTTATAGGGAGCCATGATACTTTGTGGATATTATGGGATATGTTGTTAGACGCCTTCATTTTTGTACTCTAGTTATGATCAGATCCTTTATTCGGGCGTGTGGCCCAAAGCCTTTGAAATTGTCTACTGTAATGTAATATGTAACTTAATTAGCTTGTTACTTTTGGTTTGTAACGACTGTTGATCGATAGCATATTCGGTCCCCTTATTGTATACTTGTTGTTGATGTAATATAAGTTCTTTTGGGTTTCCACTTTCTTTTCAAATGGGATTATTTAAATTCTTTCTTTAACTTATAAAACAAAATTTTTGGCAAACCATTTTTCTGAAATATAGGGTTGTTATCCCGAATACTTACTATTTTATTGTGATGCTGAGAATGATCCATCTATGATTCCCATTATCATTGAGGTATCGGGCTGGACACCCCGTATTTTGGTGAGAGGGTTATCACAGATAGTATCAGAGCTTTAGGTTCTAGAGTCTTTAGGATCTATGCGGACTTATCACGTTTTACTATAGCGTTCTTTGATATAGAGCTTAATGTTAGGACTATTTGGTTGCCTATGCTTACGATCTTCTACAAAATAGATTGTTTTAAATAGTATTCTAATTCTATTATTTCTTTATCTCAGATGCCTCCTAAGAGAGGTCGCCCAGCTAGAAGGGATAGAGTTGTAGAAGAGGATGTTGGTCCTCCACCTCCGCCACAAGGAACTATAAACACTGCTGATGTAGCAAATATCGTGGACCAAGCGGTCAATGCTACTATGACTACCGTGGTTCTGCAATTGCCATAAGCCCAGCAACCAAGGGCTCAGGATGTACAAGTTCCTGCAGGATCTTCTCCGTGGGAGAGAGTTAGGGAATCCTTTTTAAAGGGTCATCCCCCAAAATTTCAAGGAGGTACGGACGTCATAGTAGCTACTGAGTGGAAGAAGGATATGCAGTGCCATTTGCGCATGGTGGAGTGTAGTGAGGAAAGAAAATAAATCCTTGCTACCCTTAAGCTTCTTGGAGTTGCACTACATTGGTGGGAGTCCATGACTACGCTAGAGCAGAGGGATGTTATGACTATCAACGATTTTTGGGCTCTATTTGATCGGGAGTATTTCCCTCTCGCAGTCCAAAGGGACATGAGAAGAAAACTTCAGGATGTGGTGCAAGGAGAGCGTTCAGTTACGGATTAATAAGAGGAGTTCACTCAGTTAGCTAGTTTTGTACCTGATGAGGTGAATCCGTAAGAGAGGAGGATATCCAAATTTATGGGAGGTTTAAAGTGGAGGATACGACAACATTTGTTGGGCAATCCAGCTTTGTAAACTTTTGGAGATATGATGAATGCGGCGTTACTCCATTGTCAAGAACATCGGTTTTATGTTCAAGGCATGAAGAAGGCTTCAGTTATGGGACTAGATGGGAAACCCGAAGGCAGTGGGATTGAAGGAGGAGCATTTCCCTCATCCCAATCTTCGAGGAAAAAAAAGGGACCCCCAACTGGGGGACTTGTCTAAACGACAGCGTTTTGGTGGATTTATTGTGGGTGGCAGTAATGTTAGATAGGTTCAAGGTACCCCGAAACAACAACAAGTAGGTAGAGGTGGAAACGGGGGTAGAGGCCATTCGGGCCAAGGCTTCGGGCAGATTCGAAACAATCGGGGCCGAAAGCAAGATAATGTGATGAATCGATGATTTCAATGTGGAGAGTTGGGCCATTTCAAGAGGTCGTGTCCTCACTTGATTGGGGAATAACTTCCTAGGATTCCACAGCAGCCACAAGCTTAGTTTTCGCTGAAAGTACCTAATTCGGTTGTCCCTTCACAACAGGGACAACTACAATATGGGCGTGTTTATCATATTCAGGATGTTAAGCTTCCTCCGGGTTCGCTGGCACCGCCAGCTATTGAGGGTAATTTTCTCATTCAGAGGCACATGGGTTGTATATTGTTTGATACGGGTGCGACACACTCGTTTATTTCTAGGAGCTTTTCTCAGACTACAGAGTTGATTAAATCTGCAGAGAGTACCTTCACTAATGTTGAATCTTCTATTGGTGATGATTCACTCATTTTCTTTGTTTGTAAACAAGTAGGAATAAATCTTAGTAACTTGTGTTTTGAGGTCTATTTTCTCGTCCTTGACATGGTCGGGTTTTATGTAATTCTGGGTATGGATTGGCTAGTGAAGTATTGTGCGATAGTTAATTGCTATGGCAAAAGTATAATTTTTGCCATTTCGGGGCAAGAAATGTTTCTAGTAGTTATGCCTCATTCAGAAGGAGGTACTAGCACTTATTTGTATTATATCGCGGAGGAGATTTCTCGGGATGTAGCTGTTTCCTTAGATTCGATTTCTGTTGTTAGAGATTTCCAAGATGTTTTCCGGTAAATACTGAGTTTGCCTCCTAGTAGGGAAATTGAGTTTGTAATTGACTTAGCACCAGGAACTCGACCGATTTCTAAAACTCCATAACGTATGGCTCCTGTTGAGATGAGGGAATTAAGGGATCAGATTCAGAACTTGCTAGAGCAAGGGTTGATTAGGTGGAGTACGTCACCGTGGGGTGCTCCAGTGTTGTTTGTGAAGAAAAGGGACGGTTCTCTCCAGTTATGTGTTGACTACAGAGACTTGAATAAAGTCACCATCCGAAACAAATACCCGTTGCCTCGGATAGATGATTTATTTGATCAACTTAGGGGAGCATCGTATTTCTCTAAGATAGATTTGATGATAGGGTATCACCAGTTGAAAATAATAGAGCAAGATGTGTCCAAAACCGCTTTCCTAAAGAGATATAAGTCCTATGAATTTTTGGTTATGCCTTTCGAACTAACCAACGCTCCTACTATGTTTATGGACGTCATGAATAGGGTATTTCGAGACTTCCCGGACCAGTTTTGTCATCGTGTTCATTGATGATATTCTAGTGTATTCTCAAACATAATCTGACCATGCTACTCATTTGCGGTTGGTCCTGCAAAGGTTGAGGGATCAACAATTGTATGCCAAATTAGAGAAGTGTTGTTTTTTGTTGCAGGAGGTACAGTTTCTGGGTCACATAGTGACATCCCAGGGTATTTCGGTGGACCCAAACAAAGTTGTTGCGGTGAGGGAGTGGGGTCAGCCCACAACACCTACTGAGGTTTGTAGTTTTCTAGGTTTGGCGGGTTATTACCCTCGGTTTATCAAGGGTTTCTCTAAAATTTCTACACCTTTGATAAATTTAACCCGAAAAGGGGTGAGGTTTGTTTGGGATAATTCTTGTGAGTCGGCTTTCAACGAGCTCAAGGATAGGTTGACTTCTGCTCCAATCCTTGCGTTACCAAGGCCAGGATTGGAATATTTGGTCTTCACCGATGCATCTCTACAAGGATTTGGAGGTGTACTTCAATAAGAGAAACGGTCTATTGCTTATGCTTCTCGCAAGCTAAATCCCCATTAAAAGAATTATCCGGTGCATGATTTGGAACTTGCCGCAGTCATCGTTTCCTTGAAGATTTGGAGGCATTATCTCCTGAGGAGAAATTTAGTCTTTTCACGGACCACAAATCATTGCAATATTTGTTTTCCCGGAAGGATTTAAATATGCGATAACGCCGATGGTTAGAGTTTGTGAAAGACTATCAATTTGACATCCACTATCACCCGGGCAAGGCGAATGTGGTGGTGGATGCTTTAAGTCAAAAACTCGAGGGGGAGTTAGTGGAAATATGGAAAGCTAAATGGAAGGAGCTTAGTCAGGAAGACGCAGTTGTTAGGGAGTTTATGTCGGTGTTGATCGTTATGCTTACTATTGTGGCAAGGGTTGTAGAGGCTCAAGGAAGTGACAAAGGTTGTGAGGACCATATATGCCAATGGCGCCGTTTTTGATCGAGGGGAAAAATCGAGCGTCCGTGTAATACGCTAGTTGTTGTTATCGGCTTCCAATCTCAATACAAAAAAAAAAACCTAAACTTGTAACTACACTTCTTAAGGAGTATAGTGGCGAGTCTGGGTATCGAATCGACAGGGAATGGTTGATAAAATTTAATTGATTTATTACTTCTAAAGAAAAAATGAAAAAGATGATGATGGTTGAAAAGGGAAAAAATAAGTAAATAAAGAAGTTAAATTAATTAAGATGAATGAGAAAGTAGGTTGGAATACAATCCGCCTAACCCTAGTAATTTACCATATAGAAACCTAGAATTGTAAATTATAAATTTGAATGAATCCAATCTTTATAGATCCTAAGCATTACATATATGAGGGAACTAGCCCGCATCATATGAAATAAAAGGTAAATATAAAGTGGTGATAAATAATTTTACGCACATCATATTCTTAAACATCCCAAGTACCTAGGGCAAGAGAGATTAAAAGATCTACAATGGTTGTAAAATTGTCTCGCACGATTCTTTCAAAATTTTAATTTAAATTCTATTTTCTACATAAGTAATTTACATTGGGATGGGTTCATGCATCACAACCCTTAAAAATTTAGCTAGACATGATTTTATGGGAAAAAAATTTCATAACAATGCATATAATTGTAGATCTAAGAAACATGGTAAAAACAAAAATTACAAAACAAGAAAAGACGATTAAATTGAAAATAAAAATTGAGATTAACTAAGAGAATGGAATTTGATACTTGAAATCTACACTAGGGAAGAGAGATGATTGAATCCAGAAATATTCGTCTTCTTCAACCTTACAAACTAGGGTTTATAAAAATTTCTATGAAAAGAAAAACTAAGAAAACTCTCTAAAATCTGACTTTCTCTCTCTAAAATTCTATTCTACTCTCTAGAATTTGACTCCCTTTGAAATGAGGTATGGCTTGGTCTTTTATAGCACCAAGTAGCACTAATTTGACATCCAGAGTTGCTTGTTGCACAAGTTTTCCAAGAGTTGCACTGCTTTAAATGCATAATTAATTGCCTGGATTTCTCATAACCGGACCGGTCCATTATCGTGCAACTTCAAAACGTCGTAACTTCTTCACCGTAGCTCGGATTGAGGTGCCGCTTTTTCCAGTGTTCTTGTAATTTAAATATATTCAACTTTATAGTTGGCCCCACCTCCGGACTAAGGCTGAAAAATTACGAAAATGCCCTTCAAGTCTCCATTTCTTGGTTTCTTTCACGGTTTTGAGTTCTCCTTCGCACTAACTTGCGTGAAATACCTGTAAAACACATGAGAAATATACAAAACACGAAATACTTGCCAAAAGAGGTTAGTAGAATAAATAGGAGACAAATCCAAGCTATTTACACTGCACGGGATCATAAAAATACCGAAATTAAGGGGATAAATGTGAAGAATATGTGCCTAATCACACCCCCTAACTTAGAACTTTGCACGTCCCGAGCAATGTAAAAGAATCCTATCAAGGCTCAACTCTTGAAAATTCCTTTATTAAAATAAAATTCCACTTTCGCAGGCAAGCGATTGCATTTAGCGTATGCAACAAGCCTTTAAACCCCTAGGTTACCCTAGTAGGACGAGTTTTGTCTCGTGAGGGTTTGTAGTGAATATACCCACAAAATTCTTTATTGACTCAAATAAATATCAAAATACTTAAAAATTGTTCAATTTAAACTTTTCGAAAAATAATCACCATAAATTCATATTCAAATGTCTCAAACCATAGTGTGTGTGTGAAAAGCCAGAAATTAAACCTCAAATTTCCACCAATTGAGCATTACGTTACTTTCCGAAAATTCGTTTTGATTCAAATTCTTATGGATGCACTCACAAACGAATCACTCGGATTGTGGTTATTTTGTCTCGGTATGCATGATATAAAGAGTAAATATAATGGACACAATTTCACGCATACAAAATTGAAAAGAAGGAAATATATGGTGAAAAGATCTCATCATCGGAATACATTTATTTGGAAATGGGAAACATCATCTCTTAATCACACCCTTTTAATCTCTTTTTTATCTTTTCATGTCTTAGCTCTCCACGCAGTAATTAATTTCGCCATTTGGACTCAATTAGGACTTTTCGGGTTAAAAATTGTAAAGGGTAAAATTGGGAATAGACGGAATGTTCGGAATTGGAAAATGTCCTTATGACTTCCATTTGTGCTTTTTCGGGCATTTGCTCATTTTTTTTTTTTTTTCAATTTTTTTTCACTATTTTTTTTTTCTTTTCTTGCTATTTTTGTTAAGCATATCTATTTTTTTCTTCCTTGCCCCTTTTTATTGCACAATTTGGACTTACTTGATGAATATTCGATTTTCACAATTCCGGACTATTTGGGTTTTTCGGGTTATCAAACGAAAGGAAAATATTTTATTAGGCTCAAATTGGGTTGCAAAGGGATCATTTTTCACAACATTTTGTATGGCTAATATTTTTGGGTTAAACAAAAGAGGGCCTACTTCATTGTTCAAATTGCTAATCACATTACCATATGCATCTCGAGATTAATTAAGTTTAGAGATATATTTAACACGAATTTCGAGACAACATTTCACACATTTCCCATAACCGATCAAAACAAAGGATTGAGATCATCAACGACTTAATAAAATGCTGAAAAGAACTTTGAGTTAATCATAAACTCGGATTGATTTAAAAACTCATAAAAAATTGAAAGTCTCAAAATCTCACCGGGTTTGATCAATCTCCACACTTATTCGTAAAGTCGCCAATTTTCTTTCAATTTCCATCTTCGGTCAATTTTGGCTTAGTGCATTATGATTGTTAACAATTTGAGACTTTAAATAGAATAAAGGTGATATTTTTGAAAATTTTAAATTCCAATTTTTATTTATTTTGAAGAAAAATATTTTTGGTTTTTTCAACATTTTTCAATTTTATTTATTTTTTTAATTTTAAATTTTCTAAAAAAAAACTCACTTGGAAAGAACATGTGATCGAATCAATGAATCTAAACAATAAACGGAAAGAATATCCCACACCCCCTAACTTAAATATTTCATTGTCCTCAATGCGAATCAAGAACACAACATAAAGAGAGGAAAAGAAAGATATTACCCAAATGGAGCGATCCAGATGAGTGCGAGTCCATTGAATCTACAAAACATATTAGAACCAAGCATAACAAAAAGAATAACAAAAACTCTAACTAATTACTCTAAACTATAAAAAAAAGAAAAAAACTAATTATGTACAACCTACGATTTGAAATTCTAATAACTCATACACTAGAAGTCGAAAAATTTGAGGGTCCACCCAAAATACAATATGACTTTGAGGATTTAATAGTGTACCCTCACTATAAAGCATGCCTCCCGAAAATAAGAATTCCGTTTGAAAAACGGAAGGCATGTGCAAATGTTAAAAAATGAACCATCACCAATTAAAAAATTTAAGGGGATAATGAGGGATTTGGGTGCATAGGGGGACAAGTACCATTGGGATCCAAGAAAAATAGAATCACTTCCCAAAGATTTTTCAAGAATTATGGGAAGCGGAGAACACAAACTAAAAGAGTACATCTTGGAAAATAATTCAAGCATTGAGTCCTTGTCCTCAAAATCTTCTCTCCCCAAATTTTCAGTTGGATCTGGTGGAGTGACACGTCTAAGTGTATGGCCCGTAAGATGAAGCATCTCAAAAAAACATTCCCATACAAGAATCGGATCAACATCCTCAAGACATTCATCCAGTTCTTGAGATGAATTTAATGGTTCGATAATAGTGGGGACACAAGGAGACAAATGATCTTCAACCTCAATAGGTTTTGAAATATTTATAAGAGGTTGATATTCAAAAGAACTTGGATCACTATCAATGATTTCATCCTCAAAAGTATTAGGTGAAGCGCAAGTCTCGACCTTCTCTAAGTTGTCCAAATAATCATTCAACTCCTTGCAAGTTGCTATAATTTTCAACTCGGTAACAGCAAGGTCATCAGATTGCTTTTTTATATCAAGTAAGAGTTCTTCCAAAGTAGGATTCCTTGGTTCTAGCACCTTTAATTCCTCATTTGGTTGAAAACTTACTTCATCTTCAAAACTATCGGAAGAAAAATCCTCATTGGGTTCAAATAATGCATCTAACTCTTGCTCCCAATAACGATTTTTTTCTTGATATTCTTTTTCAAGTCTTTATTCTTCAAGCAATTGATTTTGATAAATTTGGATTGCCTTAGCACTAGGCTTGTATTTATGAGACTCATCTTTAGTGATATTGATCCAATGTTCATAAATCGTGAGTTCATTCTCCTCCTCACTATTAGCATAACAATTAAAGCCACCAAAAGAGTTAAAATAAGACATTTCAAATTGGGCAATTCAAGAACGTGACACCCATATTTTCAATTTTTTTATTTTATTTTATTTTAAGAAGTAGTAAGTCAATTATAATCTATAACAAACACTCCCCGGCAACGACGTCATTTCTTGGTTTCTTTCACTGTTTTGAGTTCTCCTTCGCACTAACTTGCGTGAAATACCTGTAAAACACATGAGCAATACACAAAACACGAAACACTTGCCAAAAGAGGTTAGTAGAATAAATAGGAGACAAATCCAAGCTATTTACACTGCACGGGATCATAAAAATACCGAAATTAAGGGGATAAATGTGAAGAATATGTGCCTAATCACACCCCCTAACTTAGAACTTTGCGCGTCCCAAGCAATGTAAAAGAATCCTATCAAGGCTCAACTCTTGAAAATTCCTTTATTAAAATAAAATTCCACTTTCGCAGGCAAACAATTGCATTTAGCGTATGCAACAAGCCTTTAAATCCCTAGGTTACCCTAGTAGGACGAGTTTTGTCTCGTGAGGGTTTGCAGTGAATATACCAACACAATTCTTTATTGACTCAAATAAATATCAAAATACTTAAAAATTGTTCAATTTAAACTTTTCGAAAAATAATCACCATAAATTCATATTCAAATGTCTCAAACCATAGTGTGTGTGTGCAAAGCCAGAAATTAAACCTCAAATTTCCACCGATTGAGCATTACGTTACTTTTCGAAAATTTGTTTTGATTCAAATTCTTACGGATGCACTCACAAATGAATCACTCGGATTGTGGTTATTTTCTCTCGGTATGCATGATATAAAGAGTAAATATAATGGACACAATTTCACGCATACAAAATTGAAAAGAAGGAAATATATGGTGAAAAGATCTCATCAACGGAATACAGTTATTTGGAAATGGGAAACATCATCTCTAAATCAAGAGTATATCGATGGATTTCATCACGGGCTTGCTGACATCACAAAATGGTCACGATTCTATTTGGGTTATCGTTGACCGTTTGACTAAATCGGCACATTTCCTATCGGTGCGCACCGATTACAATACTGCTCATTATGCCCGATTATTTAGTGCGGAGGTTGTTAGACTCCATGGGGTGCTAATAAATATAGTCTCCGACAAAGATAAGATATTTGTTTCCCATTTTTGGCGATGTTTCCAAGAAGCTATGGGAACCGAATTGAAATTGAGCACTTCTTATCACCCTCAAACAGATAGGCAGATAGAAAGAGTCAACCAAATGTTGGAGGATATACTCCAAATGTGTGTGCTTGATTTCAACGGTGACTGGGAATAATATCTCCCTTTGGTCGAATTTGTTTATAATAATTTGTACAATTTACTATTGGGATGGCGCCCTACATAGCACTTTATGGCCGGCCTTGTAGATCTCCCACTTGTTGGTTGGAGGTGGGGGATAATAAATTCCTTGGACCTGAAATGATCTAGGATACTTCTTCCAAGATTGAACTCATCCGGAATCACATCCGAATACCTCAAGATCATCAAAAGAGTTACGCCGATGCGAATAGAAGGCATATAGAGTTGGGAATTGGAGATCAAGTCTTAGTGCGAGTATCACCAATGAAAGGTATAAAGCGTTTTGGGAAGAAAGGAAAGCTTGCGCCGCGCTATGTGCCACCTTTTCCCGTTATTGCCAAGGTAGGTCCAGTGGCGTATCAACTTGCCTTACCTGAACACTTACAACAACTTCATGATGTGTTTCATGTTTCCTCTTTAAAGAAGCATAAGAGATGTGAAGGAGCCCTTTGGCATATTCCTTTGGAAGATATTGATTTGCAACCCGATATTTCGTATGAAGAACAACCGGTTGCAATCTTAGAGCACGAAGAGCATAAATTGAGATTGCGAGTGGTTCCCTTGGTGAGAGTTCAATGGGGTCATCACGATGCCAAGGAATGAACGTGGGAGCGCAAGGATGAAATGCGGGAAAAATATCCACATCTCTTTATACAAGTTACACCTGAATTTTGAGGGCAAAGTTTCCTCATAAGGGGGGGAGTATGTAACAACCCTCGCTTTTGAGAACTTATTTTATGTTAATTTACCGTGTGAAGTAATTATATAAAATGTTGGAAACTAGAGTGGATATTAATTGAATAAGTTGAAAGTTAATATTTACTAGATTGTTGCATAATTACTGTATATGTATGTAAATGTCATTACGTTAGGTTTTATAGTGTCATATGCTTTAAATGAAATTTATGGTTTAAATGAAACGTTAACTTGAAATAATTCAAAAAAAAAATTTGTCGGATGCCAGTTTAGAGGGCGTAGTTAGTCCTGAAATGTGCGAGAAAGTCAAAATAAGTTCCATATTGTATTTTTATGTTTCGGGCACTTTTGACTGGTTTTAACTTAAATGTGTAGTTGTGAGTCATTTTAATGCGGTATTAACCATTTAAGTTGGGAATTAAGGAGAAAGCCACGATTTTAGTCTTACATTTCACTTATTTCTCTTAAGTGTATTTACTAAACCTAGAGAGTTAGAGAGAAGAAGAGAAAAGAGGAGAAAAAGAGAGAGATTGAAGATTAAAGATTGGAGATTGTTGCTAGTACAAAGAAATCTGAGATTTCTAACTCAAGGAAAGTTTTCTACTTGCTAGTATGTGATTTAAGATGAGTAATTTGTATGGATGGTTATGAATTAGTTATGGTTTAACAATGTTAGGGTTTCAATGGATTTGTAGGTTTTGAACCCTTGTAAGTTGATTTAGATGTTTATTTGGGTAATTTATAGTTGCTAACTGCATTTATGATTAGTTGGTTGCCATAAATGATCTTGGTTTGAGTAGAAATGAGTTGGGGAAAATTTGGAGTCCAAGACTCTAAGCCCAATTGGGCAATTTTGGGCTGGGCGAATCGATTCCCCCCTAGCGAATCGATTCGCCAAAGGGGAAGCTTACAGGTCTGAGTGGACCGAATCGATTCAGTCTCGCCGAATCGATTCAGAAATTATGCAAAAATTCAGGTTTTCCTCTCCGAATCGATTTGACTGGTCCGAATCTATTCACCCGAATCGATTCGGCCGAATCGATTCGGAAACCCTGCAGTTTTGAGTTACTTTTCTAACTCAATTCCAAACCTTTTTATTTAGGCTTAGGACCTAGGAACCTTCTTGTATGAAGTAAACTTAGAGTCCTAGAGTCGTAGATGAGTTAGTTAACTACCCTACATTAGAAATTGTTTATGTGGGGGTTATTCCAGGGGTGCAAAAATAGATGTCAGGATATACTTTTCCTTTAAGTTAATTATTTTTAAACTAGGAGTTGTAAGGTCGTTTTGGGAGACTTTATAAACTCAATTGAGCTATGATAGTCTTGATGGTTTATAATAACACCATGAAAGAATGTTTGGAGAATAAATTGAAAGTTTAATCATTCATTGAGGTTATATTGATGATATGAATTGCATATGGCTCCGGATAAAATGCGATGTACTTATTAAAATGGTAAATGATAATTTACTTAATCATGAATATGGTAAATGATAATTTACTTAAGCACACCTCTCTAAATGCCATCATAAGGGAAGTTCACGAGTGAGGTGAAGCCCCCTGGCTAATGAATGCAGGGTGGATATAGCCCTAGGCCATATGAGCGCTTATTGTATGTTTTCTGCGATGGTGAGGTAATTCCTAGTGTGGTTATGACACTCCCGCATGCGTATGGCCACTTCCCAATGTCTTGCATTGTAGGTGTACAGGCTGCCTTGATTCATAGGCCCTGGAAGATGATAGTCATTTAGGGGGGTGCACAGTGGGGAAATCCGGACGGGAAGTCTTAGAATCATTATATGTATATGAATATAACTATTCTTATTTCAAGTTGGACTTGAATAATGAAATTCCATAAAGAGCATAATGAAATGCCATAAAGAGTATTTAATTGTGATTATGTTTCCTGATAAGGAATGAAATGATGAAATGAATCAGTGTAAATGATGAAAGTTTTTAATTAATGTTAATCATTCATATCCTATTACATATCTAAATTAAACTCATGATCATTTAATTTGTTTATTTTATGCATTGAATTGTAGGTAGATTCTTATTACTATCAATCATGGTTTACTGTTCATAACTATCATACTCTTTATTCATCTGGTGATCATATAAAATCAGGCCCTGACCCGTTCATATTTCTTGTTGTGCATGAATCTTGTATCCGCTCAGGTGCTCCGCCGCGAGGACACCCGTTCGGACTTTCCTATTATGATGTTTTTGGGGTGCCGTGATACTTTGCAGATATTACGGGATATGTTGTTAGACGCCTTCATTTTTTTACTCTAGTTATGATCGGATCCTTTATTCGGGCGTGTGGCCCAAAGCCTTTGAAATTGTCTAATGTAATATAATATGTAACTTAATTAACTTGTTACTTTTGGTTTGTAAGGAATGTTGACCGACAACATATTCGGTCCCCTTATTCTATACTTGTTGTTGTTATAATATAAGTTCTTTTCGGTTTCCACTTTCTTTTTAAATTGGGTTATTTAAATTCTTTCTTTAACTTATAAAAAAAAAATTTTGACAACCCGTTTTTCTAAAATATAGGGTGGTTATCCCTGATACTTACTACTTTATTGTGATTCTGAGAATGGTCATTGAGGTATCGGGCTGGCCACCCCGTATTTTGGTGAGCGGGTTGTCACACCCGAAATTTAAAATCCCCACAAATTTACACTAACTAGTCTCATACCTAGCAAGTATAAATTATAACCAAGGCCTATATACTAGTTCCATACCTAGTTAGCATCTTAAAAATTGGGTTGAGCAATATATTGTCCCAAATCCCCTCGTCCCCGTGATGGTAGCGTGAATAAAATAAATCACACAAAACACAATATAGTATGCACAACATAACAATTTAATCATAAGGGCCCCCATTTAATTTAAATCAATTAATAACGCCGTCATTGATTTCAACATAATTATTTTCATTCAAAAATGTTAAATTAATTAACACGTAATAATGTTCAATATGGCGTAATCATTTTCTTTTGTAAATCATCTGTTTTTATAAGTGTGAGCGCGCCCCCTTAACCATAAAAATAACCCCCCAAATTTCTTCATGGGAAACTACACCCAAAACCACAAAACCCAAAAATCTAACCTACGCACCCAAGGATTTCAAAGATTAAATCATATTTAAAAGTTTTATAAAAATAGTACCAAAATTTAATGTCTACTTTCTGTAATTACATTACAAACTTCTTTTAAGAAAAACACGTAATTAAGGGTTTAGGCAACACTTAAAATGCATAATACTAAAGGAAAGGAATAGAGTTTTCATTCCTGAGACATCTGAATAAAAATTTGGGTAGACAGTTTGATTCTTCTCAAAAAATTATCAAAAGAGCATGCTTGAGTAATCTAGAGTAAACCTCCAATTAAACCTTCAAATCTCGTGACAAAACTTTGATTAGGTTGGAGGTTAGTGTTTGGGGTTGAGAGGAAAATAATTTGGAAGAGCTCTCTGGTCAAAAACTTGTGAAAAAGTGATTATGAGAAGTCCCCCTACGGATTAGAAGCATTAAATAACAATTAAGAGTCTTAATCCCACTCAAACTCTTAAATAAAGGCCGAACTAACTCAAAAACTGCGCTTAATCGATCAATCGACTAAAATAGTCGATTAATCGACCAAGAAGCAAATTGGAAATTTGACAACACATTTTTTTATTTTAAAAACAGTCTAAACTTATAACTTTCATAAAAACTTAATTTTAAATATGATTTCGATTCCGTTTAAAGTTCTACCTTCCAAAAAATAAAACCAACACAATTAATTATTAAAATTCCAAAAATAAAAAAAAAATATTTTTCTCAAAAATTCCCATCAAATTAAATAAATCAATCATAAAAATCGGGGTACATAATTTCCCACTAGCAGAGAATTTTGTACTCGAAATCAGACGGGGCTTATACATCAACCATAAATCGTGCGAGATAAAATAAGGCTCACATATGCCTACCGATAGAATACCACAATTAGGCGCCCATACACCTAATCCTAATAAAAATAATATATATATATATATATATATATATATATATATATATATATATATATATATATATATATATAAAAGGTGCCCACGCTCTCCTACGAATCACCACTTGACCCTATCTTCAAAGGTCATCGCAACACCTAGATCCTTAAATTAAATCACCAAATTGATTTTCATAATACTCAACATTTGTACTAACAATCTCCAAAACATATATCGTCTCCAAAATTACTTATAAATCTCTTCATTCGCAAAAATTCTAGTTTTATCCTCAATGCCTAAAATGCAAAAATCCTCCATTTAAATCACCTCACTACACTAGAAATAGATGTATTAAAAAATTAATAGCAACAATCTGCCAAATAAATATAGTCTCCAAAATTTCTACGGATCTTCACATCCAAATTACTACTCTAACCTCAATGCTTATAATATCGTCTCCAAAATAATTTAAGATGTTTGTTTTAAAAAGGGACTAAACTTAAAACTCTCATAAAAACTTCATTTTAAATCTGATTTCGATTCCATTTGAAGTTATAACTTCCAAATAATAAAACCAACATAATTAATTAATAAAAATCCAAAAATCTAAAATTTTATTTTTCTCGAAATTGCCATTTAATTAAATAAATCAATTATAAAAACACGGGGTGCTACACCTTAAAGTGATGAGTATTATGGAGTGATATACCCATTAAATAGATGGGAACGTAAGAAACTAAAATCACTAAATAGGTTCAAGGTTTGTAACACATAATTCCTTTTTCATAGTAACTGAAACCCGTTATATCATATAATGTTTACATCCTAATTTATACGTAACGTAATAAACACAATAGCTTGTTGTATTACACCAATGATACATTAAAATACAACAGAGTTGTGAGACCAAAAATATATAAAATACTTTACACTGTAGGATAGAATACTTGATAATGTAGGAGACCAATAATATATAAATTTGTAAGGAAAAGAGTAAGCTGGAATGCAGAATCGTGTGCATTTGAACAAAGAAAAAATCCTTACGAAGTTAAGGTACGTGAAAGTGGTTTGCTAGTAGTAGTTGTGAGGGTGAGCAAAGTGGACAGAGAAGAGTCATGTATGTGTTTCTCACACAGATGTTTATAAGTAGAATCAATAAATACATGAACAATGCAAACTATATAAACACAAAAAGGTTGAAAGTAGCTAATCGTGGAGCGTTCGTTGAAGGTCCATTTTGGATCCATAACTTATTAACTCACAATTGATCCACCTTAGTGTCAAAAATAATTACTAGCAGACCATGTGGATATTATTCAAAGTTTCATAGAAGTAAAAGAGTTAAGGTAATAACTTAATCCCTAAATAAATGAATAGGATTCAAAATTGCAGTAAAAATCAAGAAAGTAGCCTCAACTCTGAAGAGCAAGTAACTAAAATACACAAATTTTAAGAAGAATCATTTCAAGTATCCACACATGTTTATAAAATAAAAGGTCCATGTATATACATAAGACATAGTATAATGACTGGACAACTATGACAGTAATTTAGTATCATAATTTTATGTTTATAAACGAACTAAATAGAAATTCGTTAAGTTTTAGTCCCTGCTCGGGAATATAGATGTAGCTAAAACCAATAAACTGAAATATACACAAAAATAAAAATAAATAGGAACTACTCACTTCCTTTTACACCCCCTATTTCAGACAAACGTGATAAAATCCCAGTAATTACATTAGTTGATTCAATGAGAAATAGTTAAAAATTCCACGTGATATTTAAAAAAACATATCTAGAAATCAATCTTTTCTTGAAAACCAATAGAAAAAAATTCTTAAAATAGAACTAAACAAATAACGACTAGAAAAATTGCTCCATGATCGGGCGCGAACCGCGTGCTCGTGTAAGGGCACTGTCGTTTTTTTCGGCTCGCCGGCTCAATACAAAAACCTAAACTACAACTACAATTGCTATATATGTATAGCAGTAAGTCGAGTATCGTAAGAGATCCACAAGTAATGTCGTATAGATTTTAATGGATTTATTATTTTGAGAATAAAAGTGTAAAAGGTGATTTGGTGAAAATGGAGAAAAAGAAAAATAAGAAGTTAAAACTATACTACAACTAATTAAAATGAGAGTCGGGATAACATTCCCACCCCGGGATAAATAACGCATAATTAGAATTTTGGTTCAAAAGCTATTTAACCGAGCATAAGCATCACACAATAAGGAATCCAATCCAAAGTTGCGAGATTAAATATTTAACAGTAAATGATCACACGCGGATTATCGCTATAAACACTAACATTGCATGACAATGAAAGTTAAACACATAGTAATCCTACTTTGATACGCGAGGTTTCAATTAAAGCCCAACTTTTGGAGCCCAATACCCATTAATGGCGGAAACGAAACCCCAACTTGTTAGGTACAGATTAGACATGAATTAAACTACTTTAAAAAATAATTAAACTAAGGAAATGAATAAATAAATGAAAAAAATAATTATCTAGTAATGGAAATGAAATACAAGGAAGAAATAAAGCATAAACAAACGAAGTAACAACTATATTAATGGTAGGGATAATGAATAGTACAACTTACAAGACCCAAATAGGCACAACCCCAAAGAGAAATAAAGATGAGCTCCCAAAACCCAAACCCTAAACTAATTAAAATGAAAGATATCTCATCAAAATGAAAAGGAATGTATTTATACAATAACCCTAATGTAAAACTAGTAATAAGAAAAGTTCAAAATCTGTAGGACCGAATCGATTCGCATGTGTCCAAATCAATTCGAAAATAAGGGAAATAAAGAACGTTGTTTCTAGTTCCAAATTGAATCGATTTGGCCTTGGCCAAATTAATTCAGTTTAGCAGGTATGCCATTCTGCATATTTGTTCAATAATACGGAAAATGCCATAACTTCTTCATTATAACTCAGATTTATGCACAGTCGGAGGATACGAGCAGATAACTCACAGAGATACAATATCCAAGCATACATTAGGACAAAAACCCAAATAATGAAATGACTAAAATGCCATTGAATGTGCCCTTGAGGGTGATTTTGAAGACAAAACCATCCTAAAAATTCCATAACTTCTTCATTATACATCGGAATGATGCACCGTCGTTGGCCAGGTGAAGGGAAATAAAAGGGATTCAACTTCCATGAAGAGTTCGGGGTTGAACCCTAAACGCTAAAATTACTAAAATGCCCCCGAAGGTGCAATATTCAACGAAACATTTTTGGAAAAGGATTAAACTTCACGCTAAATATAGGAATTAAGGTACCCAAGGGGGTTAAAATGCATAAGTATAAGGGTGAATAAATACAATATTTGTGCCGAATGACACCCCCTTGCTTAACCATTGCTAGTCCCTAGCAATGAAGTACAAAGCAAGTAGAACTACAAGTAAGCCACAAAAAAGGAGACATGTACAAAGGGGATAAACTCCACTTTTGTGGGCAAACGATTGAATTTAGCATATGCAATAGGTCGTTAAATCCCTAGGTTACCCTAGTGGACGAGTGCCGTATCGTGTGGGTTTTCAGGGATGAAACCCACAAACATCATATAGTTTACTCAAAATATATCCAATAAACATGCGAGAAACTCAACAATATAAAAAAGATTTCAAACATGTTATTAGCATATCGAACTATTTCAAACAAAAGTCCATAGTTATTAACATTATAGAACGAACTTCATAGAATTGAAACCTTAAACGTGGGAGGGGATATAACACATGCAAAATATGATTTGTCAAAAACTTATACAAATCGGATAAACATAAAAGCATGCATATATCAATCCTCATCGGGAATTACACTCAATAAATGAAATCACTATGAAAGGGGAGGTAATACATGGGACATGCGGGCATTAAGAGTAAATGGAAATGGAAACTAGGCCGCGCACGTGTCACTAATGAAGAACGCTATAAATAAAATGAAAAATGCTTAATCTCAATGAAAGATACCGCTCATTAAAGGAGGCAAAATGTATTTTCACATATTATCAAAACTATTGAAACTTTTAAATTAAATTCACCCTAAGATCACATAGGGATTTATAGGGTTGTAATGTAGGTTTGGGGTTAAGGTACAAATTAAAGGTATATGTACGGATTCAAAGTTTTCGGAGATGAAAACTCGGGATAATGGGAGATTGCATTAAATTCCAAAATTGTAAAATAAGTTCCCTAACATGAATTCAAAATGACAATGTGATAGTAATCAAAGCTTATTGAACACTAAATACAGCATATACAACTTTCTCTTTCTTTTCATTTCTTCTTTTTCTAACTTTTTCTTTTATTTTCTTTTGTTTTTCACTTCTGTCTTTTCTTCACTTTTATCACTCTTTTCATGCTTAATTGCAACTGAAAGACAATAACATCTTTCAATCTCGAGTAACATTCCAAACAAAGGTATGGAAAGTAATATGTATAATTTATAACTCTAATGTGGAGTTGGTTATGGGAATTTGGGTAATGAAACAAAAGGCTATATTAAGTATCAAAGGGGTTGACTAGGGAAAACATATAAGGTGAGGTCAAGGTTAATATGAGTGATATAAAAAAGATTGCCTATAATCATTTCCTAAATTTTACGCAATTATCAAGTCAAAACAAACTTTTAAAATCAGGCTCAAGTAACACATTTAAAAAATGAACTCAATTAATGAACAATCAAATGAAATAATAGTGAGATTACTGATGAATTAAAGGTTTTCAAGGAGGAAAGAGTAGTGTATAACACTCACAAATGAAGGTATATATCAAATCTCACTTATGTAAGTATATACAATGAAACAAAATATTACCGAGTTATGAAAATCTTAAACCAAATTAATAGAACAAGAAAAGCGCATGTGCTCATGGGATAAAGTTTAATTCATGAAGTTATTCATAATATCAATGATTTGAAGACTAAAGTCTAATAAATTCTAAAATCGAGAACATGCATCGTTGATTTATATATTGGATCGGCTATTTATTGAAATTTATCATCGAAAACTAAGGCGAAATTCCCTGCAAAAGGGGAAAATAGAAAGAAAATATTTTTTGAATTTTTTTAATTTTTAACAAAAAGTATGCTTTGTAATAACTATGATCAAATCAATGGGCCAAATAAAGAAATGGATAGAATATCCCACACCCCCTAACTTAAATGTTTCATTGTTCACAATGCGCATTGAGAACACAACACAAAGATAGGAAAATAATGATATTACCCAAAATTGGAGCGATCCCCTATAAGAACGAGTCCAAAGAATCTACGAATAAAGTTAGTACCGAGCATAAAAAAAAGAAATAATAAAAAGTTTAACTAATTACACTATACTAAATTAAAAGGAAAGAAAAACTAAAGAAAGAAAGAATAAAAGCTAACTATTTACAACCTAAAATATGGACTTCTAACTAACTATACACTAGAAGTCTAAATTGTTTAGGGTCCGACCAAAATATGTTTTGGCTTTTCGGGATAAGCAATGGACCCTCCCTGGCATGAATGCCTCCCCAAAAATAGGAATTCCATTTGAACACGGAAGGCATGTGTAAGGTGTCGAAAATGAACCAGCACCAATTAAAACTTTTAGTTGGGTGAGGGGGGATTTATATGCAAAGGGGTACAAGACCACATTGATCTCATGAAAATTGAAATCACATCCCCAAGGTTTTTCAATTGGAAGGGGATGTGGGACTAGTGCAAGTGAATAGCCCATGAGCTGAAGCATCTCAAAATTACATTCTCGTTCAAGAATCGGGTCAAAGTCCATTAGACTTTGAAAGTGCGCTTGACCCCCGATTTTAATTTTCTTAATTAAAATATTATTTTCTTTTATATATATTCAAGATACAGAAGCGTAAAGATGTGTAAAATCATTTTCACTTAAACCAAGTTAATTCATTCAAGTCCTAGAATTTGCCTAAGTCATATTTTGCAATTTTATCAATTTAGGCCAAACCAATTTTAACAATTAAATTAAATGACTTGAATTAATTAACTACACATTACCCAAATTAAATACGTAGAGATTAAATTAAACCAATTTTTATCTTTTTACCTAAGCATGAGTTCTAGGTGATTTTTCAAAAGATAAAATAAATAATTAATCCACTACGCCGCGATGTACGAGGAAAAACCCAAGATGGGAAACAACCTCGGACGGCCCTAGCCTCAAATCCACTAAGTACGAAATTTGCAAATACAAGACAGAAAGGCTTACAACACACGACTCGATCCCTCTCAAGCCCCGATGCTTCTTCTTATAGATACCTCTTCCTAGCGGATAACCACGAAACTCCACCGCGGTCTCGGAGTCCACCGATTGGACTTTGTGTGGTCATCGTCACCCGAACAAGGAGCCTTTCTCCAAGTGGGTAATGCAACAACAAACAACTTCTTCTTTCTTTGATGGATGTAGAAGCAAACCCAAAACTTCTCTTTGAACGGAAGAGATGAACCCGGTGCCAAAACTTCAAGTAAGATATATGAATATGGGAACTTGTAAGAAACTAATTTGGGTGTAAACTAAAGTGGTGTATATTTTTCTCTTTGATAAAAAGTCACTCAAAACATGATCTTTTTCCCTCTTTGATTTTACTTTTAAAACACTCTCTAGGAGTTAGTAGGATATGAAAAAGATATCTATTCAAAAGTAATTCCCGCACATAGTTATACTGTGAAAAGTTGGTTAAGAAACAACTGGGGAAGTGGGCGAAAAACTGCTTAAAACTGCCAAAAACTATTCCCGCCTGGCGTCTCGCTTGAACGACATTTCGTTCGAACGAAATCTCATTCGAAGGAGGATTCTAACGAAGTTCCAGTATGACCTCGTTAGACTCGTTGGAAATCTCGTTAGAACGACAATCTCGTTCGAACGAAGTTCCAGTATGCCATAGTGGGAAGTCGTTGGCAATCTCGTTGGAACGACATCTGGTTCGAACGATAATCTCGTTCGAACGACATATCGAACGAACTTCCAGAGACTTTGGAATATTCAATTTTAGCCCAGAAAACTTTATAAACTAATTTTAAAGTTTTAATTAAATCTTCTAAAAAATAAAACACAGTTTTAATTAAACCTAACACCCAATTAAACTTGTTCCAAGATCCTATATATATAGTATTGCATTCATACCTTGGGAGCATGGAACCATAGTTGATGACGTAGAAACGAGGCACGCAAACCGGCATATTGCTGAAGATTTATACTCTTTGCCACTACATTTTCAACAAACTCTTC
Organism: Sambucus nigra; assembly: GCA_949130495.1. NCBI lineage: Eukaryota > Viridiplantae > Streptophyta > Magnoliopsida > Dipsacales > Adoxaceae > Sambucus > Sambucus nigra. The sequence goes on along the minus strand of OX422211.1, from coordinate 126,739,397 downwards.
AAAGGCTTGATAATATTACAATTAAATACAATCCTATGAATAAATGTTTTTGTCCGGAATTGAGCCAAAACAATATATGGACTCAATCGGAAATTTTTGTCCTTACAAATCTACCCCTTTGGCTATTCCGGGACAAAAACCAAACAAAAATCCTAAAGGGCCATCAAGCTCTACTAGACTCAAAACATAACCCATGCAAACTTGACTCAACCCAAGGATCAAATGCTTTGCCATTGAAAGTTGTCGCTTTAGTAGAATTCCTGCACACTTAAGCAAACTATCAAATGCATAGGGAATATCAAAGTATGTAATGCAATTAAAATAAATACTCCCCCAAAATTAATTTTCCCCTTTATCAAAATGATTAACCTAAGAAGTTAGCTACTACCCCTAAGTTAAATCTCCTAAACATCGATAAGATTATAATAGGATGAGATACCATTCTCCCCCTTTTTGTTCAGGAATATGCAAAGGATAAAGAACAAATATAAAAGCATGCTAAAGCTTAAAGTGATACCAAAACTAAAGTATAAGCATAGAAGGACTAGAAAGCAAGGCAAAGGCAAAACAAAATATCATATATATATGTACTAGAAATATATCAATAATGGACACGCACAAATATATATATATATAAAGACACACATGACACATAATACAATAAGTTTGCACACTCGTATGGCAAAAATGTGTCATATGGAAAACGGAAGTGTTGGGGTGTGAACTAGTAACGATTAAATTTAGACCCAATCACTTAAAACATGTTCACGGAGTTCTCAATTGATTGCAAATTTCAGCACATTTGAATATAACCTCATGTGACAATATAAATTGAACTCAATGAACAAACATACACAATGCATACAAGCCTAGCATATTGATGATTCTACAAACCAATAGAGTCATGACATGAAATACGCAACTAGGATAAACAGACATTGTGCAAACCATTGATATACCATCCGATCTCCCTCAGTAAGCATTTATATTAATTTTGAATGAATATATCAATCAAACATAGGCCTTGGCAAATTATTTCTCTTTTTAATGCCATATTTTCTGTTTTTAGGGCTTTGGACCACGTATTTCTTTTAGGTCCATTCAAACCGGTGGCTTACAATCGTAAAGGATCACTTAGTCCTTTCGGAGCCCTTCCCCGTGCACATTTATATTTATCATGTTTTCATTTTTCACACAAATCTCACGTGCAACGGATTTTAACATGCACTAGTCCTCCTAAGTCACAAATATGTAGATGACAAGATTGGAAGGAGAACACCTCACATAGCTCAAATATACATTTGAAGTTAAAATTTCAAAAGAGCTCGTGCATGTGTGAATAGAGGCATATGAAAATAGAATCCGTTTAAAACAACACAAAATCCAACTACTCCATATAAGCATGGTAAAGAACATAATAAGGATTGATAATCTACACCAAAATTTCTAGCCACATGAGAGCTTTAAAGGAGGTATTTAAACACAAGTATATGCCACATAAAGTGTGTCAAACCAAAATACACACAACATAAAATCTTTTTGTGTTTTTGACATTTATATCCAAAAATAAAAATATATACTCAAAAGACAAACCAAAATCATTTGAATTTTTCTTTAAGCTTAAATTATCAAGAGATAAAAACTTCAAATGATAAACAAAAATCATTATTCTAGCATGTGATATGATATAAAGTAAGGACTAGAAATTGATTAAACAAGCATACATTTAGCATGTGAATATAACATAAAGTACAAAAGCTAAAGTATGCAAGCACTAAAACATTCATCCTTTAGAATTAGTAAGGGAGGAAGCATGTGAAAGTAAATGAGAATCAAAAACCCTGTTTTTCAAGGCAACCAATTCAGATTTCCTAACCCAAATTAATGAAGAATGACTATCTTGGGGTGTAGGAATTTTAAATACATTGGTTTCTTTACGTTGGAATTTTCTAGTAATTCGTTTAAGATCAAAACAAAATTTCTTAAGATGACCTTTTCGACCACAATGTGTACAAGTAAAAACATGTCAAAAAGATTTACCTAAGGAGTGATCTCTAAATTCTTTACTAGTAGATTCTCCTAAAACTTTAGTTTTGGCGTTATGAGTAAATACATTACAACTATTGAAGCCTAAACCACAAGTGTCATTTTTAATTTGGACCGTTCATAATATTTTATCTAATTTTTCCGAACGACACTCCAAATCAAATTTGACATTACTAGAGTCTTTTAATTTATTTTAAAATTTTAACATGTTAGACTCTAATAAAACATTTCGCTCTTCAAAAGCAAGAAGATCCTTTTTCAAGGATTCCATTAAACCCCTAAGGCTATCTCTCTCGCCTTCTATATATTCAAGCTTCTCTAGAAGAGCTTTCTCTCGTGTCCGAAGGTCTTCAACCAACATACTATCATCAACGACCTTGACACTTTCTCTTAAACTAGCTTCTAACTTCAAATTAGCTCTTTTCAATTTAATAGATTCTTTATAAAGTTCTTGAAAAGCATTTTGAAGTTCACTCACATTAACCTCTTCTTCATTTTCACTCTCTCTTTCTTCTCCACTCTCACTATCATCAAAAATAAGAGAATCATAAACAATGACCTTGGAAGTGTCATGTGTTAAAGTTTCATCAATCGATGAGTTCTCACTATCACTCACATAACTTGCCATAAAAGCCACAAAATTAGGCTTAGTGGGGGAATCAGGTCCCTCTTCCTTATCACTATCAGTAAGGGTCACATTATATGGAATGGGTCATTTACCCTCTTTCCTTAGTTTAGTGGGGCACTCAGAAGCCCTATGGCCATAACCCTCACAACCAAAACACCTATTAGACTCGTCCCTATTTAGTTGTTCATTAATAGGTTTAGGGATCTTATCGACTTTGTCATGCTTAGAAGTTTCAAATTTCTTAAAATCATTTTTAAATTTATCTTTGTTGAATTTAAGAAATTTTCTAAATTTTCGAGCAGACGAAGCCATGTCTTCTGAGTCACTATCACTCTCGCTCTCTACTACTTATTTGACCTATTTCCGGGCTTTTAAAGCAACACCCTTTTCAATTTTCTTTTCAGTTTTAGAGGGAAACATATCTAGTTCATAGGTTTGTAAATCACCTACAAGCTCTTCTAATTTCGTAGAGGCTAAAGTTGGTAAAGAGTTTAAAACGATCACTTTTGGAATAAATCTATCGGGTAGGGAGCTTAAAATGTTTTTTACAACACGGATGTCAGTTATTTTGTCTCCCAAATTAAACGATTAATTGACAATATCGGAAAGTCTAGCATAAAATTCATCAAAAGTTTCATTATCATTCATTTTGATAGTTTCAAATTGAGTGGTGAGGTTTTGGAGTTTCAAAGCTTTAACGACACTAGTTCCTTCATGAGTTAGTTGTAAAATATCCCAAGCTTCTTTAGCGGTTTCACACGTCATAATACGTTGGAATTCATTCGGTGTGACAGCGCTAAACAAGGCATTCAAACGACGGGAATTAAAATTAGAAAGTTTAAACTCATTCTCAGTCCATCTATCGACCGGTTTGGGAACACGTTCATTTTCAACTAAGTGAGTTGGTGGGGACCAACCGTTAACAACAGACATCCAAACTCTCTCATCGATAGATTTTAGTGCCGATTTCATTCGCGCTTTCCAATACGCGTAGTTAGAACCATCGAAAATAGGAAATTTAGAAAATGGGGGAAATTCCATTTGAGCCAAAAATATTTAAAGGATCTTAACGAAATAATTTATCGCTTTGGCTCTGATACCAATCTGAAAGTGCGTTCGACCCCCGATTTTAATTTTCTCAATTAAAATATTATTTCCTTTTATATATATTCAAGATGCGGAAGCGTAAAGATGTGTAAAATCATTTTCACTTAAACCAAGTTAATTCATTCAAGTCCTAGAATTTTCCTAAGTCATATTTTACAATTTTATCAAATTAGGCCAAACCAATTTTAACAATTAAATTAATTGACTTGAATTAATTAACTACACATTACCCAAATTAAATACGTAGAGATTAAATTAAACCAATTTTTATCTTTTTACCTAAGCATGAGTTCTAGGTGATTTTAAAAAAGATCAAATAAATAATTAATCCACTATGCCGCGATGTACGAGGAAAAACCCAAGACGGGAAACAACCTCGGACGGCCCTAGCCTCAAAACCACTAAGTACGGAATTTACAAATACAAGACAGAAAGGCTAACAACACACGACTCGATCCCTCTCAAGCCCCGACGCTTCTTATTGTAGATACCTCTTCCTAGTGGATAACCACGGAGATCTACCGCGGTCTCGGAGTCGACCGATCGGACTTTTTATGGTCACCGTCACCCGAACAGGGAGCCTTTCTCCAGGTGGGTAATGCCGCAACAAACAGCTTTTTCTTTCTTTGATGGATGTAGAAGCAAACCCAAAAATTCTCTTTGAACGGAAGAGATGAACCCGGTGCCAAAACTTCAAGTAAGATATATGAATGTGGGAACTTGGAAGAAACTAATTTGGGTGTAAACTAGAGTGGTGTATATTTTTCTCTTTGATAAAAACTCACTCAAAACATGATCTTTTTCCCTCTTTGATTTTACTCTCAAAACACTCTCTAGGAGTTAGTAGGATATGAAAAAGATATCTATTCAAAAGTAATTCCCTCACATAGTTATGCTGTGAAAAGTTGGATAAGAAACAAGTGGGGAAGTGGGTGAAAAATTGTATAAAACTACCAAAAACTGTTCTCGCCTGGCGTCTCGTTCGAACGACATTTCGTTCGAACAAAATCTCATTCGAACGAGGCTTCTAACGAAGTTCCAGTATGACCTCGTTAGAAACTCATTGGAAATCTCGTTAGAACGACAATCTCATTCGAACGAAGTTCCAGTATGCCATAATGGGAAGTCGTTGGCAATCTCGTTCGAATGACAATCTCGTTCAAACTACATATCGAACAAACTTCCAGAAACTTTGGAATATTCGATTTTAGCCCAGAAAAACTTTACAAACCTATTTTAAAGTTTTAATTAAATCTTTCTGAAAATAAAACACAGTTTTAATTAAACCTAACACCCAATTAAACTTGTTCCAAGATCCTATATATATAATATTGCATTCATACCTTGGGAGCATGGAACCATAATTGATGACGTAGAAATGAGGCACGCAAATCGGCATATTGATGAAGCTTTATACTCTTTGCCGCTACATTTTCAACAAACTCTTCAAAGGCTTGACAATATTACAATTAAATACAATCCTATGAATAAATGTTTTTGTCCGGAATTGAGCCAAAACAATATATGGACTCAATTGGAAATTTGTGTCCTTACAGACTTTCAACTGATTCTTGTAATAAAATTAATGGTTCGAGAATAGAGAAGAATAAATGAAAGGAAGGACCATTGAATGTGCTTGGATCACTCTTAATTATTTCTTTCTCAAAAAGGGGTGGAGGTGAAATGCAAGTTTCAACTGCAATAGAGGTATTGGAAGAAGAACTAATTTCATCGATTTGGACTTTTTTTAATTTGTAAAAGATTCATAAACTCAACTTCATCGTTAATTTCCTAATTCCCACCAAAAAAAGTTTGTTCACAAGGCGATGAGGGATTACTTACATATTCTTGAATTTCACACTCAATGCGCTCATCCTCAAGAATTTTTAGGCATTCTTGCATAGTCTTGGGAGTGTAACTTGGAAAGAAATTCTCATAAAAATTAGGGTTATCTAAACAATTATAGCGAGACATTTTAAAATAGACAATTCAATAAAAGCGACAAGCGCCAAAATTTCAATTTCCTGAAACAATATAGCATAAGTAAAAAAGAAAGGGTAAAATAAAGAATACAAATATGAAAAAAAGAAATATTATGAGATATTAAATAAACTACAATCTATAACAAAATATTCCCCGGCGACGGCGCCATTTTGATCGAGCGCGAACCGCATGCCTGTGTAAGGGCACTGTCGTTGTCTGCAGCTCGCCGTCTCAATAAAAAAACCTGAACATGTCACAACCCATGTAATTCTGGCGTCGACCACCACCAAAACTATGCCGAGCCTGAACTAAATAAAATATCATTCTTAGCATGAGTCAAATATGAGACATAAATAAATCAATCCACCAGATATATAATTGAATCAATCCCAAATGATACTAACAAGTGAACGATAAAAGATCCATCACATGCTAAAACTTCGAATAAATCCAATATCCAATAATGATTCAATTAAAATCTAAATAATAATCAAATGTGAATAATCCAACTGAAATCCCCTAACAACTTTGGAATCGAATGGCCCAGTAAAAACTCAAATGAAGTCTCATAATGAATTACGACTGAAAATACCGTCTAACCAAATAAACAATAAGATGAAAAAACTCCAGCTGCACCTCCAAATGATATCCTCCGATAATACTATGCATCTTCTCCAAAACTTATCCTGAAAAAGTTATTCATCGCACGAGGTCAGAGCCCCGAGAATGAATACACACTACTCCCCTCATAGAGGGTCCGCGAACCCAGACAGTAGCATTATACCGATTAAATATCATAGTAGAATATTTTGATTACGAATATAATTAAACGCGGAAATGATAAATTACTAACCACCCCCAAACATTCTGATAAAAACACACCAATATCATTTTAATTATCCCATAACCCCAAAGATTAATTTAATTAAATTAACCCAATTTATCATTATTTTTCTCACTTTTTATTGTGGCGGTCCTCCCGCCCCGGGTACTACTTTCCACCAATGTTTAACACGTCCCCTTGTCAAAACGACCGCTGATTCGTTTAAACCGTCGATCGCATAATTTGACAAGGTTCCACACATGACACGATATAAGACGTTGGCTGGCCCTTTTAGACTCTTTATCCTCGCTAATTATATGTCCCATATTTTAATACCCATTTTTATCTTAGGCACTAATTCTCAATTTCACAATTATCAAATCATCCCACCCTTTTTATCGATGTGAGATCCTCAAACTGCCCCTTAGTCCCATACCTAAGGGTACCTATGTATACAAACGTCCTATCCTACATATATGATGAATCACTAAGAGAAAACATGCCCTAGTCTCATGTCTAGGCTAGACAAATGTCGATATAGCGTAAAAATCTTCTCCATCCCAAAATATAAAATCCCCACAAATTTACACTAACTAGTCCTATAGCTAGCAAGTATAAATTTTAACCAAGGCCTACCCCCTAGTCCCATACCTAGTAAGAATCGTAAAATAGGGTTGAGAAAAATACTACCCAAAAGCCCCTCGTTCTCGTGATGGCAAAAGTGAGTAACAACAATTCACACAAAGCACAATTCAATACGCACAACATAGCAATTTAATCATAAGGGTCCCAATTTAATTTAAGTCCATTAATAACACCATCATTGATTTCTATAAGATTAATTCCATTGAATTTTTTTAAAATTAATTAACATGCAATAATATTCAATACGCCATAATCGTTCTCTTTTATAAGTCATCTAATTTTTATAAGTGCGTTCTCGTCTCACATAACATATAAATAATCACATAATTTCTACATGCGAACCTACACCTGAAAAACCATAAAAACCCAATAATCTAACTTATGCACCCAAGGGTTTCAAGGATTAAATTATATTAAAAAGTTTTATCAAATCATCCCCAAAATTTAGTGTCCACTTTCTATAATTAAGTTGCTAATTGATTTTAATCAAAAACATATGATTAAGGGTTTAAGCGACACTTAAAATGCATAATACTAAAGTAAAGGAATAGAGTATTCCTGCCTGTGATTAAGATGAAGAAAATCTAGTAGCACAGTTGGACTCCTCTAAAAAAATTAGCAAAGAAGTGTTCTTGAACAAACTTGATTAAACCCCATTTAGACCTTCAAAACTTGTGACAAAACCTTGATTATGTTGGAAGTTGATGATTATAATGGGGAGGAAAAACTTTTGGAAGAGTTCTATGGAGAACAACTTATGAAAAGTGATTATGAGAAGTCCCCTATGAAGTAGAATGGTTAAATACCAATTAGGAGTATGCGGCCACCTCGAATCTGGGCTCGTTGATCGATCGACTCGCTGGGCCGATCGATCGATCGAGAAGGTATGCGACCACTATCATTCCCCCTAGTCTAATTCTATTTAACTTAAAAAAGATTTAATACCCTGCACTTGTATGGGAAATAAAATTCAATAATTCAGTGTAGTTTGGGGATTTAAGAAATTATCATGAATAGTAAATTTGGGAGTTTTCATAGACTAAATAATTTTTTATAGGTATTATATTTACTTTTGGGAGTAAGTAAACTAGCTGGAGTATTTTAATTATATGTCGCAATTGGGAAAAGCGACAGAGGATAATATTTTAATTGGAAAACCCGCATTGAGATGTATTGGGTTAAATTACTGATTTGCGATCAAGTACCTCGGATGGAGATTTCGAGTGCACGGTTAGTCTCGGAATGGCCGAGATAGTCAGAATACAGTATTCGGGAGTTCTAATTGAGTCTCGAGAATTTTTGGATTAATAGGGACTCGCAATTGAGTAAACGAGTCATTTTTGGGTTTAAAAGGGATAAACCCTTATTTTCTCCTAGATAAGACACGGGAGAGTGGGAGAAAAGAAGAAAAGAGAGAAAAGAAGAAGAGAAGAAAGGAAGAGAAGAAAAGGGGAGAGGAAAAGGCTTTCTGGGCCAAACTCCGTCGAATTCGACTCGGGATCGTTGGATTTTATCCTCCAGGCAAGTGTTTACTTGCTTTATTTATTTTTGAGCATAAATCTCATATCATAGTTTGGTAATAACAAATCAGAAGATTTTGGGGTTGGGATTTCATGAATTAAAATGGGTTTTCGAAAGATAAATGAGTAAACCCCGAATTATATCCAATTTGAGAAACTTAGGAATTTATTGAAATATTTTGTTGGTTTTGGGTTCTATGTTGTTTAGAACCCTTTTTATATGTGTATATGTCATTGATTAAGGTTGGAGGATGTTGGGGGAGGAGATAAAAGCTTGGGAGATGCTTTAATGGCCGAAACAGCTTCTCGGAGAAGAAGCTGATCGAAGCCATCGATCGATCGAGGTCCCAGGATCGATCGATCGACCATCGATCGATCAAGGGTTGATCGATCGATCAAGGGTTGATCGATCGACCCTTCAGGATTTTTGGCAATTTTGCCTAGGCTTAATTATAGGGCATAATTCCAATTTTAATTATTCCTAGCATAATTAATTGAGGAAATAAATAGACTTAACTAAGGGAAATATATTTATCCAATTGAGGAAATTTATGGGGGTTACGAGAGTGTCTTAAGTGTGCGACACTAGAAATTATATTTTTGAGGAAATAATTAAAGTGAGGAATTAGAGAGTCGGGGTTTCTCCAAAAATAGAGTGGGGACCTTTAAATTATTAATTGGACAAAATGTAGTCCTTGGGTTCGTGGAAATGGAATCCACAACCTATTTAAATTAACGGTGTTTGGCGACGAATATTCCTCGGGAAAATTTTAGTGGGCATTTAGGCCTATATAATTATGTAAGTGGAAGACATAATTATATCGATTGTGGTTGACTATATCCTGCAAGATTTTTATGGTGAATTTGGGAAAATGCGTATTTACTTAGTGTGAATTGGTAGAGTCGGAGAAATCATATAAATCCTTGAGTGAGAGTAAGGTACACATTATTTATCCAGTTAGGGAATACTTTTAAGTTTAGTATCGTGAGTGTGCGAATACCCGAATATTATTACTTATGAGAATCTTTGGTTTATTGGTCATCGCTATGTGTGATTGACAATTATGTCCATTTATATTTATTTGAGGAACTATGTGGATTATACATATACTATGTGAGTAAAGTATGTATATGTTACCAATATGTATATATATCTATGTGTGGATGGTATATATATATATATATATATGTGCAGCATACCCCCTCCAATACTATCATGGGAAGTTGTGTGATGTGGGTGAGGCCACTAGCTTGAGGAGCAGGGAGCGTATAGTCCCCAGGTCATAGCGTCCATTGTTATATTGTGTGATTTTTATTAGGGGTGTGATGTGGTGGGTATGTTTCATCTCATTTTTAGGGAGGAACTATGACCGCTTCCCATGCATTGTGATTTGGTTTTGACCACGAAGTAGGTGATATTTAGTCCTACCGATGGTCCCCGGGATGGTATGTGAGTGATGCCCTGGAAGATGATAGCATAGAGAGACCGCATCCTCGAGTTATAGCTCATTGGGATGGTTATTATACCGGTGTGTATGTTATATTACTTGTGATTGAGAACAAGATATTATATCTCTAGTAGAGTAAAGAGATAAAAGAAAAATAGATTTAATTCTCATTTCGAGAGATTATATCCGGACTCAAAATGTGATATGTATATAAAAGTGAGTATGAAAATGTATATAATTATGTGGGTATATATATGTATATTTATATACGTTATGTATTGAGGGTCTAATGGATCTCGACGATCGACCTTGCCATGTAATAGTGTATCGGGGGGGGGGGGGGGGGTTCCTTGTTTTGATTTCGCTTCGCGAGACACCCCACGTACGAACATTGCCTAGTGTTGAGAGTGGGGAGAAGTTTAACACTTAATGCTCTAATTTTTGGTTTTCTTATATGAGTATATATATATATATATATATATATATATATATATATATGTTGTGTACTGAGGGGCTAATGGATCTTGATGATCCACCTTACCAAGTAGGAGTGTATCAAGGGGGTTCCTTGTTTGGATTTTGCTTCGCGAGACACCCCACGCATGAACATGGCATAGCGTTGAGATTGGTGTGAAGTTTAGCCCTTAGTACTTGGTTTGCTTAGGACTTCTTGAGTTTGGGGGTGACGGATTAGTTAGGCAGCGAGCTTGATTAGGTTGTTTAGAGGGATGCGCTAGGTGTTCACTATTAGAAGAGAGGTAAGGGGTATCTCCTGGGAGTGCGATACCGAATTTAAATATAAGATAAACATATTTTTAAAAATAAGGCAGTTATGCACTTGCTCAATATTTTTACAACTCGGGCTCTGACCCGTTTCTATATTTTTCCTCTCTTGTTATATATTATATATATAGGTTTCCAGGCACAGGAACGCGTGGATGATGATCCTTTCGAGTCAGACGTCTACTGCAACAGCTGTGGATGCATGCAGGTTTATTTTTAGACGCTTCTATTCTTGTGATCTAGATAGGAAGCATTATAGATACTTTCAGGACGAAAGCCTAATTGTATTTATTTATTATTTCACCGCCTTTTAGTGCGGTATTCGATTTGGTTGTATTATATTTGAACCGAATGTTCGGTTAATTTATCTCTTTCCAGTTTCGTTTATATAAACTGTGTGAATGTTTTAATTGTATAGTTGTTTAAAAAGATTCGTTGAATAAAATTTTGACGCCAGCCTAATATGTTATTAGTAATTAATTTGGTTTTCGACAGTAATGCTGAGAATGATCCATATGTGATTTTTCTTTTAATTTGATATAGGAGTGATCGCTCGGTATTTTATTAGGAGGGCTGTCACAGATGGTATCAGAGCATCAGGTTCTAGTGTCCTTAAGAATCTATACGGACGTACTATGCTTTCAGCGTTGCTCTCGATTTTTTATAGAGCCTTATGATTAGGATTGTTGATTCCTCTTGTGAGATTTCGTTCCCCTACCATATTGCGAGATTATAGTAAATATTTTATGCACTCGTTTGAGATTCGTGTGCTGATCGAGGAAGGGTGATCAAGGAAGGTCGTGATGAGGGTAGCATGAGGCGGGGCTTAACTGGAGCAGTTAGTGGAAGTTAGAGACTAGGACCATAGTAGAGGTCATTCTCCTTATGGAATTTGCTAAGAATTGTTGCAAGTCCTACTAAAGAATAGTAGTTATGAGTACCCCCGTATCGCTGTAGGAGAGAGTGGTGCTAAATTTAAATTACCCGGTGAAGCTAAGGGTTTGAAAGGGGTCTTTGATAAGGAAAATACTTTGAAGATTAATTCATACGAAGTTAGTGTAGCATTACTCAGTGGAAGTAGAAGGCTCGGAAGATTTGACTTAGAAAAGGGTATGGAAATACCCATATGTGAAAATTAAAGGAAAAGTTTTCACTCGTAAGAGTAATATTGAAATGGTCGGAATGGTGATAACCATATTCGGGGGAGTAGGATGTTTGACCCCTAAAGGGATCTTACAGATAGATGTTAACCGTGAGTCCCCATGATTTAGCAAGAATGAGAAGAATGCAGTTTTAAACTATTCACATAAGATCGGTCAGAGGCCAACAGTGAATGAAGAAAGTTATGGATAAGTGAACTTTGTACTGAATCGAGGTAAGTACAATGAAGAGAGAGTTATTCCAAGGAATGATAGGCTCACTAGAGAAGGGTTGTGAACACTTATGGAGAATGTGTGTGTTAGAGGACCCCATTGGTGGACATCCACCTGGGGAATTCGTTGAAACAGGGTTGTTGAGGCCGGTGGTGGAGTTTCCTTTTCATGAAGAAGTTAGGGGGAACTAGTAAAGTGATTATCAGGATCACGACTATGGAGTCCAAGATACTGATAACCTTAAAAGGGCCAGGGAGACTGGAGATGGGGAATGTTGTAATGTGGAGTGTAAAACCATACGGTTAGTCATTGCCCAGTGGGAGTTAAGGGGCAAGAGTAAGGTGCCCAGATGGCGCGTTAATTAAAGTAATTTCTGGTCCAGTTAGGGAAAAGTTAATTGGCAAGAATGTTGTTATGAGTTTTAAATCCGTTGAAGGAGACTTATTCTATGTGACAAGATTGAGTCACAGTGTTTTATTGGATCTATATTCGTGTGTGATTCGAGTCTACAAATAGTATCGATAACGTTATGCAGTATATGTTTATGTGTTTTTCCGCGATAGCGGGAATTTATTTTCTTTCCTTCGGTGTGAAGAGCGGGTGTTAGTATTTTGAGTTTATATCAGATTGGTATTACTCGTTTTGTGTGTGTTAACGAGTATGGTGTAATATTGAGTATAATATGATATTTGTTGTTTGGAGCGATAGCAGGCTAATGATGGCAAGTTTATCGTGTCTGCGGTTCCAGGGTGGAACGGGTTGTTATTGCGATATCTCATCTGGATACATGTTGGGTTCGCATTTATTATATGTATGGATGGAACTTCGGTGAGTAGATGTTTCATTATCATGATTCGTCGTGGTGACCTTATAGGCATGATTTAAGGTATGCAGGGTTAATTGTTGAGCTGTGAGTTTCAGCTCATTATTGATTGCGCAAGGACTCGGTGTTAGTGCGAGCGCTTAGTGGTGTTTCTCCTAGATAAAGATGGGAGTTCAGACCACATTTTTTTGAAAGAGGGGATAGGTTTATCCTGGTTGCATATTTGAAGTTAACGAACCTCCACGACCGACAAAGTTAAGTAGTAGTGTAATTATAGTGTTTCCTTGTCTGGATTTCGCTTGCGAGATGCTCCGTGCATGAACATTAACAACGTCGGCAGTGGAGAGATGTTATTGGATTCAAGGATGTTGGCTTTGTCGATAAGTCATATAGTGTGGAGGAAACACTATAGACTGTGAGCCGCATGATGAGGGTATTCTTATGGAAATATAAGTGCTATGGAGAAGCACTAAAATTGTTCTCTCACTGCGAGTTGGTAAGTAAAGCAGGAGTTATAAAAATTTATTTGAGTATTAGAACCAAGCCTTATTGAAAAGGCAAATTTTAGAAGAAGTATGTTTTGGTTATGATGTTTGTAACGATTTTATAGAGAGTTGGTCCCTCTATTAGTTAGATTTTCCTTTTCGTCTAGGTGGAAGGATAGAGTGGTAGAAGTACTTTAGTAGGTTAGTTAGAAAAGATTTAGGAGGTCCCGTTGGTGTGCCTTAGGCCGTTATATCTCGATGACTGATGATGCGAGGGAGTAGTGTAACGGGAGGGTTCCTTATTGTAATACCCCGTATTTTCATGCTATATTAATTTGGGGATTTATTAAATTTAACGTGAATGATTTATTTAATAAACAATCCGGAAATTAATTATGTTATAATTATTAACATGACGAGAGTTAATAATTATGGGAAATTTGTTGAATATTACTAATGAGAAAAGTTATATATATTATATTGGTTATATTGAATGTCATGAGTGAATTAAATGACAATTTCGGAAATTTAAGTCGGAACGTGCCCGTGTCACGTCGGGACTAATTTTGTTAAATAAAAAGTGAATATTTTATAAGTTGTTTGTATGGTCGTTTTGAGGGTGCCAACGCGTCCGGAAGGGTCGAGATAGTCATAAAAGTGTACCCGGGGGTTTAATTTGGGTCTCGGGGCGTTTTTAGGCCTAATTGGTACCCCGGGAGGGCAATTTAGTCATTTCACCTTTTTGGGTAATTAAACCCACGAAATTTAGCAACCTATATCAGATATTTAGGTTAGTCTTTTAGGGTTAGAATATTCAGAACACAAGTGACGGCCATTGGAGAAGAGAGGAGAGAGCTCCAAGGCAATTCAAGGCCAAAAAGTCACCGGTTTACACCGCCGCCACCACCAACGCGTAGATCGCGAGAAGGGGAACGTAACCACACCGGATTCATCTGCAAACCAGACTTCTAAAAATCCCAGGCAAGTATTTAACTTGCGTATTTTCATTAGTGCAATCTCATATTAATTTAGGATTGATTAGAGATGAAAACTATGGAAGAAAACCCAATTTGTGTTAGGAAAATGCATGTAGTATTGATTATATGGAAATTCTGGAACCCTTGCCATGTAGAGGAATATAACCCATGAAATTTTGATGATATATGAGAAGGAATTTCTGGTAAAAACAGATTAGAACCTTGATTAAGAAAAACTCTAGGGTTCTTGATGATTAGATGGGATTTTGGGTTAATTATCCATGTTGAATGTTAGATATACACATGCTTTACGTTGAAAACATCTGGTATATTGTTATAATGATAGTAGTATGATTTCGGGACGTTTAGAATGGAAAAACATGGGTTTGGATGAAGAAATTTGGTAGAACCCGTAACTGCGTTTCTGCAGAATTTTGGCAGACCTGCTTGATCGATCGATCGAGCCTAGAGCTTCGATCGATCGAAGGTTCGATCGATCGAGCCCCAAACCTTGATCGATCGACCCCTCCTGGCAGACTACTATTTCCCTTTGTAAATGATTTAAAAATTGAATTGTCGTGATATAATTCTTGGGCATTCTTAGTATAATGATTTGGGAGACATAGAGGACCAGTAGGGCGTATAAATAAATGTTGGGATCATTAATATTCGACGAGAATGGTATTTATGGGAAGTTTACTTTAGGATTAGTAAATTGATGTGTTAAAGTGTGAGGAACGTAAGAGAGTTACGATGAAACGTAAATCTGACACCTACTGAATTTTCTACTTGGAAGAATAAAGCCCACGAGTGTCACGAAATAAGTGAGAAAACCCTTCGAGTTAAGGTTAAAGATGAAACCTTATACGTAATACTAATATTGTGAAATTTAGGATAAATGTTGCAATTATGGGTAACGAGAGGAACCAATACTAATATGATAAAAGTGGTATATTTATATGATTGTGTGTACATATATTATATACATGTGAAAACATATCGCGCTAGTTGCTATCCTTGAGGTTACCGCGCTAGGACAGTCTTATCTCGATGGGACCTTTATGGGGGATATTGACTTGTACCCTAGAAGATAGATATCCTTGGTACAGGCTATCGAATTGATAGTTCAGACGGTCCTAAGAGACGCGAGTATATGCCATCCTCTTAGAGACTTGGAATCTATGCTTCGCCTCGATATCGTTTGTGTATGTGTTAATACAGTTCAAGAGTGATTCCGAACTTGTATTCCCCTTGATATGAGTGGTATGGGGTTTGGATAGTAGAAGTATGCACGCACCATAGTTTTATGTGGGGTGCTGTTATTTTATATATATTATGCGAGTAGTTAATATATATATAAGATTTGGAAATTTGGAACTGCCTACTATGATTTGATAAGTAGGACATGGTTGATGACTCGTATAGTAAATACTTGTTTTGTGAAAGTATAAAATGTCACTGGAAAACTTTATAAATTAATAAAGGTTAAAACGAGAGTTGTGCTGCTAATTGGAAGTATTCTTTCTAAACAATAATATTGTTCGGTTTTGAAATCTTATGAGTAAGTTAAGATACGCTAAATTATTGGGAAGGTTAGTATGATAAAATGATAAGATAAACCCTTGGGAAGGTTAGTGCGATAGCTGTGCACATTAGAAGAGAGGTGAGTATTTCTCAAAAGAGTGACACTCTAATATGTTGTTGCATTGGCCTGTATCAATATAAATACTTGCTAAACGTATTTTAAAGTCAAACACACTTTTGGGCTCTGACCCGTTTCTTTTTCTCTCTCTCTCTTGTATATATATGTATATATTTAAGGTGCCCAGCCACAGGGGTGTCTTGCTTAGGATCCCTTGAGCGGAACGTGCTGCAGCTTAGGTGGGAGTTGCAGGTCACTTGCGTAGATGGCTTCCTTTATTGACTCCACTTCGAGCATTCTCATTTATTGGGCATGTGTCGCCCTTTCCATTATTTCATTATTGTTGGGATATTTGTATTTAAGTTATTTCCAGTATTGTTACTATGGGTTTCATTCAGTTTGGACTTGTCACTTTAGTTTTCGTATGTGGACATTCGATTGACGAATGTATTATATTCATTGGATTTTGTGTTCCAGGTTTTTGTGATGTGATTCTTAATTGTTGGAATGTTGTTAATAAAATAAATAAATCTTTTTCTTTAAATAAAATTTGGAAAGTTATGTATGAAAATGTTTTGACACTTAGCTTAATTATTTAGGGTGTTGAATTGGAAAAATTATTTTTATCGACAGTGATGCTGAGAATGAACCAACTGTTTACCTTGATTTAATTTAATAAAGGAGTGATCGCCCGGTATTTAATTAGGCGGGGTGTCACAAGTGGTATCAGAGCATCAAGTTCTAGTGTCCATAGGATCTGTACGACTTATTTCGCTTTCAGCTTAACGTTATTGCTATAGAGCCCTATTTTTAGGATTCTTGTATTCTTGCTTTTACGTTTAAGTCTTCAGCTATTATGATTAGATAATAACTGTAGACTAATAAACTTGTTCACGTTTCAGATGCCTCTGAGACGTGCTCCGAAAGATAGGCGTGCCCAAGCCGAGCAGCCAGCAGCTCCGGCACCAGGCACAATGAATGCAAACGAAGTAGCCGCCATTGTTGCTCAGGCGGTGAATGCCGTGATAGAGATGATTCAGCAGGCTCCACCCCAGGTTCAGGCAGTAGCGCCAGTACCAGCACAGCTTCCATCTGCATGGGAGAGGGTTCGGGATGCTTTTCAGAAAGCGCATCCCCCTGAGTTTTCTGGTAGCTTCGATATTATTACAGTTAGCCAATGGAAGAAGGACATCCAGTGGCATCTCCGTATGTATGAGTGCACTGATGTACAAAAGCAGTTATTGGCTTCCTTTAAGCTGGTGAGAGCCGCCTTATAGTGGTGGGAGTCCATACTACTTTGGAGGAGAGGGACACGATCCCTATTCAGTTATTCTGGGAGCGGTTTGACCGCAAATATTTTCCACCCGCAGTGCAGACTGAGATGAGGCGGAAATTACTAAATCTGAAGCAGGAGAACCTTACTGTAGCTGAGTATGAGGAGGAATTCACGAGACTTCTCACCATTGTGCCAGATGGGGCACCTACTGAGAGCAAGAAGATTATGCTGTTTGTCGATGAGTTAGCTTGGAGGATCCGTCAACACCTTATTGGGAACCTATCCCTGAGTACGTTCACTGATGTACTCAATAACGCTTTGTTACATTGCCAGGATCACCGCTTCCATCTTCAGGGAAGCAAGAGAGCAGGAGAGTCCAGCCAGCAGGGCAGGGCCGGGGTTAATAGTGCCGGTGGGGCACCATCTCAAGGACAGACTCGTCAGCACGAGCAGAGTTCCCATCAGGGGGACCCTACTAAGGGATTCCGTTCAGGTGATTCTAGGCAGGGATTCGGGGGTTTTAGGCAAGGCCATCAGGGCCAGCCTAATCAGCAGGGCTAGCAGGGCCAACACCGACCGCAGGGACAGCAGCAGGGCCAACAACGTGCACATCAGGGCCAACAGGGCCAGTGGCGTGGAGGTAACGGCCAACAGGGCCGTGGACAGCAGGGTCAGAGGGGAGGTAACTTCAACGGCTGATGATTTGGGTGCGGTAAACATGGCCATAGGCGCAAAGATTTCCCCGAGGGCGATAGGGCCCCACAGCAGCAGGGAGCCCGTAATGAGCCGCAGAGACCACTTTTTCCACCTGCCCTCCTAGCTCTAGCCCAGGTCCCAGCCCTACCAGCCATTCCAGCAGCTCCAGTGCAGTAGGGGCAATTACAGTATGGACATGTCTATAACGTCCACCAGGCAGCAGCTCCACAGGCACCGCCCGCGATTGAGGGTATGTTTCCTATCCATGGTACTATGGGTCGGGTTTTGTTTGATACGGGGGCAACACATTATTTTATATCTACACATTTTGCGAAGTCCTTAGGGTTGTTAGCCACAGCAGAGAGCACCGTGACATGTGTAGACTCACCACTGGGGAATGGGTCCCTTATTTTCTTTATATGCCGAGGAGTGGGGGTAGAGATTGGTAGCTTGGTATTACCTGCAGACATGTTAGTCTTAGACATGCACGAGCATGATGTGATTATTGGTATGGATTGGCTCGCAGCTTACAGAGCCATGATTGATTGCTTCGGTGGGAGCATTGTTTTTCCCATTCCGGGGCAAGAGATGTTTGTAGTGGCGATGCCTCGCCCAGAGGGAGGTTCGACCGCTCATTTGTATTACATAGAGGAGGATACCTCTAAGGAGGTTGTGATTTCCTTAGATTCGATACCAGTTGTCAGGGAGTATTCCGATGTGTTTCTGGAGATACCAGGCCTACCCCCAGTCGAGAGATAGACTTTGTTATAGATTAATTGCCAGATACGAGACCTATAGCACGCGCATCGTACCATATGGCTCCGGCAGAGAGGCGAGAGCTACGGGATCAGATAGAGCAGCTGTTAGGTCAGGGCTTCATTCGCAGGAGTACCTCACCTTGGGGCGCTCCAGTTTTGTTTGTGAAGAAGAGAGATGGTTCACTGAGATTGTGTGTGGACTACCGGGAGCTGAACAAGGTCACGATACGGAATAAGTATCCGTTGCCTCGAATCGATGACCTGTTCGACCAGTTGAGGGGAGCAACTTTCTTTTTGAAGATAGATCTGAGGTCGGGGTACCATCAGTTACGTATTAGAGAGCATTATGTTTCAAAGACTGCCTTCTTGTCGAGATATGGGTCCTATGAGTTCAGGGTGATGTCGTTCGGACTCACAAATTCTCCAGCCATTTTCATGGACTTGATAAACCGAGTATTTAGAGAGTTCTTGGATCAGTTTGTCATCGTCTTTATAGATGACATCTTGATATATTCACACTCCGAGAAGGAGCATGCCGAGCACTTGAGGCAGGTTCTTCAGACTATACGTGAGCATCAGTTGTATGCTAAGTACGAGAAGTGTGGATTCTGGTTGCGAGAAGTACAGTTCTTGGGCCATGTTGTTTCTGAGCAGGGGATAGCAGTTGACCCGAGCAAAGTGTCAGTGGTGAGGGAGTGGGGACAACCCACAACACCGACGGAAGTGCGTAGTTTATTGGGGTTAGCTGGTTTCTACAGGAGATTCATTCGGGGATTCCCCAAAATAGCGGGTCCATTAACCAATCTGACTCGCAAGGGGGTACCATATGTTTGGGATGACGCTTGTCAGTTGTCTTTCGACGAGCTGAAAGACAAGCTTACTTCAGCGCCAGTCCTTGCGTTACCGAAGCCGGGTATGGAGTACCTGGTTTACACCGATGCGTCCTTATGGGGACTTGGGGGAGTACTTCAGCAGGAAGAGAAGGCTATAGCTTTTGCCTCCCGCAAGCTTAAGCCGCATGAGAAGAATTACCCCACCCACGACCTGGAGTTAGCAGCGGTCGTCTTTGCATTGAGGATATGGAGGCACTACTTATTGGGTGAGAAATTCCTTTTGTTCACAGACCACAAGTTATTGCAGTACCTGTTCACTCAGCGAGAGCTGAATATGTGTCAGCGCAGATGGCTAGAGTTTGTGAAGGACTACCAGTTCGATATACAGTATCATCCAGGAAAGGCCAACGTAGTTGCTGATGCGTTGAGTCGTAGACCAGTAGACGTGGTAGCGGATGTCTAGAAAGCAAAGTGGAAGGAGTTGGGTCACCAGGACGCAGTAGCACGTCCTTTCATATCCGTGATGTCAGTCACACCAGAGATTGTTATGAGGGTGATACAGGCACAGACCACAGACCCGTTTTGCCAGCAGCAGATTGTACGACTTTTAGCCGAGAGTGCTGAGTCTTATTCTATTAGTTCTGATGGGGGTTTGAGGTTTAATGGGACATTGGTGGTCCCAGAAGGAGCAGAATTATGTCATGCAGTGATGACTCATTCTCACGGGTCCCGATTTGCAGTACATCCTGGAGGACATAAGATGTACTAGGATATGAGGCAACAATACTGGTGGAGTGGGATGAAGAAGGACATCGCCGAGTTCGTGTCCAAGTGTTCTACCTGCCAACTGGTGAAGGTGGACCACCAGAAACCGTCAGGGTTACTTCAGCCATTGGAAGTACCCGTGTGGAAGTGGGAGAGCATTTCCATGGATTTTATTACAGGGTTGCCTACCTCACAGCGGGGCCATGACTCTATCTGGGTAATTGTAGACCGTTTGACCAAGGTAGCCCATTTTCTGCCGGTGGGTACAGATTATACATCGGGTCAGTATGCTCAGTTATTCATCGCTGAGATTATCAGATTACACGGGGTTCCCCTGAATATTGTATCAGATAGGGACAAGATTTTTGTGTCACGTTTCTGGGAAAGCTTTCAGGAGGCTATGGGTACTGAGTTGAGGTTGAGTTCAGCTTACCACCGACAGACAGATGGACAGATAGAGCGTACTAATCAGATGTTAGAGGATATGCTACGCATGTGTGTTCTCGATTTTGGAGGAGGTTGGGAGCCATACCTTCCACTGGTAGAGTTTGCTTATAATAACTCATATCAGTTCACGATTGGCATCGCTCCATTTGAGGCTTTGTATGGCAGGCCTTGTCGTTCTCCAACTTGTTGGCTCAAGGTGGGGGATAACAAGTTTCTAGGACTAGAGGTGATTCAGGAGACCTCCGCGAGGATTGAGATGATCAGGAGTCGCATTCGGGTAGACCAGGACAGGCAAAAGAGCTACGTCGATGCGAAACGATTCTTTCGGGAGTTTAGTGTGGGGGACCAAGTGTTATTGCGCGTATCCCCTATGAAGGGAGTGATGAGGTTCGGTAAGAAGGGGAAGTTGGCTCCGAGGTACATGGGACTATTTCCCATCATCGAGAGGATTGGGTTGGTTGTATACAGGTTGGGACTGCCTGAACATTTACATCGCATCCACGATGTATTCCACATCTCGTCGTTGACACGATATCTTCGGTATGATATGGCCCATACTCACATTGCGATAGATGAGATCGACTTACAGCCTGATAGCTCTTACGAGGAGAGAACAGTGGCTATTCTAGACAATAGTGAGAGGAGATTGAGGTCGAAGATAGTTCCACTTGTGCGAGTCCAGTGGGAGCATCATAATGTGGAGGAATCCACTTGGGAGCATGAGGCGGATATGCGCGAGAGATATCCAGAGTTGTTTTTACCAGGTATGCCTTTTTTTTTCCGAATTTCGGGACGAAATTCCGTTATTAGGGGGGAAGTATGTAATACCCCGTATTTTCCTGCTATATTAATTTGGGGATTTATTAAATTTAACGTGAATGATTTATTTAATAAACAATCCAAAAATTAATTATGTTATAATTATTAACGTGACGAGAGTTAGTAATTATGGGAAATTTGTTGAATATTACCAATGAGCAAAGTTATATATATTATATTGGTTATATTGAATGTCATGAGTGAGTAAAAAACAATTTCGGAAATTTAAGTCGGAACGTGCCCGTGTCACGTAGGGACTAATTTTGTTAAATAAAAAGTGAATATTTTATAAGTTGTTCGTATGGTCGTTTTGAGTGCGCCAATGCGTCCGGAAGGGTCGAGATAGTCAGAAAAGTGTACCCGGGGGTTTAATTTGGGTCTCGGGGGGTTTTTAGGCCTAATTGGTACCCCGGGAGGGCAATTTAGTCATTTCACCTTTTTGGGTAATTAAACCCACGAAATTTAGCAACCTATATCAGATATTTAGGTTAGTCTTTTAGGGTTAGAATATTCAAAACACAAGTGACGGCCATTGGAGAAGAGAGGAGAGAGCTCCAAGGCAATTCAAGGCCAAAAAGTCACCGGTTTGCACCGCCGCCGCCACCAACGCGTAGATCGCGAGAAGGGGAACGCAACCACACCGGATTCATCTGCAAACCAGACTTCTAAAAATCCCAAGCAAGTATTTAACTTGCGTATTTTCGTTAGTGCAATCTCATATTAATTTAGGATTGATTAGAGATGAAAACTATGGAAGAAAACCTAATTTGTGTTAGGAAAATGCATGTAGTATTGATTATATGGAAATTCTGGAACCCTTGCCATGTAGAGGAATATAACCCACTAAATTTTGATGATATATGAGAAGGAATTTCTGGTAAAAACAGATTAGAACCTTGATTAAGAAAAACTCTAGGGTTCTTGATGATTAGATGGGATTTTGGGTTAATTATCCATGTTGAATGTTAGATATACGCATGGTTTACGTTGAAAACATCTGGTATATTGTTATAATGATAGTAGTAGGATTTTGGGACGTTTAGAATGGAAAAATATGGTTTTGGATGAAGAAATTTGGTCGATCCCGTAACTGAGTTTCTGCAGAATTTTCGCAGACCTGCTTGATCGATCGATCGAGCCTAGAGCTTCGATCGATTGAAGGTTCGATCGATCGAGACCCAAACCTCGATCGATCGACCCCTCCTGGAAGACTACTATTTACCTTTGTAAATGATTTAAAAATTTAATTGTCGTGATATAATTCTTGGGCATTCTTAGTATAATGATTTGGGAGACATAGAGGACCAGTAGGGCATATAAATAAATGTTGGGATCATTAATATTCGACGAGAATGGTATTTATGGGAAGTTTACTTTAGGAATAGTAAATTGATGTGTTAAAGTGTGAGGCGCGTAAGAGAGTTATGATGAAACGTAAATCTGACACCTACTGAATTTTCTACTTGGAAGAATATAGCCCACGAGTGTCACGAAATAAGTGAGAAAACCCTTCGAGTTAAGGTTAGAGATGAAACCTTATACGTAATACTAATAATGTGAAATTTAGGATAAATGTTGCAATTATGGGTAACGAGAGGAACCTATACTAATATGATACAAGTGGTATATTTATATTATTGTGTACACTTTAAAATCAAACACACTTTCGGGCTCTGACCCGTTTCTTTTTTTCTCTCTCTCTTGTATATATATGTATATATTTCGGGTGCCCAGCCACAGGGGCGTCTTTCTTAGGATCCCTTGAGAGAAACGTGCTGCAACTTAGGTGGGAGTTGCAGGTCACTTGCGTAGACGGCTTCCTTTATTGACTCCACTTCGAGCATTCTCATTTATTGGGCATGTGTCGCCCTTTCCGTTATTTCATTATTGTTGGGATATTTGTATTTCAGTTATTTCTAGTATTGTTACTATGGGTTTCATTCAATTTGGACTAATGACTTTAGTTTTCGTATGTGGACATTCGATTGACAAATGTATTATATTCATTGGATTTTGTGTTCCAGGTTTTTGTGATGTGATTCTTAATTGTTGGAATGTTGTTAATAAAATAAATAAAACTTTTTCTTTAAATAAAATTTGGAAAGTTATGTATGAAAATGTTTTTACACTTAGCTTAATTATTTAGGGTGTTAAATTGGAAAACTTATTTTTATCGACAGTGATGCTGAGAATGAACCAACTGTTTACCTTGATTTAATTTAATAAAGGAGTGATCGCCCGGTACTTAATTAGGTGGGGTGTCACACTTATCTGGATTTTGCTTTGCGAGACGTCCCATACATGAAACCGAGTGAATGTCGGGAGTTGAGAAAGGTCTTGGGCACCAAGGACACAAATTAGGATAATACTATTTCACGTAGGTAGGAACGCTTCAATCATAGAATTTTGGGCGGTGAAACCAATGGAGTTAGTGGCGCCAATATAGAAAGATTGATTGGTTAACCTTGAGAAGAATGAGATTTTACGGGTTGGAAAGACCCATGTATGAGTATTACGCTGAGGAAATAGGGGCCATTGTTTAGAAAGTGTGTACTTATTGGACGTTGGTGATAGTTGTGCGGAGAAGCACGAGTTAAAAAGGTGTATGTGCACCTTAGTAAGTTTGTTTTATATACTGCCTGAGATAGAAGTGAGTGTTGAATGAGTATACGGTTAAGAGCTATTAGGTAGTACCATTCCACTTTGAGGCATTAGGATGTGGAGTGATTCACGATCATAGGTTAGTGTTGGTAGTATCGGTTATATCTGAATTTCGAGGATGAAATTCCGTTATAAGAGGGGGAGTATGTAATACCCAACACTTTTATGGGAAATTCAATTCAATAATTCAGTGTAATTTGGGAATTTAAGAAATTATCGTGAATAGTAAATTTTGGTGTTTTCAAAGATTAAATGTTTTTTTATAGTTGTTATATTTACTTTTGGGAGTAAGTAAACAAGTTGGAGTATTTTAATTATATGTCGCAGCTGGGAAAAGTGGAAAAGGATAATATTTTAATTGAAAACCCGCAATGAGATGTATTTGGTTAAATTACTGATTTGCGACCAAGTACCTCCGATGGAGATTTTAAGTGTGCGGTTAGTCTCGGAATGGCCGAGATAGTCAGAATAGAGTATTCGGGGGTTGTAATTGAGTTTCGGGAATTTTTGGATTAATAGGGACTCGCAATTAAGTAAAAGAGTCATTTTTGGGTTTAAAAGGGACAAACCCTTATTTTATCCTATATAAGACACGAGAGAGTGGGAGAAAATAAGAAAAGAGAGAAAAGAATAAGAGAAGAAAGGAAGAGGAGAGGAAAAGGGTTTTCGAGCCAAACTCCGCCTGATTCGACTCAGGGCCATTAGATTTTATCCTCCAGGCAAGTGTTTACTTGCTTTATTTACTTTTGAGCATAAATCTCATATCATAGTTTGTTAATAACAAATCAAAAGATTTTGGGGTTGGGATTTCATGAATTAAAATGGGTTTTGGGAATATAAATGAGTAAACCCCAAATTATATCCAATTTGAGAAACTTAGGAATTTATTGAAATCGTTTGTTGTTTTTGAGTTCTAGGATGTTTATAACCCTTTTTATATGTGTATATGTCGTTGATTGAGGTTGGAGGAAGTTGGGGGAGGAGATAAAAGCTTGGGAGAAACTTTAATGGCCGAAACAACTTCTTAAAGAAGAAGTTGTCTGAAGCCGTCGATCAATCGAGGGCTAAGGATCGACCGATCGATCGAGGGCCAAGGGTTGATCGATCGACCCTTTAGGATTTTTGGTAATATTTCCTAGGGTTAATTATATGTCATAATTCCAATTTTAATTGTTCCTAGCCTATTTAAGTGAGGAAATAAATAAACTTAACTAAGGGAAATATATTTATCCAATTGAGGAAATTTATGGGGGTTATGAGAGTGTCTTAAGTGTGCAACACTAGAAATTATGTTTTCGAGGAAATAATTCAATTGAGGAATTATAAAGTTGGGGTTTCTCCAAAAATATAGTTGGGACCTCTAAATTATTAATTGGACAAACTATAGTCCTTGGGTTCGTGGAAATTGAATCCACGACCTATTTAAATTAAGGGTGTTTGGTGATGAATATTCCTTAGTATAATTTTAATGGGCATTTAGGACTATATAATTATATATGTGGAAGACATAATTATATCGCGTGTGGTTGACTATAACTTGCAAGATTATTAGAGTGAATTTGGGAAAATGCGTGTTTACTTAGTGTGAATTGGTATAATGGGAGAAATCATATAAATCCTTAAGTGGGAGTGAGGTACACATTATTTATCATGTGAGGGAATACTTTTGAGTTTAGTATCGTGAGTGTGCGAATCTTCGAATATTATTACTTATGAGAATCTTTGAGATTATTGGTCATCGCTATGTGTGATTGGCAATTATGGCCATTTATATTCAGTTGAGGAACTATGTGGATTATATATATACTATGTGAGTAAAGTATGTATATGATACGAACATGTATATATATATATATATATATGAAGCATACCCCCTCTAATGCTATCATGGGAAGTAGCACGATATGGGTGAGGCCCCTGGCTTGAGGAGCAGGGATCGTATAGTTCCCTGGTCATAGTGTCCATTGTTATATTGTGCGATTTTTATTAGGGTTGAGACGTGGTGGGTATGTTTCATCTCACTTTTGGGGAGATACTATGACCGCTTCCCATGCGTTGTGATTTGGTTTTGACCACGAAGTAGGTGATATTTAGTCCTACCGATGGTCCCCGGGATGGTATGTGAGTGATGCCCTGGAAGATGATAGCATTGAGAGACCATATCCCCAAGTTATAGCTCGTTTGGATGGTTATTATACCGGTGTGTATGGTATATTACTTGTTCTTGAGAATAAGATATTATATCACTAGTAGAGTAAAGATATAAAAGAAAGATAGATTTAATTCTCATTTCGGGAGATTATATCCGGACTCAAAATGTGATGTGTATATAAAAGGGAGTATGAAAATGTATATAATTATGTGGGTATATATATGTATATTTATATACGTTATGTAGTGAGGGTCTAATGGATATCGACGATCGACCTTGCCAAGTATTAGTGTATCGGGGGGGTTCCTTGTTTGGATTTCGCTTAGCGAGACACCCCACGCATGAACATTGACTAGTGCTGAGAGTGGGGAGAAGTTTAACCCTTAGTGCTCTAATTTTGGGTTTTCTTATATGAGTATGTATATATGTGTGTGTGTGTGTGTGTGTTGTGTATTGAGAGTCTAATGGATCTCGACGATCGATCTTGCCCAGTAGTAGTGTATTAAGGGGGTTCCTTGTTTGGATTTTGCTTTGCGAGACAACCCACGCACGAACATGGCATAGCGTTGAGATTGGGGGTGAAGTTTAGCCCTTAGTACATGGTTTGCTTAGGACTTCTAGGGTTTGGGGGTGACAGATTAGTTAGGCAGCGTAGCTTGACTAGGATGTTTAGAAGAGAGGTAAGGGGTATCTCCTGGGAGTTCGATACTGAATTTAAATATGAGATAAAACATATTTTAAAAATAAAGCATTTATGCACTAGCTAAATATTTTTACAACTCGGGCTCTAACCCGTTTCTATATTTTTCCTCTCTTGCTATATATTATATATATAAATAGGTGTCCAGACACCGAGACACCATGATGATGATCCTTTCGAGTCAGACGTCTTCTACAGCAGCTGTGGATGCATGCAGGTTTATTTTTAGACGCTTCTATTCTTGTGATCTAGATAGGAAGCATTATAGATACTTTCAGGACGAAAGCCTAATTGTATTTATTTATTATTTCACCGCCTTTTAGTGCGGTATTCGATTTGGTTGTATTATATTTGAACCGAATGTTCGGTGTAATACCCCGTATTTTTATGCATTCTAAATTTGGGGATTTATTAAATTTGATGTGAGTTATTAATTTAATATAAATTCAGAAATTAATTATTATTTTTAAATAATTACTAACGCGACGAGAGTTAGTAATTATTGGAAACTTGTTGAATATTACTAATGAGCAAAGTAATATATAATATTGGTTCTATTAAATGTCATGAGTAAATAAAATGACAATTTTAGAAATTTAAGTCGGGACGCGCCTGTGTCGTGTCAGGATTAAATTTTGATTAACAAAAGTGAATAAATTATAAGTCACCCGTATGGTCATTTCAAGTACTCCAAAGTGTCCGAAAGGGTCGAGATAGTCAAAATAATGTACCCACGGTTTAGTTTGGGTCTCGGGGCGTTTTTAGGCTTAATTAACACCCCGGGAGGGCATTTTAGGCATTTTGTATTTTTGGGCTTGGAAACCTACGAATTTTCTAGGTTATATCTGATGCTTAGGGTTGTCTTCTAGGGTTAACACAACCAAAAACAAAAGACGGCCATTGGATAAGGAAATGAAAAGCTTACCAAGGAGTTCTAGGCCAAGAATTCCTCCGTTTGCACCGCCGTCACCGCCAAACGTTAGATCGCGCAACAAGAATCACAACCACACTGATTTCATCCACAAATCAGAACAAGAAAATTCCCAGGCAAGTATTTATCTTTCTTAATTTAGTTAATGATTCATTCATATTAGTTTAGTGTTGATTAGGATGACTTTTTATGAAAGAAAACCTACGCTGGAGGTTAGAAATCTCATGTTGTAGAGATATAAACATCATTATGGAAATCCCCTTCACATGTAGAGGTTGAACCACGAATTTACATTGGGTTAGAAGTATAAATTCTGGAAAAAGAATGAGAAGAACTAAGTTAAAGAAATTATTAGGGTTCATGTGATTTATATAGATTTTGGCTTTTTTAATTCATGATACTTGATAAAAACTCGCATGCCTTACGTAGAATATTGTTCATTTGGGTTTATAATGCTTGTGGTATAAATTTCTGGAAGTTTGGAAGTTAAAAACTTCGATTTAGATGATTTTGGATGATAATTCGCGTAACTTGTATTCTGCAGTTTTCGTCATACCTGCTTGATCGATCGATCGATCGACTAAAGAATGTCGATCGACCGACGGTTCGATCGATCGACCCCTTTTTATCGATCGATCGACCCCTTCTGGAAAACTAGATTTTTTCTTATGTTGACTTAATCCGATTAAATGCATAATAAATCTTGATTAATGTTATTAGGACATGATGAAACATAAAAAGGACCAGTAGGGTCAAGGTAAACCCCGTTAAGTGGAACTTTAATGAAATGGGAAAATGAAGGGTAAACGGGGAAATATTCATACCTAAGAAATCTAACGTGCGTAGACTTAATAATCGAAATGTCTAGGAGTTGGATTAGAAGGTAAGTGAGGGCCTACTGAAATTTTACTTAGGTAAAGAAAATACTTCGAGAGATGAGAAGTGAGTTGGAATAAATTAAATTTCGAAAATAAAATGAATAAGTCCGTTATAAGATATAATCGAATAAAAATGTACTAAGAATGGAATAATATAATGTTGGGCCGTGGGCGTACCTAACTTATGAATGTGAATAGTTATATATCTATATGACTCTGTGATTGATCATATATCTTATATACGTGTAAACAAATCATGCCCACACTACTTGCTATCGCTGAGGTTTTCGCACTGGGACAGTCTTATCTTGATGGGACCTTTATGGGGGATATTGACTCGTACCCTAGAATATAGGAATCCTTGGTACAGGCTATCTGATTGATAGTTAGACGGTCCTAACATACGTGAGCGTATGTGCTGACCTCTTAGTGACTTGGAACTATGCTTCGCCTCAATTTGTGTTTGTTTGTATTAATACAGTTCGAGAGTGATTTATGGGGGATTTGTGTTTGTTTGTATTAATACAGTTCGAGAGGAATTTGAATTAAGTTAATCTTTTGGGATTAATAGTGCGTTAGGGTGCACACTAGAAGAGAGGTGAGACTTTCTCAAGGGATTAAAATGTTTACTGTGCACACGCACAGTAAACATTTTAAATACTTGCTAAACTAAATTTTTAAACTGTTTTATAATCGGGCTCTGACCCGTTTACTTTTATCTCTCATCTCTTATATATATATATATATATATATATATATATATATATATATATATATTACAGGGGCCCAGCCACAGGGGCGTCAGGCGTAGGATTCTCTGGATATGGAACGCGTTGCAGCTTTTGTGGGAGTTGCTGGCCTTGTGCTTAGACGACCTCATTATTGATTCCATTTCTAGTTCTACTTTATCTATTTCGGCATGTGTCGCCCCTTTTCATTATTTAGTTGGTTTTTGTGAGAGATTGTAATTCATTTACTTTCAGCAGTTTTAATTTTGGATTTATTACTATCAAAACGTTTTTCTTTGATGTTTTGAAATAGGGATTTACTATTGATGGTTAAATTCTTGAATGATTATTTACATCCTTACTATTATTGTGTGACTCTTAAACTGTTAATTATCAAAGGTTTTACAATTGGACTTAAATAAAAATGGGAATAAGGTTTAAATGGTTTTGACACTTAGCTTAAATATTAGGGTGTTTAAAGTGGAAAATTTATTGTACGACCGTGATGCTGAGAATGAACCAACCATTCACCTTGATTATAATTTAATAAATGATTGATCACCCGGAATTTAATTAGGCTGGGTGTCACATTCGGTTAATTTATCTCTTTCCAGTTTCGTTTATATAAACTGTGTGAATGCTTTAATTATATAGTTGTTTAAAAAGATTAGTTAAATAAAATTTTGATGCCAGCCTAATAGGTTATTAGTAATTAATTTGGTTTTCGACAGTGATGCTTAGAATGATCCATATGCGACTCCTGTTTTAATTTGATATCGGAGTGATCACCCGGTATTTTACTAGGAGGGGTGTCAAAAAAAAATTCCCATTAGTCACGACCCAGATCCGTGACAAATGCCTTTTCATTTTTTATTTTTTTTATTTTTTTTTAAATCCTATTATTACTCCGATTTTAATTTTGATTAAAAACCGATTGAAAAACTAATTTTCAAGTATAAAACTCAACATATTTTACTAATAAAAAATATTAAATCCAAAAAAATTATTTTTTTGTAAAAATTCCTATTAATTAAATAAATAAAATAATTATTAAAACACGGGGTGTTACATACTTCCCCACTAGAAAAGGACTTTCATCCTCGAAAGTCAACAAAGCGTAAACACGCAAAACGAAATAAGTCTCACATATGCCTACCCGTAGAGTGCTATAATTGGGCGCAAATATACCTAATCCTACGTGCACTAACCCTACGAACAACAAAATAATATATATATATATATATATATATATATATATATATATAGACACACACACACACATAACTATGAAAGTAACGGTGTACCATGCGCTCTCGCAAATCACCACTCGATTCTATTTTCGATAATCTTCACGACATATAAATCCTCAAATCAAATCACATCGTTACATCATTATAAGACATACCCAAAATTTATACTTATGATTTTCCAAATAATTAACATCTCCAAAATCAACTCTAAGGATCCTCACATCCAGCTTACTAATTCTAAACTCAATGCCTACAACGTCCTTAACACAAAATTTTATATCTCCAAGAAATACATCTAACACATATGCTAGACCATCTACCTTAAGGAGTACGAATCAATAAAGGGAATCAAAGCCTAGTAACGCGGAAGCTAAACGGACTCACAGCCTACGAGATGTAAGACCATGCTCTGATACCATCGGTCACACCCCGCGTCATTCTGGCGTCGGCTGCCACCAAAAGTATGCCGGGCGTGAACTAAATAAAATATCATTCTTAGCATGAGACAAATATGAGACATAAATAAATCAATCCACCAAATACGTAATTGAATCAATCCAAAATTATACTAACAACTGAGCGATAAAAGATCCATCACATGTTAAAACTTCGAATAAATACAATATCCAATAATGATTTATTTAAAATCTAAATACTAATCAAATGTGAATAATCCCACTGAAATCGTCTAACAACTTTGGAACCGAATGGCCCAATAAAACCCAAATGAAGTCTCATTAATGAATTACGACTGTAAAGAAGGTCAAACTAAATAAAACAATAAAATGAATAAACTCCACCTGTACCTCCAAATGATATCCTCCGATAATCCTATGCAGCTTTTCCAAAAATTATCCTAAAAAATTTAGTCAATGCATGAGGTTAGATCCTCGAGAATGAATACACACTACTACCCTCATATAGGGTCCGTGACGGTAGCATTTTACGCAATAAATATCACAATATAATATTTTAATTTCGAATATAATTAAACTCGGGAAAGATATATATTACTAACCACCCCTAAAGTATCTGATAAAAACGCATCAATATCAATTTAATTATCCCACAACCCCAAAGCTATAACTTAATTAAATTAACCCAAATTATCATTATTGTTCTCACTTTTTATTATGGCGGTTCTCCCGCCCCGGATGGTAATTTCCATCAAAGTTTAACACTTCCCCTTGTCAAAACGACCGCTGATCCGTTTAAACTGTCGATCGCGCAATTTAACAAAGGCCCCTTTAAACTGTTGGTCCTCGCTATTTATGTTGCCCATATTTTAATACCCGTTTTTATCTTAGGCATTTATTCTGAATTTCATAATTATCAAATCACCCCACCCTTTTTATCGATGTGAGATCCTTAAAATACCCCTTAGTCCCATACCTAAGGGTCCCCAAGTATACATACGTCCTATCATATATATTTGATGAATCACCAAGAGAAAACACATCCTAATCTCATGTCTAGGCTAACGAAATGTCGATATAACGTAAAAATCTACCCCACCCCGAAATATAAAATCCCCACGAATTTACACTATCTAGTCCCATACCTACCAAGTATAAATTTTAACCAAGGCCTACCAACTATTCCCATATCTAGTAAGCATCCTAAAATAGGATTGTGAAAAATACAATCCAAAAGCCCCTCCTCCATGCGATGGTAAAAGTGACTAAAACAATTCACACAAAGCATAATTCAATATGCACAACATAACAATTTAATCATAAGGGTCCCAATTTAATTTAAATCCATTAATAACACCACTATTGATTTCTACACCATTAATTACAGTAAAAAATGTTAAATTAATTAACATGCAATAATATTAAATACGCCATAATCACTTATTTATAAGTCATCTAATTTTTATAAGTGTGTTCGCGTCTCACATAACATATAAATAATCCCATAACTTCTACATGCGAACTCACACCCGAAAAAACATAAAAACCTAGTAATCTAACTTACACACCCAAGGGTTTCAAGGATTAAATTATATTAGAAAGTTTTATCAAAACAACCCCAAAATTTAGTGTCCACTTTCCCTAATTACGTTTCTAATTGATTTTAATCAAAAACTTATGATTAAAGTTTTAGGCGACACTTAACATGCATAATACTAAAGGAAAGGAATAGAGTATTCATGCCTGTGATTAAGATGAAGAAACTCTGGTAGCACGGTTGGATTCCTCTCGAAAAATTAGCAAATAAGTATTCTTAAACAAACTTGATTAAACCCCAATTAAGCCATCAAAACTTGTGAAATTCGATAAGTCCTGAGAGAGTCTTCTCCCTATAAGGATAAATAAACACAATAAAACCATCCACTAAATATGCGAAGTACAAATGCTACATAAGTGTTATGTAGTCAATGTGACACCCCGCCTAATTAAATACCGGGCGATCACTCCTTTATTAAATTAAATCAAGCTAAACAGTTGGTTCATTCTCAGCATCACTGTCGATAAAAATACGTTTTCCAATTTAACACCCTAAATAATTAAGCTAAGTGTCAAAACCATTTTCATACATACTTTCCAAATTTTATTTAAAGAAAAACATTTGTTTTATTAACAACATTTCTACAATTAAGAATCACACCACAATAAACCTGGAACACAAAGTCCAATAATATAATACATTCGTCAATCGAATGTCCACATATGAATACTAAAGTCACCAATACAAACTGAATAAAACCCATCGCAACAATACTGGAAAACTGAAATACAAATGTCCCAACAATAATGAAATAATGGAAAGGGCGACACATGCCCAATAAATGAGAATGCTAAAAGTGGAGTCAATAAGGGAAGCCGTCTACGCAAGTAACCTGCAACTCCCACCTAAGCTGCAGCACGTTCCTTTCAAGGGATCATAAGCAAGACGCCCCTTCGGCTGGGCACCTGAAATATATACATATATATACAAGACAGAGAGAGAAAAAGAAACGGGTCAGAGCCCGAAAGTGTGTTTGATTTTAAAATACGTTTAACAAGTATTTAAATTGATACAGGCCAATGCAAAAACATATTAGAGCGACACTCTCTTGAGAAATTCTCACCTCTCTTCTATTGTGCACACCTATCGTGCTAACCTTCCCAACGGTTTATCTTAACATTTTATCATACTAACCTTCCCAATAAATTAGCGTATCATAAACTTACTCATAGGATTTCAAAACCGAACAATATTTTTTTTAGTTTAAAAAGAATACTACCAATTAGTAGCACTACATTTGTTTTAGCTTTTATTCATTTATAAAGTTTCCCAGTGACATATTATACTTCCACAAAACAAGTACTTACTATATGTGTCATCAACCATGTCCTACTTATCAAATCACAGTAGGCAGTTCCAAATTTCAAAATTTCATATATATTAACTACTCGTATAATATATATTATAACAGCACCCCAACTAAATTATTGTGCGTGCATACTCTACTATCCAGAACCCCATCTCACTCATATTAAGGGGAATACAATCGGAATCACTCTCGAATTGTATTAACATGAATACACAAACAATATTGAGGCGAAGAATAGATTCCAAGTCTCTAAGAGGATGGCACATGCCTGCGTCTCTTAGGACCGTCTGAACTAGCACATCGATAGCCTGTACCAAGGATATCTATCTTCTAGGGTACAAGTCAATATCCCCCATAAAGGTCCCATCGAGATAAGACTTGTCCCAGCGTGGAAACCTCAGGGATAGCAAGTAGCGTGGGCATGATTTTCACAAGTATATAATATATGTACACACAATCATATAAAGATACCCCTTTATCATATTAATATAGGTTCTTCTCGTCACCCATAATTATACCAATTATCCTTAATTTCACATTTATAGAATTACGTATAAGGTTTCGTTCCTAACCTTAACTCGAAGGGTTTTCTCACTCATTACCTGACACTCGTGGACTATATCCTCACAAATCTGAAATTCAGTAAGTGTCTTTATTAGGTTCCAACGTAACTCTCTTACGCACCTCACCCTTTGAATTTATAAATTCACCAACCCTAAATTAATGTCCCATAAATACCATTCTCGTTGAAGATTAAAGGTCCCAACATTTATTCCTATGCCCTACTGGTCCTCAATGTCTCCCAAATCATTTTATCAAGAATGCCCAAGAATTATATCACGAAAATTTGAATTTAACTCATTTAAAGAGGGAATTAGGAGTCTTCCAGGAGGGGTCGATCGATCGAAGCTTGGGGCTCGATTGATCGAACCTTCGATCGATCGATCAAGCAGGTCTGGGAAAAATTCTGCAGAATGCGGGTACGGGTTTCATCACCAAAATTACACCAAATCCATATTTTCAAGTCCCAATCGTCCCAGAATTCTACTACTAACATTATAACAATATACCAGATGATTCTAACGTAAGGCATGTACATATTCATCATTTAAACGTGGATTTTCAACCTAGAATTATCTCCAATTATCAAGAACCCTCGAATTTTCTTAAACAGTTTCCTAACAAATATTTCCCCCGAATTTCTTTCTTATGATCATCAAAATTTCGTGGTTTATTTCCTCTACATGGCAAGGGTTTCCAGAATCAACATATAAATCATTCCTACATGCATTTTCCTAACACAAATTGGGTGTTCTTCCATATTTATCATCTCTAATCAATCCTAAACCAATATGAAGCTTTGCATTAACGAAAATACGCAAGTTAAACACTTGCCTGAGATTTTGGTATTCTGATTCACGGTTGATTTTGGTATGGCTGCGCTCCTCGTCTCGCGATCTACGCGGTGGTGGTGGCGGTGGCGGTGGTGCAAACCGGTGGCTTCTTGGCCTTGAATTGCCTTAGAGCTCTCTCCTCTCTTCTCCAATGGCCGTCACTTGATTTCTGGATATTCTAACCCTAAAATCTAACCTAAATGGCTGATATAGGTGCTGAATTTCGTGGGTTTAATTACCCAATTATGTAAAATGACTCAAATGCCATCCCGGGGTACTAATTAGGCCTAAAAATGCCCCGAGACCCAAACTACACCCCCGGGTACACTTTTCTGACTATCTCGACCCTACCGGACGCGTTGGCGCACTCAAAACGACCATACGGACAACTTATAAAATATTCACTTTTTATTTAACCAAATTAGTCCCGACGTGACACGAGCACGTTCCGACTTAAATTTCCGAAATCGTCATTTAATTCACTCATGACATTCAATATAACCAATATAATATATTACTTTGCTCATTAGTAATATTCAACCAATTTTTCCATAATTACTAACTCTCGACACGTTAATAATTATAACATAATTAATTTCCGGATTTTTATTAAATAAATCATTCACGTTAAATTTAATAAATCCCCAAAGTAATATAGCATAAAAATACGGGGTATTACATACTTCCCCCCTAATAACGGAATTTCATCCCGAAATTCGGAAAATAAGGCATACCTGGTAAAAACAACTCTGGATATCTCTCGCGCATATCTGCCTCACGCTCCCAAGTGGATTCCTCCACATTATGATGCTCCCACTGGACACGCACAAGTGGAACTATCTTCGACCTCAATCTCCTCTCACTATAGTCTAGAATAGGCATTAGTCTCTCCTCTTAAGAGCTATCAGACTGTAAGTCGATCTCATCTATCGCAAATGTGATAATAGGCCATATCATCCCGAAGATATCATCTCAATGACGAGATGTGGAATACATTGTGGATGCGATGTAAATGTTCTCGCAATCCCAACCTGTATGCAACCGACCCAATTCTCTCGATGATGAGAAATGGTTCCACGTACCTCGGAGCCAACTTCCCCTTCTTCCCGAACCTCATCACTCCCTTCATAAGAGATACACGTAATAACACTTGATCTCCCAAATTAAACTCCCGAAAGAACCGTTTCGCATCGGCGTAGGTCTTCTGCCTGTCCTGGGCTACCCGAATACGACTCCTGATTATCTCAATCCTCGCGGAGGTCTCCTGAATCACTTCTGGTCCTAGCAACTTGTTGTCCCCCACCTCGAGCCAACAAGTTGGAGAACGACAAGGACTGCCATACAAAGCCTCAAATGGAGCCATACCAATCGTAAATTGATGAGAGTTATTATAAGCAAACTCTACCAGTGGAAGATGTGGCTCCCATCCTCCTCCAAAATCGAGAATACACATGCGTAGCATATCCTCTAACATCTGATTAGTACGCTCTGTCTGTGGGTGGTAAGCTGAACTCAACCTCAATTCAGTACCCATAGCCTCCTGAAAGCTTTCCCAAAAATGAGACACGAAAATCTTGTCTCTATCTGACACAATATTCAGGGGAACCCCGTGAAATCTGACAATCTCCGCGATGAACAACTGAGCATACTGACCCGTGGTATAATCTGTCCGCACCGGCAGAAAATGAGCCACCTTGGTCAAACGGTCTACAATCTTCCAGATAGAATCGTGGCCCCACTGTGATGTAGGCAACCCTGTAATAAAATCCATGGAAATACTCTCCCACTTCGACTCGGGTACTTCCAATGGCTGAAGCAATCCTGACGGTTTCTGATGGTCCACCTTTACCAGCTGGCAGGTAGAGCACTTGGACACGAATTCAGCAATGTCCTTCTTCATCCCACTCCACCAGTATTGCCTCCTCATATCCTGGTACATCTTATCTCCTCCAGGATGTACTGTAAATTGGGACCCGTGAGAGTGAGTCATCACTGCATGACGTAATTCTGCTCCTTCTGGAACCACCAATCTTCTATTAAACCGTAAACCACTATCAGAACTAACAGAATAGGACTCAGCACCCTCGGCTAGAAGTCGCACAATCTGCTCCTGGCAAAACGGGTTTGTGGTCTGTGCCTGTATCACCCTCGTAACAATTTCGGGTGTGACTGACATCACGGATATGAAAGAACGTGCCACTGCATCCTGGTGACCCAACTCCTTCCATTTTGCTTTCCAGACGTCCGCTACATCATCTACCGATCTACGGCTCAACGCATCAGCAACTACGTTGGCCTTCCCCAGATGATACTGTATATCAAACTGGTAGTCCTTCACAAACTCTAGCCATCAGCGCTGACGCATATTCAGTTCTCGCTGAGTGAACAGGTACTGCAGTGACTTATGGTCTGTGAACAAACGAAATTTCTCCCCCAATAAATAGTGCCTCCATATCCTCAATGCAAAGATGACCACTGCTAACTCCAGGTCGTGGGTGGGGTAATTATTCTCATGCTGCTTAAGCTTGCGAGAGGCAAAAGCTATAGCCTTCTCTTCCTGCTGAAGTACTCCCCCAAGTCCGCGTAAGTACGCATCGGTGTAAACCAGGTACTCCATACCCGGTTGAGGTAACGCAAGGACTGACGCTGAAGTAAGCTTGCCTTTCAGCTTGTCGAAAGCCAATTGACAAGCGTCATCCCAAATATATGATACCCCTTTGCGAGTCAGATTCGTCAATGGACCCGCTATTTTGGAGAATCCCCGAATAAATCTCCTGTAGTATCCGGATAATCCCAAGAAACTACGCACTTCCGTCGGTGTCGTGGGCTGTCCCCACTCTCTCACCACTGACACTTTGTTCGTGTCAACTGCAATCCCCTGCTCAGAAACAACATGGCCCAAGAACTGTACTTCTCGCAACCAGAATCCACACTTCTCGTACTTAGCATACAACTGATGCTCTCGTAGAGTCTGAAGAACCTGTCTCAAGTGCTCGGCATGCTCCTCCTCGGAGTGTGAATATATCAAGATGTCATCTATGAAGACGATGACAAACTGATCCAAGAACTCTCTGAATACTCGGGTCATCAAGTCCATGAAAACGGCTGGGGCATTTGTGAGTCCGAACGACATCACCCTGAACTCATAGGACCCATATCTCGACAAGAAGGCAGTCTTTGAAACATCTTGCTCTCTAATACGTAACTGATGGTACCCCGACCTCAGATCTATCTTCGAAAAGAAAGTTGCTCCCCTCAACTGGTCGAATAGATCATCAATTCGAGGCAACGGATACTTATTTCGTATTGTGACCTTGTTCAACTCCCGGTAGTCCACACAGAATCTCAGTGAACCATCTCTCTTCTTCACAAAAAGACTGGAGCGCCCCAAGGTGAGGTACTCCTACGAATGAAGCCCTGACCTAATAGCTACTCTATCTGATCTCATAGCTCTCGCATCTTTGCCGGAGCCATACGGTATAGTGGGCGTGCTATAGGTCTCGTATCTGGCAATAAATCTATAACAAAGTCTATCTCACGACTGGGCGGTAGGCCTGGTATCTCCTGAAACACATCGAAATACTCCCTGACAACAGGGATTGAATCTAAGGGAATCACAACCTCCTTAGAGGTATCCTCCTCTATGTAATACAAATGGGCGTTCGAACCTCCCTCTGGGCGAGGCATCGCCATTACAAACATCTCTTGCCCCGGAATGGCAAAGACAATGCTCCCACCGAAGCAATTGATCATGGCTCTATAAGCTACGAGCCAATCCATACCAATAATCACATCATGCTCGTGCATGTCTAAGACTAACATGCCTGCAGATACTAAACTACCAATCTTTACCCCCACTCCCCGGCATATAAAGAAAAATGAACCATTCCCCAGTGGTGAGTCTGTGTACGTCACAGTGCTCCCTACTGTGGTTAATATCCCTAAGGTCTTCGCATAATATGTAGCTATAAAACAATGCGTTGCCCTAGTAACAAATAGAATTCGACCCAAAGTTCCATGGATAGAAAACATACCCCAAATCACGGGTGGTGCCGGTGGGGCTGCTGCCTGGTGGACATTATAGATATGTCTGTACTGTAACTGCCCATGCTGCACCGATGCTACTGGAAAGGTTGGTAGGTTTAGTACCTGAGCTGGTGCTGGGAGAGCGACTGGAAAAAGTGGCCCCTGTGGCTTCTCACGGGCACATTGTTGCTGTGAGGCCCTAACACCCTCTGGGCAATCCTGGCGTTTATGTCCATGCGTGCCACACACAAAACATTTGCCTCTGAAGTTACTCCCCCTCTGACCCTGCTGTTGTTGGTGTCGGCCTTGCTGACTTGGGACTTTATTCCTCTTTCGAAACTGCTTCACTTTACCACGTTGTTGGCAAGAACTGACCCAGTCTTGGGTAGTTTGCTGTCGCAATTTCGGAGTCTTCGCACATTTGTCAGCTTTAGTCACATGCATTTGGCTAACCTCTCTAGGTCTTTTGCCTTCTTTAAGTTGCATGCTGCGTTCTTGGTATTGTAAAACTGCAGTGGTAACTGCTTGTGCCATGATACCTGCTAACTCGGCGGTTGATATTCTCTCTGGGGTTACCTGAGGTGTGAGTCGATCTTGCTCGTTGACTCCCTCGACCGTTTTAGCAAGTTCTTTACGACGGTCCATCTGAAAATTTAAATGAATTTGGATGAGTTCATCATTCAAATAGACAAATCGCAGAAGCACAAATTCCCAATATATAGAGATGAACACAACATTCATAGTATTAGGGCTCTATATCAAAGAAAGCAGCGCTGAAAGCATAATAAGCCGCACAGATCCTAAAGGACACTAGAACCTGATGCTCTGATACCACCTGTGACACCCCGCCTAATTAAATATCGGGCGATCACTCCTTTATTAAATTAAATCAAGGTAAACAGTTGGTTCATTCTCCGCATCACTGTCGATAAAAATACGTTTTCCAATTTAACACCCTAAATAATTAAGCTAAGTGTCAAGACCATTTTCATACATACTTTCCAAATTTTATTTAAAGAAAAACATTTTTTTTATTAACAACATTTCTATAATTAAGAATCACACCACAATAAACCTGGAACACAAAGTCCAATAATATAATACATTCGTCAATCGAATGTCCACATATGAATACTAAAGTCACCAATACAAACTGAATAAAACCCATCGAAACAATACTGGAAAACTGAAATACAAATGTCCCAACAATAATGAAATAATGGAAAGGGCGACACATGCCCAATAAATGAGAATGCTAAAAGTGGAGTCAATAAGGGAAGCCATCTACGCAAGTAACCTGCAACTCCCACCTAAGCTGCAGCACGTTCCTTTCAAGAGATCCTAAGCAAGACGCCCCTGTGGCTGGGTACCTGAAATATATACATATATATACAAGAGAGAGAGAGAGAAAGAAACGGGTCAGAGCCCGAAAGTGTGTTTGATTTTAAAATACGTTTAGCAAGTATTTAAATTGATACAGGCCAATGCAAAAACATATTAGAGCGACACTCTCTTGAGAAATTCTCACCTCTCTTCTATTGTGCACACCTATCGTGCTAACCTTCCCAACGGTATATCTTAACATTTTATCATACTAACCTTCCCAATAAATTAGCGTATCATAAACTTACTCATAAGATTTCAAAACCGAATAATATTTTTTTGGTTAAAAAAGAATACTACCAATTAGTAGCACTACACTTGTTTTAGCTTTTATTCATTTATAAAGTTTCCCAGTGACATATTATACTTCCACAAAACAAGTACTTACTATATGTGTCATCAACCATGTCTTACTTATCAAATCACAGTAGGCAGTTCCAAATTTCAAAATTTCATATATATTAACTACTAGTATAATATATATTATAACAGCACCCCAACTAAATTATGGTGCGTGCATACTCTACTATCCAGAACCCCATCTCACTTATATTAAGGGGAATACAATCGGAATCACTCTCGAATTGTATTAACATGAATACACAAACAATATTGAGGCGAAGAATAGATTCCAAGTCTCTAAGAGGATGGCACATGCCTGCGTCTCTTAGGACCGTCTGAACTATCACGTCGATAGCCTGTACCAAGGATATCTATCTTCTAGGGTACAAGTCAATATCCCCCATAAAGGTCCCATCGAGATAAGACTTGTCCCAGCGTGGAAACCTCAGGGATAGCAAGTAGCGTGGGCATGATTTTCACAAGTATATAATATATGTACACACAATCATATAAAGATACCACTTTATCATATTAATATTGGTTCTTCTCGTCACCCATAATTATACCAATTATCCTTAATTACACATTTATAGAATTACGTATAAGGTTTCGTTCCTAACCTTAACTCGAAGGGTTTTCTAACTCATTACCTGACACTCGTGGACTATATCCTCACAAATCTGAAATTCACTAAGTGTCTTTATTAGGTTCCAACGTAACTCTCTTACGCACCTCACCCTTTGAATTTATAAAATCACCAACCCTAAATTAAATGTCCCATAAATACCATTCTTGTTGAAGATTAAAGGTCCCAACATTTATTCCTATGCCCTACTGGTCCTCAATGTCTCCCAAATCATTTTATCAAGAATGCCTAAGAATTATATCACGATAATTTGAATTTAACTCATTTAAAGAGGGAATTAGGAGTCTTCCAGGAGGGGTCGATCGATCGAAGCTTGGGGCTCGATCTATCGAACCTTCGATCGATCGAAGCTCTGGGCTCG
Source organism: Sambucus nigra (assembly GCA_949130495.1). Taxonomy (NCBI): domain Eukaryota; kingdom Viridiplantae; phylum Streptophyta; class Magnoliopsida; order Dipsacales; family Adoxaceae; genus Sambucus; species Sambucus nigra. Next base: position 126,696,746 of record OX422211.1, on the reverse strand, counting down.
ATCGATCGATCAAGCAGGTTTGGGAAAAATTCTGCAGAATGCAGTTACGGGTTTCATCACCAAAATTACACCAAATCCATATTTTTAAGTTCCAATCATCCCAGAATTCTACTACTAACATTATAACAATATACCAGATGATTCTAACGTAAGGCATGTACATATTCATCATTTAAACCTGGATTTTCAACCTAGAATTATCTCCAATTATCAAGAACCCTAGAATTTTCTTAAACAGTTTCCTAACAAATCTTTCTCCAGAATTTCTTTCTTATGATCATCAAAATTTCGTGGTTTATTTCCTCTACATGGCAAGGGTTTCCAGAATCAACATATAAATCATTCCTACATGTATTTTCCTAACACAAATTGGGTGTTCTTCCATATTTATCATCTCTAATCAATCCTAAACCAATATGAAGCTTTGCATTAACGAAAATACGCAAGTTAAACACTTGCCTGAGATTTTGGTATTCTGATTCACGGCTGATTTTGGTATGGCTGCGTTCCTCGTCTTGCGATCTACGCGGTGGTGGTGGCGGCGGTGCAAACCGGTGGCTTCTTGGCCTTGAATTGCCTTGGAGCTCTCTCCTCTCTTCTCCAATGGCCGTCACTTGATTTCTGGATATTCTAACCCTAAAAGATAACCTAAATGGCTTATATAGGTTGCTGAATTTCGTGGGTTTAATTACCCAATTATGTAAAATGACTAAAATGCCCTCCCGGGGTACTAATTAGGCCTAAAAATGCCCCGAGACCCAAACTACACCCCCGGGTACACTTTTCTGACTATCTCGACCCTACCGGACGCGTTGGCGCACTCAAAACGACCATATGGACAACTTATAAAATATTCACTTTTTATTTAACCAAATTAGTCCCGACGTGACACGAGCACGTTCCGAATTAAATTTCCGAAATCGTCATTTAATTCACTAATGACATTCAATATAACCAATATAATATATTACTTTGCTCATTAGTAATATTCAACCAATTTTTCCATAATTACTAACTCTCGACACGTTAATAATTATATCATAATTAATTTCTGGATTTTTATTAAATAAATCATTCACGTTAAATTTAATAAATCCCCAAATTAATATAGCATAAAAATACGGGGTATTACAGTCAACTAAAACCATCCACTAAATAAAACCAAATTAAATCAACAATAAAGATATTCTTCTGTTGAATCATGTATAATGTGACATTTCCTTATTTCCAAAGCTAGAGTTTTAAACATAAACCAAGAATTCTCAAAATCTGGAAACCAGATATGAGACCCCATCATTTTCAATCATAAAATGTGAAGGTCTAATGTGACCATAGTAGAATTAAAATCAATAATAAATAAAGAAAAAATTCACAACTTTGAGGATGAATAGAGATTCCGAGTAGCTCACCCCCGTGAAATCAAGGGAAATATCGAATGTTGAGAAGTGAAGAAGATTTGTTTCATCAAAATAAAAAGAAAAACATAGAAAAACAACAAAGGGACTCAAACATTTCAAAAATACCATAATTTAAACACTCGAATAGTTTGAATAAGGAAATGTGTAGAAATAGTATAGAAATAGTATGCTTATGACGTCGGCCCCTCCCAATTAGTTGTAAACAACATATAAGGGCATTGAACAAAGCATTTGAATAGAAAATAATAGAATAAAAATACGAAAGAATTGCCATTGTGTGATATCGATAACTACTCTAAAACAATAATTATACAAACCCATCCTGTAAGAAAAACAATCTAAAAGATCAATGAACGGAGCATAGTATCTCAAATTAAGCTCTCTCTTGATATCAATAACTACGTCAAATTAATACACTCAATTGATCAATCGCTACCTTCCCCTTATTACAAATGATAAAAGAATTAAATGTCTGTAAAAAATACAACATAATGGAAATGCAATAAACACATCAAATTAATCAAAATACCTAAAAAAGTTTAGTGAGTCAGTAAATAGAATAAAACTAACCATACATATAGATAAATAACTAAAACTATGATCAACATTCATTCACTACACTATTTTTTTTCTTCCATATAAACAAAATGGCATAAAATGGAGGTTTTAAAGTTTTGAAAAACTTATTGAAACTAATTAGCGTAAAAACTGGAAGATCTAATAAAATCAATAAAATCATTTTATTAATGGAAAAGGTAATTAGGAAGAAAATAAATTATTTTAGCAGGGAATTAGTAAGAAAATAATTATCGACGAAGTTAGAATGTCCAACCAAATGGCAATAAAAAAGTTACGTAAATTTCATACCATGTAAGGAGTCAAATCATACCATTTAAATTTCAATTGGTTCTTTATTTCCTTCATTCCTCTCATTTTCTGTAGCACGCACGACACGAAAAATTTAAGGAAAAATAGTTATTAAAAAAATAGGTAGAACAAAGAAACAATTTAAGCATGAAAACTAAAAATTTGCGGCAAATTATATACATTGCATAAAACTGAGTCAAATTTTGGTATGAATTGAGTTCAGTAATCAAATTCTTCTAGATATTATAAATTCTAACCTGATTCATCTCATCCAACTATTGTATATTCTTCACATCAACTTCATTTTTTTTACGCACAATATATACTTAAATGAAACAAAAGAACATGTTTTATATAATAAAGATTAAATGAATCAGTATTCAATCATATAAAATCTTGCGGTAAGATTCTACCTTGTTATATATCAGTTACATGTATATAAAAACTTTTATCATTCACCTCCACATCTTTATAGAAACCAAAGATGCTAATCTTCATCATTTATTTGATCACATACATCATTCAGTCTGTATTTGGGGTAATAGTTTAGGATATTTTATTTTGGAAATAAATTAAAAGTGGGTTTGAAAATTATTTTTTAGAAAGATGTCATGATAAAAGAAAATCTAAAACTAGATAAAGTGCTTGACACCCGTTGATATCCCAATGTTATTGAACTAAGAGAGCTGACATTCCATTAAGACCTAGTGCTTTTATAGTAGCCATGTTAGAGAGTGCAAGAAATACGTCTTCAACTCTAAATTCATGTAAGAGGATACGGTTCATTTCACTTAAGACACGTATTTCCACACTCCAAAAAACCTCTAGTTGATCATGGTTTTGGGTCTCCGTTGGTGTCAATAGATTCTTAAAATACTAAACCGTGCTTTGAGCAATATCATTTTCATCCATATGAACGTCTCAATGATCATCTCTAATTTTTTGTATACTTTTCCTCTTCATTCTCTAGGTGGCCTACAGATAAAAAATGTTGTGTTTATTATCCCTTCTTTGAGACAATTCATCCTCGAACGTTGTCTATGACTTATTTCATCTCTCTCTTAGTGCATTAATCTGATTTTCAAGCTCTTGAAATACCCCCACATGTCAGTTACTTTATGTATGTAACGAACATCCAATGATTACGTTTTAATTCTAGCTCTTCTAGCTGACCTAATATTATCTATGTTTCATATTAATAGGCTAACTCCATAGTTTCAAATATGGTCCACAACTGAACAACGAGTTATTTCACTATGAGTACCTCTTTACGCTTACTCCACAAGTTTACTACAAACTTCTTTTGAGGCCCACAACTCTTCATACTTGAATTTCCTCCTTATCCACATAGTTTTGAGTTCTTAGAATGGTTGTTATCAGAATTTGAAGATATTGAAAATGTACATAAAAAAGGTTCCCAATCAAATTCTATAATGAACAATAATAATTTGAAATAAAAAAGCTAACTAAAAAGAAAGTAGATATCCACCTGCGATATTAACAAAAGTCTGTGAGAATGATCATAAATAAGACTTGGTCGACCCCTGCGAAGAATGGGAATTGTTGATATGAATCCAAAGTTGAAATTTCAATCAAAATTTGAGTCCATAAGAACGGTTGTTATCGAAATTTGAAGATATCATTTCAAACATTCAAAATTGTGTATAATACAAAAGTTCATTCAAAATTTGTGAAACACATCTTACCATTTGTTCCACAATATTGGTATTTGTTGAAATGAATCCATCTTCATCAATGTACATTCATTTGAGCATTTTTTGAACACATTCCATCGAACTGAAATGGTCATAATTTGTTGACTCCAAAACTGTAAACACCCAAAACATTTACTACTTCATATTCGGAATATTCAATATTCTACGTAATGACAAAATAATCCCCAAAATGTGTGAAATAATAACTGAAAAAATAGTTTAAAAATAAATCAACACCGAAAGAAATTGAAGATTCAAAATTCTTTAAATATAAAAAAGAAAAAACTTAATCATCACACACATCTACATATATGTACTCATCACACACATTTACCTAAGGTGGGGACAATCTGGGAACTTATGAGACTCCAGGGATGATGTCGAGAATTAGCAAATCCGAGGGAGAGATGAGGCGAAATGAAGGTGGAGTCGGTGGAGAGAAAGTAAAGAGGGAAATTAAAAGGATAGAGGGCTTCTTATGGGGTTTGGCATAATTCGAAAGTTTGGGTGTGTGAACCGAAAAACGAGTGTCATTTAGTGTGACAAAATATTCTCTTTATGACGTATGACTTGAAAAAGCTGTTACTTAGGCCGTTTAATACAAGATTAAACTATTTAAGTAACTCCGAACTATTTTTTGAAGAAACTCTTTTCTTTAAATCAAAACAGATTAATCACAAGCTGTGTTTAATCAAACATGCACGAGATTTGTTCAAGATTTTATAACAGGTTTCGAAAATCAATTTAAACCAATTAAACTCAGCACAACCAGAAGAATGAGATGAGGAGATGTAGGAAGATTAAGTACACACAATTTTTAACGTGGTAAAACCTCACCCAACTGAGGAAACATCCACGGTGACTTCTAAGTCACAAGCCAAAAATCTACTAAAACAAAATATACAAGTTACAAACTATTTAAAACACATGCACACAAATCAAACCTATACAAGTTTAGAAATGTACCCACGGGTTTGATTCTAACTTTTCTGCAGTTCTGAAGTTGATGTGGCTTTCCTAGTTTGCTAACTTCTCTACTTTGTTCCAATCTTTACGTCGACTCTTGTTGTTTCAAAATCTTATGGCCAATACTTCTGTGTTGTACTATGGCAAGTGTTTTTGAAAGTGCTTCTAACACATGCATGTACACACGCAAACTTATTTTATACAAACAGTCCTATCAAATTACGGATCAGATCTAAATGATGTTGTTTTCAGTTTCTCTCTTCTTTAAAAATAAATAAAGTTTATTTGACCTTTCAAATAATCTCGGAATCCAAGGTTACCCTTCTCGAAGACGGCGAAGGTCATATCCAATTTCAAAGGATTTTGAAAATGATTTTGATATTGAAAACCACCAATTGCGATTCCAACTAGGTCAAAAGTCTTGTTTCATAAGAACTAGAAACAAAAAAAATATTTGTTGATTCGAACGTTTTGAAAAACATTTATAGAACAATAATCAACAAATGCGATTTCTCAAGATGAGAAACTAAATAATGTAGATCTAAGTGTAATATAACATAAAATGGCCAGATCTATAATATTTATGTAAAAGAAATACAAATATAAGTAAAATGCTTAAGTTGGACACAAGATCTCAAACTCAAAGGATTCAAACCACGACCTGCCATCAAACTTCTACCAATGTAACTCTTAAACACTCAGGTATGGTGTTTGGTGTAAACGATTTAAAAAAATGAATTAGGGTTTGAAACAAGTTAGGTTTTCTCTCTGGATTATCTCTTTTATCTCTTCTCTCTCTCTCATCTCTCCCTTTTCTCTCTCTCTCTCTCTCTCTCTCTCTCCTCTCCCTATTTAGACGAACTGCAGAAGTTCCCAAATGCTGAGGGTAAGCCTCCTTATATAGTAGGCTAGGAAGGATCGAGAAGGTTAGAGCAAATCTAAAGGCCTAAATTTGGTCTAAGGCAATTGACTTTGATCCAATGTTTAATCATTAGAGGTGATTAAACGTCCTCTGATTGGTCTAGATAGGTTACACAAGAATTGGGTTCGAATGCATGTAGAGCATTGATTACAGAAATTCAAGGGCTGAGATAACACAAGGGTTATGTGTCTTTCAATAAACACAAATTTGGCCGGTATAACATGGACATGTGTAGGGCTGAGATGAGCTCTCACACGCGTGTTTTAAAAATAATTACACATGCACCCTCAAGTCTCCATCGCCTTAGGATCCTACCCATTCCAACTTTCAGGTATGAAAAGGTAATAATTGTAATTAAAAAATCACCCCAAAAGTTTTATAAAACAAATTTTATTATGAAAAAAATTATTTAAAAAATCCAAAAAAATTATTAAAAGCTAATTTAAAAGGGATTTAACTCTCACACAATCGAATGATGCAATATGTGATATATATGCAATTCCTAGAGAGTGTGTGGGGTTGATATTATACCTTTAAACAACAATCAAGAGGAATAAAGAGTAGAGTGAGACGCTTTTTGGTATCTAGGGAAAGGGACTCCAATTTTGTCACATATTTCCAAACTAGATGATCACCTATAAAATGTAGACTCAAGTGAGTCAAGAGTATAAGGTGCTTCAATCGCCCCCTTTGAAAATATGAGACAAAATCTCCTTTGAGTCATCTAGGACTCGTAGGGATACAAAGAAGTAAAGAAAAACCTATTCCTATACAAAAATTCTATCTACCCATTTCCTAGAAAAAGAAAATTACATAACATAACTAATTACAAACCGATACCCTAATAACATATATTGAATACAACTGTACAGATTCCTACAAATAATCACTAAGATCAAGATTATTAGAAATATGTAAAAAAATGAACTCATAAGACTCAAATTTCTTCCCCATTTTGTCTCAAATGCACAAAGGGGATAAAACTTAAGTCATAGGAGTTCATTTAGCGCACACCATTCCTATCGATTTTCGCAAAGCAAGAAATCTATTGTAATCCAAAGGTTTTGTAAACATATCTGTGAGCTGCAAATCATTAGGAAGATAATTAATTTCTAATTCCTTAGTCTTAACTAATTCACGTATAAAATGATGTCTAATTTTTATATGTTTAGTTTGCGAGTGTTGAACAGGATTTTTAGAGATATTGATCGCGCTTTGATTATCAAAATAGACACACAGTTGATCTTTTTGAATACCATAACATTTAGTATTTGTTTAAGCCAAAGTAACTGAGCACAACAACTACCAGCAGCTATCTATTCAGATTCAGCTGTAGATAAAGAAGTGCAGTATTTTTTTTTACTACTCCATCCTACCAAATTATTATCGATATAGTAACACGCTCCTGATGTTCTCTTTCTATCATCAGTACACCCTACCCAATCGGCATCAGTGTATCCTATTATAGTACTAGGAGTATTATTGGTGTACCAAAGTCCTAAATTTGGAGTTCCTTTTAAGTATTTAATGATTCCTTTTACACAAACTAAGTGTGTCTCTTTAGGATTGATTTGATAACGATCACACACGCAAACTGCGTACATAATATAAGGACACGCGGCAGTAAGGTATAGTAAGCTTCCTATCATACTACGATACAAAATAAAATATATGGATTTACCACTCTCATCTTTAGATAGTTTGACCGTCGTACTCATGGGAGTTTTAGGTTCTTTGGCATTTTCAAGACCAAATTTCTTGACAATCTCTAAAGCATATTTCGATTGCGACACAAATAAACCATCCGAATTCTGTTTGACTTGAAGACCCAAGAAAAATTATATCTCCCCCATAAGAGACATTTGAAATTCTTTATGCATAATTTCAGAAAAAGATTTAACTTCTGAAGGGGAAGTGGATCCAAAAATGATATCGTAGACATAGACTTGAGCTATAAAGATATCTTTGTTAAAATGTTTGAAAAAAGGGTTTGATCATTTCCACCTCTCTTAAAACCTTTGTCTAAGAGAAAGTTGGAAAGACTCTTTATACCGGATCTTGGATCTTATTTCAGACCATACAAAGCCTTTTTAACACGATAAACATGGTTTGGATACTAAGGGTTAATAAACCCTTTGGGTTGTTCAACTTAGGTCTCTTCAGTCAAGATTCCATTAAGAAAGGATGATTTTACATCCATTTGGTAAAGCGTAAAATTCAAGTAACCGACTATTGCAAAGAGAAGATGAATAGATTCTAAGCCAATAATAGGTACAAAAGTATCATTAAAATCTATTCCTTCAACTTGAGAGTATCCTTGAGCCACTAATCTGGGTTTGTTTATGATGATTATTCCACTTTTATCAGATTTATTTTTAAATATCCAACATGTGCCAATAATCTTTTTATGATCAGGCCTAGGTACAAGATACCAAACATCATGAATGACCAATTAAATAAGTTCTTCCTGCATGGAAGAAATCCAATGAGGGTCATTCAATGACTCATTTACATTCTTTGGTTCCACAAGGTAAACAAAACATGCATAATGAGCATAGTTTCTTAATTGAGATCTTATACGAACAAGCTCACTAGGGTTACCAACAATGTTATCTATGGGATGATCTTTAGAAACCCAGTTAGGTACTTCAGGTTCCTCAATTGGTAAATAATCATCTATTTCTAAAGAGTCATTTTCTAAAACATTTTTAGACTCTTCCACAATATTTGGTTCTCCTTTTACTCTTAACAGTAGTGTCACTTACAAGAACATTTATGGATTCCATTACGATCTTTGTGTGAAGATTAAAGACATGGTATGCTCTACTATCAGGAGAATATCCTAGAATAATATCTTTATCTCCACGAGTCTCGAATTTGGATTAGTGATCTCTGTCTTTGCACACATAACACGTACTACCAAGGGTTCTAAGGTATTTAAGATTGGACTTTTTCCCATAATATAGTTCGTAAGGAGTTTGTTTAGAATTCTTCCTATGATAGACCCTATTAATAATGTGACAAGCAGTACGAATAGATTCTACCCAAAAATACTTAGGTAAACACTTGGCATGAATCATAACACTTGCCATCTCTTAAAGAGTACGATTCTTTCTCTCAGCAATTCCATTTTGTTGAGGAGTCTTAGGAGCACTAAATTCATGTTTGTAACCATTATAGTCACAATATTCTATAATACCAGTATCTATGAATTCTCCACCCCTATCACTACGAATTGCATTTACTTGAGTGTCCTTATCATTTTCAATCCAAAGTAGAATTTTCAAAAAGGTTTCGAAAGTGTCAGATTTTTGTTTTAAGAAGGCCACCCATGTAAATCTGGTGAAGTCATCAACCATAACAAGCATGCAACTGTGTGCACAGAGACTAACAGTTCGAGAAGGACCTATTAGGTCCATATGGATGTGCTCCAAGGGTTTAGAGGTAAGGATATATTTAACTTTCTTATGGGGTGCTTTAACAATTTTTCCTTCCTGACATGATCCACAAACAATAATAGAAATAAGTTTGATATTTGGAATTCCTTTAACTATTTCTTGTGAAGATAATCTACTATGGTTGTCGTAATTTATGTGACCCATCCTATTATGCCATATTTCATTATCATCCATTCTGGCAATGTTACAGATTTCAGTACTGTTCATGATAGTATAACAATTGTCTCGGGTCCCGAATCCTGTAATTATGCACTCACCTTTTTCATTTAAAAATTTGCAATTATTCTTTGAAAAGGTGATAGTGTGATTTAAGTCACAAGATTGTGATATACTGAGTAGATTAGCCTTAAGACCTTTTACTAGAAGAATATTTTCAAGTATAGGTAATCCTTTTTCTTGGAGTGTTCCTTTACCAATGACTTGAGATGATACACCATGACCGAAAATAACTTTTCCTAGAGCAAATCAAGTTTTGTTTACAAGTTTTGTATCATTCCCAGTCATATGTTTTGAACACCCAGAGTCTAAATGCCAACCAGAAGAGGTGTGTTCAGCTTTTAAAGAAGTAATCACAATGTCACACGTCGTTTGAACCCCCTGGAGTCTCGTTCGAACGAGATTGCCATGTCGTTCGAATGAACCGAAATCTCATTCAAACGAGATTGCCAGGTCGTTCGAATGAGAATTCGGACAAGTTTACTAACGACTTTACACTTTATCCTCTGGAACTTCATTAGAAGGGTCGTTCGAATGAGACTTATTTTGAACAAAAATCTTTTTCGAACGAGATTTAGCGGGAATAGGTATTTTGATAGTTTTCGACGATTTTCCCACTTCTTTTCCCAACTATCTTTTGCTATATTTACTAAGTGCAGGAACCAACATTTTGAAACTAACCTTTTCACATATTTTCGTCTCCTAAGAGAGAGTTTCAGAGCAAAAATTCCAAAAGAAAGAGTTCAAGTTTTTAGTGTTTGTTTTCAAGAAAATTCAAAAACACTTTTGTTTCACCCGATTGTTTTGTTTATCCAACTTCCTTAATATATATATATATATATATATATATATATATATATATATACTTTGCTTGGAGTTTTTTGCACCAGTTTTACTCTACAGAGTTGAAGAGTTCGTTTGCGTTTGCTTATACATCCCATAAAGAAGAAGTCTCATTGTTTTGCTGAGGCATTCTCATATGGTGAAAGGCACCATGTGTGGTTGACGGTGTTCCTAAAGTCTCATTGGTGGATTCCAATGTTCTGGTGGAGTTTCGGGATTGTCAGCTAGGCAGAGGTAGTTACAAGAAGACACGTCGGGGCCTGAAGGAGTCGAGTCGAGTGTTGTAAGTCATCTTTCGGGTAATTGTAAATTTCGTACTTAGTGGACTTAAGGCTAGGGCCGTTCGAGGTTTTTTCCCATTGTGGGTTTTTCCTCATACATCGTGGCGTAGTGGTTATTTTTTTTATTTTATCTTTTGAAAAACTCACTTTAGATGCATGGTTAGGTAAAAAGATAAAATTGGTTTAAATCACTACTTGTTTAATTTGATGCAAATTCTATTTGGGTATATATTAATTTAATTCAAGTCATCATTTAATTTGTTAAAATTTGGTTTGGCCTAATTTGGTAATATTTAAAATATGACTTACGCAAATTTCTAGGACTTGGGTTAAATTGATTTAAGTGACAAATGTATTTGTTGATTAATCTAATTTCACTTGGTTTAATTTTAATTTGAAAGAAATTAACATTTGTGGTTTATGTAATTGTTTAAATTGAACCATCTAGCTTTCTCATATCTTTAAAAGGAAATTACTTTTTGTGTAAGTTTTTTAAAATTAGGGTCCTTGTGTTTCAACAAACACTATTCCTAATCGGGGGGCATATGTATTTAGCCTTAGGTTCACTATCACACATAGAGTAACTAGATTCCCCAATACCAACCTTTTGTTGTTTTTCATCAAACTTATATTTTAGGGAATGAAAATCTAGGCAAGTTATATAGGTCTTTTGTCACTTGACACAAACTTGATTGATTCAAAGTTTTTAGTTTATGTCTCTAACTTTGGGCAAAATCCCATTCCAGTTCGATCATCAGAATTGGTTTTTGAGTCAGCAAAAAAATCATCAAAACAGTTGGAATTGTTTTCAAACTTAGCAATTTTTTTGAAAAGAGTTGTTGTCCTTTCTTTAGCTTGTTCCAATTATAATAATGTCCCTTTATATTTTTTCTCCAGAGTTTCATTTGTTTCAATCAAAATTTTAAATTTTTGGTCAAAACTTTTGACTTCATTTTCATGAGTTAGACATTGGGTAATATACTCTTCAGCGTTAAGTTAGACCATTAGACTAAGGTATTCTAGTTTCTTAGTAAGTTATTTCACTATCTTTTCTAGTCTAGAGCTTTTCTTGAGAGTTTTGTCATAAAGTGTGTGCATATCAGGGACGTCTTTAGTGTCCGAATCATTAAGTGTAGTGTGTGAAGTGACCCCTAAGAATTCAATTCTTGAACTCACATACACATTGACATCGTCATTATCTCTTTCCCTTTGACTCACACACCCCGCTGTAGAACTAGCAATGTTCTCAGAAATTGAAGCATCTAAACCAGTACCAGAATGATTCATAACAACATAAGTAGAGATATTATCATCATTCTCATACAAAGGCACAAACATATCATCATTATAGATTATCTTGGCAAAAAAGGACATGAAAGGATAAAAAACATTAGATGATTCAGGTTCCTCATTTTCAGAATCACTTTAATCATCCCATGTCTTACAAATGTTGGCCCTAGTATGTTTATTGGTCGTGTTCAGTTTAACTCTACAGTCTTGTGCTATATGACCCAATTTTCCTCATCTAAAGCATTTAATATTCTTAAAGTCTTTGTTAGGTCTCGTATGAATGTCCTTATGATTCTTGTCTTGACCTGTCTCATGAGGTTTGTGGTTAGAGTAAGTTGGATAATTTGGTTTGCCTTGCCTATTTGCCATTTCATTTCTAAAGTTGACAATTTTCTTAAATTGTTTTGACATAAGGGCAATTTGATTATCCAACCTATATATATCACATTCCTCATCAGAGTCATTATTGGGAATAGTAAGCTCAGGTTTCATCACCTTAGAAGAAAAACTCAAATAGGAACTAGTTTGTTTCCTATGGGACTAGGTTAATTGTTTCTTAAATTCTAATTCCATTTTCACAGTTCTCAATTTACTACTCAGTAATTCAGGAGTGAGATTTTATCACTCATTTCCTCAATAACATATCTTTTGTTATCAAATTTCTGTGGTAATGATCTTAGAATTTTAGATACAATTTCATGTCTATCATAAGTTATCTCATTAGCATGTAATTTGGTCACAATGTCAGTCAATTTCATGTAAAAGTCATCAAAAGATTCAGATTCTGACATAATTAAAGAGTTATAATGCTGGACAAGCATCTGTGTTTTAGCAGCCTTAACTCTAGTCTCACCTTCATGTGCAGTAATCAGTGTATCCCAAGCTTCCTTAGAAGTGGCACAAGATGAGATCCTTTTGAACTCATGTTCATTTATAGACATAAAAATGGCTTTCTTTCCTTTGTTATTGTTTTGAGAAACTTTCTTCTCTTCTTGAGTGAACTCACTTGATACTTTCTTAATCCTCTCATTACTTCCTTCAGTGACTTGTTTTGTAGGATAAGTATATCCATTTTCAACAATATCCCAAACATCATCTCCCAAGGTTCCTTGTATGAAATCAAACATCCTTACTTTCCAGTAAGAAAAGTTATTTCCATCAAAGAGAGGGGGTCTGATCAAGTTAACAAATCTTTCATTTTTCTCGTCCGTTGTTTGATTTTAGGAAAACAATTTCATAAACATAAGATCTTTAAAGAAAATTTCCAAAGCTCTGACACTAATTGAAAAATATGTTACTTAGGCCGTTTAATAAAAGATTAAACTATTGAGGTAACTCCGATATGTTTTTTGAAGAAACTCTTTTCTTTAAATCAAAACATATTAATCACAAGATGTGTTTAATAAAACATGCGTGAGATTTGTTCATGATTTTATAACAGGTTTCGAAAATCAAGTTAAACCAATTAAACTCAGTACAACCACAAGAATGAGATGAGGAGATGTAGGAAGATTATGTACACACAGTTTATAACGTGGTAAAACCTCAACCGACTGAGGTAACGTCCACGGTGAATTCTATGTCACAAACCAAAAATCCACTAAAAATAAATATATAAGTTATAAACTATTTAACACACATGCAAACTAATCAGACCTATACAAGTTTAGAAATGTACCAACTGGTTTGATTCTAAATTTTCTGCAGTTCTGAAGTTGATGTGGATTTCCCAGTTTGAAAACCTCTCCACTTTGTTCCACTCTTTATGTCAACTCTTGTTGTTTCATGATCTTACGGGAAACACTTTTGTGTTATGGTATGATAATTGTTTGTGAAAGTTCTACTAACACATGCATGTACACACGCACACTTATTTTATACAAACAGTCCTATCAAATTACAGATCAGATCTAAATGATGCTATTTTAAGTTTCTCTCTTCTTGAGAAACAAATAAACTTTATTTGTCCTTTCAAATAATCCCGGAATCCAAGGTTACCCTTCTCGAAGACGGCCAAGGTCATATCCAATTTCAAAGGGTTTTGAAAATGATTTTGAAATTGAAAACCACCATTTGTGATTCCAACTAGGTCAAAAGTCTTGTTTAATAAGAACTAGAAATAGAAAAAATATTTGTTGATTCTAACGTTTTGAAAAACTTTTATAGAACAGTAATCAACAAATGCGATTTCTCAAGATGAGAAACTAAAGAATGTAAATCTAAGTTAAATATAACATACAATGGCCAGATCTATAATTTCTATAAAAAAGAAATATAGATCTAACTAAAATGCTTAAGTTGGACACAAGATCTCAAACTCAGAGGATTCAAACCATGATTTGCCTTCAAACCTCAACCAAAGTAACTCTCAAACACTCAGGACCTGTCTTTATATCTTTCAAAGAAAGATATCATCCCAATGGATGAAAGACGATATGGGAAAGGAAGTCTCCACTCCACCCTTGGAGCGAGCTATATTTCTGTAAGCTCAGACTAGAAATATCCATCAACATATGTATGCATATGCATATATATGCATATCACACTACACACTGCCTCACAAATTTCATATATATGCATATCACACCAAACACTGCCTCGCAAATTGCATATATATGCATATCACACTGCACACTGCCTCACAAATTGCATATATATGACTGCATATATATGCAATCTATATGCATATCCAGATTGTATATATATGCAGTCATATATATGCATAAATATTATTTGTGTACTATGCATAGTAAACAGAACCTGAACAATAAAACTAATATATATGATGTAGCACACAAATAGGAAAGATTTTGCCACAACACTTGAATGCTTAAGAGTTTCCCTATTGTGCAAAATGGGGCTATAACTGTATCAACTCGATTCTTCATTTGTGTTTGAGTCTATATGCTATATTAAATAACCTACTTATTTGGGTGGTTAATTTGTATCTATTAAAAATCTGTTTGTTACTTCTCAAATTATTCATGCCTAAAGGGTGAAAGGTTCCCGTTCAAGTGTGGATGTGAATTAGTGGTCTTTCATATCCTTATCCTCCCCATATATTGTTGCCTTTTGCAGTTGAACGTGGAGATTGATTTCAGTTTTGAGAGAGGTAATGATTGTTTTTCCACTCTCACTGTGATAAAATGTGCATTGTGATAGTTTTTATAATGGCAATGTTCCTACAGTGATCAGTTTTTAACCAAAGCATAAAGAAAAATGATCACTTTTTAACCAATGAAAACTTTTATGCTTTGGTTACAATGATCAGAACCTATTTGGATAGGCTGTAGCATTAATGGATTGAAGAGCGAACACTAAATTACATCATATCTTTTAAGGGAATCAAGGGAAGGCTCAATTGTTTGTCGTCGGCCCGTGTTGGAAATATGATGATGGCTACAGCCAAGAAGGGACAACCAAATCTCATGCATGTTATGCCAACTGTCATCATTCTCCAGCACAAGCCTCGGTGCTGAAAGTTTGGTGTCTTCCATCATTGGCTACCTATTTTATGCCAACTGTGGACTAAGAGTTCATCCTTTGTTTAAAAGACTACCTATTTTCACTTTTATATTACCCTAAATGTGTAATTCATTTTGTTTTCCTCAACAGATAACTTTGATTTATGAATCATGATTTTAATAAGTCATATGCGGTGTTAGAATTGGCCTACAAAGAAGCCAAGCAATGTACATGACAATTTTGTAGTTTATTTTCTTTAGTTGTGTGAAGTCTGATAGCAAGTGAGCGAAAAATATACCAAAAAAATAGGGAGCCTATATATAATTGGTAATGTGACGCGCTAAAAGCTATATATATTTACTGTGATGAGCTGCCCTATTTTTGAATGCGCGTAAGTAGATTTGGTAATGTTCTCTTCCAGTACTTTAGGAACTATTGAACACTATAGGATATAAGCAATAAATATATATAGATTCAGTACCTTATTTACATTTTCCGGTATGATCATCACAGTGGGAAAGAATGGCGTTCATTGAAGTTATTTTACCTAACATTTTAGGTAGAATTTGATGCTTTCATCGTGTATTCTTCCTTGCTGCTAAGAACTTTTAGAGTGATACTATATTATTCACAATTTCAGGTAGAGTTCTCTATTTTGTAGTCTTTTCTCAGGGCAGTAATGTGTTGACAGTAGGGTAGGTAGAGGGTTGTGTGGATTACGTGGGGTATGGGAGTTGGGTATGCGAGTTGCTTGGGTGCTGTGGGTTAAAGAAGGTCATGGGTTATGGTTTTAGGCGGGTAGAGGATGCGTGGGTGTGTGGGTGAATAGTACTTTACGAGGCGTGGGTTTCAATTCCTTTAACATTTTCTATAATTTGAAGCTAAGATGAAGAGAAAATTGTGTTTCACTTCCTTTACTCTCTCACCCTTCTCTCATATTTCTCACTTATGGTTTCTGTTTTTTTTGCAGATTATTTCAATAAAATGAATATTGCATCACCAATTGGATTGATATTTAAGGTTATGAGCAGAGGTGGACATTTCAATCTTTATTTGACACTCAACCATATCTATTATATTTATTATCTCATGCAAAGTGAAAATAGCATGGAGGCCCTCTTTTATGGCTGCCGCGACCACTAATATCGGTTGGTATGTTTGGTTTTCATTTCGTTTTGTGGGTATTTTGATCAAGACTTCACCATAGTTAGGGTGGAGACCGTTGATGGCTATCATGTAGAGAAAACGTTGAGGCCCTCTTTTATGCATAACCTTGAGGCCCTCTTTTATGGTTTCCACGGCTAATGATATCGATTGGTGTGTTTAATTTTTGTTTCGTTTTGTGGGTATTTTGACTCCACCATAATTGCGATAAAAAATAGTAGGTTTTTTATTTTGTTTTTTTTGTATACAAAAAATACATTATTTTGGGTTTTATTCAGATCAGAAATGACGAATCTATATTTGTATTTTTTGTATTTTTTTTTATCTGAAATACACTCATTCCTCTTTATTTATCTATCCCAATCACACAGGACAAGTGGGAGCTACTTCAGGAATGGCGCCGAATCAACAAAGTCTCATGGTTAACAGGTTGACGTGGGAGCTATTCGAGGCGTGGGTAACACAACCAATGGGGGGTTGACGTGGGTGAGGCCTTTATGTTCGATCTTCATTCGTATTATCTCTTCAGTATTTCTAGGTTTTGAGAGTTTCAGGTGCATTGCAGGAACTGCTTCCACATGCTAAAGAGGGTGATCAAGCTTATCTACTGGACGACATCATAGACCACATCAAGTACTTGCAGCTTCAGATAAAGGATCAGAGTCAAAACAAATTGGGAGGTGAATCAACTTCTAATCCTTTCATGTTCCTCGAGCATGTAAATCATTTCAGGTTATGATCAAAAGTGCATACCAAGATTTAATCATTTTACAACAGGAGCTATTGATTTAATCATAATGGTTTAAGACCATGGTGACAATTTTTTTTGCTGTTGTGAGTTCATTTTTACTAGAAGGTAGAATCGTTTCATATATATTAGCTTAAACTTTACACTCGCGGTGATCATTTGTCAGTTAATTTAACCATTTACTTTCACTATTGTGAGTTTATTTTTTGTTGCTGTCCAAGTTGATGCAAGGATCAAAGTGATGATAGGTGTGGTTTGTGTGATGCAGAATAAACTACTTCAAAAACACCAGCCCACACTTCCGCATTATGCGAACAGAATGTGATGGAGGTGGGGGAGTAAATGGTGCCAAAGTTGGAAATTATACTTTGAGTCATGGTTATGAAATTAGACGAAAGCTATACACTCTCCACTACTCTGACGATGTATAAGCACGCTGAATCAAAGCCTGTGGTAGCGTGTTTCGGCCTCAACATTGTAGGACCAATCAGCACCTGTTGCACCTTCATGGTTCCATTTTAATTTTTATGCAGGGCTTAGGCCATAGAAGAGGTGGATATGCTTTGTAATACCATTGAAGGGGGACTACTGTAAATATGGTGATTCAATGTTATGTTCTTAATATTAATTAGAAGTTTCGAGTAATCATTTAAAGAAAGTAAATCGGATTAAACGAGATGCTGACTTAACATTGGGAAGAAGCTATGTAGCTTGAAACTATATAGCAACCTATATAACCACTATGTAGCATCTATATAACTGCTATATAGAAGTTATATAGCAACTACATAGCAGCTATATAACTTCTATATAGCTGCTATGTAGCTACATAGCTGCTATATAGAAGTTATATAGCTACGTATCTGCTATATAGCTCCTATGTAGCTACGTATATTCTATATATCTCTTATATTGTTTGGATGTTTTGATGTTTCTTTATTTGATTTTATATTATTTTAGTTTTAAACTATAATATATTATTTCAGTTGCTGAGAAGGCGAGAAAGCATGCGAAGAAAGGAAATGCAGAAAGGTATGCTAATAGGCCTAATAGACATGCCAGTGCTTTTTTTTTCGTGGAGAACTGCAGGAAGGAGTACAAAGAGGAACGATGAGTTATCAGAAAACAATATTAACTGATCCAACTATAAGATTGAGTTCGATCAAGTTTAAATATATCAAAATATTTTTCTTTAAAATAAACATACTGAAGGCTTTTGTAAACTGTATGCTAATTTCTAACAATTTATTTTTATAATTGTTAGGGTAAGATCCACACGTTGTAATTTATAAATAATGATATGTTACAACTGATATTATATATATTACCGAATGAACACTCATGTGTATAGAGTTGACCTGCCAGCAAAGCTATAGAGATGGCACCAAAGCTGGAGTTGTTTCAGTTGCTTCCAGCAAAACTATCGAAGGAGATGTATGACTTGTAAAAGGCTTCCAAATAGCTACCCTCAGCTGAAACTGTTCTTTTTCTATTCAATTACAAACTAACACATGCCACACTTGCATACGAGTAGATGTAGAAGCAGCAGTAGATTACAATGCTTCCATTCATGTTGTCATTCACTAATTGTTTTCTTTTTCCTAACTATGCTTTTACGACTTCTACTTGGCTTGGTCTATTGGCTTGATCCATCCACATTTAATGCCTGTACATGATGCACAAGTTGATCGTGCCTTTATTTGCATCCCAATGTTTTGTGTTTTGAAATTCATACTTGCAGACCTTAATTATTGAGAACACCATGTATCAATTTTATTTTCATAATATTTGTGTTACTCTTTGTGGTGTCAACTTTGTTAACCGATTGAAGTTTCTAATAAATGGGATATGTATTTACACATGCACGCACACATGCGCACACAAACACACACGCACACATGCACACACGCGCCCGTCCCCTCCCCCTTACCCACTCACACATGCACACACGCACACGCACAAACACACGCACGCACGCATGCACACACACTGCAATATGCATATATGCAGATTGCATATATGCATACACGCACACACGTTCCCCCTGCACCGTCCCCTCCCCCCTTTCCCACTCACACACACGCACACACGCACATGCGCCCCCTACACCGTCCCCTCCCCCTTTCCCCACTCACACACGCACACACGCACACACGAACACACACACAAACACACGCACACACGCTGTAATATGCATATTGCATTGCATAGACGCACACACGCTGGAATATGCATATATGTACTGCATATATGCAGATTGCATATATGCATACACGCACACACGCGCCCCCTGCCCCGTCCCCTCCCCCCTTCCCCACTCACACACGTCCCCTCCCACTTCCCCATGTGAGGATGACATTTATAGACTCCATGCCACATATGATCATTGTGTACCAGCTATGGTAGTTAGGTTAACATACAATGTTTTTGGGAACTCGAAAGTTGAATTGCTAACGTACAATGTTTTTGGGAACAAACTAATTTTTTTTCTTTTCATTTCAGGTTTTAATCCAAGACCAATCAAACATGAACTTAATCTTCCAACGTCGCTGTAGCCTATTGCCTAAATCTGCCTCAAACATCCGCCTCTTTAGCCCGCTGCCTAAATCTCCCGAATTTGGGATTTTTTTTTAATTTGTTGGATTTGTTGTTACCCCTTAAATAGGGTGGATAGTCCAATAAACAAAGGAGACTATGTTGATTTTTTTTTTAAAATTGACACTTTGTTTTTTTGAGACAGTTAATTTAATTGATGAACATTGTATATTTCATTTTATATGTGAATTTGTTTGAAGAATATAGACAATTTGGATGTTGGACTATTTGTAATTTGTTAAGCAGGGTGAATAGTTTCATAAACTAAGGATATTATGCCAATTTTTTTTTTTAAAATTTGACACCTTGTTTTTTTAGACACAATGTGAATTCGATGGATGAATATTATATATTTCGTATTATATGTGAATTTATTTGATGAATCTAGACTATTTGAATGATATTGGACTATTTGACATTGTTTTAAAATTACACTTCAAATTTTTGCGTTTCGCTATTATATACTTCGAAAAATTATCGTCGTTTCGCGATTACGTACTTTGAAAAATTTCATCGTGCCTTCAGGCACGGACATACTCTAGTATATATATATATATATATATATATATATATATATATATATATATATATATATATATAAGGTGATCGGGCCTTTATTAAATTAAAACGAGGTTCCCATTTGGTTCATTCTTAGCATCAATGTCAAAAACTTTTTAAACTTTACTAATCACCTAGTATTCGAAGAGCTTCTATCAAATTATATCTTTTTATTTAAACAAAAGAAATATGTTGAAACATATAACAACTAAACCATCCAAGCATTTATAACTAATCTGAACAAACCATCGGAGCAATAACTGAAATAAAACAATACCGGATAAGCTATAGGTTCGCAAATATACCATATAGAAGTCCAACATAAAAATCTGGATATAACGTCTAACTGAATTGAAATAACCGAAGGCGACACGCCCGAATGAAATACTGAACTGAACCCTACACTAGGAATGAAATAATGGAAGAGACTAAGTCCAAATCCTATAAGCATCCACAAGTGCTGCAGCTGCGCACCCTTGGAACAGATTATCCTGCTTAGTGTCCTTGTGGATGGACACCTAAAAGTTTTTGAAAAAAGTTTTGCAAGTACTGGACAGAGCCCAAGTAAAAATTCTTTGAAAATATTTAGCAAGCATTTAAATTTAAACTTAAATAACCAGTTATTAGATACACATGTTAGGCTGCAAACAGTCCCTTGAGTTCTTCACCTCTTATACATAGTGCACACCTAACGTCCCACCTAGTCATACTAACCAAACTAACAAGGTCTCAAGTATCTAATAAGGCCCAAATTAGTCTAGATCACCCGTACCGCCCATACAGTACGCTACTGAATACCCTTAGTCATCATTAAACACTTAGTTAAGATTCTCCTTAACTTACCCGTACCGCCCATACAGTACGCTACCGAATACCTTATATATTTAACATCTAGCTTATGTTATTATTAAACCCAAGTTACCATTTCATGTATGCTATTGCTCAATCTTTACCATTCAAGTTTCTCTACTTAAACTTTATTTTTGATACTCAGTATCTCTCTTCCTACTATTCACACATTAGTAGATTCAATCGTTCTTTAAATACATACAATCTCGTATCACTACTATCACACATAAGTAGATTAATCTTTGTTTAGATAAACAATATCTAGTCTTCTTACTATCACACATAAGTAAGATTATTCACGCTTAAATATACACCATTTAGTCTTCTTACTATCACACATAAGCAAGATTATACGTGCGGAATATATTTTACACACCATATATACTATAATTGCATACTATACTATAATGTTCCCGTATCACACATTAAGCACTATTAGATCGGAATTTCCCCTCAAACTTGGTTCGAAATGTCTGATCGAACTTGGTCAAAAATGCCTTATCGAAATTGGTTCGGAATGTCTCATCGAACTTGGTTCGGAATGTCTCATCGAACATGGTTCAGAATATATCATCGAACTTGGTTTGGAATGTCTCATCGAACATATTTATCAAGTACATAATAGGTATTCACTCCACCTATGATTAAATCACTAAGTACACACACAACATAATTATTCATGCTCGTACGTAGTATATTTCTCTCAAATACTCACCGTACATACTAATTTACCATTTACCTCACTATCGTATTTATTCGAGTATTCGCACAACTCTAAGGGTCCTAGTTACCCCTTCATTATTTTCAGTAGTTAAATCAATATATACTAAACTGGTTTACTTATTAATTCATTTGAAATCTTGGTAATTTGTTACCTTTCTCTCGGATATATTATGACATAATTTTATCCCATATAATCCATTCCTTAATCCTCTTAATAAGGCTAAGTCACAACCCTAACCTAGGCCCACTACAATATAATAAATCCCTCATTTTATTTTTATAATGTCCCAAAGCTTTCCCTAAAATGATTTAGGGGTTCTAGGGTTAAAAGGGAAATTTACATTTTTTTCTTAATCGAACCGATCTGACGTTCTGAAAGTTCGTCTTCTTCCTTACAAACTTGCGTTTTTCACCATTAACACCCATAGAACTTTCATGTTTCTTCACCAAACTAGAAACCAATTGTCCCTAACCACTTCTACATGCGTTAGGATGATTTCTAATGTAAATATAACATCAAAAGCTTACAATCTTGTTCAAGAAGGGATTTAAACATCTAATACTCAAAACCCTAGGTTTTATGTTCCTCCACCATTATACAATCAAGAAACCCATATTTAATTCGTCTTAATCATAATAAAACCTCGTGTCATAAACATAAAGGAATATTTCTACATGCATTCCTATCTCAATTCATGAATTAGACCCACCCAAAACCATATTAATTCTTCCAAGAACATGAAATCAAACCCTATTCTACATGGGTATTATAACACGCTTAAAATAAATTTCCATTTAAATACTTGACTCACAATAGTAGGTCTGAAATTCATTGGGATGATGGTGTGGTGGTTCTCCCCTCACTCTGATCTTGATTCCATCGCGTTCGGGGTGAAAAATAGTGTAGGAAGCTTTGTTCTCCTCCCCTCTTCCTCTCCTATGGCCTCTCTTACTTTAGTTTTGTGTTAACCATATTTACTCTCTCTAATCGGGAGATATAAACTTGCAATTTTTGGAGTTCTCTATACCTCAAACTCCCGAATGATCGAAATGCCCCTAAACGGTGCCGGGTTGGTGCAAAATCACCCCCGAATAAAAACTATACGCTCGGATACACTTTTTCAACTATTTCGACCCTTTCGTAACCATCAGTGACCTCAAAATTACCATCTGAGTCACTTGGTAAAATAATCTTATTTCCACCTCCAAACACGACACGCGTGAAATTAAACTTAAACTGAATTAATTAAATCTAAACCACCTAATTAAATAATTTCTCTCAATTGAATAAACTCATAAATCACAAATTTAACTAATTTCTATGGAACATGGATGGCCCGATATGTGTGTTTCAAATTAAAATAATTTTTTCTCAGAAAAAGATCCAACTTTTAATTATGCACCAAACGAAGTTAGGAAAAACTCAATTCTTACTTTAAACTAGTTTTATCTTGATTAATCCTAAACTAGTGATTAAAGCAAGTAAAGTAAATTAAAGAATACTCACAACGCCGGATGTACGAGGAAAAAACCCAAAATGAGAAAACAACCTCGGACGGCCCAAGCCAGACAATCACTATGAATAATGGTTTTACAAAGACAGATTATCCTTACACTAAGACTCGATCCCCACGGGTCTTGATGCTCTTTCTGATCTTCAACCGTTCTTCAATAGTGCCCACGTAGAAATTCCATCTTCCACGATACCTGTCCGCAACACACGCGTCCACGTATGTCTCGGTGTCTATCGAATGGATTTGATTCGTCTACGATGTCGAACAAGAAGTCCTTCTCTTTTCTTCACCGCAAAACCCTTTGTGTTGAATATGTAGAACAAACAACTTTGGTGCCGCAAGATCACGTAACCATAAACTAAAGATAACTCGGATCTTCGCAAACTCTAAGGATGTGTTTAAGACTTTTAAACCTTATAAAACAAGTGCAAACAAGGCTCTAGTTCGTAAAACTCTTTTCCAGAAAGCACACTTACGAAATTATGATGCAAACACTGTTTTTATTTAGATAAGTTCGAATAGGAGTTTTAATTCAAACTCCTATTCGAACTTATCTAAATAAAAACTTAGTACAAACCTTTTAAAACACTTTAAACCATTTTAAAACATTTTTTTTCTTTATAAAATTACATCCTTATATTTTATAAAATACTTTCAAGAATCATAAATTATACGCATTCATACCTGAGTGATCTCAGAATGCAATTAACTTTGAAGACGATTAAACTTGCACCAATTAAACATCGGCATGATTAATTCTTTGAAGCTTTGTCGCAACGTCTTCAATTTCTTTAATACGTCATAGACCAAGTGGGATCGTGACAAAACAAACATCTCCCTATGATATATTACAAACAAGTTTTATTCACGCAATTAAGTCAAAACAATATAGGGACTCAATTGGAAATTTATATCCTTACAATTTCCATATTCTCCAAAAGTACGGGGTGTTACAATATATATATATACTAGAGTGTACCCGTGCCGATGGCACGACGATAAATTTGTTCCCGTGATATCCGTGCCAGTGGCACGACGATAAATTTGTTCTCGTGATATTGTGTTCCCTTGTCGCTAATATTGCAAATATAAATACTATTAGTCATCCCATTACACACTTGCGTTATGGTTACGATTTTAATAGGGTGCATTTGTATATTAGGAACATCTAGTTTATCTTTATAATTAGTATTTTTTTTTATAACATTTTAAACGTTATTGAACCAAATTTCATAAACTTTACTGACATTGTTACTTTCCCTTATACTCTGATAACATTGGTGTGTCACCCTTTCTCGAGCCTCATAATAGCTACGGAAATATGAATAAACACATTGATCGCCATAGATAGGGCTTGTGTTGACTCGCTTCAATTGTTTATGACCATTAAGATCCATCAAATTTGGTAAATAAAAAAAATTATTAGGAATCGGCAATTTGGATATCTCATTCTTAATAACCCATTGAATTAGATACTTCATTCTTATGTGAAGCTCGAGGAGAAAAGAATAATACCCACCATAAAAAATTATTAAAATCGAAATAATTTTACACTTTTCAACATAACATTGATATAACCTCTTCTCAAAATGGGTACGCAATAAAAAAACAAAGAAAAATATTGATTCTCTTCACAGCTTGAGACCAACATCAAAATGAGTAAGCCATATTCACAGATATCAGCAAACAATGGACATTGACTGAAGAAGATGATCATTGACCCCAACAACTATCAGCAAACAATGGGCGGTGCTTTGTAAATTTAGAACTAAGATCCATATCTACATCTGGAACCGTGAAAAGTTTCAACTATAATATAAACCCCAAAAACCCGTTAATGATGAAACCAACAAAAAACGTTAATCAAAAGGACAATTTTTTTAATTAATTTTTGCTACTTTGATTAATTTTTTGTTGCACCATATTTTATTTAATATAAAATAATAACATGTATTAAATTGAATAATAATTCATTTTTATATGATAATAATTAGTTGACTTTAAACTTTTTAAATTTTTTTGATAAAATTTTGTAATTATTTAGGGGTTTTTTTAACATTTTTTTGGCACTTCATATTTTGACACATTTTTTGGGGGTACAAATGTGAACTATTATCTCCATCCGTTAAAAACACAAAAGATGAGATAAGGTTATGTTTGTTATTTACTTTAAATCATACCAAATAAAGAAAAGATAAATAGATTACATATAGCTCCTCTCTCTCTCTCTCTCTCTTACGGCAACAGGGTCCCCTCAACCACAAAATCTCATTTATCTAATACACACACCACACCATACTCACTCACCTTGAAGATCTGAGATGCCGACCCGCCGTCCTCTCCTGTGTAAAGTTTAACATATGAGATTACATATAACTCGGTTGTTGCTTGGAAAGGTAACTGTCACAAATGTCAAAGAATTTTTTTTTTAAAAAAAGAAGTATTATGGGAAAGGACGAACAGAGTAAAGGGATAGCAACATAAACATACCTTGTAAAAGCATAAAAATCATACAATATATGAGCAGGTAATTCGTACGCTTTTCACCTTTTCCTTTTTCTTCAGGTTTACAAATGCTCGTTCAACAACAAATTATTAACACACGATACAAAATGAACACTGTTGTAGTGGGTTACTGACCCAAATATTAAAAAAAAAAAAACTTAAAGAAAAAATATAGCCTCGATTAACACAGGAAAAAAAACACCCACAATGAACTTGCTGTGAGAGATACATAGAGCTTCACATAAAAAATAGTGAGAATTTTGTTGTAAAATCTTTCATAATCCTCACTAAGAGTTCGACCTAAATACTATTAAAAATTAAAACAAAAAACACAGGGCCACACAGCGTAACTTGAAACAGACTTCATTTCTTCACAATAGAATCAATAAATCAAAATCAACAAAAATACAAACCACACCAACAATCTTTTTGACCCCCCAAAAATCAGGATTTTGCGAAACCTTTTCATACCACGTGAAGAAAAAATGGTCGGGTTGGCTGAGCTGGGAAACGTTTTGCAACTTTTGCTACCGGAAGAACTCGGTTTGTGGCCGGAAGATCCCTGAACTACTGAAAATTGCTGAGCCGAAAACCCGAGTAGAAGAACTCCGTTTGTGGACGAAAACCCCAGTAGGTTCTACCCGAACCAAACAAAGCGACCATAGATGGGTAAGGAAGAAAACTCAGCTCCAAAATTGAGTTGTTATTTGGCTAAATGTAGTGGGATTAATGAATCTCAGCTCCAAAATGGAAGAAAACACTCTCCATAAATGACACTGGAAAAGAAACATGGGTAGGAAACGTGTATAACCAGTGAGATTTTGAGAGAGAGGTTCTGCACATGGTTTTAGATAGAAACAGAGGTATTGGCTGCAAAAGAGGGAGTGGGTGAGAGGGTCGAGGTACATTTGAGAGGCTCGAGGTAGTGATTGTGTAAGATCTCTTGTTGGTACAAATTGCAGAATGATTTTGCACCGTTAGATTTATATTATTCAAATTGAATCTCGGTACCAGCGTGGGTTTGTGAGGGGAGGTTAAAGAGAGTTAAGAGAGAGACGCTATTTACTCCGTACCAGCGTGGGTTTGTTTCTTGAGCCTTGTGCTGTTTCTTGAGCCATCACTTGATAAACACCGGTCTTTAAGATGTATGACGTGGAAAAAGTTGTATGACGTGGCTATATGATGTGGCAAAATTTATATGACGTGGCAAAACACCCTCCTGCTTTATTATATATATATATATATATAGGCATAACTATAAGGTAAGGAATATACCATACTACCCCACTAGCCATATCTCGGTTCTACTTAAGGTTTCCCCACCCTTGGTGTTAGTGGTGAAAAATCCCCCAACGTTCTTTGTGCAGGAATTCCTTGGCATTGAGTCTTAGTACAACTAGTAGACCTATACCCAATCTCTCCTGAGGTATAACAAGAACCCCAGAAAGGTTTAATCTTTCTACTCAGTGAACGATCTCTCTACTATCACTGTCTTAGTCCCCGAGGGACCTACATGAATCCATTGCCCTATCGATATTGCCTCATTTGGGTCTTCTTCCATTGTTGGTCGTTTTGATCCTTTTGCTCACTACCTTCTTTGGTTCCATCTGAACAACTCGACTCATTCCTACTTCTTAACTTCTTTTGGTAATTTACCTTCTCTTGCGATAACCTAAGTGCGATATGCACCACCTAAAAATAAATAGTGTATTCCAAATTCCCTGAAACTACTTGCATGCTGACACAAGTAAAATCATTTGAAAATGTTGAATCTATGAATTTATTTGTATGTCAGGGAAAACAGAAATAAGATAAAATTTTAATAAATTTTATCTTGATTTAATTTTGTGTGCATTAATGAAATCCAAATCAAATAGTCCAACCAAACAAGAATGTGAAGAAGTAAGAAAAAATCCCTTTTTGCCAAAACCTCTATTCTAGCACTGTATCAGAATTGACAAACACTAAACGACTACTTAGAACACTAAGTATAATGCACAATTCTTTAATTCTTCTATAGATACGTCACAATCTAGCACCGTTCACAAGAAGTTTTCTTCCTTTAGTATCCACCGATCAACCTTATTCTTTAGCAGTAGAGCCTCTGCTCCACAAATTAGCAGTAGAGAAAATCTATACAAGAGTCTTTGAAAAATAAATTTTTTCTTCTTGATTTGATAAAGTGATATCGAAATTTCCAAGGGTTTTAGATGAAAAATGGTAGAGTTTGATCACAAAAGGAAATTTAAAAAGGCTCGAAAAAAGGTTAAAAATGAGTTCTCCAAAACTATAATCCCACATCTTTATTTATAAGGAAATTTGTGACAAAAGGATAGGTATTAGAGATTTGAATCAGATTTAATTAAAAAACCAAAATTCACATCTCGTTCGAACGACCAAGTACGTCGTTCGAACAACGTACCCTTTTTCATTCTATCATGTTTCCAGCAAGACCACGAACGACATTCTACTGCTTACCAAAATTTGTCGCTTCACATCTCGTTTGAATGTGAGAAACTCATTCTAATGAAGTACCCAATCTCGTTTGAATGACACCAAATTAAACTGCGAATGATAAAATAGAATTGACCAAAAGGAATCATCCCAAATTTCTTTCGAACAATGGAATCTCATTCTAATGACATTGTGTACACTTGTTCAAACGACCTATTAAACACATTCTAACTAGCCGTCAAAATTTTCAAAAAACTTTAAAAAATTATTATAAACATTTTAAAAACTTTTAATGAAAACGCTAATTATAAAAATCACCTGTATAAATAAAGACTTTACCAAGATACCTCATAACTCTTCTGAAAGTTGCTGTGACTAACGATCTTCAATCTTTCAAATGTAAACAATTTCTCGTCTTCGAATACATAGAAGTAGTCATGAAGGTGTAGTGGTGTGTAATGGGATAAGGCAAATTTGAGCAATTATAAAACTTTCTCTTATAAATATCCCCCTTTGGCTATTTGAGTAGAAAACACAAACTAAAGACAAATTCACCCTAAGACTACTAAAACTAATGCCCTCCAAAATTAAAAATACGAAAATGCATTAATGTATAAGTCTTCGACTAAAAAGTATTCATCTTGTACAGTCTAAGAAATCATCATCAAGGCAAAATGACCTACACACAAGAGATATTCAAAATAATGTGACGCGTAGGAGCTAGAAAAATAATGAACTCCCCATCAATTTGTTCTCCCCCTTTTTTCTGTAATAAAAAAAGAGTTAGAATATAAACATGAATAATAATCATTACATAAAGAAGAAAATATATGATTACGAAGATAATCATAAGAAAAAGTATTGATTATATAGAATATAAAATCTATTCTCCCCTTAGCAAACAAGTACTTTTCATTTTTTCAAATTTTCAAGTATTAGATATACAAAGTACATATAGGTACACAAATACATAATCACCATGGAATAAAACTAAAATATCCGAATCATGAAAACATAATGTAATTGTATGAACATTTTCGATAGGCAAATCAACAAAACAATTCATAACATAGGTGCACAAAGTAATGAAACTCTTCTAAAGAAAGAACTGCATTTCTACCTTATGTGTAAAATGTTGAACTTCAATGAAATTGAATCGACTTATGCAATACACCAAACTATTTAATTCTTTTCAAGAGAGTTCGCTGTGCAAACACATTAATCTTCTACTTGATAACTCCCTCAAAATTTTACATATATAAGAATTCACTCTGAAATATTTTGAAGATATGATAATGCTCATATGTAGAGAGGCGTTCATGAGTACAAAATATATGGCCTTGGCACTTATATTTTTGTGTCCCGATAGTCTTTCGGGATCCTTTTGCAAATGGTGGCTTCTAATGCAAAGATAATTTTTCTCTTCCATAGCCCCTTTTCGCTGCTTAACATATATCAATATATTCAGGAAAATGAAATACGGGGAATGGTTCTTACAAGAAAAATTTATTGCTTTTTACATTTGGCTCGTTATTAAGCAGGATTGAGATGAGAACATCATATTCGACACATGATAATGAAGAATAATGTTCAAAAAGTCCATGCACGTGTGTAATAAAGGTGACAAAGAGTTTAAAATTTAGAAAGTAATTAACAAATCAACGAAATGTTATCCAGACATTATTAAGCACACTAACGAAACAAAGCCATGTCTCAAAGCAATATGAAAAAGTAATGTGAATGGATAGAATGTATAGATGATCCAAAAATCTTAAATGTTCACCCATACATGGTGTAAAGTCAAAAATAAAAAAATATTTTTGTCTTTTTCAAAACATTTATCAAAAATAAAACATGTTTCAATTTTTCAATCTTTTTGTTAAAAACCAAAAATCTTTTTAGAGTTTTTCAAAATATATCAAAAAGAAAAACATGTGAATACAACAATAATGCAATCTATTAATAGGGATATAAAATATGAACATGATAATCACCCAATTCTAGAAATAAGTCTGAGCCTCAATCATTAGGCCCTCAGGAGTTCTCAAAAGGAAAAGATGTCGTTTGAAATTCTTCCGTCAAACATTAAGAAGTATTGACTAAAAACTCTACTTGCTCTCGAAAAATATCAAAATTTCTATGGTGATGTGTGGGAGCATGCGTATTAACACATGTGGGAGTGTGTGCAGGAACATTTGTAAAAACTTGAGTGGGAGCATACCGGGGAACACGAACGTGAATAGCTCTCCCAAGCTCAAAGAAAAACTCCCTTAGGTGATCTATTAGTTTGCAATGGGAACAAACATACACATGATTGGGTCTACCATGAACAAAATACCTAGGACGAGCTTTTTTTGGTGGGTTAGGTCTCCTAGGGTTAGGTCGAGACCCATATGGATCCATCACAAACTTGGTAACCGACTCGGATGTGGCTTTAGAAGTGGATGCACTATCGTAACCTATTCATGCTCTTGATATTACCTAACGCAGAACATAAGAGCATCTTTTAAACCTTCTTATATGTGTCCTCTTTAGTTACCTTGACCTCCTGAGCACGTTCAAGATCAATCTCAAGTTGGGATACACAAGATTCAAGTTTATCATGAGTGTATAATTAACCTTAACGATCTCTCATAAGACTAACCACGGTATTCGTCAAACAGGTCTTCAACTTACATATAACAATCAACTTCTCACATAAAGAAACTTTCAGTTTCTCAAGTTGACTCATAGATGCTTCACACTCTCTCAAAACGTTCACTTCCTTTTCTAAATCACACTCCCCAAAAGGCAAATCTTTATTAAGATTTTTCATATTTAAAGTCTTGGTGCAAAGTTCATGAAAGGATTTTTAGAGTCCACCTTCTCCCTCACGCAAGATAGCTTCCTCACCCTCACTCTTTCTGGAATTATTCAAAACATCATCGAGGCACTCACATTTAGAAATGTCTACATCAGTGAGGGACAAACTAGAAGTACTCATGTAATTGGCCATGAATGCAAGACACGATTCACGTAGTGATTTAGCCTTGGAATTCTTCTAATCCACATCACTATCATTTAGATTGGCCATATGTTCAAATTTCTTATCATTTCTCTTTAGTCTAGTGGGACACTCATGTGCCTTATGTCCTTTTCCCTCACATTCATGGCATCTCACTTCATCTTTCTCACAACCATTCTTGTTGTCATTCTCTATTTATTTTTCTCAAAAATCTTTTCTTTGGAAGAATTTTTTTCGATAAATTTGAGAAATTTTCCAAACTTTTTCACAAATAAGGGAAGATTACTAAGCTCAAAGTCAAATTCGGACGCAAAATCACAATTTTTTTCATTTTATCCCTATTTCCTTTTCTTTTTAGTTTCAGTAAATATGTCAATTTCATAAGTTTAAACGTATCCTATGATATCTCTAACCTAAGAGTATCTAATATCCTCAATGAATTACGCAAACCTTAGGAATTAAATGGATGAATGTGATCTCAAAATCCATTTTAACTATATGCGTCTCAAGAATTTTCTACTGAAATTAAAACTAGAGTTAACGATATCAGAGAATCATGCATAAAAATCATC
This sequence comes from Sambucus nigra, assembly GCA_949130495.1. Lineage (NCBI taxonomy): Eukaryota > Viridiplantae > Streptophyta > Magnoliopsida > Dipsacales > Adoxaceae > Sambucus > Sambucus nigra. The sequence goes on along the minus strand of OX422211.1, from coordinate 126,664,619 downwards.
AAAAGTCTTTGACTCTAACATGGTAATAGTCTCAAACTGTGTTGTGAAGTGTTGGAGCTTAGAATCTTTCAAAGCACTGGTCCCCTCTTTAGTGAGATGGAGGGTATCCCAAGATTCCTTAGACACAATGCACAAATATTCGTCAAGGGCGACGGCTCCATAAATGGTACTAAAATCGCACGAGTTAAAATTACTCCATTTAAATTCATCTTCTGTCCAAGGAGAGACAAGTTTTGGACCTATGAAATCACCAGTGGTAACAGTGGGCGGAGTTCACCCTCTTTCACAAACAAGAAAGACTCTTTTATCAATATATTTTAAGGCATACCTCATCCTAGCTTTCTAGTACACATAATCAGACCCATCAAAAATAGGCAGCCTATTATAAAAATTATGCATAAAGTCTAAATTTTTTAAAGATCAACAATTTAAAATAAATTGATATAAAAAAATTATTTTAAAAAGGACCACATAATATTTTGATGGAACATGATCTGATACCAATTTGAGGAAATTGGTACCTCAAAAGAAAATTCGTAAAAATCAGGATCACGCGATGTCTTAGTGTAGCATGCTCTCAGAACAATTTGAGAAAATTGGTATCCTAAAAACAATTCTTATGAAATTCAGATCACATGATTGTTTAGTTCAACCTGCTTAGTTACCAATTTGTGAATGAGGATTCTACGGATTTACTCCTGTCTTAGGAGAAATAGATACAAATTCAAATTTTAACTAATTTTGTCTTGATTTAATTTAGTGTTAATGTAATGATGAAATCCAAATCAACTAAGACAAACCAAACAAGTATGCGAAGAAGTAATGAAAAATCCCTTTCGGGAAAAACCTCTATTTCAACATTGTATTAGAATTGACAGACATTAGAATACTTACAGACTACTTAGCACACTAAGTATAATGCACAGTTCTCAAGTCTTCTACAGGAAGTCGTCTTCCCTAGGTATCCATCGATCAACCTTCTTTTTCAGTGTAGAGCCTCTTCTCCACAAATAAACAGTAGAGTAAGAGTTTTCAAGGGGTTTGGATAAAAAAGGTAGACTTTGATCATAAAAGGAACTCTAAAATTGCTTGGATCTCCAAAAATTTAATCTGTTGTATCTATTTATAAAGAAGTTTGTTGCAAAAGGATAGGTATTATAGATTTGGATCAGAATTAATCAGCAAATAAATATACGCGCCTTCGTTTAAATGACAATGTACCTAGTTTGAATAAAGTTCCTTTTTTTTTCTTTCTATCAGGTTTTCAATGAGCCTTCAAATGACATTCCAGTGCTTGCCAAAAGGCATCTCTTCGGATCTTGTTCGAACATGGGAAAATTGTTCCAATGATGTACCCAGTCTTATTTGAACGACATCCAATGAAACTACGAACGCGCTTCCAAAACTGACCAACAAGCGTCATCCCAGATTTCGTTCGATTGATGGAATCTCGTTATAACGACACTATGTAAACTCATTCAAATAATTACCTATCAAACTCGTTCAAACGTGCCGTTGAAATTTTCAAAATACTTTTAAAATTCATTTTAAACATTTTGAAAACTTTTAATACAAATTCTAATTATAAAAAAGCTCCCCGATAAATAAATACTTTACAAAACTACCTTCAGAATGTTGTTGTGACCAACGATCTTCAATCTTCCAAATGTCATTAATTCTAGTCTTTGAATATGTGGAAGTAGTCATGAAGGTGAAGTGGTGTGTAGCGGTATAAGCCAAATAAAAACTAAATTTGATCAATTATAAAACTTTCTCTTATATGATTAATAAAACACTCTTTCCTCTACTCGTTATTATCCACTTCCTGGAGTGCAAACATAGATAAATGATTGAACTCTTGATCATAATCAGTAATAATCCTCACACCCTGCTCCTAATTAAAACAAATTTCTTCTTTGTGCTTCTAATAAGATACAAAAAAAATTTCTCATATAAATAGACCATAAAATAACTATAGCTCAAGAAATCCCCACACACATATGTGACGACACTATCCTACCATTAGAACACATCTCTAATCAACTAAAAATTTCTGACCTCAAGTTTTGCATGTCCCTTCAGTCCACCTTCCTAAAGTTACTCCCCATATTATGCTTCCACTAATGAGCAACCATTTGGTCATATCCCCCGAAAAAGGTGTGCGGATTTCCCTTGTTGAAGTTGGTCGTCACCCTAATCAATGTTGATGTGGGTTTACCCTAGTGTTGTGCCTATTTGTATCCCCACCTCTGTCGACCTAGCTCAGTCACTACCATTCTGGACTTGCGAATAATATTTACTAACCCATTAGATCTAAAAAGAAACTTCCCCTACCTATCTTGAAGTGATGAACTAGAAACAAAACCCTATTTAATAGCTCCAGATGTCGTAGTTTTTTCCATCTAAGACAATAGGAACAAACAAACATCATACTCAAATCCTAAACATTATAGTAAATAAAAGGAGTCGAAGATCGGAAAAAAAAAACTATAATAGAGACATAACTCTCATGATCTAAGACCATGCGTTGATGGAAACTATAACACCCCGTTGATTTTTCAACTAAGAGTTATAGCTACCCTATACCAAGATATTTCGAGTGTTAGAATAATGTTACAATTCTTAGCATGTGACATAAATATGAGACATTTAATTTTTTTATGCAAGATATTATTTCAAATAATTTAATGAATAATAAACCATCCACAATAAAAGATCCACCACCACACTAAATTTACAATATCATAAAACTCAAATGATATAAAATCGTTAACATAAATTTCTCCAACTTAAAATATAAACCAATTCTGGTATAAAATGCCCCACTAAATCGAATAAAATTAACTCATAAATAAAAAATCCTAGAAAGGTAAATAAACTAATGCCATAAAATAAATCTCCAATTGTAATTTCTCTAATCACCAAATGTGTCCACCTAGCAACCTATACTATAAGGATAGTAAACAATGATGGGTTAAGGACCACTGCAAGAATATAATCTACTCTTCCTAGATAGGATCCATATATCCAGTAATAGAATTATAAAATATAAATATCACAATCAAGTGAGAATAATATAATCAAGGATTTTTATGAGCTAGATAAGAAGGAATGTAATAGAATTTATCTAAATTAAGGGAGAGAAAAATTGACGGAATCCTATAAAATCGAAGAGACTTTCTGGGATAAAAAATATTTTATTAAGTGGTTGAAGTTGGGAGATTTTAATTATAGGTATCTCCATTATATTGTGATAGACAAGGATAATAAGTTGATGATTCATTATTTTAAAGATACGAAAGGTAATTGGATTGAAGAGAAGCAAACAGTATGCAGCAACATTATAAATCACTTCCACGATTTATTGAATACTAACCATCTAGTTAATTTCAGATATCATCCCTTCACCAATCAATGAAGATGCAAATGAACTTTTCGAGATATTTTTTTTGAAGAAGAGGTCTTCTAATAAGTTATTGATCGCAATGAGGATTTACACCCGATGTAGTTGGTTTTGGGGTTTCTTTATACAAATCATGTTGGAGAATTATTAAATCTTATCTCTTGATTGCTGTTAACAGTTTATCTATAGGTCAAGAGCTTCCACATAGTTGGTCTAGCACTGTTTTGTCCTAATTGAGAAACTAGGTTGCACCCAAAAAAAATTTATACGCGGAAGTAAAACTTTTGTAATTCAAATTCTTACATGTATGAGCACACAATATCAAATACCCATAAATGAGTTCACACCCTTTACTTAAATCGCTAACTTTCTAAACAACCTTGTTGATTGTTAAACTCAGTTAAGTCTAATATAACCTAAGTTTACTTAAGTACGATAAACATATTATTACTAAATCAATTTTTAAGTGAGTTTCTAATTATTAACCTATGAATATTCATTTTTGGTTAATAACAGAATTTACAAAATGCAATGATTTATTTTACGTGGAAAAAATGCTTCCCCTAGTAAAAACCACGGATCCTTAGAAGGATCAAACTAAACTACTTCAACTAAAACCAAATCAAAGGAACAATTATACAATTATGCAACAAGACACAAAATAAACTAGTCAAAAAGCTATTAGCTAATACAAAGACTTTGTTGTGGTTGTTCTTCAAAACTTAGATTGAACATGTCCTTGCTAGTTGTCTTTATTCACCCCCTATATTTTCCCTCTCGTTTCCTTAGTGTCGAATCATCTCAGTGCCTAGTGACTAATTCTAGTGAAGTGTTGTGCTATGAGTTATACTACTATGACTCACGCACACTTAAATGATACAAACAAGTGATATGCCACAATCAATAGTAACCTAGATATCTTTATCAAGTCTTATGCCCTTTATTTTAAGTCAAAACGTCTTGACTTAAACAATTTCAGAAAACCTTTCTCAAATCTTTTGAACACTCACACTTAGAAAGATATTTACACAAGTACTTAGTGCCTTAGTGTATAGGTGTATTATATGAGTGAACCAGAAATAAGTGCTTGATATGAAATAATATGAATCACAACTCCTGAAATAGCACATTAAGATTATGCAAAACATGTAAGCGCATAAGACATGCACAATTAAGAACACAAATTACTCTAAGGCTGACTATATACTAAATAATTTTTGACTAAATAAATATTATAACAGTTTAAGCACAAGTCAAATATAGTTTTAGCAAACAGTTTTCAGAAATAGTTTAGATGGAAAACAACTTTAACTCAATAACCTATTAAGTCTTTTAAAACTTAGATTCAAATTAGGGTTTTATAAAAAACCTGATTATACACGGTATTATGAGTTTTTACAGTTCTTGGCACATGTTCTTTCCGGTCTGGTATAACGTTCTTAGTTCTCAGTCCATAAAGTCAAATATGGTGCAAATAGGTTTAGTTCAGGTATACAATTCAACAAGATAGATAAGGAGAGTCAAGTAATATTCTCTAACAAATTAGGTCGTTTAAAAAGCTTAGGTTTAAACTTCTAAACATATTTCAGTTCAAACGTATTTTAACCAAAGTTTCTTCGGGTGATTTAAAACACACTGTTTTAAAAGATTGTTAACTTAGAAGGAAAGATATAAGCAAGATTATACACACATAAGTGTTTGTGTGTGAGAAAGTGTTCAAACTTTCACATAAATCAGATCTAAGGCAGATCTAACCAACTAAACCAAAATAATACAACAATAGTGTATGGCAGTGTGTGTTTGGTGTAACTAAGCATGAAAACTAATCATCCAAATAAATATAGCATGGATCTTGACAGAGAATAAGAAACACAATATATGTGAATTAGACCTGTCAAAATACACGATAACCCGTTAACCCGACACGACCCGACACGAAATTATAAGTTAATGGGTTTACCCTTATTGGGTTTGGGTCATTAACGGGTTGACACGGTAGACCCGTTAACACTAACGGTTCGGGTTTGGAAATTTACCTGTACCCGTTTTAACCCGTTTCTACCCGTTAACACCCGTTAACACTAACGGGTACTATAGGGTCACCCAACCCGTACCCAATATCAATAATCATTAAAACCCATTATTTCTAAATCTTTAAAGACTAACGGGTGCTATAGGGTCACTCAATCTATACCCAATAAAAATTACAATTAAAACCCATTATTTTTAAAGTATTGAAGACTAACGGGTATTATAGGGTCACCCAACCCGTTACCCATTTCAACCCAAAATGATTCGTTAATATTAACGGATGTTAACGGTTTGGGTCGTGTACCCATTATTATTAACGAGTCGTGTTTGAGCATTGTTATTAGACCCATTAGGCTTAACGGGTCGTGTATGGGTTAGGGTGTTTTGACCCGTAACCCGTAATCCGTACACGACTCAAACCGACCCGTTGACAGGTCTAGGTGAATCAGTAGTGTGATGCAGTTCTCATTTTGAAGCCATATACCTTTAACTCTTGAATAATTTCCTTGGTTTAACAGGGTTTATAAAGATGGAACAAATGTATATACCAAAATAAACAATAAATAACTCACCAAGAATGATCGTAAAATAGATCTAGACATCTAGAGAGGAAATTTCAGTTTAACATAGTCAAACGTGCAAAGCAGAAGTGAACAATTAGGGTTCTTTGTCAAAGTAGTTCGTAACAACAAATACGAACCCCAATAAGAGAGTTTGAAAAGAATTAAACAGATTCAAAATTTTTTAAAAAAATATAGACAAAAAATAGAAGATTAAAATGATATAAGTGTTCAGGGCCGGCCCAAGGGGTAGGCCAATGAGGCAACCGCCTTGGGCCCCCAAATCTGATATAAAAATATAGGCCCCAAATATTGTATAGGTGTGTATTATATAAGTTTATAAAAATAGGCCCAAGCCCAAAATATAAACTTAAAATTCACCCACCAACAACTAACCCTTCATCTCTATTTGCTCATTCATTACACTCATTTAAGAATTGAAAAAAACGACTCTCACCCCACCCAAGACCAACTTTCCAAATTTCATCCAACTTCCAACCATTTAAACTCTCTTTCATTATCTCTAAAAAAATCAACCCTCTTTTAAATGCTTACAATACTCTCAAGTTTTAACTCAAAAAATTCGAGAGGTTTGTATTTTTTTTATTCACCCTCTCTCATTATCTCATGTTAATTTTTTAGATTGAAATCTTCATTGTTGTTAAATATAAATGTTATTTTTTATTAATTTATTGAACACTTGTAAAGTGATGTTAATTTTTTTGTTAAGTTATTCTTGTTCGTATTTTTTTTAAATCCAGAAATATAAATGTCGTTTTTTTACTAATATGTTAAACTCTTTTATTAATTTTTTTAAAGGTTGTCATTTTACTAATCTAAGATTTAAAGTGTATATAAAGCTATCTCTTCTTGTTGTCATTTTTTACCTCTTCTTGTTGTCATTTTGTTAAATTTTTGTTGCCATTTTTTTTATTAATCTGTCATTTTTTAATTATAATTATTGTTGTTAATTTTTGGATTTAAATGCTGTTTTTTATATTTTTGAATTTAAATGTTGTTCTTGTTGTCATTTTTTTTTTTAATATTTTAAACACTTAGATTAGTACAAATAACATTTATATTTAAAGATTTAAATAATGTAGTTTAAAAGTGAATAGAAAGTTATATGTTCTTGTTATCATTTTTTTGTTAATATGTCATTTTTTTTGTCATTTTTTTTTAATTATAGTTTTTAGTGTTAATTTTTTTTGTTAAGTTCTTGTTATTAATCTTGTTGCTCCTTTTAATCTGCTATTAATTTTTTATTCTATCAGCAAAACAGGTTCCATTGTTCCTTTATTTTTTTGTGGTCGAAAATTTTTAGATTGATTGTTGGGTTGTTGTGTATTCTATTTTGTTTTTTTTTTGTTAGCTTGTAAAAATACATATTATACTTTTCGGAAAAAAAATTATATAAAGGGCCCCATTTTACAAGTTCGCCTTGACCCCCAAATCTTTCGGGCCGGCCCTGTAAGTGTTATGTGTTTGATTTGATCTATAAAGAAGATCAAATCGTTATAAAAACACTATGTGATGTTTGTATGTAAACTCTCTCTCTCTCTCTCTCTCTCTCTATTTTATTTCTCTATATTCTAGTTTGGCAGAGTTTTGATAATATTTCTATTTCTCCCAGCCATTAAAATTGAAGACCCATGGTCTCAATTTACAGGGAGACGAGAGTGTGCTCATTGGTGGAGATCAATGTTACGTGGATTGCAAGAACACACAAACATCCATAGATAACAAACAAATATAATGTTCCTTAAAGAAACACAAACAGATGGATTAAAAAGATGACATGTGTCGGCTAGTTGTGACCAACTGAGGAAAATAATCGTTTCAAAATTGTACGCAATACGCGTACACATATAGGTATAAGAAGCATATAGACTTAGAATTAACATTAAAAATAAAACTGAATAAAAACAAATGTTTAACTCATAATTTTAAATACTTTTGAAATCATTTTAAAACCAAAATTAAATACAAAAAAAACAAAAAATATGAGAAAAATCCAGAAAAATATGTTTAATGTTCGTACACATAAATATATTTTTCTAACGAAATTACCCATATTCTTTGTAATTTAAATTAATTGAAACAACTAATTTAAGTTTAAGAATTAATTTGATTTAAATGTTTAACGATGTTATAAAAATATTTAAAAATCCTCCTTAAATATACAAATAAAAATCATAAGAAATGATGTTATGGAATTCAATGTGTGGTGTCCTTTGTGACCAATAAAAATTCCTATGAGCCTTGGATGTGCGAGGTGTGAGAAATTACCTTCTTTCAAGAAGAAGTTTTAGCTGAACTCAGAGATATCTTGTAGAGCATAGGCATTGGTATTCTAGACACAACGTGATTACACAATATGTTGTCAAAATTTCTCTCCAACTAGATGAATGTCTATATAGCTAAACACAATAAAAATCCTAATCTTAAGAGGGTTCTATATAGGGACCTTCAATCTCCCCCACTGGACTAATTTTGACAAAACCCTTGAGTACATCAAATGATATACTAAGGTAAAATAAATACTAGATTTTCCTATACAAAATTTTTTTCTAACTACCCACCCAGTCTTAGAAAGTAAAAGACTCTACATGACTGGCGAGATAGAAAAGCTGCAAAATAATAAATAACCTTTATGCGAAGATATCAAGTTAGAAGTATTTTCTCGATTGAAATAATGAAAGACAAAAATAAATGTATAGGAAAGAATAATATAACAAGGATATTTAAAATATTATCAACATGATCAACATAAATATGTACTCATCTCTCCCCTATTTTGACTAAATTGGACAGTGGTGAAGAGTTAACATGTGAAAAGGTTATGATTCTGTAAAAATAAGCGTATCCTACATACAACATGGTTCTAAGGGATACCGTTATAGTAGATGTATTTATCCTAAAACCACAAAGATCGTATTTTAAAATATTTTTATCATAAATAAGACAAGAATCCTTTGGACTGGATTGGAACCGTGCACAATTGCAAACAATATATTGAATATCTGGTTTAGAGGTAGTTATATATAAATAATTACCAATAATGCTACGATATAAGGTACGATCTACATCAGTTCCACTTTCATCTTTAGATAACCTAGCTTTGATCGTCATAGGTGTAGATGATATTTTAACATGTTCAAGTCCAAATTTAGTGACTAAATCCCTAGCATATTGAAACTGTGATATAAATAAACCATCACTATGTTGTTCGATTTGGAGTCCAAGTTAATATTGTAACTCCCCCATTAGAGACATTTTAAATTCACTTCTGATGGCTTTTGAAAAAGTGTCAAACTCATTTTGAGAAGTTAATCCCAAGACAATATCATCAACATATATTTGAGCTATTAACACATCCCTATTAGATTTCTTAACAAATAAATTTTTATCATCTCCTTCTATAGCAAAACTATTTTGATATAAAAAAAGATGCGAATCGCTCATACAATGGACGAGTGACTTGTTTTAATCCATTGACTGACTTTTCATCCTATAAACGTGTTTGGAATTTTGAGTGTCCTGAAATCCTAGGGGTTGTTCCATATACACCTCTTTAGTTAGAATGCCATTTAAAAATGATGATTCGACATCTATTTGATATAATTTAAATTGTAAATGATAAGAAATAACCAAAAGTAATCTCATTGATTCAAGACAAGTTACCAGAGCACTCGTCTCGTCAGAGTCTATTCCTTCTATTTAAGGGTACCATTGAACTACAACCCCAACCTTATTTAAAATCACTATCCCATTCTCATCGGACTTATTTTTTAAAATCTATTTTGTTCCGATGACTTAAATATCTTTGGGCCTCAAGACTAGATACCACACGCCGTGATCTATTAATTGAGCTATCTCCTCTTTCACCGCATCAACCTAATTTGAATCACTGAGTTCTTTATTAACTGTTTTTGGTTCCACGAGGGATACAAATGCAGTTAAGTGAGTTACTTAACGTAATTGATTTATAGTACGCACAGGCTCAAAGACATTACCCACAATTTCAGTAGAAGAACGACCTTTAGAAACCCAATCAGGAACATCCGGGGCTGGAATTGGCAAAGACTCATCTACCATTGGAATTAGTTTGGTTAAATTATTTATGTCCAATTCAGTCTCAACAGTTAGATCTTTACAAATTTCCTCTATTGTGTTGTCAATTACTACAACATTAATGGAATTAATTATGGTTTTTATTCGCAAATTGAAAACTCTTTTTGCCCTACTGTTTTTAGAGTAGCCTAAAAAATGGCTTTATCCCATTTGTCTTCAAATTTAGATAAATTTTCAAGATCATTTCAAACATAACAAGTTACACAAAAGGTTCAAAAGTATTTTAATTTGGGATTTTTAGAAAACCATAATTCATAAGTGGTTGTTTTGATATTCTTCCTAAGGTATACAAGTTAATAATGTGAACAACAGTTGTACACGCTTCTTCCTACAAATAAAGAGGTATATTTTTAGCATGAATAAGAACACATGACATTTCTTGAATAGTTTTATATTTACGTTCAACTAACCCATTTTGTTGAGGAGTTTTTGGAGCACCAAACTGATGAGAATTATAATTGGCATCACAATACTCACTAACTCCAGTTTCTATAAAATCACCTCCCCATCCTTCTTATTTCAGTTACTTGGGTGTCTTTCTTATTTTCAATTCTATTAATGATTTTGAGAATGTATTGAAATTTTTTTTGATTTATTTTTCATAAAATAAACCCAAGTATAATGAGTAAAATCATCCACAATGACTAAGATATTAGAGTGGCCATTTAAACTCAAAGTTCGTGTAGGACCCATTAAGTCCATGTGGAGTTTATCAATGGGTGCAGTGGTGTTTATGTAATTAACATTCTTGTGAGGAGATTTAGTAATTTTTCTAACTTGACATGGACCAAAAATACTATATTGACATATCTTTAATTTTGGTAAGACTCTAACAAGTTCTTGTATGGATAACAGACTTAAAGTATTAAAATTAATATGGTAGTCTAATATGCCTTAGGTTAGATTTGTCATAAATGGTTAACCCACAAGAAAGAGCACCAGTTGTTTTATAGCAGTTATCTATGGTGCGTTGTCCTTTTAAAAACACTTCTCCAGAATTGGTCAAGACATCAAAAGAATTTTTGTAAAACTTAACTTGAAAACTATCATGACATAATTGAGTAATATAAAGTAAGTTTGCTCGAAGTCCATGAACTAATAGATTATCTTTAACATCGGGTAATCCATCTTCATCAAGGATTACTTTGCCTATGATTTGGTAAGTCTTATCATCCTTAAAGGTTACGTTACGTCCTTTACAACAAATAACAATTTTAAGTTTTGTAATATCCCCAGTCATATGGTGAGAACATCCACTATCTAAGTACTAACCAACATTTTATAACTCGCAGCGAAGGGCTGTTAAAAAAAGAAAACAATTTATTTTCAGAAAGTCAAGTTGGGGTCTTAGATCACTACTCCTGATCTAAATAGGCATAGTTTTAAAAGGTTTTTGTGCCTTCTGATATTTAGGAGGGGATTTTCCCTTTGTTTATCATTTGCTATTAGGCCATGGTCTATACTTATTAAAGAAATAATTCCACTTATTATTTTGGTCATGCCTTCGAAAATGCGTAAATCTCTTCACTTTCGGGTTAAAAACATTGAAATTAATATTTTTCTTAAGATAATTCAAGCATTCACAGTTTTGGTGTCCAAAAACATCACATAGACCACAATAGTTGTTTGCAACAAGTCTTTTAAAATAAGATAAATGATTATGGGACTTCAACCTCATTAATCCACCTAAGTCTGATTTGGAAGCATGATTGTTCCTTTTATGGGTTGGACAATATTTGGGAGAATCAACATACAAAATAGGTTGATATTTGACAATAAAACTGGTTTTAGAAATATTTTCATTTAAAATCTGTTTACCATTATCAGGTGTGGAACCACACATATTTTGTTTTAATTGGGTACTATTCGTAACAAAAATAGTGTGTCTAATACAAGGATTATTTTTAAAATGATATTCATAGCCTAGTCCATTTGTATTACAATCATATATCTGAGAGTCCAAAAGTTTATCCAAATTAAAATATTATTTTTCTCTTTCTCTTAACATTTTAAAACATCGACATACATTTCTTTAGATTTTTCAAGTTCAACTAACGTGGCCTTATATTTTTGTTCAAAAACATTCATCTTTTTGTTAAGATCAGAGATTTAAATTTTTGACTCATATTTTTGTTTTTTAAAATCAAGACGTTCTTTTTCGAAATGATTTTTGATGTTAGTCATCTCCAATTATCTTTGCTTAACTATCCCATATTTTTTTTACAGGGCCTCACTAAGTGACTTAACCATATTAGATAAATCCTTTTCATATTCTTCAAATTTCTAACATACATATCAGTATAGTCCTCATAACAGTCGAAATTATCATCCGTTTTTAGTTTTTTGTTGGTTTGTGAAGTGTCACTAATATCATTCAAATCAGAAATATTATCACTCAGCCACAAAGATCGTTTAGCATCAAGGGGAGAAGTTAATTCATAAATAGTTGGTTGATTAGATAATAGAGTTTTATCACATTCACTAAGATCAAGTATTACACCACAATTATCTTCTTCATCAGAATCAGTTAGACCAGTCAAGTAAATATCTCTGCAACAATCATAAACATGTCCAAAAAATTCAAGGTAATTTGATTAAAAAATCTCCTAGTCTTCTTCTGATTCAGAATCAGAAGATTCATCCCATGTTTTCATTAAATGGGCCCTGTGAAATTTATTATGTTGTTGTGATTTAGATCTACACTCAGCTATAAAGTTACCTAGCTTACCACAATTATGATAGGACATTTTGGATTTATCAGTTTTTCTGTTATTACTTCCATATGAGCAGTCTTTTTGTTGTTTATGTTGTGAGGTCTAGAAGTCTATTTGATTGATAGTCATCTTGCACTCTTCTTTTTACAAGATTATTTCTTTGTTTCAATAGTCTTTTGAATTGTGTTGGCATGAGTGCAAGTTCACTTTCAATCTTGTCCAGTTCATCAGGATATCCATCAGACTTAATGTGACACCACGACTAATTAAATACCGGGTAGCTACTCCTTTATTCAAATTAATACAAAATGTCAAGTTGGTTCAGTTCATAGCATCACTGTCGAAAAACGTTTTGATAATTACTAGCCACCGAATATTTAAAAAGTGAGTTGTCAAATTTAATTAAATCCGATTAACATACAACCAAATTAAATTATAAACTACCGATACCACAACCACATCATAGTTGCAATAGAATAACCATGTAATAAACTGAATCTGGAGGAATACTCCTCATAACAATCCAAATACTGAAATAAAACAAACACAAAGTCTGAATCATTAATTAGTTACATCCAAAACTGAATTAAAACTGAATAAATAAATTGTCTCTAAGAAAAGGGGGAAACATGCCCTAGAGATAAATAAGTCTGAAATGGAATCAAGGTAGAAAGTGGAGGCGTCTATAATCGAGGTCCTGTAACTTCCACAGTAGCTACAACACGTCACTGGAATGGAACTCCTAAGCCTGGTGTCCTTGTGGCTAGGCACCTAAAAGGTTTTTACAAGAAAATAGATTTGAAAGCAAACGGGTCAGAGCCCGATTGTGAAAACAGTTTAAAATATAGCAAGTGTTTAATATCATTAAACAGTGAAAATAAAATACATGATAGTTCATGCACTCACATGAGTTCCTCACCTCTCAACTAATAGTGCACGCCTAATGTACCCGTACCCATTCTAGTCATTTCACTCTCTACCTAGTCCAATTCCCCACCTAAACTTTGGTAAACTATTAAAGTTCAGTTCTCGACATCTTAATATAAATAGAGCGTTTTACTTTTCATTTCTCAGAATTTATCATAATACTTACTAAAATGTTCCATCTTTAACTCTACAAAAATGTTACGATCATTCATATATACATTTATAATGACAATTCATTTCAATTATTAGCAATTAATCTCATCATAGATATACAACACTGGCACCCCGAGACTAAGCTACGGTGCACACATACTCTGCTATCAAATCCCGATACATCACGTACATTAGGATCACGTATTCCAAATCACTCCAGAAACGTCTCAATAACTAACCATCACACACAATGGAGGTGAACATAGTTCACATCACATGGGTCACGCACATACCTACGTTCCCATGATCAGCTGACTTATTAACTACCCAATAAGAAATTCTCTGAACTATGTTCTCGAGGAACCAAACTAATTCCCCCCGTAGGCACACAAAGATTAGATGGCCCTAATCGAATGCCGACCTCCCATGATAGCAAGTATGGTAGGTATGTTATACATAGATAAACACATATACTAAGCATTCACACATTTTAGATATCTTATAATATTAATAGAGGTATATGTCACATTCCTATACCGTCATTAGATGTTGTACGTTTACAAGTCCCCGAATTAATATACATTAGAGTTGCCAACTCTTCTCAAGTCGCAAATTCAAGTACTTACAACCTAACCAGTAGAAGTCACACGGTCTATTATATAATTCCAAGTCTTTTTATCCTCAACGTACTCCAATCTCACAACTATACCCACTAATCACAAGGGAAGGATAACACTCAATTAATCAAGCCTGCAGAAAACTCAAAAACAAAAAATCGGGCCTAACGAGACCATTCTGTGAACTCGTTAGAAGTCCCAAAAATCTCGTTCGAATGAGGTCGTTCGAACGAGCTTCGTTCGAACGAATGGCTTCGAACGAATTCTGAACTCATTAGAAAGGACATTGTAATCTCGTTAGAAACTCTTTCGAACGAGGTCGTTCGAACGACCTAGGTTGGTCTTCTAACGAGATGGCAGCAAACGCCCAGAAATTTCCTACTTTGTTTTTCTTCATCTTTCTCTTCTCTAAATACATCCTAAGGTCATCCCAATTACGTTTTAATGTTTTAAACCATTCTAAGTCACCCTAGATTACTCCTTAACATATTTTTGGGGTCAAATCTTACTAATCAACATGCAATAATCATAAATCCCCAATTCTTACCCCAAACCCTATGAACATGAACCCAGAATTTAATTGACTACAAAGACTCCTTATTAATCCATTTTCAAATCATCAAAAGTTATGTTTTTGTGTATTCAATTCGTCCATAAGTATTCTACATGCAATTTCTATCCCAAAATCATAAGTTTCACAATAATCCCATTGGTTTTTCATCAAAACTTTCAAAGCATAAGGTTTCTACACTAAACATGGAGGAAATATTCATTGCAATTAACGATATCAAATCACTTGCCTTAAATCCAATGATCTAATTCGTTATTGATGACCAAGGTTGTCTTTCTATCTTCTTTTCGATCATAATTTCCTTTCAAAATGCTGGTGAAGGAAGATGGTTTGGTGGAACCTCCTTTAACTTCTCTCTAACTCCTCTCAAAACTCCCACTCTCTTTCCTTTTGGTGGTAATGGACTTAGTGGACTCTTTAAAAATATAAAAATAAACTGTAAAATTCGTGGGTTTTAATTCCGCAATTTTTAAAATTACCAAAATACCCTTGTAGGTTACCGGTTTGGCCATAAACTGCCCCGGGACCCAAACTAAACCCCCGGCTAGTGTTTTCTGACTATTTCGACCCTTCCAGACGCGTCGGCGCACTCAAAATGATCATTCGGTGGATAAAAATATAATTTACTTTTTAATTTAAATAAATTCATTCCTGATGCGACTGACATGCGCGTTCCAATTAAATTTCCCAAATTTTTGTATTTCTGCCTATTGACAATTTAAATATTTTCAATACCATATATACTCAGAAATATTCAATTTTATCCTCACAATCAAATACCAACTCACATCTCGTTAGTATTTATATCTAGATTAATTTCCAAATAATGCTCAATTAACTTAATTAATCCCTTAAATAAAAATCAATAAAATTACGGGGTATTACATACTTCCCCCCTAATAACAAAATTTCGTCCTGAAATTCGGAACTAATGCATTCCTAGTAAAAATATATCTGGATAACATTCGTGCATCTCATCCTCGCGCTCCCATGTGGACTCCTCAGTATTATGATGCCGCCACTGCACGCGTACTAATGGTACTATCTTCGACCTCAGTTTCCTCTCACTGTGGTCCAGAATATCAACCGGCCCCTCCTCGTAGAAACTATCGGGCTGAAGATCGATATCCTCTAAAGCAATGTGAGTATGGGGGAAGTCGTCCCTAAAATATTTCCTTAGCGAGAAAATATGGAATACACCATAAATCTTATGCAAGTGATCTGGTAACCCAAGTCTATACGTGACTGGCCCAATCCTCTCGATGATAGGAAATGGCCCCATATATCTTGGTGCTAGTTTCCCCTTTTTCCCAAAACGCATAATCCCCTTCATAGGAGATACTCTGAGTAACACCTGGTCCCCGACCTTGAATTCTCAGAAGAACCTCTTGGCATCAACATAGCTCTTCTGCCGGTCCTGAGCTACCCGAATACGGCTCCGTATCATATCTATCCTTGTCGAAGTGTCCTGAATCACTACCAGCCCAAGGAGTTTGTTATCCCCCACCTCTAACCAACATGCTGGGGAGCGACAAGGTCTACCATACAACGCCTCGAATGGAGCCATGCCAATGGTGAATTGGTAGGAGTTATTATAAGCAAACTCCACCAGTGGAAGGTACTGCTCCTAACCAACTCCAAAGTCTAGGATGCACATACGCAACATGTCCTCCAACATCTGATTTGTCTGCTCTATTTGCCCATCGATCTGCGGGTGATATGCCGTACTCAGCCGCAACTCCATACCCATTGCCTCCTGAAAACTCTCATAAAATTGTGAAAAAAATATCTTGTCTCGGTCAGACACAATATTTAGAGGTACCCCGTGAAGTCTCACAATCTCTTTAAGGACGCAAATTTCCAATTGAGTCCTTTGTTATTTTGGCTCAATTCCGGACAGAAACATTTGAGTCATAGGATAGAGTATATTGATAATCTTTCAAGCCTATGACTTGTTTGTTGAAGACGTAGAGGCCAAGTGTATAAAGCTTCATCAAAATGCCGAGTTTAAGTGCCTCGTTTCTACGTCATGAATAGTGGTTCCATTCTCCCAAGGTATGAATGCATTACATATATATATATATATATATATATATATATATATATATATATTGGAGCTTGGAACATGTTTATATTGGGTGTTAGGTTTTTAAAACTGTGTTTTGTTTACAGAATGTTTTCTATTAAAACTTATATATAGTATATAAAGTTTCTAGGCTAAAAAAGAAATTTTTGAACATTCTATGAGTTCGTTCGAAGTGTCATTCGAACGAGATTGTCGTTTGAACCACAAGTCGTTCGAACGAGATTGCCAATGACTTCCCATTATGGCATTCTAGAACTTCGTTCAAAATGTCGTTCGAACGAAATGGTTGTTCTAACGAGATTTCTAACGAGCTTCTAATGAGTTCATACTGGAACTTCGTTAGAAGACTCGTTCGAACGAGAATGTCGTTCGAAGAAAATGTCATTCAAACAAGATTTGGCGGGAATAGTTTTTTGGCAGTTTTAAGCAGTTTTCTCCTACTTACCCACTTGTTTCTTAACTGATTTTTCTCAGACTTTATTATGTGCGGGAAACCATTTTTCTAATCCAGCTTTTTCATATTCTACCAACCTCTAGAGAGTGTTTGAGAGCAAAATTGTTTTGGAAAAAGTTCATTGGTTTTGAGTGTTAATTTTCAAGGAGAAAATAATATATCACTCTAGTTTACACCCATAGTTGTGTTTATCTAAGTTCATATATATATATATATATATATATATATATACATATTGCTTGGAGTTTTGGAACCAGTTTTCTCTACACCATTGAAGAAGAGAAGTTTGGGTTTGCTTCTAAATCCCACAAAGATGAAGTGTTTTTCGTGATTTACCCACTTGGAGAAAGGTTCCTAGTTCGGGTGACGGTGACCACATAAAGTCCGATCGGTTGATTTCGAGACCGTGGTGGAGCTCCGGGATTATTCGCTAAGTGGAGGTGTTTGCAAGAAGGAGCGTCGAGTCTTCAGATGGATCGAGTCGTGTGAAGTAAGTCTTTTGTCTTGTAATTGTAAATTCCGTACTTCGTGGATTTGAGGCTAGGGCCATCCTAGGTTGTTTCCCGACTTGGGTTTTTCCTCGTACATCGCGGCGTAGTGTGATCTATTTACTTTTATCTTGCATAATGTCTTAGAACTCATGCTTAGGATAATTCAAGATAAAATTGGTTTTAATTGTCACACTTAATTAAATTTGGTGCATAATTAAATTTGGGTAAAGTTTATTTAATTCAAGTCGATTGATTAAAAATGGTTTGGCCTAATTTGGTAATAATGATAAATATGACTTAGGAAAATTTTAGGACTAATTATTAATGGCGTTAAAGTGAAATTAAATGAGTGTGTGTTTTAATTAATTTCACTTGGTTGAATTTTAATTTGAAATAGAAATTAAAATCTATTTGTTTGTTTAGATTGAACCATCTCATCGCTTCCGCATCTATTTCATAAAAAGGAAATAATATTTCAATTAAAAAAAAGGGAGCCCTTCGGGCGACTTCAGATTGGTATCAAAGCCAAAGCGATTAATTATTTCGTTACGATCGTTTAAATAATTTTTGGCTAAAATGGAATTTTCCCCATTTTCTAAATTTTCTATTTTTGATGGTTCTAATTATGCGTATTGGAAAGCGCAAATGAAATCGGCACTAAAATCTATCGACGAGAGAGTTTGGATGTTTGTTGTTAACGGGTGGTCCCCACCAACTCACTTAGTTAAAAATGAACGTGTTCCCAAACCGGCCGATAGATGGACTGAGAATGAGTTTAACTTTATAATTTTAATTCCCGTGGTTTGAATGCCTTATTTAGCACTGTCACACCGGAAGAATTCCGACATATTATGACGTGTGAAATAACTAAAGAAGCTTGGGATATTTTACAACTAACTCATGAAGGAACTAGTGTCGTTAAAGCTTCGAAACTCCAAAACCTCACCACTCAATTTGAAACTATCAAAATGAACGATAATGAAACTTTTGATGAATTTTATGCTAGACTTTCCGATATTTCCAATTCATCTTTTAATTTGGGAGAGAAAATACCCGACAACCGAGTTGTAAAGAAAATTTTAAGGTCCCTACCCGATTGATTTATTCCAAAAGTGACTGTTTTAAATTCTTTACCAACTTTAGCCTCTACGAAATTAGAAGAGCTTGTAGGTGATTTACAAACATATGAACTAGACATGTTCCCTCTAAAACTGAAAAGAAAATAGAAAAGGGCGTTGCTTTAAAAGCCCAGAAAGAGGTCAAACAAGTAGTAGAGAGCGAGAGTGATAGTGACTCAGAAGACATGGCTTTGTTTGCACGAAAATTTCTTAAATTTAACAAAGATAAATTTAAAAATGATTTAAAGAAGTTTGAAACTTCTAAGCATGACAAAGTCGAGAAGATCCCTAAACCTATTAATGAACAACTACATAGGGACGAGTCTAATAGGTGTTTTGGTTGTGAGGGTTATGGCCATAGGGCTTCTGAGTGCCCCACTAAACTAAGGAAAGAGGGTAAACGACCCATTTCATATAATGCTACCCTTAGTGATAGTGATAAGGAAGAGGGACCCGATTCCCCCACTAAGCCCAACTTTGTGGCTTTTATGGATAGTCATGTGAGTAATAGTGAGAACTCATCGATTGATGAAAACTTTAACACATGACACTTTCAAGGTCATTGTTTATGATTCTCTTATTTTTTATGATAGTGAGAGTGGAGAAGAATGAGAGAGTGAAAGTGAAGAAGAGGTTAATGTGAGTGAACTTCAAAATGCTTTTCAAGAACTTTATAAAGAATCTATTAAATTGAAAAGAGCTAATTTAAAGTTAGAAGCTAGTTTAAAAGAGCGTGCCAAGGTCATTGATGATAGTTTGTTGGTAGAAGACCTTAGGACATGTGAGAGGACTCTTCGAGAGAAGCTTGAATATGTAGAAGGAGAGAGAGATAACCTTAGGGGTTTAATGGAATCCTTGAAAAAGGATCTTCTTGCTTTTGAAGAGCAAAATGTTTTATTAGAGTCAAACATTTTAGAATTGCAAAATAAATTAAAAGACTCTAGTAATGTCAAATTTGATTTGGATTGTCGTTCGAAAAAATTAGATAAAATATTAGGAACGGTCCAAATTAAAAATGACACTAGTGGTTTAGGCTTCAATACGTGTAATGAATTTACTCATAACACCAAAACCAATGTTTTAGGAGAATCTACTAGGAAAATCTTTAGAGATCACTCCTTAGGTAAATCTTTTCGACATGTTTTTACTTGTACACTTTGTGGTCAAAAAGGTCATTTTAGGAAATTTTGTTTTGATCTTAAACGTATTCCTAGAAAATCCCAACGTAAAGCGGCCAAGGTAGTTAAAATTACTGTACCCCAAGATAATCATTCTTCATTAATTTGGCTTAGGAAGTCCGACTTGGTTGCCTTGCAAAATAGGGTTTTTGATTCTCATTTACTTTCACATGCTTCCTCCCTTGCTAAATCTAAAGGATGAATGTGTTAGTGTTTGCATACTTTAGCTTTTGTACTTCATGCTATATTCACATGCTAAATGTATGCTTGTTTAATCATTTTCTAGTCCTTACTTTATATCATATCACATGCTAGAATAGTGATTTTTGTTTATCATTTGAAGTTTTTATCTCTTGATAATTTAAGCTTAATGAAAAGTTCAAATGATTTTTGTTTGTCTTTTGAGTATATACATTTTTCTTGGTTAAAAATTTCAAAAAACTCAAAAAGATTTTATGTTTTGTGTATTTTAGTTTGACACACTTTATGTGGCATATACTTGTGTTTGAATCCAATCTTCTATGCTCCCAAGTGGCTAGAACTTTTGGTTTAGATTGTCAATCCTTAAAATGTTCTTTACCATGTTTATTTGGAGTAGTTGGATTTTGTGTTGTTTAAATAGATTCTATTTTTATATGCATCCATTCACACATGCACGAGCTTGTTTGAAATTTTAATGTCACATGTTATATTTGAGCTTTGTGAGATGTTCTCCTATCAATCTAGTCATCTACATATTTATGACCTAGGAGGACTAGTGCATGTCAAAATCCGTTGCATGTGGAGATTTGTGTGAAATATAAAAACATGATAAATACAAATGTGCACGGGGAAGGGCTCCGAAAGGACTTAGTTATCCTTTGTGATTGTAAGCCACCGTTTGAAATGGACCTAAAAGAAATACGTGGTCCAAAGGCCTAAAAATAAAAAAATGGCACTAAAAGAAAAATAATTGACAAGGCCTATGCTTAATTGACATATTCATTCAATATAAAAAGAATATATATATATGCTTCTTGAGGGAGATTGGATGGTATATCAACGGTTTTCACAACGTCCGTTTATCCTAGTTGTACTTTTAATGTCATGACTCTATTGGTTTGTAGAATCATCAACATGATAGGCTTGTATGCATTGTGTATGTTTGTTCATTGAGTTTAATCAATATTGTCACATGAGGTTATATTCAAATGTGAAGAAGTTTGCAATCAATTGAGAACTCCGTGAACATGTTTTAAGTGATTGGGTCTAAATTTAAGCATTACTAGTTCACACCCCAACACTTCCGTTTTCATATGACACATTTTTGCCAAACGAGTGTGAAAGACTCCTATTATATTTTGTATGTGTCATTTGTATGTTTATATCTATATATGTGTACTTGAGTCTCTTTGGTATATATTATGTATACATATATTTGATATTTTTGTTTAGTCTTTGCCTTGATTTCTAATCCATACATGCTATAATTCATACTTGGTATCTGACCAAGCGTAAATTCTTTCGAATTTAGGCCCTTAAGTTAGTGATTTTAATATCTCGAACAAGGTAGTTGAATCATTTTTAGTCCATATCACTCTATTGTTCATTTCTAACAAAATTCCCTAGTTTTTGTGTAATTGTGATAAAGATTTCAGGAATGGAATGCAATAAAAGAAAAGAAGAAAACTAGAAGAAATTTAAAAGGGCAAAAGTGTAAATTCCATTAGGAATTTAGAAGCAACGTCAAATTTTAAGTTGAAGAGCATGAGTTCACAAGAGCATAGGAAGAAACGGCACTCAAATCGGAGTTCTAGATCAAAAGATATGGTTAGTCAAAGTTTCAAGGAAAAAGTCAAATTAGAAGAATTTCGGACCGATCCGGTTTGGATCCGGATCCATCCGAATTGACAAAGTCCAGTAGCCCCCAGATTGATGACGAACCGATGGAAGCAAAAATTCGGACCCATCCTAATAGGCCCAGACCGATCCGGTAAAAAGAAAAGAACCGATCCGGTGTATTCGGACCGATCCGAGGTTGAGCTGGACCGGTCCGGTCGTGTGAAATGCTGATAATTAATTGTTCAATTAAAACAGAGCAACTCTTGGAAAAACGTACCAACAAGCATTATTTGCTATCAATTTCGATACTTGGTGTTATAAAAGCTAGTGCCCTATATCATTTGGAGAAGACAGACCAACTAAGCAAGTAGAGAGAGAATTGTAGCAAGTTGTTAGTTGTTGCTAGATTACAAATTAGCAAAAGAATTTTAGAGTTAGTTTTTGAGTGAACCATTCAGAAGTTTAAATTTCTTTCATAAGAACCCTAGTTTGTACTACTGATTAAGAAGAAGTTATCTGGATTTCAATTTCATTTACTTTCCTGCTGCTGAATTCTAGTAATATAATTCTATTCTCTTTTACTTTATTATTTGCAAATTTATTTCCCATGTCTTGTAGTTCCATAATTCTGAGTATGAATTTGTTCTTCAATCCAGTCATGAGTAGCTAAATTTCCCAAGGGTTGGGGTACATGAAATCAATCCAAGGCAGATTATCTATGTAGAAAATAGAGGTTAAATTAAAATATTAATTGAATCGTGAAAGAAAATTATACAAAAACTGTTAATCTTTTAATCTCTCTTGCCCTAGGTACTTGAGATGTTTAAGAAAGCTTTGCTAGTATAATTTATCATTCACTGCTTTATACCTATTTTTGATTTCATATTGTGCGGGCAAGATCCCTCATATATGTAATGCTTAGAAGTTATAAAGGCTGGATCTAATCAATTATTTTAATTTACAAGTCTAGTATTCTCTATGATAATTTGCTAAGGACTGAGGGATTGTATTCTACCCTGTTTTCTCCCATTTGACTAAAAGTTTTTTCTTGCAATTTTTAGTCTTCTTTCATTAAAATTTCCAGTTTGCTTTTGTTAAGAAAAGTTTTATTTCGATGGAAATCTTCCAAAATCATTAATCATCTTTTTGTTTCTTTTAAGAAATCATTTTCAGATTTAATAATTTTCCTGATTACTATTTGACATTTTCCTTCCCTGTGGATTCGATCCCGACTTACCGGGTTATTACTTGAGCGATAGGTTTGCACTTGAACCTAGAGTGAACGCACTTTTAAGACAAAGTTTAAGTCGCGTCAAGTTTTTGGCGCCATTGTCGGGGATTGAAAAATTGTTAAATTTTCAAGAAAGTTATTTGTATCTACAAGTGATTTCTATAAAAAAAAAAAAAAAAAAAAATCATTTCATCTCTTATGTGCTTATGCTGAATTCATCCCCCACCCAAGTTCACGAAAATCCTATAGCCGAAGCAAGTTCTAAAAATTCTGAGTCTCTTCCTTTTTGGGTTCCACCTCCTTCGCCTAATAATTCCATCACTAGTCGTACATTGAGTCAAACTCGGAGTGAGAATTCTGAACCTTTTGGTAGCGATATGTCGGATCATGGTACTGTTGGTGTTGGTGCTGGAGAGGATGAGATACCCTATCTTCCTATGAAAGATTTGTTATTTCCGGAGCGAACTGTTACCCCTGGTTGCATTTTACTCCCGTATAATGCCGGTCAGTTCCAATTTCGGAATGGCATGATCCAAATCCTTCCTACATTTCATGGGATGGATTCTGAAAAACCATATCTCCATATTCGAGAGTTCGAAGATACATGTGAGACTTTTGGAGACCAAGCTTGTACACAAGATGTAGTCCGATTGAAGCTCTTGCCTTTTTCCTTAAAGGATAAAGCTAAAACTTGGTTATGGTCCCTACTCCCAAATTCAGTGTTATCTTGGAGAGATATGCAAAACAAGTTTATATCAAAAAAAATTTCACAACACAAAACTAATTCTGTTAAAGCCCAAATTCAAGCTTTTCGACAAAATGAGAATGAGGCTTTTGACAAATGTTGGGAGAGATTTCAGGAGTTAGTTAGTGCGTGCCCACATCATGGTTTTGAAAAGCATCATTTAATTTCATTTTTCCATCAAGGCCTTACATTAGCGTCGAAACAACTTGTCCAAACCATGTGTGAAAGACCTTTTTGGGAGTTAAATTCGAGCGATGCTGAAGCTCATTTGAAATATATAGCTGAGACTACCCAAGCATGGGATACTTCTGATCCCTATAGTCAAAATAAAAATCGACAAATTTCCAACTTGCCTGCTGCGTCCGGTATTTATCACTTGGACAAGGACACTTTGTTAGATCGAAAATTTGACCAATTGGAGAAGAATTTCAGAGATATGCTTGAAGTGAGATTGAGAGAAGTAGCTGGACCCGTACAAGCCGGGAAGGAGTAAGTGTGTGCCATTTGTGCTGCGGGTCATTCTACCAAAGGATGTCCTACTATCCCTGCATACAGGGCAATGTACACTGAACAGGTTGAGGCAATAGGGGGGTTTCGCGAAAATTATAATGCACAGCAAGGGAATGCATATAATCAATCGTGGATGAATCCTGGGTTCAATTATGGACAACCCCAAGGTGGGATGGTTCCTAACCCACCTATGATTATACCACCACCTCCTCAATTTCAGCAAGTGGCTCCTCCAATGCCAAATCCTATGCAGGTACCACCTCCTGGTCCGTATGTTGCTCCACCGAGGCGATCTCTTGAGGACAACTTAAATCACCTCATCCAATCTCAAAAGGAGACAAGTGTTAAGTATGATCGAATGTTCAATGACATATATACTAGCATCTCAAGGTTGCAAACTGCATCGAATGTCCAAGAGAAGGGAAAATTTCTTGCTCAAAGCCAACGACCTCCCCTAGGACAAAGCAGTGTTGGCACTACATCCCACGACCATCGCGAGCAATGTAGCGCTATTACCACTCTATGTAGTGGGAGAGTAGTTGATTTGTCACCTCACCCACGCAATGCATCTAAAGATAAAGAAGTTTCGTCCATCACAAGAGAGGCCGAAGATGCCCCTTTAATTGAGAGTGAGGAGGAGGAAAATACTAGTGGACCCGGGGCCATCACTCCCACCGCTGCCCCATACCCTCAACGGTTGGTCTCTCACTCGAAAACGACCTCCCGTGATGAAGTTCTGGAAGTCCTTAAGCAAGTAAAAATTAATTTACCTTTTCTTGAGACTATACAGCGAATTCCCGCGTATGCCAAGTTTATTAAGGACTTACTCACGGTGAAACTCAAGCTAAAGGTAAACCAGAATGTCTCTTTGGCCCAAAATGTCAGCGCAGTCTTGTCGAGTGACTTTCCATTAAAATATAAATATCCGGGTGCGCCCACTATTTCGTGTATCTTGGGGAAGAACCGAATCAAGAGAGTTCTAATAGATCTAGGGGCTAGTGTTAACATTATGCCCTATTCCACCTATAGGCAACTAGAACTGGGGGCCCTTAAGCCCACCAATATGACTCTCTAGCTCGCGGATCGTTCTGTGAAGTTTCCTCGGGGAATTGTTGAGGATGTGATTGTCCAAATAGAAACTTTCTACTTCCCAGTGGATTTTGTAATTTGGGACGAAGAACCTTCCGTTATCCCAGGTAATCATGTTCCCGTTATTCTTGGCCCATTTTTAGCTACAGCTAATGCTCTTATCAATACCCGAAGTGGGCGTATGCAATTAACTTTCGGGAACATGACCCTCGAAACAAATATCTTTAATAATTCCAAGAGAGAGGGTGATGAAGGGGAACTGCGAGGATTGGATCTTTTGGGGGAAGCACACGAGAAAGAAAGAACTTACAAGGAAGAACCATTAGGGGAAGGTTGTGTCATAGAGAGCAAGGTAGAGGATGTATGTTTAGTTAATGCATTTGAGAGAATGAGTGAGCACAAAAGGCAGGTTGAGGACACCAAACAAGAGAGAGAGCTGGAGGAGTTGAGCCTAGCAGAGTTTGAGCGCGAGTTCGGACTGGTGGATGCGAGACTCAATGATGAAGTCCAATCTTTCTGGGCCTCATTTCGTCATTTAGACGAAAGCGAGTGGGACAATAGAATTTATGAATTTCTCCTTCCTAAACCTCCACCCATACCATTGGAGTCTTCGGAGGTACTTGAAGATACGACTCAAATCTCGGCCGACTTACCGACCAACTCACGTGCTACGCAACAAGCGGATCCTTTTCTGATTTATCATAATCCATCTCCCGGTCTTTCGTTTATCTATGGGCACGGGCCCAATTTGTTCCGGCTATTCACTTATGATGGTAAGACTGGAGAGACGAGGCGTGCATCGTACCCAGTGAAAGGGATCGGGTGATTTGTGGAGAGAGATAAGAGGTCGTCGCACCCCCGACGCGTATGGGGTGATTTTTGTTGTATTTTTGAGTCATGTATAAGTGTTATATAGTGTCTTATTGCATTTAGAGTAATTAGTTCAAGTATTGTTATTTTTTTTGTATGCTTGGTTCTAACATGTTTTGTAGATTCAATGGACTCGCACTCATCAGGGATCGCTCCATTTGGGTAATATCTTTATTTTCCTTTCTTTATGTTGTGTTCTTGATTTGCATTGAGGACAATGCATCATTTAAGTTAGGGGTGTGGGATATTCTTCCCGATTCATTGATTCGATCACATGTTCTTTCCAAGTGTGTTTTGAAAAATAAAAAAAATAAAAAAAATTTAGAAAAATTTAGAAAAAAGCAAAAATATTTTTCTTCAAAATAAATAAAAATTGAAATTAAAATTTATCAAAAATATCACCTTTATTCTATTTAAAGTCTCAAATTGTTAAGAGTCAAATTGCACTATGCCAAAATTGACCAAAGATGGAAATTGAAAGAAAATTGACGACTTTACGAATAAGTGTGGAGATTGATCAAACCCGGTGAGATTTCGAGCCTTTCAATTTTTTTTTGAGTTTTTAAATCAATCCGAGTTTATGATTAACTCAAAGTTCTTTTCAGCGTTTTAATAAGTCGTTGATGATCTCAATCCTTTGTTTTGATCGGTTATGGGAAATGTGTGAAATGTTGTCTCGAAATTCGTGCTAAATATATCTCTAAACTTAATTAATCTTGAGATGCATATGATAATGTGATTAGCAATTTGGACAATGAAGTAGGCCCTCGTTTGTTACCCAAAAATATTGGCCATAAAAAGATGTGAAAAATTATCCCTTTGCAACCCACTTTGAGCCTAATAAAATATTTCCCTTTCGTTTGATAACCCGAAAAACCCAAGTAGCCCGGAATTGTGAAATTGAGAAAATTTATCAAGTAAGTCCAAATTCTGCAATAAAAACGGGCAAGAGAAAAATAGAAAAAAAATGTTCAAAAAAAAAATAGTGAAAAAAAAAATGAAAATTGAAAAAGAAAGAGAAAATTGAGCAAATGCCCGAAAAAACACTAATGGACGTCATAAGGACATTTTTCAATTCCGATCATTCCGTCCATTCCCAATTTTACCCTTTACACTTTTTAACCCGAAAAGTCCTAACCGAGTCCAAATGGCGAAATTAATTACTGCATGGAGAGTTAAGCTATGAAAAGATAAAATAAGAGATTAAAATGTTGTGAACTAGAGGTGATGTTCCCGTTTCCCTATAACCGTACTCCGATGATGAGATCGTTTCACCATATATTTCCTTCTTTTCAATTTTGTATGCATGAATTTGTGTCCATTATATTTACTCTTTATATCATGCATATCGAGAGAAAATAACCACAGTCCGAGTGATTCGTTTGTGAGTGCAATCCGTAAGAATTTGAATCAAAACGAATTTTTGGAAAGTAACGTAATGCTCAATCGGTGGAAGTTTGAGGTTTAATTTTTGGCTTTGCACACACACACTATGGTTTGAGATAGTTGACTATGAGTTGTTGGTGATTATTTTGTAGAAAAGTTTAAATTGCACAATTTTTAAGTATTTTGATATTTATTTGAGTCAATAAAGAATTTTGTGGGTGTATTCACTGCAAACCCTCACGAGACGAAAATCGTCCTACTAGGGTAACCTAGGGGTTTAAAGTCTTGTTGCATATGCTCAATGCAATCGCGTGCCTGCGAAAGTGGAATTTTATTTTAATAAAGGAATTTTCAAGAGTTGAGTTTTGGTTAGATTTAGATACATTGCCCGGGACGTGCAAAGTCCTAAGTTAGGGGGATTTGATCAAACGTAAATTCTTCCGAATTTAGCCCCTTAAGTTAGTGATTTTAATATATGAAACAAGGTAATTGAATAATTTTTAGTCCATATCACTCTATTGTTCATTTCTAACAAAATTCCCTAGTTTTTGTGTAATTATGATAAAGATTTCAGGAATGGAATGCAATAAAAGAAAAGAAGAAAAGTAGAAGAAATGTAAAAGGGCAAAAGTGTAAATTCCATTCGGAATTCAGAAGCAACGTCAAAATTGAAGTTGAAGAGCATGAGTTCACAAGAGCATAGGAAGAAACGACACTCAAATTGGAGTTCTAGCTCAAAAGATATTGTCAGTCAAAGTTTCAAGGAAAAAGTCAAATTAGAAGAATTTCGGACCGATCCGGTTTGGATCCGGATCCATCCGAATTGACAAATTCCAGTAGCCCCCGGATTGATGACGAACCGATGGAAGCAAAAATTCGGACCCATCAGAGTAGGCCCAGACCGATACGGTAAAAAGAAAAGAACCGATCCGGTGTATTCAGACCGATCCGAGGTTGAGTCGGACCGGTCCGGTCGTGTGAAATGCTGACAATTAATTATTCAATTAAAACAGAGCAACTCTTGGAAAAACGTACCAACAAGCATTATTGACTATCAATTTCAATACTTGGTGTTATAAAAGCTAGTGCCCTATATCATTTGGAGAAGACAGACCAACCAAGCAAGTAGAGAGAGAATTGTAGCAAGTTGTTAGTTGTTGCTAGATTACAAATTAGCAAAAGAATTTTAGAGTTAGTTTTTGAGAGAACCATTCAGAAGTTTAAATTTCTTTCATAAGAACCCTAGTTTGTACTACTGATTAAGAAGAAGTTATCTGGATTTCAATTTCATTTACTTTCCTGCTGCTGAATTCAAGTAATATCATTCTATTCTCTTTTACTTTATTATTTGCAAATTTATTTCCCATGTCTTGTAGTTCCATAATTCTGAGTATGAATTTGTTCTTCAATCCAGTCGTGAGTAGCTAAATTTCCCAAGGGTTGGGGTACATGAACTCAATCCAAGGCAGATTATCTATGTAGAAAATAGAGGTTAAATTAAAATATTGATTGAATCGTGAAAGAAAATTATACAAAAACTGTCAATCTGTTAATCTCTCTTGCCCTAGGTACTTGAGATGTTTAAAAAGCTTTGCTAGTATAATTTATCATTCACTGCTTTATACCTATTTTGATTTCATATTGTGCGGGCTAGATCCCTCATATATGTAATGCTTAGAAGTTATAAAGGCTGGATCTAATCAATTATTTTAATTTACAAGTCTAGTATTCTCTATGATAATTTTCTAAGGATTGAGGGATTGTATTCTACCCTGTTTTCTCCCATTTGATTAAAAGTTTTTTCCTGCAATTTTTATTCTGCTTTCATTAAAATTTCCAGTTTGCTTTTGTTAAGAAAAGTTTTATTTCGATAGAAATCTTCCAAAATCATTAATCATCTTTTTGTTTCTTTTAAGAAATCATTTTCAGATTTAATAATTTTCCTGATTACGATTTGACATTTTCCTTCCCTGTGGATTCGATACCGACTTACCGGGTTATTACTTGAGCGATAGGTTTGCACTTGAACCTAGAGTGAACGCACTTTTAAGACAAATTTTAAGTCGCGTCAGTATCCATGTTATTGCAGTCTCTTTGATATCACATGCTTAACAATTTTTATATCATATTGGTATCATTTTAGTGCATCCTAGTTGGTATCCGATGTTATTTCTTGGATTAGTTGAATCTTTGTTGCCCAAGTGCTTTAACGTTCTCATCTCATTCTATTTATCCCTTGCTTAGTTTAGAGGGCGTATATTCTTTATTTGGGGGAGATAAGTTAATTTTTAATTTGTTACCTTTGTTTATTCCTGAACAAAAAGGGGGAGAGTGATAGGGAGGGGGAGAAATGGTATCTAATCCTATTATTATCGTATCTTAGTTTGGGGGAGATTTATCTAAGGGGGAGACGTCTTTCTAAGTAAGTCATTTGTTTGATAAAGGGGAGAATTAAGTTAGGGGGAGTAATTATTTAATTGCATTTAATATTTTGATATTCCCTATACGTTTGATAGTTTTCTTAAGTGTGCAGGAATACTTCAAAATGGCAGTATTCAACATCGGCAAAGATATTGATCCTTTGGGTTGTTTGAGTCAAGCATTGTATTTTTATTTTGGGTGGGACTTTTTATTAGTCTAGTAGAGCTTGACGTCCCTTTAGGATTTTTTTTGGTTTTTGTCCCGTAATAGCCAAAGGGGGAGATTTGTAAGGACGCAAATTTCCAATTCAGTCCTTTGTTGTTTTGGCTTAATTCCGGACAAAAACGTTTGAGTCGTAGGATAGAGTATACTGATCATCTTTCAAGCCTATGACATGTTTGTTGAAGACGTAGCAGCCAAGTGTATAAAGCTTCATCAAAATGCCGAGTTTAAGTGCCTCGTTTCTACGTCATCAATAGTGGTTCCATGCTCCGAAGGTATGAATGCATTACATATATATATATATATATATATATATATATATATATATATATATATATATATATAGGAACTTGGAACATGTTTATATTGGGTGTTAGGTTTTTAAAACTGTGCTTTGTTTTCAGAATATTTTCTATTAGAACTTATATATAGTATATAATGTTTCTGGGCTTAAATTTTTTTTTTAACATTCTGCGAGTTCATTCGAAGTGTCGTTCGAATGCTATTGTCGTTCGAACCACAAGTCGTTCGAACGAGATTGCCAACGACATCCCATTATGGCATTCTGGAACTTGTGACACCCCGCCTAATTAAATAACGGGCGATCACTCCTTTATTATATTAATTCAAGGTGAACAGTTGGTTCATTCTCAGCATCACTGTCGAAAAATAAATCTTTTCCAATTTAAACACCCTAATTAATTAAGCTAAGTGTCAAAACCATTTAAACCCTTTTTTTCTCATTTTATTAAATCTGGTTATAAAACCTTTAACCATTTATATTTTTAAGAGTCACACAATAAGTAGAAGAATAAAATGATCATTCAAGAGTTTACCCAACAATGATAAATCCCAACATTAAAATACTAAGGAAAACATCCTAACATTAACAATCCCGAAATAAAGATACTGAAATAAAAAGAATTACTATCTCTGACAATCCCAACTAAATAATGGAAAAGGGGCGACACATGCCCTGCTGGATAAAGCTGAACTAGAAGTAGAGTCAACAATGAGGTTGTCTAAGCAATGGCCTGCAACTCCCACAAAAGCTACAGCGCGTTCCATCCAAAGAATCCTAAGTAAGACACCCCTGTGGCTGGACACCTGTAATACATATATATATAGACACAAGAGAGAAGAAGTAACAACAAACGGGTCAGAGCCCGAATGGAGAACCGTTTTAAAAATAGTTTAGCAAGTATTTAAAATGCTACCGGCTAATGCAACAGTCATATTAGTATGCGACACTCTCTTGAGAATTCTCACCTCTCATCTAGTGTGCAAATCTATCGTACTAATGAACCCCATCTATCTCTCTAACTTATTCTCCATAAGTTTTAACACGTGGAATTAAGGTTATGATATTCACTTTAGAGAAGTCTATCTCTTCAAAATTTCTTTCGTTGTTTTAGAATAATTCCGTATTGTTATAACGTTTACGAATACTTACAGTGAAGTTGATAAATTTCATACTTTACTTAACTACTATTTTACTTAGTAGAAAGTTCTCATATAGTTACACATATATATATTAATTACTCGTATAACATATATATACAAACAGTACCCCACATAAAATCTATGGTGCTAGATTTCCATATCTAAGTATATATATACCAATCAATCATAAATTATATATATACTAACGGCACCCCACATAAAATCTATGGTGCTGGCATACTCTGCTATCAAGTCCCCGTATCACACAAACTAAGGGAAATACTAGTTCGAAATCACTCTCGAACTGTATTAACACAAACACAAAAAACATTGAGGCGAAGCATAGATTCCAAGTCTCTAAGAGGTCAGTAGATACCCTCACGTCTCTTAGGACCGTCGGAATTATCGATTCGATAGCCTGTACCAAGGATATCTATCTTCTAGGGTACGAGTCAATATCCCCCATAAAGGTCACATCGAGATAAGACTGTCCCAGCGAGGTAACCTCAGGGATAGCAAGTAGCGCGGGTACAATTTTTACACAAAAATAATATATGCACAATCACACCGTCATATATAAATATGTAATCACATCCACATTATTAAATTAGGTACTCTCACGACCCAAAATTATCATTATCCGTTATTACACGTTTTTCTCAATTATATCGTATAACGGCCTCATTCCTTTCTCTTCTCGTAATTAATTCATTCTAAACTCACTTCTTGTCACTCGAAGTGTTTTCTTTATTTAAGTACAATTTGAGTAGGTCCTCTCTCTCCTTCTAATCCAACTTATTAGATGTTTCAATTATTTAATCAACACACATATGATTTCTTAAGTCTGAAAATCTCCTCGTTTATCCTTTATTTCCCTTCGTATTAAAGTTCCACTTTATGGGATTTTCTCTTGACCCTACTGGTCCTCTTTATATTCCATTATATTCTAGCAACCCAAATCAAGGTTTACTACGCATAAAATTGGATTAAGCTAACACGAGCAAAAATGCAGTTTTCCCAGGAGGGTCGATCGATCGATAAAAGGGGTCGATCGATCAAATCTTCGATCGATCGATGCTCTGGGCTCGATCGATCGATCAAGCAGTTATGCAGATTCTGCAGCCAACCCAGTTACGGGATTCTCACCCCAAACTCCTCCAAATCATCATGTTACAGTCCCAAACTCCCAATCAATTATACTTTAAGTATTGTATACCCATTTAAACAATTTCCTACGTAACACATGCGAATTTTCCTGAAGAATCATGGGTTAAAAAGGGGCAAACTCTACATAATTCTTATGAACCCTAATCTTTCCTTTAACTTAATATCTTTCATTCTTTTTCAATTTTTTCTATCTCTAATATCAAGGAATTTCGTGGCTCATCCTCTATATGTGAAGTGGGTTTCTAGAATTATGATCTCTAACATTATAACATGCAATTTGTGTCTCCAATTTATGTTTTTCTTCAAGAATACTAGTCTAATCAACCTAAGACTAATATAAAAGGATGTATTAACTTGATAAAAGCAAGATAGATACTTGCCTGGAAAATTTCAGTTCTGATTTGTGGACGATTTTGGTGTGGTTGTGTTCCCCGTCACGCGATCTACGCGTTGGTGGTGACGGCGGTGCAATCTGAGGTGTTCTTGGCCTAGAACTCCTTGGAGAGCTTCTCCTCGTCCTCTCCAATGGCCGTCATTAGTATTTCATTGTGTTAACCCTAGAATATGACACTTTCCATCTAATATAACCCTATAAAATTCGTAGGCTTAATTACACATAATTGCGAAATGTCCAAAACGCCCTCCCGGGGTACTAATTAGGCCTAAAAACACCCCGAGACCCAAACTAAACCCCCGGGTACACTTTTCTGACTATCTCGACCCTCTCGGACACTTTTGCGCACTTAAAATGACCATACGAGCAATTTATAATTTATTCACTTTTATAAATCAACATTTAGTCCTGACACGACACAGGCGCGTCCCGACTTAAATTTCCATAATTGTCATTTTATTCACACGTGACAATATTATAAAAATGAATCTCATATATTACTATACTCATCCAGTAATATTCAACAAATATTAAATTTCCAATAATTACTAACTCTCGTCACGCTAGTAAATATTTAAAGCAACATTCCGGATTAAAATTAAATTAATTTATATCAATTAAATTTAATAAATCCCATAATTTAAAAGCTATAAAAATATGGGGTATTACATACTTCCCCCCTAATAACGGAATTTCGTCCCGAAATTCGGAAAATAAGGCCTATTGGGTAGCACAATCCTAGATATCCTTTTCCGTACACAAACTAACTACACATTACGGCGTTCAATCACTATAGCCCTTTCTTCACAGCAACATTGTTTCACATTCTCTTTGAAGAAACTTCACATTGTGCTCCCAACTGACAACATTCGCATAGGTCACGCCTATAGGTTATAAATTTCATTATCTCACTATCATTAGGAGGCCGCACCTCACTACATGACAAATACTTGGATTTATTCATATACAAAACTCCAATTCTAAGAAAATTATACGAACATTTGATCACTCTTGCTCGCCTAAAACAGTTGTGGAATTCCACCAGAGTTATGGGATATTTTCTCGACCGATCCAAAAATTATGATTATCTACTCTCCTCTAAACTTACGGAAGGAGAATAGTCGAGGCTCTTCCATAACAAAACCTTAATAAGTACCTCATACGCGACAAAAAGGTACGAGTGCTTCTACAGAGCATTCTTGAAATCATCGTACCAAGATTTCAAAATCTCCTTCACGTGACTCCACAAATCTTTAATCACCGTGCGTCCATTCCCTAGCTACGGGTGATACATCCTACTCAAAACGAAACCTTATCTCCGCTGGTTTCTGAAATCCTATATCAAAGGTGGGACTTACCAATTTCATCCTGATTCAGAAATTTATACTGCGCAAGACCATGCACTGGCGCGATCCTTCCTTTCAAAGGAAGTCTGGGGCATACTAGTTAATATTGTAAGCCAACCCAAAGGAATATCAATCACTTCCTTCTCAGCGGCTTAATTCACATGTTCGGGATGAACCCTCGATCTTGTTTTGACGATGGCAACCCATCCAAGGACTGTACCGACTTTACCAACCTCTTCCAATTTCAGGAATTGTCGATAAACACAAAATCCTTTGGTCGATTCTCCTCTTTCAACCAAACTTTACCTATGGGTGGTGCATGTAGAGACTACTCACTACGTCCCGCTAAATATTGATTTTTCCATGAAATGTCTCACATTAAGTGACACGTAATACTCCCCTTCCTTCCTTGTAGTATGCCAAAAGTTCCACCCATGCTCTTCTCTCCACGGAGCGCACTTCTGGATCTCTTATATCATACCAACATCATCACCCTTTGTATGTGCAAATCGCTTTCATACTTGCCTACTAACAACTCTGCTCTGAGTGTTTTTCATAATCATTTAATTCTGCTCCATTCAAGGAATACTCTTCTTAAATGACTTCTCACAGTCTTCCAATTCAAATTTGGGTGTGCTATTTTAATTGCACACGTATGTATGGATTATCACCTCTCATGTGACGTTTAATCCACTCTATCACTTCCACTTCATTATACTAGTCCCACAAACATATATTTCACACGTCTATTACCACGTCCCTTCGACTCGGACGATTTTAACTATAGTTAACCAAGATGCCCACATTTTTGTAACACTCCGACCGCCCTGGGAGAGTGAACGGCGTGCTACTCATCTGTAAGACTAACTAAATTCAACGAAATAGAAGGAATAGGGCATTCAAATTCCATGACGATAAAAGAGGAATAATAATTCTCAAACTTCTTCAGATAAGTACAACAATTTTCCCAAATAGGTACAACAACCAAAATAAATCAGTAACGCTCTATTCATCAAAATAATCTCAAGTCATCTATTTTGTATAATAAAGTTCTTTCCAGATAATCCATGCTAAAAATCATTCCAACTCTTTATTTCCCTCGTGTTTTGAACACGGTTACGACATTTGGGTACTCTCAATCATCCTAGAAATCAAAATTCTTAAATTCTCCTTACCATCGTTCCACCCCTCAACTCGTGGGGTAACTTTCAATGCTTTCTTACCACAAGATCCGACTTCCAATAGCTTTAAGACAAAATTCAACTTCCAACTTTCATACATAATTACTTGATCCCATGTCGACCAGGGTACCGAACTCATGGAATAGTGATCAAACGTCTCCCTGTTTCCAACCTTACGTTAAGTTTCATACGTGGGATGTCTCACAAAGCGAAATCCAAACAAGGATCCCCCCCGATACACTACTACCTAGCATTGTCGGTTAACGAAATTCGATAGGTCCTCTGTCCATAGCCTATACCCCTTTATTCCGTCCCTTGACAGAAAAGTTACAATTTCTCCCGTAATTATGCTTAACAAAGAACGTTTCACTAATTTCACTATTGTTCTGTATAGGTTGGTGGTAATAGCATTCCATAAACCTCGAATACATACTATCGGAACTCTCGAAATTCCTTACCCTAATAATAGGGGTATAAACATTAACTCCCACATCTCTAAAGGATAAATATAGCAATGCACTTTTCTTATCACTAAGTCCAGAGGGCTAAACATAATACTGAGTCAAATCTTTTCGCTCAACGGTAAATCCCGATACCTACGGAATTATACTGACAAAGTCTATACATACTTTGGCATCGAATATCTCGAGCCCACTATCTCCACCGAAGTCTCTAGGATAGATAATATAAGTGCGAGTCCAACCTTCTCACAGGTAAAGCCTCGCCAAAACAAACATAAAACATGTTGTGCTAATGCAACCACTCCGATAGTCTTGCAATAAATGCCCACTATCGTACTAACCATTTATATAATGTTTTAAGAAAGATAATATCATACTCGTGTATCGCATCACTACAGTGAGTAGCCTCAATAAATCACAATACACTATTAATATACTCATTCATCCTCCACGGATAGGACTAAAGAAAAAATCCCACTACACTAGGGACAAATATTCACATTTTAATAACGTTTAAAATGATATGCATTAAGCTCGTCTCACATGATAATCTAGCAAGGATCAAAATATAGTAACTCGCTCGTGTCACATAAACACGCCTCATCCTCTGAGAATACAACTTACACTTCTACCTTGTCAATCGTCTTGACTGCGCAAATGGTTTCCGGACGTAACACGTCTACTCAAACCAAACAAAATTACTTTAATCGTTGCCTTTTACTAGGCACCGTATTCTTGTCCTTTTTCTCACTTTGGAACATATTATCGCGAGCGATCTCACTCCGCACAAAATACCTCAGTACATAATCCACTTATCACCTGTCCTACTAACCAGGTTATGATTTGTCCTCCTATCGAACTTTAGTAAACTCGATTCCTTTTACCATCCCGGTTGTTCCCTTAGCTTTTAGGTCATAAAGATCATGTTACTATCTATAATAGTACTTACTGAATTTACCATCACTTGGTAAGAATTCAACTATCTGAATCATTTAAATGGGTCCCCTGATGTGTATCCACATCCCGTTGTGGTTATATACCACCACCGTTGCATTCAGTCTTATTCTCGACTAAATTCTTCGATTCCTTTAAGCTTCCAACACAAGGAGCATCATCATCTTTATTGACAAAATACAACATTGTCAACCTCTGAATTAGCCATCCATCAGAATTTCCTCCTCGAGTTTTATCAATTATTATTACGAGTTGGTCTCCCACTTGGAGTCGTTTCCTCCACTCGTATCTACATCTTTTGATTCAAATTTGCTAATGATTAGGATTCATATCCACAATTGGACTTTCGTCATGCCCTCCTGCGATGAGTTCAGAACCACGTTTGCTTCTCACCCTCAACAGTTGAGGAAGGAACATACGGTCAACACTGTACCTAAGGTTCTCCTATAGGCATAGCATTCCACTTCTAAAATTGGTGGTTGACTCCAACCATTATCACTTCGTCCCGAAACCCAAGAAAATTTTTTTTCTCTAAATTTTCACTTTCAGTTTGCCACACTCCGTCCTATTTTTAAGCCTTTGGGTACATTACCTCCTTTGGTTAAGACACATACAATTTTCGCGTTTCTAAAATTTCCCATTAATAGTCTCTACAAGTTTTTGTAATACGTTGGGTAAGTTTACCCTCGCACCTCATTTGACTATAGCAGCATTTGGAAATCATCGCTGCGCCTCAGTCGCCTTTCTAGTCTTGGCTTCTCGTGCCATAATGGAGGTGACCTCAACTACGGTCATCATCCTCGGATATATTTTACAATCTCAACTGAGCCCTGCCTCCTGATGTCCGTTTAACAGTCCTCTTCTGACATCCGTCATCGCCCGGCACACGCACACATCCGAACGAAATTAGAATTCACTAATGCATACACATTATAGCAGGAGAACGAAATCTCGTCAAAGAAATCGACAATCCTAAACATAGGGCTCTATAACAAACAGAGCAACGCTGAAAGCATAATAAGCTGTATAGATCCTAAAGGACACTAGAACCTGATGCTCTGATACCACCTGTGACACCCAGCCTAATTAAATACCGGGCGATCACTCCTTCATTAAATTAATTCAAGGTGAACAGTTGGTTCATTCTCAGCATCACTGTCGAAAAATAAAACTTTTCCAATTTAAACACCCTAATTAATTAAGCTAAGTGTCAAAACCATTTAAACCCTTTTTTTTCTCATTTTATTAAATCCGGTTATAAAACCTTAAACCATTTACATTTTTAAGAGTCACACAATAAGTAGAAGAATAAAATGTTCATTCAAGAGTTTACCCAACAATGATAAATCCCAACATTAAAATACAAAGGAAAACATCCTAACATTAACAATCCCAAAATAAAGATACTGAAATAAAAAGAATTACAATCTCTGACAATCCCAACTAAATAATGGAAAAGGGGCGACACATGCCCTGCTGGATAAAGCTGAACTAGAAGTAGAGTCCACAATGAGGTCGTCTAAGCAATGGCCTGCAACTCCCACAAAAGCTACAGCGCGTTCCATCCAAAGAATCCTAAGTAAGACACCCCAGTGGATGGACACATGTAATACATATATATATAGACACAAGAGAGAAGAAGTAACAACAAACGGGTCAGAGCCCGAATGGAGAACCGTTTTAAAAATAGTTTAGCAAGTATTTAAAATGCTACCGGCTAATGCAACAGTCATATTAGTATGCGACACTCTCTTGAGAATTCTCACCTCTCATCTGGTGTGCACATCTATCGTACTAATGAACCACATCTATCTCTCTAACTTATTCTCCATAAGTTTTAACACGTGGAATTAAGGTTATGATATTCACTTTAGAGAAGTCTATCTCTTCAAAATTTCTTTCGTTGTTTTATAATAATTCTGTATTGTTATAACGTTTCCGAATACTTACAGTGAAGTTGATAAATTTCATACTTTACTTAACTACTATTTTACTCAGTAGAAAGTTCTCATATAGTTACACATATATATATTAATTACTCGTATAAGATATATATATACAAACAGCACCCCACATAAAATCTATGGTGCTAGATTTCCATATCTAAGTATATATATACCAATCACTCATAAATTATATATATACTAACGGCACCCCACATAAAATCTATGGTGCTGTCATACTTTGCTATCAAGTCCCCATATCACACAAACTAAGGGAAATACTAGTTCGAAATCACTCTCGAACTGTATTAACACAAACACAAAAAACATTGAGGCGAAGCATAGATTCCAAGTCTCTAAGAGGTAAGTACATACCCACACGTCTCTTAGGACCGCCCGAACTATCGATTCGATAGCCTGTACCAAAGGATATCTATCTTCTAGGGTACGAGTCAATATCCCCCATAAAAGTCACATCGGGATAAGACTGTCCCAGCGCGGTAACCTCAGGGATAACAAGTGGCGCATGTACGATTTTTACACAGAAATAATATATGCACAATAACACCGTCATATATAGATATGTAATCACATCCACATTATTAAATTAGGTACTCTCACGACCCAAAATTATAATTATACGTTATTACACGTTTTTCTCAATTATATCGTATAACCGCCTCATTCCTTTCTCTTCTCGTAATTAATTCATTCTAAACTCACTTCTTGTCACTCGAAGTGTTTTCTTTATTTAAGTACAATTTCAGTAGGTCCTCTCTCGCCTTCTAATCCAACTTATTAGTTGTTTCAATTATTTAATCAACACACATATGATTTCTTAATTCTGAAAATCTCCTCGTTTATCCTTTATTTCCCTTCGTATTAAAGTTCCACTTTATGGGATTTTCTCTTGACCCTACTGGTCCTCTTTATGTTCCATTATATTCTAGCAACCCAAATCAAGGTTTACTACGCATAAAATCGGATTAAGCTAACACGAGCAAAAATGCAGTTTTCCCTGAGGGTCATCGATCGAGAAAAGGGGTCGATCGATCGATGCTCTGGGCTCGATCGATCGATCGATCAAGCAGTTATGCAGATTCTGCAGCCAACCCACTTACGGGATTCTCACCCCAAACTCCTCCAAATCATCATGTTACAGTCCCAAACTCCCAATCAATTATACTATAAGTATTGTATACCCATTTAAACAATTTCGTACGTAACACATGCGAATTTTCCTGAAGAATCATGGGTTAAAAAGGGGCAAACTCTACATAATTATTATGAACCCTAATCTTTCCTTTCACTTAATATCTTTCATTCTTTTTCCATATTTTCTATCTCTAATATCAAGGAATTTCGTGGCTCATCCTCTTTATGTGAAGTGGGTTTCCAAAATTATGATCTCTAACATTATTACATGCAATTTGTGTCTCCAATTTATGTTTTTCTTCAAGAATACTAGTCTAATCAACCTAAGACTAATATAAAAGGATGCATTAACTTGATAAAAGCAAGATAGATACTTGCCTAGAAAATTTCAGTTCTGATTTGTGGACAATTTTGGTGTGGTTGTGTTCCCCGTCGCGCGATCTACGCGTTGGTGGTGACGGCGGTGCAATCTGAGGTGTTCTTGGCCTAGAACTCCTTGGAGAGCTTCTCCTCTTCCTCTCCAATGGCCGTCATTAGTATTTCATTGTGTTAACCCTAGAAGATGACACTTTCCATCTGATATAACCCTATAAAATTCGTAAGCTTAATTACACATAATTGCGAAATGTCCAAAACGCCCTCCCGGGGTACTAATTAGGCCTAAAAATGTCCCGAGACCCAAACTAAACCACCGGGTACACTTTTCTGACTATCTCGACCCTTTCGGACACTTTGGCGCACTCAAAACTACCATACGAGCAAATTATAATTTATTCACTTTTATAAATCAACATTTAGTCCCGACACGACACAGGCGCGTCCCGACTTAAATTTTCATAATTGTCATTTTATTCACACGTGACAATATTATAAAAATGAATCTCATATATTACTATACTCATCCAGTAATATTCAACAAATATCAAATTTCCAATAATTACTAACTCTCGTCATGCTAGTAAATATTTAAAGCAACATTCCGGATTAAAATTAAATTAATTCATCTCAATTAAATTTAATAAACCCCATAATTTAAAAGCTATAAAAATACGGGGTATTACATTCTTCCCCCCTAATAACGGAATTTCGTCCCGAAATTCGGAAAATAAGGCCTATCAGGTAGCACAATCCTGGATATCCTATTCCGTACACAAACTAACTACACATTACGGCGTTCAATCACTATAGCCCTTTCTTCACAACAACATTGTTTTACATTCTCTTTGATGACACTTCACATTGTGCTCCCAACTGGCAACATTCGCATAGGTCACGCCTATACGTTATAAATTTCATTATCTCACTATCATTAGGAGGCCGCACCTCACTACATGACAAATACTCGGATTTATTCATATACAAAACTCCCATTCTAAGAAAATTATACGAACATTTGATCACTCTTGCTCGCCTAAAACAACTGTGGAATTCCACCATAGTTATCGGATATTTTCTCGACCGATCCAAAAATTCTGATTATCTACTCTCCTCTAAACATATGGAAGGATAATATTCGAGGTTCTTCCATAACAAAACCTTAATAAGTACCTCGTACGCGACAAATAGGTACGAGTGCTTCTACAGAGCTTTCTTGAAATCATCGTACCAAGATTTCAAAATCTCCTTCACGTGACTCCGTAAATCTTTAATCACCGTGCGTCCATTCCCTGGCTACGGGTGATACATCCTACTCGAAAATAAACCTTATCTCCGCTGGTTTCTGAAATCCTATATCAAAGGTGGGACTTACCAATCTCATCCTAATTCAGAAATTTATACAGCGCCGTACCATGCACTGGCGCGATCCTTCCTTTCAAAGGAAGTCTGGGGCATACTAGTTAATATTGTAAGCCAACCCAAAGGAATATCAATCACTTCCTTCTCAGCGGCTTAATTCACATGTTCGGGATGAACCCTCGATCTTGTTTTGACGATGGCAACCCATCCAAGGACTGTACCGACTTTACCGACCTCTTCCAATTTCAGGAATTGTCGATAAACACAAAATCCTTTGGTTGATTCTCCTCGTTCAACCAAACCTTACCTATGGGTGGTGCATGTAGAGACTACTCACTACATCCCTCTAAACATCGATTTTTCCATGAAATGTCTCACATTAAGTGACACGTAATACTCCCCTTCCTTCCTTGTAGTATGCCAAAAGTTCCACCCGTGCTCTTCTCTCCATGGAGCGCACTTCTGGATCTCTTATATCATACCAACATCATCACCCTTTGTATGTGCAAGTCGCTCTCATACTTACCTACTAACAACTCCGCTTCGAGTGTTCTTCATAATCATTTAATTCTGCTCCATTCAAGGAATACTCTTCTTAAATGACTTCTCACAGTCTTCCAATTCAAATTTGGGTGTGCTATTTTAATTGCACACTTATGCATGGATTATTGCCCCTCATGTGACGTTTAATCCACTCTATCACTTCAACTTCGTTATACTAGTCCCACAAACATATATTTTACACGTCTATTACCACGTCCCTTCGACTCGGACGATTTTAACTGTAGTTAACCAAGATGCCCACATTTTTGTAACACTCCGACCGCCCTGGGAGAGCGAACGGCGTGCTGCTCATCTGTAGGACTAACTAAATTTAACGAAATAGAAGGAATAGGGCATTCAAATTCGATGACAATAAAAGAGGAATAATAATTCTCAACCTTCTTCAGATAAGTACAACAATTTTCCCAAATAGGTACAACAACCAAAATAAATCAGTAACGCTCTATTCATCAAAATAATCTCAAGTCATCTCTTTTGTATAATAAAGTTCTTTCCAGATAATCCATGCAAAAAATCATTCCAACTCTTTGTTTGCCTCGTGTTTTGAACACGGTTACGACATTTGGGTACTCTCAATCATCATAGAAATCAAAATTCTTAAATTCTCCTTATCATCGTTCCACCCCTCAACTCGTGGGGTAACTTTCAATGCTTTCTTACCACAAGATCTGACTTCCAATAGCTTTAAGACAAAATTCAACTTCCAACTTTCATACATAATTACTTGATCCCATGTCGACCAGGGTACCGAACTCATGGAATAGTGATCAAACGTCTCCCTATTTCCAACCTTACGCTAAGTTTCATACGTGGGATGTCTCGCAAATAGAAATCCAAACAAGGAACCCCCCCGATACACTACTACCTAGCATTGTCGGTTATCGAAATTCGTTAGGTCCTCTGTCCATAGACTATACCCCTTTATTCCGTCCCTTGATAGAAAAGTTACAATTTCTCCCGTAATTATGCTTAACAAAGAACGTTTCACTAATTGCACTATTGTTCAGTATAGGTTGGTGGTAATAGCATTCCATAAACCTCGAATACATACTATCGGA
Source organism: Sambucus nigra (assembly GCA_949130495.1). Classification (NCBI taxonomy): domain Eukaryota; kingdom Viridiplantae; phylum Streptophyta; class Magnoliopsida; order Dipsacales; family Adoxaceae; genus Sambucus; species Sambucus nigra. The sequence continues at coordinate 126,620,484 of OX422211.1, read as the reverse complement.
ATTCTCGAAATTCCTTTCCCTAATAATAGGGGTATAAACATTAACTCCCACATCTCTAAAGGATAAATATAGCAATGCACTTTTCTTATCACTAAGTCCAGAGGGCTAAACATAATACTGAGTCAAATCTTTTCGCTCAACGGTAAATCCCGGTACCTACAGAATTATACTGACAAAGTCTATACATACTTTGGCATCGAATATCTCGAGCCCACTATCTCCACCGAAGTCTCTAGGATAGATAATATAAGTGCGAGTCCAACCTTCTCACATGTAAAGCCTCGCCAAAACAAACATAAAACATGTTGTGCTAATGCAACCACTCCGATAGTCTTGCAATAAATGCCCACTATCGTACTAACCATTTATATAATGTTTTAAGAAAGATAATATCATACTCGTGTATCGCATCACTACAATGAGTAGCCTCAATAAAGCACAAAACACTATTAATATACTCATTCATCCTCCACGGATAGGACTAAAGAAAAAATCCCACTACACTAGGGACAAATATTCACATTTTAATAACGTTTAAAATGATATGCATTAAGCTCGTCTCACATGATAATCTAGCAAGGATCAAAATATAGTGACTCGCTCGTGTCACATAAACACGCCTCATCCTCTGAGAATACAACTTACACTTCTACCTTGTCAATCGTCTTGACTGCGCAAATGGATTCCGGACGTAACACGTCTACTCAAACCAAACAAAATTACTTTAATCGTTGCCTTTTACTAGGCACCGTATTCTTGTCCTTTTTCTCACTTTGGAAAATATTATCGCGAGCGATCTCACTCCGCACAAAATACCTCAGTACATAATCCACTTATCACGTGTCCTACTAACCAGGTTAGTATTTGTCCTCCTCTCGAACTTTAGTAAACTCGATTCCTGTTAACCATCCCGGTTGTTCCCTTAGCATTTTAGGTCATAAAGATCATGTTACTATTTATAATAGTACTTACTGAATTTACCATCACTTGGTAAGAATTCAACTATCTGAATCATTTAAATGGGTCCTTGATGTGTATCCACATCCCGTTGTGGTGATATACCACCACCGTTGCAATCAGTCTTATTCTCGACTAAATTCTTCGATTCCTTTAAGCTTCCAACACAAGGAGCATTATCATCTTTATTGACAAAATACAACATTGTCAACCTCTGAATCAGCCGTCCATCAGAATTTCCTCCTCGAGTTTTATCAATTATTATTACGAGTTGGTCTCCCACTTGGAGTCGTTTCCTCCACTCGTATCTACATCTTTCGATTCAAATTTGCTAATGATTAGGATTCATATCCACAATTGGACTTCCGTCATGCCCTCCTGCGATGAGTTCAGAACCACGTTTGCTTCTCACCCTGAACAGTTGAGGAAGGAACATACGGTCAACACTGTACCTAAGGTTCTTCTATAGGCATAGCATTCCACTTCTAAAATTGGTGGTTGACTCCAACCATTATCACTTCGTCCCGAAAGCCAAGAAAATTTTTTCTCTAAATTTTCACTTTCAGTTTGCCACACTCCGTCCTATTTTTAAGCCTTTGGGTACATTACCTCCTTTTGTAAAGACACATACAATTTTTGCATTTCTAAAATTTCCCATTATCAGTCTCTACACGTTTTTGTAATACGTTGGGTAAGTTTACCCTCGCACCTCATTTGACTATAGCAGCATTTGGAAATCATCGCTGCGCCTTAGTCGCCTTTCTAGTCTTGGCTTCTCGTGACATAATGGAGGTGACCTCAACTACGGTCATCATCCTCGGATATATTTTACAATCTCAACTGAGCCCTGCCTCCTGATGTCCGTTTAACAGTCCTTTTCTGACATCCGTCATCGCTCGGCACACGCACACATCTGAACGAAATTAGAATTCACTAATGCATACACATTATAGCAGGGGAACGAAATCTCGTGAAAGAAATCGATAATCCTAAACATAGGGCTCTATAATAAACAAAGAAACGCTGAAAGCATAATAAGCCGTACAGATCCTAAAGGACACTAGAACCTGATGCTCTGATACCACCTGTGACACCCAGCCTAATTAAATACCGGGCGATCACTCCTTTATTAAATTAATTCAAGGTGAACATTTGGTTCATTCTCGGCATCACTATCGAAAAATAAAACTTTTCCAATTTAAACACCCTAATTAATTAAGCTAAGTGTCAAAACCATTTAAACCCTTTTTTTCTCATTTTATTAAATTCGGTTATAAAACCTTTAACCATTTACATTTTTAAGAGTCACACAATAAGTAGAAGAATAAAATGATCATTCAAGAGTTTACCCATCAATGATAAATCCCAACATTAAAATACTAAGGAAAACATCCTAACATTAACAATCCCAAAATAAAGATACTGAAATAAAAAGAATTACAATCTCTGACAATCCCAACTAAATAACGGAAAAGGGGCGACACATGCCCTGCTGGATAAAGTTGAACTAGAAGTAGAGTCAACAATGAGGTCGTCTAAGCAATGGCCTGCAACTCCCACAAAAGCTACAACGTGTTCCATCCAAAGAATATTAAGTAAGACACCCCTGTGGATGGACACCTGTAATACATATATATAGACACAAGAGAGAAGAAGTAACAGTAGATGGGTCAGAGCCCGAATGGAGAACCGTTTTAAAAATAGTTTAGCAAGTATTTAAAATGCTACCGGCTAATGCAACAGTCATATTAGTATGCGACACTCTCTTGAGAATTCTCACCTCTCATCTGGTGTGCACATCTATCGTACTAATGAACCCCATCTATCTCTCTAACTTATTCTCCATAAGTTTTAACACGTGGAATTAAGGTTATGATATTCACTTTAGAGAAGTCTATCTCTTCAAAATTTCTTTCGTTGTTTTAGAATAATTCCGTATTGTTATAACGTTTCCGAATACTTATAGTGAAGTTGATAAATTTCATACTTTACTTAACTACTATTTTACTCAGTAGAAAGTTCTCAAATAGTTACATATATATATATTAATTACTCGTATAACATATATATATACAAACATCACCCCACATAAAATCTATGGTTCTAGATTTCCATATCTAAGTATATATATACTAACGACACCCCACATAAAATCTATGGTGCTGGCATACTCTGCTATTAAGTCCCCGTATCACACAAACTAAGGGAAATACTAGTTCGAAATCACTCTCGAACTGTATTAACACAAACACAAATAACATTGAGGTGAAGCATAGATTCCAAGTCTCTAAGAGGTCAGTACATACCCTCACGTCTCTTAGGACCGTCTAAACTATCGATTCGAAAGCCTGTACCAAGGATATCTATCTTCTAGGGAACGAGTCAATATCCCCCATAAAGGTTACATCGAGATAAGACTGTCCCAGCGCGGTAACCTCAGGGATAGCAAGTAGCGCGGGTACGATTTTTACACAAAAATAATATATGCACAATCACACCGTCATATATAGATATTTAATCACATCCACATTATTAAATTAGGTACTCTCACGACCCAAAATTATCATTATCCGTTATTACACGTTTTTCTCAATTATATCATATAACGGCCTCATTCCTTTCTCTTCTCGTAATTAATTCATTCTAAACTCACTTCTTGTCACTCGAAGTGTTTTCTTTATTTAAGTAAAATTTCAGTAGGTCCTCTCTCGCCTTCTAATCCAACTTATTAGATGTTTCAATTATTTAATCAACACACATATGATTTCTTAAGTCTGAAAATCTCCTCGTTTATCCTTTATTTCCCTTCGTATTAAAGTTCCACTTTATGGGATTTTCTCTTGACCCTACTGGTCCTCTTTATGTTCCATTATATTCTAGCAACCCAAATCAAGGTTTACTACGCATAAAATCGGATTAAGCTAACACGGGCAAACTCTACATAATTCTTATGAACCCTAATCTTTCCTTTAACTTAATATCTTTCATTCTTTTTCCATATTTCCTATCTCTAATATCAAGGAATTTCGTGGCTCATCCTCTTTATGTGAAGTGGGTTTCCAGAATTATGATCTCTAACATTATAACATGCAATTTGTGTCTCCAATTTATGTTTTTCTTCTAAAATACTAGTCTAATCAACATAAGACTAATATAAAAGGATGAATTAACTTGATAAAAGCAAGATAGATACTTGCCTGGAAAATTTCAGTTCTGATTTGTGGACGATTTTGGTGTGGTTGTGTTCCCCGTCGCGCGATCTACGCGTTGGTGGTGATGGCGATGCAATCGGAGGTGTTCTTGGCCCAGAACTCTTTGGAGAGCTTCTCCTCTTCCTCTCCAATGGCCGTCATTAGTATTTCATTGTGTTAACCCTAGAAGATGACACTTTCCATCTGATATAACCCTATAAAATTCGTAGGCTTAATTACCCATAATTGCGAAATGTCCAAAACACCCTCCCGGGGTACTAATTAGGCCTAAAAATGTCCCGAGACCCAAACTAAACCCCCGGGTACACTTTTCTAACTATCTCGACCCTTTCGGACACTTTGGCGCACTCAAAATGACCATACGAGAAATTTATAATTTATTCACTTTTATAAATCAACATTTAGTCCCGACTCGACACAGGCGCGTCCCGACTTAAATTTCCATAATTGTCATTTTATTCACACGTGACAATATTATAAAAATGAATCTCATATATTACTATACTCATCCAATAATATTCAACAAATATCAAATTTCCAATAATTACTAACTCTCGTCAGGCTAGTAAATATTTAAAGCAATATTCCGGATTAAAATTAAATTAATTTATCTCAATTAAATTTAATAAATCCCGTAATTTAAAAGCTATAAAAATCCGGGGTATTACAGAACTTCGTTCGAAATGTCGTTCGAATGAGATGGTCGTTCTAACGACATTTCTAACGAGCTTCTAACGAGTTCATACTGGAACTTTGTTAGAAGACTCGTTCGAACGAGAATGTCGTTTGAACGAAATGTCATTCGAACGAAATGTCGTTCGAACGAGATTTGGCGGGAACAGTTTTTTGGCTATTTTAAGCAGTTTTCTCCCACTTCCCCACTTGTTTCTTGATTGATTTTTCTCAGACTTTATTATGTGCGGGAAACCATTTTTCTAATCCAACTTTTTCATATTCTATCAACCTCTAGAGAGTGTTTGAGAGCAAAATTATTTTGGAAAAAGTTCATTGGTTTTGAGTGTTAAGTTTCAAGGAGAAAATAATTTATCACTCTAGTTTACACCCATAGTTGTGTTTATCCAAGTTCATATATATATATACATCTTGCTTGGAGTTTTGGCATCGGTTTTCTCTACACCATTGTAGAAGAGAAGTTTGAGTTTGCTTCTAAATCCCACAAAGAAGAAGTGTTTTTCGTGATTTACCCACTTGGCGAAAGGCTCCTAGTTCGGGTGACGGTGACCACATAAAGTCCAATCAGTGGATTCCGAGACCGCGGTGGAGCTCCGGGGTTATTCGCTAAGTGGAGGTGTTTGCAAGAAGGAGCATCGAGTCTTTAGAGGGATCGAGTCGTGTGAAGTAAGTCTTTTGTCTTCTAATTGTAAATTCTGTACTTCGTGGATTTGAGGCTAGGGCCGTCCGAGGTTGTTTCTCGACTTGGGTTTTTCCTCGTACATCCCGGCGTAGTTTGATCTATTTACTTTTATCTTGCATAATGTCTTAGAACTCATGCTTTGGATAATTCAAGATAAAATTGGTTTTAATTGTCACACTTAATTTAATTTGGTGATAATTAAATTTGGGTAAATTTTATTTAATTCAAGTCTATTGATTAAAAATTGTTTGGCCTAATTTGGTAATAATGATAAATATGACTTAGGCAAATTCTAGGACTAATTATTAATGGCGTTGAAGTGAAATTAAATGAGTGTGTGATTTAATTAATTTCACTTGATTGAATTTTAATTTGAAATAGAAATTAATATTTATTTGTTTGTTTAGATTTAACCATCTCATCGCTTCCGCATCTATTTCATAAAAAGGAAATAATATTTCAATTAAAAAAAAAGGGAGCCCTTTGGGCGACTTCAATCCCCGCAATGAAAATCTGGGCATACTGTCCCGTAGTGTAGTCTGTCCTCACCTGTAAAAAATGAGCAACCTTGGTCAACCTATCCACAATTACCCATATGAGGTCATGAACCCTCTGTGACGTAGGTAACCCCATGATAAAGTCCATGGATATGATGTCCCATATCCACATCGGAACCTCTAACGGTTGTAGAAGTCCTTCCGGTTTCTGATGGTCCACCTTTACTAGCTGACAAGTGGCACATTTAGAAACGAACATGGCAATATCTTTCTTCATCTCGCTCCACCAATACTGTCTTCTCATGTCTTGGTAAATCTTATCCCCACCAGGGTGTACCGTGAATCGTGAGCCGTGCGACTCTGCCATTACCTCGTGTCGCAAGTCTTCCCCTTTCGGAATGACCAGTCTCCCATTGAAGCGTAATCCCCCATCGAAACTAACGATATAGGACTCGGCTCCCTCTGCTAGTAATCAAACTATCTGCTCCTGACAGAACGAGTCTTTTTCCTGGGCCTTTATCACTCTCGGAACAATATGAGGTGTAACAGTCATCACAGACATGAATGATTGGGCCACTGCATCCTGGTGTCCCAACTCCTTCCAATTAGCTTTCCACACCTCAACCACCTCATCTACTGTCCTACGGCTCAACGCATCTGCTACCACGTTAGCCTTCCCTGGGTGATATTGGATATCAAACTTATAATCCTTCACAAACTCAAGCCACCGACGTTGACGCATATTTAGTTCCTTCTGCGTGAAGAGGTATTGTAGAGACTTGTGGTCTGTGAATAACCGAAATTTCTCCCCCAGGAGATAGTGTCTCCAAATCTGAAGAGCGAATACGATTGTCGCTAACTCCAAATCGTGGGTGGGGTAATTCTTCTCGTGAGGCTTAAGCCTACGGGAAGCATAAGCTATAGCTTGACTCTCCTATTGTAGTACACCTCCAAGTCCTTATGAGGATGCATCGGTGTAGATTAGATACTCAACTCTCGGTCTTGGCAATGATAACACAGGGGCTGAGGTCCACTTGTCCTTCAACTCATCGAATGCCAACTGACAGGCATCGTTCCAGATGAATGGCACACCTTTGCGAATCAGATGTGTCAAAGGAGCTGCTATCTTTGAGAAACCCCGAATAAATATCCTGTAGTATCCTACCAAGCCCAAGAAACTACATATATCAGTCGGTGTCGTGGTTTGTCCCCACTCCCTCACCACCGATAACTTTCCCGGATCAACTGATATCCCTTTGTCTAAAATTATATTCCCCAAAAACGGTACCTCCTTCAGCCAAAACCAATATTTCTCGTACTTTTCATAAAGCTCGTTCTGACGCAGCGTTTATAAAACCTGCCTCAAATGTTCAGCGTGTCCCTCCTCTCTCTGGGAGTAAACTAGAATGTCATCAATGAAGACAATGACAAACTGGTCTAGGAACTCTCTGAATACCCTATTCATCAAATCCATAAACACGGCTAGGGCATTGGTCAAGACAAAAGGCATAACCCAAAACTCGTAGGAACCATATCTCGTCAAGAAAGTAGTCTTCGAGACGTCCTGTTCCCTGATACGCAACTGATGGTATCCCGATCGCAAGTCAATCTTAGAGAATAATGGAGTGCCACTCAACTGGTCGAATAAATCATCGATTCGGGGCAATGGATACTTATTCCGTATCGTGACTTTATTCAACTCTCGATAATCTACACATATTCTCAACGATCCATCCCTCTTCTTTATGAACAACACAGGGGCATCCCATGGTAAAGTACTCATTTGGATAAAACCCTATACCAACAACTGCTCTATCTGATCCCTTAGCTCTCTCATCTCTGCTGGAGCCATACGGTAAGGTGCGCGGGCAATTGGCCGAGTGCCCGACGTCAAATCGATAACAAAATCTATCTCTCTACTAGGAGGTAATCCAGGTATACCTTGGAATACATCAGCAAACTCTCTAACAACTGGAATCAAATCAAGTGGTAATACCACTTCCTTAGAGGTCTCCTCCTCTATATAGTACAAGTGAGTGGATGATCCTCCCTCAGGGCGAGGCATCGCCACTAAAAACATCTCCTGCCCGGGTATGGAAAAAATGATACTCCTACTAAAACAATCAATCATGGCTCAGTACGCAACTAGCCAATCCATACCAACAATCACATATTACTCAGTCATCTCTAATACTAACATATCAGCATGTAAGGTAAATCTCCCGATCTCTATACCCACACCTCTACAAATAAAAGAAATCACAGAACCCCTACTCAACGGTGAATCTACGCAAGTAATCGTGCTCTCTGCAATGTCTAACAACCCCAAAGTGCGTGCAAATCTCGTAGAAATGAAACAGTGTGTGGCCCCCGTATCAAATAAATTACGCCCCATAGTCCCCTGAATAGAGAACATACCCTCAATAACAGGTGGATCCTGTGGTAGTACGGCCTGCTGGAGCTGGTAAACTCGTCCGTACTGGAGCTGTCCCTACTGGACTAGGACTACGGGGATGGGTGGCAAAGCTGGCATCTGTGGTGGTGCTGGGAGGGTGGCGGGAAATATAGGTCTCTGGGGCTTATGTCCAGCACCCAGCTGCCGCTGTGGGGCCCTGACCCTATCAAGACACTCCTGGCGCTTGTGGCTAATTTTGCCACAAGTGAAACATTTTCCCTAAAAATTTCCTCCTCTCGGACCCTACTGCCCACGGCCCTGGTGGTCGTTGTCATTCCTCCCCTGGACGTGCTGACCCTAATGAAACTGCTGCTATTGACCATGCTGGCCGTGCTGACCCTGATGGCCGTGTTGACCCTGCTGGCCCTGACGAAAACCTCCTTGACTATTCCTGAAACCCCCAGATCTAAACCTCTTAAAATCCCCCTGCTGGGAACCCTGATCACCCTGCCTGTGCTGACCCTGAGCATATTGTGCCCCGTTGGCACCATTACCCCCTGTCCTGACCTGATGGCTAGACTCTCCTGATCGCTTACCCTCTGACAAGTGGAAGCGTTGGTCCTGGCAGTGAAGCAGTGTTGCATTAACCATATCAGAATAAGTGGCCAAAGAGAGATTACCCAACAAGTGCTGACGGATCCTCCAGGTTAACCCATCCATGAAATTTTGAATCTTTTTCTCCTCAGTAAAAATATCATCGGGAAAGATGTTCAAGAGATTAGTGAATTCGGCCTCATACTCGGCCACAATCTTCCCCTCCTGCTTGAGGTTCATTAACTTCCTTCTCATTTCGGTGTGAACGGCTGATGGAAAATACTTGCGGTCGAACCGCACCCAAAACTCCTGTATAGAAAGGACATCTCTCTCCTACGGGATTGTAATGGACTCCCACCGCTACAACGCTGATCCTACTAGCTTAAAAGTAACCAGTATATGTTTTTGTACCTCCGTGCACTCGTACATCCTCAGGTGCCTTAGGATGTCCTTCTTCCAGTGACTGGACACAATGACATCGGAGCTACCTGCAAACTCCGGAGGGTGTGCTTTCTGAAAATCATCACGAACAGGTTCCCAAGAAGACGGGAATACATGATCCCATATGAGCGCTACTACCGGCGCCTAAGGCGGTGCCTGCTGCATAACTGCTAGGGCGGCATTTATCGCTTGGGCTACAATAGCGGCAACCTCTGCGACATTCAAGGAGCCCTGGACTGGTGCAGGTTGTGGCTCGGGCTGAGCTTTCCTGGCAACTCGCGGTGCACGTCGTGGAGGCATCTGAAATGAGATTAAAATCTTATAAGTTCGTAGTTATTATCTCAAAATAGCTGAAGAGCGAAACATACACAAAAGAATACAACAATCCTAAAATATAGGGCTCTATATCAAATAACGCTTAGCGGAAACATAATAAGACGTATAGATCCTAAGGACACTAGAACCTGATGCTCTGATACCACCTGTGACACCCCGACTAATTTAATACTGGGTAGCTACTCCTTTATTCAAATTAATACAAAATGTCAAGTTGGTTCAGTTCATAGCATCACTGTCGAAAAATGTTTTGGTAATTACTAGCCACCTAATATTTAAAAAGTGAGTTGTCAATTTTAATTAAATCCGATTAACCTACAACCAAATTAAATTATAAACTACCGATACCACAACAACATCATAGTCGCAATAGAATAATGATGTAATAGACTGAATCTAGAGGAATACTCCTCATAACAATCCAAATACTGAAATAAAACAAACACAAAGTCTGAATCATTAATTAGTTACGTCCAAAACTGAATTAAAACTGAATAAATAAATTGTCTTTAAGAAAAGGGGGCGACATGCCCTACAGATAAATAAGTCTGAAATGGAATCAAGGTGGAAAGTGGAGGCGTCTATAACAGAGGTCCTGTAACTTCCACAGCAGCTACAACACGTCACTAGAATGGAACTCCTAAGCCTGGTGTCCTTGTGGCTGGGCACCTAAAAGGTTTTTACAAGAAAATAGATTTGAAAGCAAACGGGTCAGAGCCCGATTGTAAAACAGTTTAAAATATAGCAAGTTTTTAATATCATTAAATAGTGAATATAGAATACATGATAGTGCGTGCACTCACATGAGTTCCTCACCTCTCAACTAATAGTGCACGCCTAATGTACCCGTACCCATTCTAGTCATTTCACTATCTAGCTAGTCCAATTCAACACCTAAACTTTGGTAAACTATTAAAGTTCAATTCTCGGCATCTTAATATAAATAAAGCGTTTCACTTTTCATTTCTCAGAATTTATCATAATACTTACTAAAATGTTCCATATTTAACTCTACAAAAATGTTACGATCATTCATACATACAGTTATAATAACAGTTCGTTTCGATTATCAGTAATTAATCTCATCATAGATATACAACACTGTCCCCCCTGAGACTAAGCTGCGATGCACACATACTCTGCTATCAAATCCCGGTACATCACGTACATTAGGATCACGTATTCCAAATCACTCCGGAACCGTCTCAATAAGTAATAATCACACACAATGGAGGCAAACATAGTTCACATCACATGGGTAACGCACATACCTACGCTCCCATGATCAGCTGACTTATTAACTCCCCAATAAGCCATTCTCTGACCTATGTTCTAGAGGTACCAAACTAATTTCCCCCGTAGGCACACAAAGATTAGATTGCCCTAATCGAACGCCGACCTCCCGTGATAGCAAGTATGGTAGGTATGTTATACACAGATAAACACATATACTAAGCATTCACACATATGAGATATCTTATAATATTAATAGAGGTATATGTCACATTCCTATACCGTCATTAGATGTTGTACGTTTACAAGTCCCTGAATTAATATACATTAGAGTTGTCAACTCTTCTCACGTCGCAAATTCAAGTACTTAGAACCTAACCCATAGAAGTCACCCAGTCTATTATATAATTCCATGTCTTTTTATCCTCAACATACTCCAATCTCACAACTATACCCACTAATCACAAGGTAAGGGTAACACTCAATTAATCAAGCCCACGAAAAACTCGAAAATAAAAAATTGGGCCTAAAGACACCATTCTATGAACTCGTTACAAGTCCCAGAAATCTCATTCGAACGAGGTCGTTCGAACGAGCTTCGTTCGAACGAATGGCTTCGAACAAACTCTGAACTCATTAGAAGGGACACTGGTATCTCGTTAGAAACTCATTCGAATGAGGTCGTTTGAACGACCTCGGTTGGTCTTCTAACGAGATGGCAGCAAACGCCCAGAAATTTCCTACTTAATTTTTCTTCATCTTTCTCTTCTCTAAATCCATCCTAAGGTCATCCCAATTACTTTTTAATGTTTTTAAACCATTCTAAGTCACCCTAGATTACTCCTTAACATATTATTGGGGTCAAATCTTACTAATCAACATGTAATAATAATAAATCCCCAATTCTTACCCCAAACCCTATGAACATGAACCCAGAATTTAATTGACTACAAAGACTCCTAATTAATCCATTTTCAAATCATCAAAAGTTATGTTTTTGTGTATTGAATTCGTCCATAAGTATTCTACATGCAATTTCTATCCCAAAATCGTAAGTTTCACAATAATCCCATTGGTTCTTCATCAAAACATTCAAAGCATAAGGCTTCTACACTAAACATGGAGGAAATATTCATTGCAATTAACGATATCAAATCACTTGCCTTAAATTCGATGTTCTGATTCGTTGTTGATGATCAAGGTTGGCTTTCTCTCTTCTTTTCGGTCATAATTTCCTTTCAAAATGCTGGTGAAGGAAGATGGTTTGGTGGAACCTCCTTTAACTTCTCTCTAACTCCTCTCAAAACTCCCGTAGCCCACTCTCTTGCCTTTTGCTAGTAATGGCCTTAGTGGACTCTTTAAAAATATTAAAATAAACTCTAAAATTCGTGGGTTTTAATTCCTCAATTTTTAAAATAACCAAAATACCCTTCAAGGTTGTCGGTTTGGCCTAAAAGTGCCCCGGGACCCAAACTAAACCCCTGGCTACTGTTTTCTGACTATTTCGACCCTTACGTACGCGTTGGCGCACTAAAAATGATCATTTGGTTGATAAAAATATAATTTACTTTTTAATTTAAATAAATTCATTCCTGACGCGACTGACATACGTGTTCCAATTAAATTCCCCAAATTGTCTTATTTCTGCCTCTTGACAATTTAAATATTTTCAATACCATATATACTCAAAAATATGCAATTTTATCATCACAATCAAATACCAACTCACATCTCGTTAGTATTTATATCTGGATTAATTTCCAATTAATTCTCAATTAACTTAATTAATCCCTTAAATAAAAATTAATAAAATTACGGGGTATTACACTTAACTTTAGACTCAAGTTGCATATGAGAAATTTTATGTTTCTCCTTATTAGTATGAACAAATTTAAAACCAACCTTAGAACTAGTACTAGAATCATTTCTAGACATATTATTTAAAGTCTCCCTAAAGGCAGATTCTAATTCCATAGTTCTTAACTTAGAGCTCAACAACTCAGGAGTGAGAGAGGGATCGTTCATTTCCTCTATAGTGTAACGCTTATGTTCAAGCCTAGGAGCTAAAGGCCTTAGTATTTGTGCACACATTTCTTTATCGGTGTAAAAATTTCCATTAGCATGCAGTTGGGTTATCACATCAGTAAGTCGCTGGTAAAAATCATCAAAAGGTTCATTATTTTTCAAAACCAGCATATTGTGTTGCTGAACAAGCATTTGAGTTTTACATTCTTGAACCATAGCATCTCCTTCATGTGCAACAACTAAGGTGTCCCAAGTTTCATTACTAGTGGTGGAGTGACAGATACATTTTAATTCATTTTCACTAACACTCATAAAGATTGAGTTCTTGCCTTTGTTGTTATAATTGTTTATATGTTTCTATTTAGTACTTAATTCTCTAATTTGCAATTTTATAAGGGTGATACTACCTTCTGCTATAGGGACAGTAGGAGGTGTATAGCCATTTTCCATTAAGTAGCAAACATCATCACCAAAGTACCCTGAATAAAATCTATCATACGAACTTTCCAGTAGGGAAAGTCAGAACCTTCAAACACCGGAGGTCTACTAAAATTGCCTAAACACAATAATTGATTGGTGTCGTCCATCAGTAAGACAATGTAACAGTTTTAACAAAAATATAGTGTCATAAAATGTCTTTTAAAAGTTTAGGCTCTTATACCACTTGAGAAACTAGGTTGCGCCCCAAAAAATTTAGTATGCAGAAGTAAAACATTTGCGATTTAAATTCTCACATGTATGAGCACACATTATCGAACACCCTTTGACCAATTCACACCTCTTTACGTAAACCGCTAACTTTCTAAACAACCTAGTTGAATGTTAAAGTCAGTTAAGTATAATATAACCTAGTTTATTTGAGTCAAATAAGCAAATTATTATCAAATCAGTTTTAAGTGATTTTCTAATTATTAACCTATCAATATTCCCGTTTGGTGAATAACAAAATTTATAACACGCAAAGATTTATTTTATGTGGCAAAAATCATTCCCTTGGTAAAAATCACGGATCCTTCTCAGGATCAAACTAAATTGCTTCCACTAAAATGAAATCAAATGAACGATTGTACACGCATGAAAAAAGACAAAAAATAAAATAGTCAAAAAGCTATTACCTAATACCAAGAATTTACCGTGGTTGCTCTTCCAACCTCAGCTTCAAGTTGTACTTACCAGTTATCCTTATTCACCTCCTAGATTTTCCCTCTTGCTTCCATAGCGCGGGATCTACTCAGTGCCTAAATGACTTATTCTAGTGAAGTGTTGTGCTATGAGTTATACTACTATGAATCACGCACACTTAAATAATACAAAAGAATGATATGAAACAATCAATAATACCCCAGATATCTTTATGAAGTCCTATGTTCTTGCTTTTAAGTAAAAACGTCTTGACTTGAATAATTTCATAAAACCTTTTTCACATCTTTTGAACACTCGGACTTGGCAAGATATTTACACAAGTTTTTAGTGCCTAAGTGTATATTGTGTGTTATGTGAGTGAATCAGAACTAATTGCGTGATATGCAACAATATGAATCACAATTCCTGAAATTACACTTTAAGATTATGCAAAACAAGTAAGCACAAAAAACATGCACAACCAAGAACACAAATTACTCTGAGTTAGAGTCTCATTTTTGACTAAAAAATACTATAACATTTTAAGCACAAAGTCAAATATAGTTTTAGAAAACAAATTTCAAAAATAGTTTAGATTAAAACAACTTTAAGCTAATAACCTATTAAGTCTTTTAAAACTTAGATTCATATTATATTTTATATAAAACCTTATTATAAATGTATTATTAATTTATACAGTTCTTAACACATGTTGTTTCAGGTCTGGTATAAAGTTCTAAGTTCTGAGTCCAGAAAGTCAAATATGGTTCAAATAGGTTTATTTCAGGTATACAATTCAACAAGATAGATAAGGAAAATCATGAAATATTCTTTAACATATTAGGTGCTTTAAAAAGTTTAGGTTCAAACTTTTAAACATATTTTAGTTCTGAACATATTTTAACCAAAGTTGTTTAGGTTGATTTAAAACATAATGTTTTAAAAGATTATTAACTCCGAAGCAAAGATATAAGAAAGATTATACACACATAAGTGTTTGTGTGCGAAAAAGGCTTCCAACTTTCACAGAAATTATATTTATGGCAGATCTAAATAACTAAATAATAACAATACAACAATAGTGTATGATAGTTTGTGTTTGGTGTAACTAAGAACAAAAACTAAGCATCCAAATAGCTATAACATGGATCTTGACAAAGAAAAACAAACAGAAGATATGTGAATCAATAGTGTGATGTGGTTCTCGTTTTGAATCCAAATACCTTTAACTCTTGAAGAATTTTCTTGGCAGACCAAGCCTTACGAGATACAACGAATGTATATACCGAAATATACAACAACTAACACATCAAGAATGATTTTAAAACAGATCTAGACAGCTAGAGAGGAGATTTCACATTAAGACAGTCAAACATGAAAATCAGAAGTGAACTATTATTGTTCTTTGTCAAAGTAGTTTGTCATAGAAAATACAAACCCTAATAAGAAACTTTTAAAGATATTTGAACATATTCAAACGTTTCAAGCCAAATATACAAACAAAACAATAGATTAAAATGATATATGTGTTCCATGTTTGATTCGATTTATAAAGAAGATCAAATAATTATATGAACACTATGTGATTTGTGTGTGTAAACTCTCTCATTCTCTCTCACTCCCTTTATTTTTTCTCTCTTAAATCTAGTTTGGCAGAGTTTCAGTAATATTTCTTTTTCTCTCAGCAATGAAGATTTATGATCTCAATTTATTGGGTGACTGGAGTGTGCTATTTGGTGGAGATCAATATCTCATGGATAGAAAAAACACACAGGCAGCTGTAGATAACAAACTGATCTAACGTTCCTTAAAATAACACAAACAGATCGATTAAAAAGATGACAAGTAATGGCTAGCTATAACCAACTTTGAAAAATAACCGTTTCAAAACCGTATGCAACATGTGTACACATACATGTATAAGCAGCATATAAACTAAGAATGAACATACAAACACAAATAATAAGAAATGATGTTATGAAATGCAATGTGTAGTGTCCCATGTGACCGATAAAAAATCCTATGAGTCATAGATGTACAAGGTGTGAGAAATTACCTTTTCTTGAGAAGCACTTTGAGCTGAACTTTGAGATATCTTTTAGAGCATAGGCATTGGTAATCTAGACACAACAAAATTACACAAAATATCTTGTCAAAATTTCAGTCCAACTAGATGAAGGTATATATAGCTAAACATAATAAAAACCCTAATCCTTAAAGTATTCTATATAGGGACCTTCAATCTCACCCATTGGACTAATTTTGACAAAACCATTGAGTACATCAAATGATATACTAAGGTAAAACAAATCATAGAGTTTCCTATAAAAAACATTTTTCTAATTACCCCTCTAGTCCTAGAAAGTAAAAGACTTTATACATAGCTGACGAGATAGAAAATCTACAAAACAATAAATAACCTTTCTGCTAAGAAATCAAGTTAGAAGCATTTTCTCTATTGAAATAATGAAAGGCAGAAATAAATGTACAGGAAAGATTAATACAAAAAGTATATTTAAAATATTATCAGCATGATAAACATAAATATGACTAAATTGGATAATGGTAAAGAGTTAACACGTGAAAAAGTTATGATTATACGAAAATAAGCATCTCCTACATACAATATGGTTCTAAGAGATACCATTATTAGAAGAGACCTTTATCCAAAAACCTCCGAAATCATATTATAAAATATTTTTAGCACAAATAAGATGATACTCCTTTGATTGGATTGAAACCTTGCACAAATGCAGACAACGTGTTGAATATCAGGCCTACAAGCAGTTAAATATAATAAACTACCAATAATGCGACGATACAAAGTAAAATCTACATCAATGCCACTTTCATCATTAGACAACCTAACTTTTATCTCCATAGGTGTAGATTATATTTTAGCATGTTCAAGTCTAAATATAATAAATAAATCCCTTGCATATTTAGACTACGATATAAACAAACCATCACTACATTGTTTGTTTTGGAGTCCTTGGAAATATTGTAACTCCCTCATAAGAGACATATTTAATTCACTACTCATTTTGTGAAGTTGATCCAAAGACAATATTGTCAACATATATTTGATCTATTAACACATCCTTATTGGATTTATTGGATTTCTTAACAATTAAAGTTTTATCAACTCCACCTATAACAAAACCATTTTTAGATAAAAAAAAAGATGTTAATCACTCATACCATGCACAAGGGGCTTGTTATAACCTATAGAGTGCCCTTTTCAGCCTATAAACATGTTTGGAATTACGATGGTCTTAAAATCCTAAGGGTTGTTCCACGTATACCTCTTCACTCAGAATGCCATTTAAAGATGCTAATTTGACATCCGTTTGAATAAATTTAAATTGTAAATGACAAACAACAACCAGAATTAATGTCATTGATTCAAGATGAGTCACCAGAGCTAAAGTTTCATCCCAGTCTATTCCTTCAATTTGAGAGTACCCTTGAGCCAAAAGCCTAGCCTTGTTTCTAGTCACTATCCAGTTCCCTTCAGTCTTATTTTTGAAAATCCATTTTGTGACGATGACTTTAATATATTTGGGCCTCGGGACTAGATACCACGCATTATGATCTTTGAATTGAGATAGCTCCTCTTGCATCACACCAATCCACTATGAATCACTAAGTTCTTCAATAACTGTTTGTTCTTCCACGAGGGATATGAATGTAGTTAAGTGAGTCACTTGGCATAATTAATTTCTAGTACACATGGGCTCAGAGACATTACCCATAATTTATGTGGAAGGATGGTCTTTAGAAGCCCAATTAGGAACAAATGGGGATGGAATTGGCAAAGACTTATCTACCGTTGGAATTGGTTCGGTTAAATTATTTATTTCCAATTCAGTTTCAATAGACGGATCTTTACTAATTTCCTTTACTGTGCTGTCAATTACGACAACATTAATGCACTCAATTATGGTTTTAGTTTGCAAATTGAAAACTCTATATGCCCTACTGTTTTTAGAGCAGCATAAAAAATGGCTTTATACCACCTGGCTTCAAGTTTAGATAAATTTTCACGATCATTGCAAACAAAACAAGTTGAACCAAAGGTTCAAATATATATTAAGTTGGGCTTTTTAGAAAACCATAACTCATAAGGTTGTTTTATTATTATTCCTAAGGTATACATGGTTAATAATGTGAACAACAATTGTAAACGTTTATTTAAAAAAATAAAGAGGTATGTTTTTAGCATGAATAAGAACACGGGCCATTTCGTGAATAAGTTTCAGCAAGATCAATGGTACATGGATCACAAAAACACACAGACAATCGTAGATAACAAATTGATCTAACTTTCCTTAAAGAAGCACAAAAGGATTGATTAATAAGAAGACATGTGACAACTAGCTATAGCCAACTGAGAAAAATAACGATTTCAAAACTGTATGCAATACGCGTACACAAACAGGTATAAGAAGTGTATAAACTAAGAATAAACATTAAAAATAAAATAAAATTTAACTCAGAATTTTAAATATTTATAAATCATTTTGAAACCAAAATTAAATTAGAACAATTCCCACAAAATATGAGAAAAATCCAGAAAAACATTTTTAGTGTTTTTACACACAAATATAGTTTTTTTACGAAATGACGCCTATTCTTTGTAATTTAAATTATTTTAATCAACTGATTTAAGTTTAAGAATGGATTTGATTCAAATGTTTAATTTTTTTAATAAATTTAAAAATCTCCTTTAAACATACACACACAAATCATAAGAAATGATGATATCAAATACAATGTGTAGTGTCCTATGTGACCTATAAAAATTCTTATAAGCCATAGATGTGCAAGGTTTGAGAAATTACCTTTTCTTGAGAAGCAGTTTTAGCTGAACATTGGCAATCTTGTAGCGCATAGACATTTGTATTCTAGACACAACATAATTACATGTAATGTCTTATCAAAGTTCCAGTCCATCTAGATGAAAGTCCATATAGCTAAACACAACAAAACCTTAATCCTAAGAGTGTTCTATATATGGACCTTCACTAATTCATAAGTTAAAGTTCCTTAAGAGCTATTGGGATTATAAACCAATAAGCTTATGAAATTTCTCAGACAAGATTATCTCAAAGATATTGTCTTCTAGACTCTCAAAAATACTTCCTTAGATAATTTCTCTAAACCAAAGTGTTTTTGTTAAAGGTAGATGTATTCTAGATAATATCCTCCTTGCTCAAGAGAAGGTGCACATTTTAGGGAGAAAAATAATGTAGGAAATGTGCTCATCAAAATTAACATGGAAAAGGCTTATGATAGAGCCCACTAGGGTTTCTTAATCAAAATTTTAAGACTATTTGACTTTCGGTAGAGGTGGATTGACATGACTTGAGATGTATCTCAAATAATTGGTTTTCTATTATGATTAATGGTTAATCAAATATAATTTTTAAATCCTCTAGAAGGTTTAGGACAGGGGGATCCTCTATCCCCAAGTCTTTTTATACTGGTAGCAAAATACCTAAGTAGAGGTTTAGATTAATTGATGACTAAAGGCCAAATTAAACCTTTCTACTTACCAAGTGCGAGTCCTTCAATTTTTCACTTGTCCTTTAACGATGATGGGGTGATATTTTCTAGAGGAGATAAGAAAATTTTGATAACCTTAATGAATTTTCTTGATAGTTATTCTTCAGTTTCTAGGCAGAGGATCATAATTTAAAATAACAGCTTCACTGCTGGTTCAAAGTATTCTTTGAGGAGGAGGAACAAGATAGCTACTTGTACAGTCCCTTCTTTCAAGGTTTCCCTATAAAATATATGAGATACACCTTGTTTAAAGTAAAAAACAAAATAAAATTTTATTATAGTTTAATTGCTTCTTTGAGGAGTGAAATAGAAGGTTGAACATTTAAAATTCTATCAAATGGTGGTAAATATGTTCTCATACAACATGTTCTATCTTCAATCCCAACTTATCTTCTGGCCTCCATTCAAAAATAAAAATAAGTTTATAGTAAGATTCATATTATACTCCATCAGTTTTGTTTGGGTGATAAAGAATCGTAGGGTTGGAAGCACCAATAGAAAGGTTATGACTGAGATGCTAATAAAATAATGAAGGTATTCTTAGGTTTAAGGATTCCAATATGATCTCTATATCTTCTATCATGAGGTTGGTTTGTAATTACTATACTGAAGAATCTCTTTGGGTGATATATATGAGAAATAAAAGAAAATCTTTCAACCAACATTTTAGTGGAGGGTCTTTATCTTGGAAAAGTATGCAGAAGGTCAGATATATGTGTTTAAATAATATGGAGTATATTGGTGATCATTTGATTTAACCAACTCAAGTATTTTCTCCTTCTCCTCAGCTAATGAAATTAGTAAGAATCATTCTTCCACTTATAGAGTTTTGGATTACATTTGGGATCATCATATTCCTAAGAAAAATTCTATAAACATGTGGAGAATTTTGAATAACTATCTACCTCTTAATGATAATGTAAAATGGTTGAGAATTAGATTGGCCTCTAGCCCGGAATCTATTCATCAATTATTCTTGTATTGCCATATGGTTAATCTAGTTTAGTAGTTGTTTTAAGATGTGATAGGAGTTGACTTTTACAGAAACAATATATTTATTATGCATTTGATTTGGTGGTTCGAAGCATAGACCAAAGACTACTTTGAATTCCTTGGTAATGTTATTTCTATTGTTGTGTTTTTGGGATATTTTGAAAGGAATATATAAGGATATCTATGATGAAGTTTCACTGAAATATAAAAACATTATGACCAAATCCATCTATCTCATCTCTAACATCTATAAAGGTGTAAGATTTGAAAATTATTTTCAATATTTTAATGGCATATTTAAGGATGTGTTTGAGTTGTTTACTAAATATAGGCAAAAGATGATGAAAACTATTAAGTGGATTTAACCTATTCAAAAATAGTTCAAACTCTATGTTAATGGTGCATCTAAAGGTAATCCCGGTCCTAGTGGTTATATAGGCATTATTAGAAATGAAAGAGGTCAAGTGATTGTTGCCTATGCAAATTATGAGGGTATCTCAGCCAACACCACTTTTGAGATTTTGGGGTTGAGTATGGGGCTTCAAATTTGTTTAAAGTACAAAATTAACTTTATTAAAATTGAATCCGACTATGTGTTGGTGGTTAATATTATAAATAACGGTTGGAAATACCCTTGGAGAATTAAAGTATGTCTCAAGGAGATTTATTCGTACATTAAGATTCTTAACTTCAATTTGACTCACTGTTATTGAGAATCAAATATGGTGGATGACTGCTTAGAAAATGTTGGGATTGGATTATCAACATATCAAATTTTTGAGAAGTACAAGATCTACATATGATGACTAAAAGTGCTTGCAAACTTGATAAAATAGGATGTAAATATATTATAATCTTTCATAAGTCTTGATAGGTCATGTAGGTTATATGTAATGGGCCAAAGGAAGTCCCAAATTTATTTTTCTCAGTATTTTATTTGATTATAAGCTCCCCAAAGGAAGGTAGAGTTGGTATGTTTTCTTTGAGCTTGTAATTTCTTCTTAGGAGAAGCATTTTCTGCTTATATGAATAATATGTGTCGGCATATAGTCCCTCTTCTCTAAAAAAATGATGTGAGGAAAATAAACTAAATCACTACATATACAATGTAAATAAACCCAACTACATTTATTCATATATTTTCTTTATCTTTATAAGTGTTAATGTATTATAAAAGAAACACTACTATAGCTAGTTTAACTTTCTTACGACCCTCCACATACTATGATGCGCCAATCGTCTCATCACATAAAATTCACCTGCATAGTAGTAGCCCGAGAACCCAATTTGTTATCCCACACATATCCTAATGTACACCACCAGAGATACATAACTATGTTTAGTTTTCCCAGGTTCCCCATATATCCTAATGACTAGTTAACTCTATACATAACACATAACTTATCACCCGCATAACTCCATAAAAGTAGACAAGACAATGTAGCTCGAGCACATACAAAATCGCTAATCAATGTACACCCATACATATAATGATGCCATATGAAATATGTATTTATTATCCATTATGAATCTTATGTATGTACTATTTTATCATTATAATATATCACGTTCTCACTAATTACCACTTTCCACCATATTACATGGGAATAAAAACCAAAATGCATAACTAAAGATCATCAAAACCATAACTACCTCCTAGTTCCTTAGCTATGAAAAATATGCAAAACCATAACAATACCCTAGTCTTGTGCCTCTTGGATAAAATAGAGTAAATTTATATTACCTAGTCCCATACCTAGGAAATAGCCAACCAAAGAATCAACACTCTCTAGTTCCATTCCTAAAGAGCATAAAAAATAAAACATAACTACCCTCTAGACCCATACCTATAAATCACTACCTATAAATACAAGTGAAGGAAACAACTAAAGTACGTAGCCCAAATGTCCCAATGATATCATTATTTTAACATATGTTAATTCACACTTTTTTATTCTTTAATCCAACATCATAGTTATTTCATTCAATATTTATACAAGTTCGATAGGCCAATGCATTGCCTGAATCTAATCATGTGATATAAATGTTCTACGAAATGTCCCAATAAGTTTTTCAAATTCTATATTCCAATTCACATGACATTTTAGAAATGTAAATCATAAACCTATTTAAATATGCTTATTAAAATTTTTTTGCAACATTTTATAAGGTTTTACACTATAGTAATTATTTACGTGATGTTATAAATCCAAAAATATTATCGTGATCCGTATATTATTTCTCACATGATTCATCCCATTACCCAATAATAATAAAGTCGAATACTTTAAGAATGAATTTTTTTAATTTTTAAATACAAATTTATAAGTTCATGAAAAGAGATTTTCAATGAGGTTATCACTTCTCGTAATTAGATTTGTAATCATCTTTACAAAACATGCATAATTAATGTTTAGGAAACATTTAATTGAAATAATTATTCAGGAGACAAACACAGATATTTTTTCCTTATAAAAGTATTTTTAAAAATTTAAGTATTCCACTTGGTTCCTCTCACAAAAATATGCAGCTTTTCTTATTTGGTCTTCTTCAAATTATGAGTGTAAGTCTTCCCAAATTAATGTTGAAGGTATTTTAAAAGAGGTTTTAGTGTTTAGAGGTTTAAAAATGAGAGGTCCATTGGAAACTAGTTGATAATTCCCTATCAGAAGTGCAATAAGAGCTGCATGCCTAAGGTCCACAATTGTATATGCATACCTGCACAGTCACGGGTCTTAGGATGTAGTTGTGGTAATTACTATCATGGTCACAGGTCCTGCCCGAGGGTCACACCATGTTTCTATGACTTTCTCTCCCAAGACTTTAGATGTCAAATTCGTATTTTATATACTATATATGTTCAAACTCTTTTGTTATTGCTTAGTGTTCCTTTTAACACTAATAATCAAAACAATTGATTTGAGATATGAACTTAGTAAGGTAATTTCCTTTATATAATTGTTTTGGCATACGTGTAAAGAAATATATACATATGGACATTGGTAAGTTGATAATTATACACATGATATGATTTATTTGTGATGATTTATTTATTTTGAAATTTTATTTAGATGCAAACTGTCAACTATATGATCTTCTTCTATTGACATATGTTTGACATTATCAACTATGATCTAGGGGATAAAGTCTATCGAAGCTTGAATCGAGATGCATATGTTGTATATTGTTTTTATTCAAATGCATTTTTGTCAACAAAGAAAACATAATGGCCTCTTTCATTAGATTTTATTATACATATGATGAAGATATTATTTTCCAGTAAATATTTATGTAAGCCTCTTTTGTTGATTTGAATAAATTATTAATTTATTGATATTACTAACTGATTTTTGTTCTTGTTGATGTAAGTATAAATGTATGGTTTTAAATTTTTATTGTAACGCCCTAACAAGGAATTTGGGACAACCCATGTGTCGACCCGATCCGGCCCGTCCACATTATATGTGAAGTGACGTAAACAACCTAAAAAACATTTCTAGTCCAATTTAAATTATCAAGTATGCTTAAAATTGCACTTCCAAGACATATGAACAAGATAATGACAGGTGTGGAATCCATTAGGCAACTTCATCGGGCTCAAGCGTTAGAATAAATAATTACATACCTTTAAAAATCTTTCAAAAGTCGTAATAGAAATGAACCGACCGTAAAAAAAGGATCGGGGGTGAGAAAATGCTAACTTGGACCCCCCTACGAAAATGTTATATAGTAACGAAAGTAATACTATAACCATTGTAATTTTATCGAATATTACATGCAATTTGTATACAGTATATTTCAAAATATTATTTTTGAATCAGGTTAAATACCATTAACCAAAATTTCCTTTAATTCGTTAAGTTAGGAAGTTAATGTTAAAACTCATATTCATGGACTATCTTTACATGTTTCGATTTCCTTTGAAAATAACTATTTATACTTAAATTAACACTCCCAATGTTTCTTAAAAATAACATTTCAACACACGCAACTGAAGTTTAAAACTAATCACTCACATATAAAAGTGCAAAGTCTTAGGATTGTGCCCCCATCGAATCTGATTTATGTTTATGGGCTTGCACCACCTACCATAACTGTCGTGGCCAATTGCTTTAGGTCCCTTCTTAAATTTATCCCAGTTACTCATATGTGAAAACACTCACTTTTAATTAAGTACCTTTGTTTTCGAGTCTATCACTCTTTCTAGATAACTTCCCATCTTAAGCGATATTTAATACATGATAAACCCCCTATGAAGTTCCCTATATAAAATTTAACATATTATACCTGACCAACGGCCAGGGACGCAAGCCCACTTTATGCCTAATTTAAAATTATGTTCTCCTTATACACCTAATCATATATATGAATTTTTGAAATGTTTTAGAGATAAATTCATTTAACGAAACTTTTATGTTTAATTTTGTATCACCTAAAATATCGAGGTTCCTTTTTAATTTTTATAAAAGTTAAAGTCCAGTAACCTTTAAGGTTGCGAACTAATTCCTAAAATCACATGTTTGGGAGACATTCATGTAATCTCATATACCCATATGAGACTACATGAATGTCTCCTAAAAATGCATTAAAAATAAAAAATGAACCAATCTTCTAACTATTTGAGTCCAAAAGTGTGCGAAACTTGTTGTAGGTAGGCATCCCAAACCTCCAAAAGGTGTCCATAAAAAGGATACCAAGCATTCCTAAGACACCTTGAAAATTCTCCTATAAAGGCTCTTATAAACCGCAAGCAATACTCCAAAATACTCAGCAAGAAAACTTAAACTTACAACCTTTCGGATAGTATACAATTTTCTAGTGTAAAAGTAATGTAAAAGAAGCGCTAAAATGGTGGAGATAGAAAGTGGTTTTCTTTAACAATATGAAGTTTTTTTTAAGAAAATGAGGGAAATAAATTATGTAATTAAAGTTGTTTAGTTTTGATGCTAAAGTGTGAGAATATAGTATGCTCGATGTGCTCCTTAGAATAGATTGTCTAAATTCCTTGCTAAAACATGTTTGAGTTTTTATCAAAGAGGTCATCAAAAATCTTCGTCAACATCCCCGATTCAAGAAGTGCCAAACATAAAGTACACTACTTACTAAGTTTATAAACATAGGGAACTTGGATTCACACCTCGGTTATTTTATTTATCATTGAAAAAAAATTGTTTAATTAACATTGGTTTAATAAATTTGTTAAATACATAATGCGAATATACTTTTCATAGTGAAAATTATTTTTATAAAGAATTGAATTTGATGTGTATTTTAAGTATGACTTCTCTATGTTAGGACAATCATAATTAACTGTTAATGTAAAAATTCTCCATCTACGAGGACCAATCAGAAAAGGACACATGTCATCCTATGTGGCAATATTCGACACCTAGGAGAGTTGGTCGGCACCCGAGGAGTGTTAGTCGGCACCCGAGGAGAGTTGGTCAGTACCCGAGGAGAATTAGTCGGCACCCGAGGAGAATTGGTCAGCCCCCGAGGAGAGTTAGTCGGCACCCGAGGAGAGTTGGTCGGCATACCAACCAGGAAGATCAAGGGATAACTATGAATTTAATGTTCATTAATGAAGATGACTATGCATTTAATGAGCATTAATGTACATTTATACTGTAGATGACAACACATAGCATACCAAGCAATTCAACAATTAGATTCGTTGAATGTAGACATAATGTATAAATGTCTACATACAATGAATCTCTTTATCTCCCATCACTATAAATACATGTATTCCCTTAGCCAAAAGGAGGGGGAGTAGATCCGACAAGGATGAGAGACACCATACATAAGATCCACACCTTTTTCTCTCTCTACACCACATTGTGCTATTGTAAACCCCTGGGATTAAAATAACAGTGGACGTAGGCTTTTCCTTATAGCCGACCACTTTAAAAATATTTTCTCTCATGTGCTTGATTGAATTGCTTTTATCTATTTATCTGTGATCATAAAAATGGGATTCGGTCCAGCTTTTTGCATCAACAGATTGGTGTCATTTGTGGGAACGTGTTACAAGCATTGTTCTCCATCAAAAGCTATGTTTTTATTTTCTATATGTATAATAAATTATATATTATACATACATCTTTTGATTCAATCATGATTTTTATGTTTATATACATAAATTAATTGTCCAATTTTTATCTGTAAAATGTTGCATATCATGATTTTTAAATCATAACTGCTAGATTAATTCTTATTTAGATATCTGAAAAATAGTGGATTTCATAAATCATAACTTTTTGCTTGATTCTCAAGTTTCAATTTTATATCATGGAATAAATATTTTAAGTGATTAAATATACCAATATATACGATGATAATAAGATTTGATAATTTTCTTTGTTGATTTTGAAATAATTTGTGAAAGATCTTTGATGATTACTCGTAAATATTATACAAATCCTTGCATCTATGGATCCACTTGAAGATTTTCTGAACAAATATGTTAGGATAGGGATAAGCATTAAGAACGATTATGTATTTTCCATTCCGATATTAACATGATTTGAATCAGACCCATTTTCTCTCTCTTCAAGAAAACTATGTTCTCTGCACAAATAATCATATTATGTAATTGTGTTGATACGATCAATTTTATCAATATATGAATAATCAATTATATGTTGTACATACATACATACATCTTTTGATTCAGTCATGCTTTTTATGATTATAAACATAAATTAGTTGTACAATTTTTCATTTATCAAATCTGCAAAATATTGCAAATCACGATTTTATTAAATTAGTGGATCGGTTTTTATTTCAAATATGAATAAACGAAAATTTCATAATCATAAGTCCGTTAAATATTTCTATGGAGACACGTTTATGTACATCATATTTTTATGAGAAGACGAGATATTTTGATTGTTATCTCTCATATTATGATCTGGAAATTTAAATTGTCCAATATTGAAGCTAATGCACACTATATATTGGTCGGCCGAATAATTATTCTAATCATAATTTTTATATGATTCAGCCTCAACAGGTGCTCAGGAAAAATTATCTGCCCAATACAATTCTTGGATGCTCATCAGCAGCACATAAAGACCTTAAAAGGTCAATACCGAACAAAAACAACACAGCTAGACTGCACACAACACAACAGCAAGACAGCAAACAACAATTCAATTAGCACCATCAGATTCATTTCATACATGTCGTAATCCTGGGCATAGATCTTCATACTTGACTTAATTGTTGAAGAAGTTCGAGGCAGTGCCATCTACAGTACATCAGTGCCTAAAATTTCCAACAAATTTTGGAGTAGGAGTTGTGAAAGGTGATCAAAAAGTAGCTCGGGAATGTTATTATTCATCTGCCGAGCAAGAGGAGCTGGAGGAGTCGAGGAAAAAGACTATTACTTATCAAGTGGATGAAGGTGGAAAAATTGAAACATTGGATCCTAGAGATGAGTCGCAACTCGTGAAGGGTCAAGTGGTGGAAGCTACTGAAAATATCATTCTGGACGACGAGCACCCTGAACAAACTACTTAAATAGGTTCGTCGTTGGATACCTCATTAAAACAGGAATTGATAACTTTCCTAAGAAGAAGAAAGAAAACTTTCGCATGGAGTCATGAAGACATGCCCAGAATAGACCCAAACTTCTTATGTCACGAACTCAATGTAAAAAAGGAGATCAAACCCGTGAAGCAGAGAAGAAGAGTATTCAGTCCCGAGAAAAATCAAGCTATACAGGAGGAAGTCGAGAAGCTCTAAAAAGCTTATTTCATTGAAGATGTTAAATATCCAGACTGGTTAGCAAATGTGGTGATGGTAAAAAAAAAGAATAACAAGTGGAGGATGTGTGTAGACTTCACCAACCTCAATAAAGAATTCCCAAAGGATCGCTTTTCACTGCCCCGAATTGATCAACTAGTCGATGCTACCTCGGGACACGAGCTACTGAGCTTTATGGATGCTTATTCTGGTTACAACCAGATTAAAATGAAACCTGAAGATAGGGAGAGTACTTCTTTCATTACCCCTAGGGTAACTTATTGTTATAATGTTATGCCTTTTGATTTGAAAAATGCAGGTGCGACATATCAGCGGTTGATGAACAAGGTCTTTGCTGAACAAATCAGTTGCAATATGGAAGTCTATGTTGATAATATGCTGACAAAGAGCAAGAAAGCTGCCGATCATCTAGTTGACTTAGGCTAGACCTTTGATCAACTGGATAAATATCAAATGAAGATGAACCCGACGAAGTGAATATTTGGAATTCGAGAAGGCATGTTTCTCAAGTACATTGTCAATCAACGAGGCATTGAAGCAAATCCTAAAAAGATCAAAGCCCTATTAGGGCTGCGATCTCCAACGACGAAGAAAAAAATACAGAGTCTCACAGGACGAGTAGCAACACTCAACAGATCTATATCGCGAGCAACTGATAGATGTCTCTCATTCTTCACAACGCTCAGAAAGACTTTTGAGTGGAATGATGAATGTGAGAAGGCCTTTTAAGACTTGAAGAAATACCTGGGAGCACCTCCACTGTTGTCCAGACCGGTGATGGGAAAAAATTATACTTGTATCTAGCAGTATCGGAGAATGCAGTTAGCTCGGCATTGATCAGAGTGGAGAATGGAGTGCAAAAACCAATTTATTACCCGAGTAAGGGCTTCCGAGGAGCAGAAATCAAATATCCGAGGCTAGAAACTTTGGCACTAGCGTTGATTGAGGCAAGTAGGAGAATAAGGACATACATCCAGGCTCATACCATAGTAGTATATACTTATATGCCATTAAGGCAAGCCCTTCATAAACTAAAAAAATCAGGGAGATTGATGTATTGGGCAATAGATCTCGGTGAATATGATATAGTTTATGAACCCAGATCATCGCTAAAAGGGTAGGTTGTAGCAGATTTTATAGCAGAGTTCACCTATCCTGATAACCCCGAGGAGCAAAAGTTGCTCCCTGATCAACCTGTGGCTGTTATAGAATCAACAGACACAAACTCAGACCAACTTCAGATGGTAAAAGGGCGAGTGGATGTTACAGGATCATCAATTTCGAGCTCAGACCAACTCCGGTTGGTAAAAGGCAGAGAAAAGATGATCGACGAGGAACAAGAAATATTAGGGGAGGATGAAAGGAAGAAACAAATATTTCATCGAGGAACTCTGTCAGATCAGAAATTTGAAGACAAGTGACCTATATGGAGGCTATATGTAGATGGCTCATCTTGCACAATAGGCTGTGGGGCAGGGATCATTATGACAGCTCGGACGAGGTCGACATGGAATACGCCCTACGATTCCAATTCAAAGCTTCCAATAATGAGGTTGAGTATGAGGCTATAATTGCAGGTCTTAATTTGGCAAAAATTATGCAGGCGCAACAGGTTATTGTCTTCAGTGATTCTCAATTAATCGTAAGTCAAATGTTGGGAATATATGCAGCCAAAGGAGAGTCAATGACTAGGTATCATGCAAAGGTGATGGAGTTGGTATCAGAATTTGTTGCTATTCAGCTGGTCAGAATACCAAGAATGGAGAATGCGAGAGTAGACGCCTTAGCTCGATTAGCATCAGCTACTCGTATCGAGCTACAAAGAACAATCCCAATTAAAGTTTTAGTTGGTCGGAGTATAGATGATGATCTGGCGATGAATTTTATTACCCTTGATTTAGGACCATCTTGGATGGATCCCATCAGGGCATATATTGAGGAGGGAGAATTACCAATTGACAAGCTTGCAGCCAAGAAATTGAAGTTTAAAGCTACTCGGTATGTATTAATTAACGGTATTCTATATAGACGAGGAATTATGGTAGGTTTGCAAAGATGTGTGCATCCCACCGAGGTGAAAGATTTGATTAAAGAGGTCCATGAAGGGTCTTGTGGAGCCCATGTAGTAGGTCGGACGCTTTTGCAAAGGATGATGACGCAGGGATACTACTAGCCAACAATGAGAGCTGATTGTATAGCCTATGCCAAGAAATGTGACAAGTTCCAGCGCTTTTCCTCCATCCGAAGAACTCCACAAGCATTGTTGACACCCATCACTTCCCCTTGGCCATTTTCCATATGGGGAGTACATCTGGTCGGGCCATTACCAACGACTAGGGGAAGGTTCAAATACCTCATCATCGTAGTGGATTATTTTACTAACTGGGTAGAAGCGGATCCTCTCATTGATATGATGTACGACAAGGTGTACAAATTTATCTAGAAGAATATCATCTATCGATATGGTCTTCCTCATGCCTTCATCACAGACCATGGAACAAAATTTGACAACGAGGAGTTCGCTGCCTATTGCCATCAGTCCAATATCTTAAAGATCCACTCGGCACCAGGACATCCTCAAAGTAACGGACAGACTAAAGTGACAAACAGAACACTGCTAAATGGATTGAAGAAAAGACTAAGTGACGTAAAAGCAAACTGGATCAACGAGTTATAGTTAGTACCCGTACCAAGCTACTCGTACCGAGCAATGAAGAACAATCCCAATTGAACTTTTAGTTGGTCGGAGTATAGATGAAGATCTGACGATGAATTTTATTACCCTTGATTTAGGACCATCTTGGATGGATCCCATCAGGGCATATATTGAGGAGGGAGAATTACCAATTGATAAACTCGCAGCTAAGAAATTGAAGTTTAAAGCTGCTCGGTATGTATTAATTAACGGTATTCTATATAGACGAGGAATTATAGCAGGTTTGCAAAGATGTGTGCATCCCAACGAGATGAAAGATTTGATTGAATAGGTTCATGAAGGGTCTTATGGAGCCCATGTAGCAGGTCAGACGCTTTTGCAAAGGATGATGACGCAAGGATACTACTGGCCAATGATGAGAGCTGATTGTATAGCCTATGCCAAGAAATGTGACAAGTGCCAGTGCTTTTCCTCCATCCGAAGAACTCCACAAGCATTGTTGACACCCATCACTTCCCCTTGGCCATTTTCCTTGTGGGGAGTAGATCTGGTCGGGTCACTGCCAACGACCAGGGGAAGGCTCAAATACCTCGTCGTCGCAGTGGATTATTTTACTAAACGGGTAGAAGTGGAGCCTCTCATTGATATGACGTACGACAAGGTGTTCCAATTTATCTGGAAGAATATCATCTATCGATATGGTCTTCCTCATGCCTTCATCACAGACCATGGAACAAAATTTGACAACGAGGAGTTCGCTGCCTATTGCCATTAGTCCAATATCTTAAAGATCCACTCGGCACCAGGACATCCTCAAAACAACGGACATACTAAAGTGACGAACAAAACACTTCTAAATGGATTGAAGAAAAGGCTAAGTGACGCAAAATCAAACTGGATCAACGAGTTACAGTTAGTACTGTGGGCTTATCGTATTACTCCCCGAGTAGCAACTGGAAAATCACCATATATGCTGGCGTTTGGAAGTGAAGTTGTTATACCTGCTCCTTTTATTGAAAATTTTTCGGGGAATACTAGTGCTACACACTACTCGGCAAGACTCGGCAAAGCTCAGACTACTCAGCAAAAATATTCCTAAAAATGCCAACCTCGGTTGGTTAGGAAACAAAATATTCCTAAAAATGCCAACCTCGGTTGGTTAGGAAACAAAATATTCCTAAAAATGCCAACCTGTTTGGCTAGGAAACAAAATATTCCTAAAAATGCCAACCTCAGTTGGTTAGGAAAAAAAATATTCCTAAAAATGCCAACCTGTTTGGCTAAGAAACAAAATATTCCTAAAAATGCCAACCTGTTTGGTTAGGAAACAAAATATTCCTAAAAATGCCAACCTGTTTGGTTAGGAAACAAAATATTCCTAAAAATGCCAACTTATGTTGGTTAGGAAGTACATATATTCTCGAAAATGCCAACTTATGTTAGTCGGGAGGTAAATATATTCTCGGAAATGCCAACTTATGTTGGTCGGGAGTTAAGATTATCCCAGAAAGCGCCAAAGTTTCTCGTAGAGGAAAAATCCACTAACTATGGCTGGTCGGGGATAAAAACCAACTAACTGTAGTTGGTCGAAAAGGAAAATTTACCGACCTTGGTTGGTCGGAAACATTTTATGAAAATGAGAAAGTAATCGAGCAACATTTTTTATACTTGTAACTTTTTTACTAAGTTGGTCGACAAACAAAACATCATTTTTTATCAAATGTTTACCACAAATTCAAACTAGTCGACAATAAGTTGATCGACAAACAACACAATATTGTTATCTTTTTAACAGATACATATGCACAGATGTAAAGTATTTTACAAGACAATAGCAATTAAGATTGCGAACAAAAATGAAAGTCTTTCATTAAAATTAAAAACAAAATACATCAGGAATGACATACAAATTTATTACATCAATATTCCCATTCTATTGGTTTCTTCCCCTCTGCTTTTGAAACAGGTTCCTCGCCAGCAGGTGGATCATTTAAAGCAAGAGGAGAATTTATGAAGTTAAGATCTTTGAGCATCCTGATATTCGTCACAGATGGTCGATCTAGGAGGTTCTCGATAAAGTATTTGTTCATTTGGGGGATTCTATTAGAGATATATTTGTTCATTTGGCGGCACATTCTTATAACATCATGCCGTCGAGCACCAAATTCAACTTCACAAACTCACACGGAGGCGTATTCAGAAGTTCAGGTGGTGCATTCAGAAGTTCAGGAGGCATATTCAGGAGTTATTATGCACATACTATTGAAGTTCAGAAGTCAAATTTAGCATATAAAGTACTGAGATCTTTACTACTACTATCCCGACCAATATTGAAGAAGAAGTTCTATGAAAATGTTTCGAAGTCCACCACTAGCTTGGTACTAATCAGATTGAAGAGTTGGGTTCAAAAACTAGTATGTTACTCGATAAAGTATTCAGAGGATCATAAATCAGAAGAATCAAGCACGTGAAGTTAGCACTCAGTGGCTCGGCACAGGAGGCAGTTGGTCGGCTAGCGAACCAATCAACATACTTGAAGATTATGACAAGCGACAAGCTCCATACTATGGCATGGATGCATCCAAATTCCTAGGGGTGATACATAGCACACGGAGTTCCTCAAAAAAAAGATTATCAACCATCGATCATCCTGCATCATATGTCGTTCAGGAGATAATGCACTTTATATTGAACAAATCAAGAAGGTAGATCAAGAATTTCACGAGAACCGAGAAACACTGCAGAATAAATACTCCATCCTTTCAGGTAAACCATCAAGCATGGAGCGTTGGGGGCTTCTGTTAACGTAAAAATTCTCCATCTACGAGGACCAATCAGAAAAGGACACATGTCATCCTACATGGTAATATTCGACACCTAAGAGAGTTGGTCGGCACCCGAGGAGTGTTAGTCGGCACCCGAGGAGAGTTGGTCAGTACCCGAGGAGAATTAGTCGGCACCCGAGGAGAGTTGGTCAGCCCCCGAGGAGAGTTAGTCGGCACCCGAGGAGAGTTGGTCGGCATACCAACCAGGAAGATCAAGGGATAACTATGCATTTAATGTGCATTAATGAAGATGACTATGCATTTAATGAGCATTAATGTACATTTATACTGTAGATGACAACACATAGCATACCAATCAATTCAATAATTAGATTCGTTGAATGTAGACATAATGTATAAATGTCTACATATAATGAATATCTTTATCTCCCATCACTATAAATACATGTATTCCTTTAGCCAAAAGGAGGGGGAGGAGATCCGACAAGGATGAGAGACACCATACACAAGATCCACACCTTTTTCTCTCTCTACACCACATTGTGCTATTGTAAACCCCTGGGAATAAAATAACAGTGGACGTAGGCTTTTCCTTATAACCGAACCACTTTAAAAATCTTTGTCTCTCATGTGCTTGATTGGATTGCTTTTATCTATTTATCCGTGATCATAAAAATGGGATTCGGTCCAGTTTTTTGCATCAACATTAACATTTGTTGAAAACTTATGTTAAAAACTTTTCTAAAGCAAACTTGGAAATTTTTTGGACACTCTAGTGACCTGCATAATTACCTCAACAATGCTCCATCGAAGATTTTCTTTGCTACAATGGCAATTTCTCGTTGGACTTTTGTGTCCTATGAAAAATATCTTGTCTTACATGTAATCTGATATCCTTTCAAGTTCACCACAATGAAGAATTTTCTCACTATAGAGAGGCTCCTGCATGGCGTGTCTGACAAAGATAGAAGTGTCTTTTTAAAAAAATATCTTCACTAATATATTCTTGGATTGTGTTTCAAGTATAAATTTTTGGGTGACTAAAACCTTGAAGGGATTACTTGACTCCATGAGACTGTTAAACCTAGTATATGAGGCTTTAAACCATTTCAAATCAAGAGGCTATATAGTTGAGTGTTGTTTACTCTTTCAATCTAAGAGTGAGAGCTATGAAAAAATATTTTTTCTCATCAAAGCACTTGAGATTTTTGAGAGAACTTTTTTTCACTCCTCTTCTTTGGATTCTTCAAGACATTGTTTCTAATAAATGTTTATTTAGTTACCTTGGATTCAAAAACCTATTTCATACATGAGTAAATATGTTCTCTTCCTTGGCTTAAAAAAGTCGGTTTGAGATTTAAAGCATGACATCTTTTTAAACACCCTACCACACATATTTTAGGATTCCCTAAAAGTCATAGGTGTATCACTTTGGTTGCTAGGAGGTTACGTCTCGGAAGATTTTTTTTCAACTTTAAAAAATAATATTTTGGAAAAAGACTTGACGACATTAGTCACGGACCAAAACCGATAGCGGTTGTGTAGTGTACTTCACTAGTCGACACTCTTTTTAGAGAAAATGGTGTAAATGGGTGTGTAGTCGGTTATCTCATCTAGTGGTTTTAAGTAGTTGTCTTCAAGTTTTAAAACTCTTCCATTTTAAAAATTTTATTTTTATCAAACGAATGCTCTTTTCGCATTTTTAACAATCGTTGTCTTAAACGAGAAGATGGAAATTTGTATTCTAAAATACCATAAGATATTTTTCCACTTAGTATTTTGGATTGTTAAACCATTGTGATAATAATAAATTAGTAAATTTTTTTCCCGAACTAGGGGACTACTTTTTATTTGTGTAACTATCGTTTAGAGACACACTCGAAACTGGTACTAAAGAGGTCTCCAAGTTTTAGGTATAATAACATATGCTTAGATCTTTCTAGGTGGAATGAATGGAAGTTTAATCATCCAACCTCTTTAATTTGATGGTAGAAATTATTATTATTGGAAATCCTGTATTGAAGATTACTTGATGTCTATGGACAATAAGATAAATAAGTGTGCTTGTGGTATGGACTTGACCCAAAAATATTGTCAATGATGTATATGTTGACAAGATTAGATCTTGATTTTATGACCAAGACATAATGGATATTCGGTGGAATATGAAGAGATTCAATGATATTTTTTGTTGTATGTCCCTGTAGGAGTTTATATATCCATTTGAACAAGGTTTCTGGAGGCATGGGAAATTTTATGAATGACCTATGAAGGCACCTCAACCCTGAAGCACAAAAAGATTCAACAACTTGCCACACATTTCAAAATTATTAAGATGAAGGATTGTAGTGTAATTCAACTTGCCACAAAACTTGCCACACAACTTGTAATTCAATAACTTGCCACACAACTTGCCACACAAATTGCCACACATTTCACATTTGATGAGTTATATGTCGTGTAACTCCCCGACACGAATTTTTGGGTTACTGGTGATGAACCCGATCCGACCCGAACATTTGGTGTGAAGTGCAACGAGACAACCTAAATAATGTTGTTAGTCCAGTTTTATTTAAATAACCTTTCATTTGTTTAGCATGCGATTCCAATTTATATCAAACTACGCGAGGGAACCGTGGGAAGCATTCCTGGTACTCGATCATATAGAGACACTAACGTAAAATAAAATGAATACTTACCTGTGTAATGCCCACAAAATACGAAACTTCACACAACCTTTCGTAACAAAGATAACGGAATGAGCCGAATGCCTAGTGGGAAAATACAACAATGCAATATAGAATCGAATGGCTGAAAAGAGACTCTAACACGTTTACCTACGTGCACATGCAATTATTTTGTATATATATATATATAGACACACACACACACACACACACACACACATTAATGCATGAAACCATTTTATTTATTATTCCGATTAAATTACACTAATCTTATAAAAGAATCCCTTTTACTTGACTTAACATTTGTTTCCCGACTTAACGCACTTGGTCAAATACTTTGAACAAAACACCCTTTGTTTATGGAAAAGCATTTCTTTCATTGAAAAGTAATTCCTTTAAACTCACCTTTTAACACACGCACGCATCGTGTTAGAAAATACTTACTTTTAGTTGAGAACCTTTCATAAACATATACGTATGTAAATTTTTGGGTTAAACCTTTTTAGGTTTATTAATTACCCAATTAATCACCTTACTTTACCATTTTATTTTGTGGACATTATCTTGTGACACCCCGCCTAATAAAATACCGGGCGATCACTCCTATATCAAATCATAACAGGAGTCTCATATGGATCATTCTTAGCATCACTGTCGAAATTCCATTTAATTACTAATAACCTATTAGGCTGGTGTCATAATTTTACTTAACTAATATTTTTAAACGAATAAAATAAAAACATCCACATAATATATGCATAAATGAAACTGAAATAAAATAAAATAAATCGAACACTCGGTCAAAATTATAACACCATATCGAATGATTTACTAAAAGAATAAATAAATGCAATTGGACCACTGGTCCGAATGTTTGTACAATACCTCATATCAATATTTCAAGGATGCAAGCATCTATCGAGAACCTGTAAGCATCCACAGTTGCTGCAGCTGACGTCTGACTCAACAGAAATGTCATCCAGGCGTCCCTGTGTTCGGACACCTATATATATATAATATAACAAGAAAGGAAAAGTAGATAAACGGGTCAAAGCCCGAGTTTTGAAAAGTATTTAGCAAGTTCATAAATGCCTTATTATTTTGAAAAAGGTTTTATCTAATATTTAAGTTTGGTATCGCACTCCCATGAGATACCCCTCACCTCTCTTCTATTAGTGCACACCTAACGCACCACTCTAAACATCCTAGTCAAGCTACCCTGCTAAACTAGTCTATCACTCAACTACCATCTACCCTAGATAGTCCAAGTGCTAAGGGCTAAACATCCCTCCATTCTCAACACTGCACTAAGTTCGTGCGTGGGGTGTCTTGTGAAATGAAATCCAAACAAGGAACCCCCCTGATACACTACTACTTGGCAGGGTTAATGGTAGAGATCCATTAGGCCCGTAGCTCAAAACAAATGTATAAATACATATTTATATACATCTTACAATATACATCCGGGTAATATCTCCCGGAGTGAGGATTACCAATTCAATTTCATCTTTATAATACACATCCGGATCTATCTCCTGGACTGAGGATCCATATACAAAGTGTTTATCAATACTTATCATATTTATCTCTAAACTTTCCATTTCCTTTCTTATATCCAGGAAATGTATATAAAAGCCAATTCATTATCATGAATTGCTTTAACATAACATATAACATTTTAAAACCCAGTTTTATTAACATAAATTTTTTTTTCCATTTTAAAACAACCCATTTCCCTTCTCATATCCAGGAAATGTAATTAAAAGCCATTTTTATTAGCATAAAAATGCTTTTACCATATCATATGCTTCCACTTCCCTTCTTCCGCCCGGGTCGGGCTTCCCAAGCCAAGACATTATCCCATTTCCCTTCCTATATCCAGGAAATGTATTCAAAGCCATTTTATTATCATAAAATGCTTTAACAAATCTAAGACCGTCCCTCCGAGTTTCCCCACTGGACGCGCCCCTAAATGGATATCATCTTCCAGGGCCTATCAAACAAGAAAACCTGGGAACCTAACAACGTCGGGAAGCGGCCATATGCCTGCAGGAAAGTCAAGACCACACCCAGAATCTCCTAACCAGCGCAGTAAAATATAATCGCCATATGGCCTAGGACTATATCCACCCTGCATTCATTAGCCAGGGGGCCTCACCATACGCACGTAACTTCCCTTATGATAGCGATTTAGGGAGGTGTGTAACCGTAATTTTATTAATTATGAAAATCGTTTCTTTTCCATTTTGAAAATATTCATTTTCAAAATCATTTACATCATACCATACATATATACTTTAATCACATAGTATATACATATACCATATATTCCTCATCGAATATATAAATGGCCATATGCTAAGTAAATCTAGCGATGACCAATAATCCCAAAGATTCCCTAAAGGAATCATAATCATGCATTCATATAACCATGATACTAAACCCAAAGTATTTCCTTACTTTAATAATCACTTTATACCTCAATCCTATTTAAGGATTTATTGGATATCTCCAATGATACCATTTCACTCTAAGTGAAATATATAAATATCTATATCCCCAAATTATCCTAAGTATCTCGTAGAATATACGAACTCCACAATCGATTATAATTATGCTTCATATACACGTAATTATATAGACCTAAATGCCCACCGAAATAACCTAGGGATTTATCTTTCCCGGATAACCTTAAATTTAATGGGTTACGGATTTCATTTCCATGAACCCAAGGACTACATCTTGTCCATATAATCATTTAAAGGTCCCCACTTTAATTTAGGAACCCTAAACCATCAAATTCTACAATTATACTATTTTCCTCGAAAATATAATGTAAGGGTTATACATTTAAACCCTCCTAAATTCCTTCAATTAGAGGACCATATAGTCCTAAAAGGTCCCTCATGTTATCACATAATTAACCCCGAAGAAAGATGAAATGGAATATATCCCATCCAAATCACCCTAGAAAAATTGCCAACTTTTAGCAGGGGTCGATCGATCGACCCACGGCTGTCGATCGATCGATAAATGGCTTCGATCGATCGAACCCCCATGATCGATTAATCGATCATGGCAGGGAGCTTCTTCTCCGAGAAGCTATTTCAGCCATGGAAGCTTCCCCCAGGCTTCCATATCCTCACCTAATGGCCTACAACTCCAACCAATAACAAATACACTTATAATACGGGTTCTAAACGTCCTAGAACCCGAAATCACGAAATAATTTAGGTTAAAACTTAAGTTTCTCTAATTATAAAATTTTAGGGGTTTATTCGTTTTATCTCTCGAAAACCCGTTTTATCCACGAAAATTCAACCCAAAATCTTTAGGGTTTGTTTACACCAAACTACGGTATGAGATATTTATGCAGAAATTAAATAAAGCAAGTAAACACTTGCCTCGTGGATAAAATTCGACGTCCTTAAGCTGAATCCCGCGAAGGCTGGTCGAAATCTCCTCCTTTTCTCCTCTTTTCTTCCTCCTCTATCTCTTCCCTCTATTCTCTCTTCTTTCTTTCTATTTTTCTCCCTCTCTTCCTACTTTTATGAGGAGAAAGGGGTTTTAACCCTTAAAACCCAAAAACGACTCGTTACGAGCCCGTTTAACTCTAAAATTGCTCGAAACTCAATTTTGACAATAGGACACTCTTTTTCGACTATCTCGGCCATTCTGAGACTCATGGCGTAGCCGAAATTCCCATCTGAGGTACTTGACCGCAGATCACTATTTCAACCCAACATAACTTAATGCGGGTTTTTTTTCCAAATTAAATCTCACCTCGTGTCGCTTTACTCAATGGCGACATATAATTAAAATATTTCGACCTATATAGTCCCAAAAATAATCACAACATCCATCGAAAATCATTTAATCCGCGAAAATCCCAAAAATTACTATTTAGGGAAATTCCCCAAATTCTAATTTATACTTAATTATGGAATTTAATCGTCTCCTAAAGGGCGGGTCGTTACATACCCCCCCCCCCCTTACAACAAAATTTTGTCCTCGAAGTTGAGGTACAACTTACACCACCAAACTAGGATCAATCCACATCCTAATACTTGGAGGGGAACGATACTAACCCAATGGTTCCCAACCATATGCTATACGACTACCACAATCTTAAAGTGACTCTAATAACGTCACATTGTACCCATCATCTATAATGCCTCTCAGCATGAATTCAACTTTATATACCACGTCCATCCTATTTTAGGCGGTATATAAAACAATCTCACCAAGGTGTCCATACACCTTTCTAACCTGTGCACATCTGCGCAACCATAGCGAACGTTCGACACGCAACACTCGCTCTAAATGAGGGTCTCCTTTCCTCGGTGTAATACTCACACATGGGTCCTCCCAACCCGCGAGATGCAATTATCCTAACCTCGGCGCCACTAAATCTATTGAACCTACATCCTAATAATGCTACGGTCTAAGCGTTACCCTACCTACACGAAATGATAGTCTAAATATGTCCCTAGTGCCCAAGGCCTCTCTCAACTTCCAACATTTGCTTGGTTTCATGCGTGGGACGTCTTTACACCACTCCCATTACACCACTCCCTCGCATTGTCGGTCATCGAGATATAGCGACCT
Organism: Sambucus nigra; assembly: GCA_949130495.1. Taxonomy (NCBI): domain Eukaryota; kingdom Viridiplantae; phylum Streptophyta; class Magnoliopsida; order Dipsacales; family Adoxaceae; genus Sambucus; species Sambucus nigra. Next base: position 126,579,229 of record OX422211.1, on the reverse strand, counting down.
AAGGCACACCAGCGGGACGTCTTTAATCCTACCACGCTAACCTACGAATGCATTTCTACTATTAGATCCTTTCACCCATACGAAAGGAAATCTAACTAATCGAAGTGCCCAATCTCTGTAAGAGCACTACGTACATCATACCCAAAACATATTTCATCCAAGTTTGCCTTTTTATTAAGGCTTGTCCATAATCCTGAAATCAATTTCTCTAAGTCCTACTTCACCCACCAACTTGTGGTGAAATGACTACTTTAGTTCTTTTTCATAGCACAACATTTTCATCAACATACCACCATCCCATGGCTCATAGTCTATAGTGGTTCATCCACACTATAAGACTTTTCCACAAATCCAACATCCTTGCATCCTATAACATCTCTCCACTCCCGCCGCCGCTAAGATTCATGTGTGGAGCGTCTCACAAAGAAAAATCCAAACAAGGAACCCCTCCACACACTCCTACTTAACTTTGTCGGTCATGGAGGTCCGTTATTTCGAACATGCAACTGGGATAATCCTATCCCTTCTCTAAAAAAGGTGATCTGAACTCCTATTTCTAACTAAGAGTCACCTCACCTAGCGCTCGTACTAATATTCAGTACTCGCGCAAACCAATGATGAGCTTAAACTTACAGCTCAACAAACAAGTCCTGTGGGCCTTAAATCATATAGATAAGGTCGCCATGCACTCACATCATAAAAATGAAGCCTCTGCTCATCGAGGTTCCATTTACCCACGTCAATAAAAGAGAACTCAACATGTATCCAGGTGAGACTTCGCAACAACAACCCATTCCATCTTGGAACCGCGAACATGATAGTCTTGCCATCATTAGCCTGCCATCGCTCCGATAATACCATAATATCATATATATATATATATACACAAAATATAAACACCCGCCTCTATGGCGAATGAAGGAAAATAAATCTCCACTGCTGCGGAGAACACATAGGCATACATTACATAATGTTATCGATACCGCCACAAAGCTCAAATTACACACACGAGTCTAGGGCTATCGAACACCACAACTTCATCTAGCCACACCTCTTACCAACATTTCTTCACTCTAGGCCCCATCTAGGCACCCTAATATTGTCCTTTATTCCTACCGAGAAAGGACTAACCGTGTGTCTCCGCACTCCACATCATTATTTTCATCACTGGCCTTCCTGACCATGATAAAGTCATCAACACCATCTGAATCTATAACCTCGCTCCTTATAATCATCTTACTAATCCTCTTAACTACTTTGTTAAAAGGAAATTCCTTATTTCAACAAATTCCCCAGGTGGATGCCCACCAATGGGGTCCACGAATACACACATTCTTCATAAGTGTTAACAACACTTTTCTAATGAGCCCATCATTCCACTGACGAACTCTCTCTTCATTGTACCTACCTCACCTAGTCACAGGGTTCGCTTCTCCATATCACTCTTTATTTATCATCGACCTCTGGACGAACCTTATGTTAATAATTCCCAAAATCGCATTCTTTTCATTCTTGCTGAATCACGGGGACTTACGGTTAAAAGTATCCGCAAGATCCCTTTTGAATCCTTACTTCACTAGGAAATTCAACTTGAGTACCACTCTTTATAATAGCATTACTTGGATTCTTATAACTACTATACTTAGTTGTCATTGCAACCATCCTTAACAATCTCCATAAGGGGAGTGACCTCTAAGGCGGTCCTAGTTCCCCAACTTCTATCAGTCGCCCCAGCTAAGCCTCGCCTCCTACTGCCATCCAAGTCCTGCACACGAATCTCAAACGAGCACGTAAAAGACTACTATAATCTTCTAACATGGCAGGAGAACGATATCTCATAAGAGAAATCAACAATCCTAATCCTAAGGCTCTATAACAAATCGAGAGGAATGCTGAAAGCGTAGTACGTCCGCAAAGATTCCTAAGGACACTAGAACCTGATGCTCGAATACCATCTGTGACACCCCACCTAATAAAATACTGGGCGATTACTCCGATATCAAATCATAGTAGGAGTCTCATATCGATCATTATTAGCATCACTGTCGAAAGTCCATTTAATTACTAATAACCTATTAGGCCGGTGTCAAAATTTTACTTAACTAATCTTTTTAAACGAATAAAATAAAAACATCAACACAGTATATGCATAAATGAAACTGAAATAAAATAAAATAACCGAACACTCGGCCAAAATTATACAAACATATCGAATGCTGTACTAAAAGAATAAATAAATCCAATTGGACCATTGGACCGAATGTTTGTACAGTACCTCCTATCTAGATTTCAAGGATGGAAGCATCTATCGAGAACCTTCACGCATCCACAACTGCTGCAGCTGACGTCTGACTCGAAAGAAATGTCATCCAGGCATCCCTGTGTCCGGACACCTATATATATATATATAATATAACAAGAAAGGAAAAGTAGATAAACGGGTCAGAGCCCGAGTTTTGAAAATATTTAGCAAGTTCATAAATGCCTTATTATTTTGAAAAAGGTTTTATCTCATATTTAAGTTTGGTATCGCACTCCCATGAGATACCCCTCACCTCTCTTCTATTAGTCCACACCTAACGCACCCCTCTAAACATCCTAGTCAAGCTACCCTGCTAAACTAATCTATCGCTCAACAACCATCTACCCTAGATAGTCCAAGTGCTAAGGGCTAAACTTCCCTCCATTCTCAACACTACACTAAGTTAGTGCGTGGGGTGTCTCGCGAAGCGAAATTAAAATAAGGAACCCCACCGATACACTACTACTTGGCAGGGTTAATGGTAGAGATCCATTTGGCCCGTATCACAAAAAAAATGTATACATACAAATTTATATACATCTTACAATATACATCCGGATAATATCTCCTGGAGTGAGGATTACCAATTCAATTTCATCTTTATAATACACATCCGGATCTATCTCTCGGACTGAGAATCCATATACAAAGTATTTATCAATACTTATCATATTTATCTCAAAACTTTCCATTTCCTTTCTTATATCCAGGAAATGTATATAAAAGCCAATTCATTATCACGAATTGCTTTATCATAACATATAACTTTTTAAAAGCCTGTTTTATTAACATAAAAATGCTTTTCCATTTTAAAACAACCCATTTCCCTTCTCATTTCTAGGAAATGTAATTAAAATCCATTTTTATTATCATAAAAATTCTTTTACCATATCGTATTCTTCCACTTCCCTTCTTCCATTCGGGTCGTTCTTCCGAAGCCAAAACATTATCCCATTTCCCTTCCTATATCCAGGAAATGTATTTAAACCCATTTTATTATCATAAAATGCTTTAACAAATCTAAGACCATCCCTCCGAGTTTCCCCACTGGACGCGCCCCTAAATGGCTATCATCTTCCAGGGCCTATCAAACAAGACAACCTGGGAACCTAACAACGTCAAGAAGCAGACATATGCCTGCGGAAAAGTTAAGACCACACCCAAAATCTCCTAACCAGCGCAGTAAAATATAATCACCATATGGCCTAGGACTATATCCACCCTGCATTCATTTTCCAGGGGGCATCACCATACACACGCAACTTACCTTATGATAGCGATTTAGGGAGGTGTGTAACCATAATTTTATTAATTATGAAAATCTTTTCTTTTCCATTTTGAAAATATTCATTTTCAAAATCATTTACATCATACCATACATATATACTTTAATCACATAGTATATACATATACCATATATTCCTCCTCGAATATATAAAGGGCCATATGCCAAGTACATCTAGCGATGACCAATAATTCCAAAGATTCCCTAAAGCAATCATAATCATGCATTCATATAAGAATGATACTAAACCCAAAGTATTTCCTTACTTTAATAATCACTTTATACCTCAATCTTATCTAAGGATTTATTGGATATCTCCAATGATACCATTTCACTCTAAGTGAAATATATAAATATCTATATCCCCAAATTATCCTAATTATCTCGTAGGATATACTAACTCCACAATCAATTATAATTATGCTTCATATACGCATAATTATATAGACCTAAATGCCCACCAAAATAACCTAGGGATTTATCTTTCCCGAATAACCTTAAATTTAATGGGTTACGGTTTTCATTTCCATGAACCCAAGGAGTACATCTTGTCCATATAATCCTTTAAAGGTCCCCACTATAATTTAGGAACCCTAAACCATCAAATTCTACAATTATACAATTTTCCACGAAAATATAATGTAAGGGTTATACATTTAAACCCTCCTAAATTCCTTCAATTAGAGGACCATATAGTCCTAAAAGGTCCCTTATGTTATCACATAATTAACCCCGAAGAAAGATGAAATGGAATTTATCCCATCCAAATCACCCTAGAAAAATTGCCAACTTTTGGTCGATCGATCGACCCATGGCTTCGATCGATCGAACCCCCATGATCGATCGATCGATCATGGCGGGCAGCTTCTTCTCTGAGAAGCTGTTTGAGCCATGGAAGCTTCCACCAAGCTTCCATCTCCTCACCTAAGAGCCTACAACTCCAACCAATAACAAATACACTTATAATACGGGTTCTAAACGTCCTAGAACCCGAAATCACCAAATAATTTAGGTTAAAACCTAAGTTTCTCCAGTTATAAAATTTTAGGGGTTTATTCGTTTTATCTCTCGAAAACCCGTTTTATCCACGAAAACCCAACCCAAAATCTTTAGGGTTTGTTTATACCAAACTACGGTATGAGATATTTATGCAGAAATGAAATAAAGCAAGTAAACACTTGCCTCGCGGATAAAATCTGACGTCCTTGAGCCGAATCCCGCAGAGGCTGGCCAGAATCTCCCCGTTTTCTCCTCTTTTCTTCCTCCTCTCTCCCTCTTCCCTCTTCCCTCTCTTCTCTCTTCATTCTTTCTCTTTTTCTCCCTCTCTTCCTCCTTTTATAAGGAGAAAAGGGTTTTAACCCTTTTAACCCAAAAACGACTTGTTTACTCGATTGCGAGCCCGTTTAACTCTAAAATTACCCAGAACTCAATTTTGACAATCGGACACTCTTTTTCGACTATCTCGGCCATTCCGAGACTCATGGCGCAGTCAAAATTCCCATCCGAGGTACTTGGCCACAGATCACTATTTTAACCCAACATAAGTTAATGCGCATTTTTTTTCCAAATTAAATCTCACCTCGTGTCACTTTACTCAACGGCGACATATAATTAAAATATTTCGACCTATATAGTCCCAAAAATAATCACAACATCCATTGAAAATCATTTAATCCTCGACAATCCCCAAAAATTACTATTTAGGGAAATTCCCCAAATTCCAATTTATACTTAATTATGGAATTTAATCGTCTCCAAAAGGGCGGGTTGTTACATATCTGTAAGGACACAAGTTTTCGATTGAGTCTTAATGTAGTGTTGGCTCAATTCTGGACAAAAACATTTGAGTCATAGGATAGTGATCATGTGTATCCATCCAAGCCTATGACGTGTTAGTTGAAGACGTAGCGGCCAAGATTATAAAGCTTCATCATATACCAGGGTTAGTGTGCCTCGTTTCTACGTCAAGGACATTAGTTCCAATGCTCCTAAGGTATGAAAGCATTATATATATATATATAGGAGCCTGGAAATTTATTGGGTATAATTTATAATTTTATATAAATTATTTTAACGACTTTGTTTTTCTCAAAAAATATTTTTTAGAACTTTTCATAAAAAGGTTTGGGCATAAAAATAATTTTGTATTTTCTGACACATCGTTCGAACGAACTGGAATATAGTTTAAACTAGATTCCCATATCGTTCGAAAAAACTGGAATCTTGTTTGAATGAGATTCCCACATTGTTCGAACGAGACTTCTAACGAGATTCCCTTTTTTCACACTGGAACATCTTTAGTAAAGTCGTTCGAGCGAAAAATTCCTTTGAACGAGTTTGGAGGGAATAGTTTTTTCCGGCATTTTTGGCGATTTTCATCATGTTCCCACTACCTTTTCCCCACTACTTTTTGACAGAATTATGAAGTGCGGAAACCAAAATTTTCAAAGTACCTTTTTCACATTCTAAGATACTTTTGAGAGAAAATTCTTTCAAGAAAAAGTTTCATGTTTTGTGTTTGATTTTTATGGATTAATTTCACCAAAAACGCATACACACCCAATAGTTTGTTTATTTTAAGTTCCTTAATATATATCCTGGCTTGGAGTGTTTAGTATCGGGTTTTTCTCTACACCTCAAAGAAAAGAATTTTGGGTTTACTTCTACATCCCACAAAGAAGAAATTTTATTTGCTGTGACATACCCCCTTGGATAAAGGCTCTTTGTTCGGGTGGTGGTGACCAGAAAAAGTCCGATCGGTGTATTTCGAGACAGCGGTGGACCTCTGTGGTTATTCACTAGGCAAAGGTGTGTACAAGAAGAAGCATAGGGGCTTGGATGGAGTCAAGTCGGGTGTTGTAAGTCTTTTTGTCTTGTACTTGTAAAACCGTACTTAGTGGATTGAGGCTAGGGTCGTCTGAGGTTTTTTTCCCGTTGTGGGTTTTTCCTCGTACGTCGCGGGGTAGTGGTTGTTTACTTATTTTATCTTTTGCAATATCACATTAAATGCATGCTTAGGTAAAAAGATAAAATTGGTATACTTAATTTGGTGTTGATTTAATTTGGATAAATATTAATTTAATTCAAGTCATTATCTTTAATTTAATAAAATTTGGTTTGGCCTAAATTTGCAAAAATGGATTAATTATTTTGTTAGAGAAAATTTCTAGGACTTGGGTTGAGTTAATATGTTTAAGTGAAAAATTAATTTGTTGTTTAATTTAATGTCACTTTGAGTTATGTTTTATTTTAAATTGAAAGAAATTAAAATTTGGTTAATGTACTTGTTTAATTGAACCATCTTTATTCCGCATCTAAAAGGAAATTCCTTTTTCTAAAATCTAAAAATTGGTGTCCAATCACGTGCTTCAAATTGGTATCAGAGCAGGATCGCTAAATTATTGTGTTTAAGATGCTTTTAAATATTTTTGACTAAAATGGAATTTTTCCCATTTTCAAAATTTCCTATTTTCGATGGTTCTAATTACGCATATTGGAAAGCACGTATGCATTCGGCACTTAGGTCTCTATTTGAGAGGGTTTGGTTGTTAGTAATTAACGGGTGGTCCCCACCTACAAATTTAGTAGAAAATGAGCGTGGGTTGCGGATGAGGGCCACGACCCGTCACGGCATGGGTCACGACCAAAGTCCGCGACCATCTTCCGTGACCCCTCTTGGCCGTGACCATTTTTTGGTCACGTAGTTGGGCCGCGACCCACGAAAATGGTCATGACCGAAATGGTCACGTCCCAAGTCCGCGACCCACAATTTTGGTCAGGGATTTTGGCCGTGACCAATCGCCAGTTTTGGTGTAGTGCCCAAACCCAGTGATAGATGTATTGAGAAGTAATTTAAACTTGCAAACTTTAATTTCCGAGGTTTAAATGCCTTGTTTAACGCGGTCACATCTGATGAATTCCGACGCATTATGACATGTGAAACCGCTAAATAAGCTTGGGATATTTTACAACTAACTCATGAAGGAACTACTGTAGTAAAAGCTTCTAAACTCCAAAACCTCACCACTCAATTTGAAACCATAAAAATGTATGAAAAAGAAACTTTTGATGAATTTTATGCTAGAATTTTCTATATAGTTAATTCATCTTTTACTTTGGGAGAGAAAACACCCGACAACCGAGTAGTAAAGAAAATTTTAAGGTCCCTACCCGATACATTTATTCCTAAGGTGACCGTGTTAAATTCTTTACCCCCTTTAGCCTCTACGAAATTAGAAGAGCTCGTAGGTGATTTACAAACCTATGAACTAGACATGTTTCCCTCTAAAACTGAAACAAAATAGATAAGGGTGTCAAAGTGAGAGTGACTCGGAAGATATGACTATGTTTGATAAGAAGTTTCAAAATTTTCTTAAATTTAACAAAGATCAATTTAAAAATGATTTTAAGAAATTTGAAAATTCTAAGCATGACAAAGCCGAGAAGATCCCTTAAATTTTTAATGAAAATTTAAATAGGGACGAGTCAAATTGGTGTTTCGGTTGTGAAGGGTATGGCCATAGGGCTTTTGAGTGCCCCACTAAACTAATGAGAGAGGGTAAGCAACCAATTTCTTAGAATGCAACCCTTAGTGATAGTGATAAGGAAAAGGGACTCGATTCCCCCACTAAGCCCATCTTTGTGGATTTTATGGCAAGTCATGTGAGTGAAAGTGAAAACTCCTTTATTGATGAAATTTTAGCACATGATACTTCCAAGGCCTTTTTTGGTGAATCCCAAAGAGATGATGGTAGTGATAGTAGAGAAGAAGGAGAGAGTGAAAGTGAAAATGAGGTTGATGTGAGTGAAATTCAATTTTCATTTCAAGAATTATATGAAGAATCTGTTAAATTAAAAAGAGCAAATTTGAAGTTAGAAGCGAGTTTGAAAGAGCATATCAAGGTCATTAATGAGAGTGTTTTAGTTGAAGACCTTAGGACATGTGAGAGAGCGCTTCGTGAGAAGCTTAAATATGTAGAAGGCGAGAACGATAGCCTTAAAGGTTTAATGGAATCCTTGAAAAAGGAGCTTCTTGCGTTTGAAGATAGGAATATTTTATTAGAGTCTAATATTTTAGAATTTGAAAATAAATTAAAAGACTCTAGTAAAGTCAAATTTGATTTGGAGTGTCGTTCGGAGAAATTAGATAAAATCTTATGAACAATCCAAATTAAAAATGACACTTGTGGTTTAGGCTACAATTCTTGTAATGATTCCTCTATTAAAGTCAAAATCAATGTTTTAGGAGAATCCTGTAGGAATAATGTTATAGATCATTCCTTGGGTAAGTCTTTTCACCGATTCTTTAGGTGCTCACATTTTGATCGAAAAGGTCATCTTAGGAAAATTTATTTTGATCTTAAACAAGGTGCTAGAAAATCCAAACATAAGGCAACTGAGGTAGTCAAGATTCCTACACCCCGATATCATCATTCATCATTAGTTGGGGTTAGGAGATCCGACTTGGTAGCTTCACAAAATAGGATTTTTTTTATTCTCATTTACTTTCACATGCCTCCTCCCTTGCAAAATCTAAAGGTTGAATGTGTTAGTTGTTTGCGTACTTTAGCTTTTGTATTTCATGCTAAATTATCATTGCTAGGTGTATGCATGTTTAGTTATTTTCTAGTCATTGCTTTATCACATATCACATGCTAGCATTATGATGTTTGTTTATCTTTTGTATTATAGTTCTTTCATTTTAGTTTGCAATAAATGAAAAATTAAAAAAGATTTTTCTTATCATTTATGTTTTACATTTTTAGTAATTTAAGCTTAATGAAAAATTATAAATGATTTTTGTGTGTCTTTTGAGTAAATATATTTATTTTTGGTTAAATTTTTTTCAAAAACTCAAAAATATTTTTATTGTGTGTATTTTAGTTTGACACACTCTAAGTGGCATATACTTGTGTTTGAATCCTTTCTTTTTCACTCCCATGTGGCTAGAACTTTTGGTTAAGATTGTCAATCCTTAAAATGTTCTTTACCATCCTTACATGGAGTAGTTGGATTTTGTGTTGCTATAATGGATTCTATTTTTATATGCCTCAATCCACTAATGCATGAGCTCACGTGAATTTTTTTCTTTATATGTATATTTGATCTTTGTGAGGTGTTCTCCTACCAATCTTGTCATCTACATGTTATTTAACCTAGGTGGACTAGTGCATGTTAAAATCCATTGCACGTGAGATTTGTGTGAGATATAAAAATGATATATATATATATATATATATATATATATATATATATATATAAATGTGCACGGGTAAGGGCTCCAAAAGAAAATATCATCCTTTGCGAGTAAGGCACCATTTGCTTGGACCTAAAAGAAATACGTGGTCCAAAGGCCTAAAAGAATAATGGCATTAAAAGAAAATATTTGACAATGCCTATTTTGTGTAGTTGATTTATTAATTCAAAAGATTAAAATATATATATGCTTATTTTGAGGGAGATTGCATGGTTTATCAACGGTTTGAACAATGTCTGTTTATTCTAGTTGTACTTTCAATGTCACGACTCTATTGGTTTGTAGAATCAAAAAAAATTCTAGGCTTGTATGCACTAGGTATGTTTGTTCAGTGAGTTCAATCCATATTTTCACATGAGGTGATATTCAAATGTCATAAAGTTTGCAATCAAATGAGAACTCCGTGAACATGTTTTAAGTGATTGGTTCTAAATTTAATTGTTGCTAGTTCACAACCCTACACGTCCGTTTCCATATGACACATTTTTGCCATACGAGAGTGAAAATATTATTGTATTTTGTGTCATGTATGTTGTCTATACCTATATATATGTGCATGTGCATTAGTGATAGTCATTATGTCTACATATATGGTATTTTTCTTCTTTGCCTCGCCTTGTAGTCCATCTATGCTTCATTAACCAATTTTCACAGTAATTGTCCTCATTATTTTTCGACCAGAACATTTATCAATTTCATTAAAGTTTGGTTGTCTACTCTTATTATATTCACCACACAATCCATCCATTTACATGTTCCACTTTTCATTATCTTTTTCTCAAAATCCTTTAAATAGTCGTGTACTTCAACGTGCTCCACACCATTGGCTATGCTACCATATGCAACGACCAATGTTTTTGTGTCTTTGATCCTATGGATTTTGGACCTTCTAAATTCATTCTCAGTCTCATCTGAGTCCATATTAATGTGATTTAGCATTTTTCAAATATTCACATTATTCCACTTTTACCGGTCGAAGCCAAAACCCGGGGATTTCACCCCACCTTGTGTTACACTTTAAAAATCACCATTTCTTATCCTTTACACACTTGCGTTGAATTTACCCCAAAAATCACTTTCATTTAGGACCATTTTTGTAACACCTTTAAAAATGTTGCACTTTACGTAAAATTACCATTTTACCCATTTATTTCCAAACTTGCATTTTTCCCCATTTTCGTAAGTGTTATTTTCCTAAAAACACTGTTAAGTTATACATACAACCTTTTCAAATATTTTTACTTATTAACACTCATTTCACACTTTGGAGTTACTTCCCTTTTCAAGTTGGAAATCTCTTGTATCATTACTTTCTTTACTAAGGAAACCCTTTGGGATTTTTTAGACTACTTTAAAAGAAAACATAAATTTTCCTTTATCTTCACAAAAAGTCATGAAATACCCACTTATCACATTTTATATAATTATTAATACACTTTAAGGGCTGAAATTTCTATTTTCATTATTTCATGTTAAAACCCAATAAAACCTTCATTAAACATGTTTATATGCACAATACCAAATTGCTACAAGTTCATCGACATATGAAGATGGTTTTTACATCCAAAAATCCTATTAAATGGGTTTAACACATGGTTTAGTTTAGAAATTTCATAATATTTGCAAAAAAAATGCCATTTAAGGCCAAAAGATATTTTTGTTTCTTCAAAGCTTGAATAAATGTCTAATTGTATAACAATTCCAATTTTCAGAAGAAACAATTAAGACATTTGTTCAAAAAATATTTTCAACAAGAAAAATATTATCTCAAACAATTTATTCCATATAATGTTTAAACACCAAGATTTCTTGAAATACATCATTTTACGAAAAACTTTTGACATCATTTATAAAAAAATTTACACAAAACTAGAAGAAACAACTTTCTTAAATCATATATGAATCCTACTCTTACAAACTCTAACTATAAGACCGATACTATGGAAAATAGAGTTCTTAAACTTAAAGAGTTAGGTGTCCCAACTCAAAGGAAGCTTTTAAAATGGTGGATGAAATGTAGAAGAAGATGGAAACCTCCCACCTCCTAATGTCACCTTTAATAGGTTGCCTAGCTCCACCACGATTGCCTTCCTGAAAGCTCCATTAATATCCAAGAAAAAACCCCTTCAAACTCCATTGATTTTGTCTTATTTTCTTATTCAAATATCACCAACATTAAGAACTTTTCCCAACAATGATGTGGATGTGTTTATATGGCTTAAATATTTGGAAGACTATGAAATAATAAGGTATTTCAAGGTGGAGGGTCATCGTTGTAGGGTGGTAGAAGGTGGTTTATGGCGGAAGATCTCTCAAGAGTTAGAGAGAGAGAGAGAGAGAGAAAGAACACCTGATTTGAAATGGGTTAAAATTACCCGAGCATCAATTAAATACAAAAAAAACCTTAGGGGTAAAATCCCTAAAATTACCAATGCTCCAACCCTGAAGTGATCTGCTGCTATTGGAGCATGACACGTGTCTTAGTCAAATTGTTAGGAATTTTACACCATTTTCCAAATGTACAGAAAATGATTTTCACAATCTTGTTAGAATGAGAATAAATCTCGTTCGAACGAGAACTACCATATTGTTTGAACAAAACCGTATCTCGTTCCAATGAGAACCTCATCTCATTAGAACGTACTTTGAATGAGGTTCTAATGAGAATATGTTTCCAAACAAAGGTGGGTCGTTAGAAGGTCATTTGAAGACCATTTCAACAGGATTTGAATCTCATTTTAACGATTTTGGATGTCATTCAAACGACCTTAATTTACAAAATTCTCTTTAAGGTCATTCAAATTTGACCCGTAATACGTCTTAGAAAGTCTAAAGCTCAATTGGGTCACATAAAGTCACTTAATTACATAGGTACGGTCAAAATCGCGAAGGTGGGTGTTACACTCTTCCCTCCTTAGGAAATTTCATTCTCAAAATTATAAATTCAACAATTCCTCAGATTCCTAGAGGTTATCAACTCTTATACTAAGTCACAAGAATTTTTTAAGACTAGGTCATCAAAATCTGCACTCACTGAGAAGTCATCATACGTTCTTTCATAGGGGTTGTCACCAAAGAACTCGGCCTGACATGTATCCTAACTTTCACCATGAGGCTAGCCCTCAAAGTTACATAAGAGTCCTCGAGTCTCTAATTACCTATTAATCACACTGAAGGCATACCGTTACAACTACCGAGGCAACACTTACATGTGATTGGTAGTCACCCAAATGTAAATCGAAATACAACTAACATTCGATTCATCATCTAGAACCATTTTAAATCTTAGGACTACACATCTTGAGTCTCCTAAAATTCTCAGGTCCTCCTAACCACACAATCTCACTTAAGCTTGATAGTAACCTCGCATCACTAGTTACCCACTCCGTGGAGCAACCCACCAACCAAGTCACAAATCATGTGTCCGACTAAGACCTTCCATAAAATACTTCTATCAACCTAGGATCACTATAGGCGTCCAATTATGTAACACTTTCCCAAGTATTACACCAATATACTCATTGTGGTAAAAACAAACTACGTGCTAAGTTTCTTGAGTTCTAACACTTTATGATATCCTCAAAGCACAGTCATTCTCTTTACAACTGGGATGCTAATATCCATACTAGTCAATCCATAAGATCTCTAATCCTTAGGAATGCAGATACTATGTGAAAGTCGTGTGATAGAACGTGCAACCAGACGTACACGGAACTTGTGAAAATAAAAGAATATTTCAAATAAGGGTGTGCCCAGTTGCCGAGCTGCAATGACCACACCAGGTCCATCTGCACTCATACATAGCCAAGCCGCACTAAGACCAAACCGTCAACATGGAACAATAGCAAACAACTAAAACTTAAAGGACACCATCCTCAACCATCGAAACTGAAGGAATATAGTCCTCGACTACCAGAAATAAAAGAACACAACGAAGAAGAATGAACAAATAATCGTTCTGGGGGATTCTTATCTGCATGCATCGACTATGGTTTACAAAAGGCTAACGGCATACGCCTAAAATCAATGACTTCTAATAAGCGTTCTCATGATATCATACACCATGTATTGAATCATCGACCGTGATGAATCAAATCGTAAACACTTATCTTCTCGAAACGAAAGTAACATACGCACCTATTATGCTCTGGGAAGTCTAAAATTGGGCTTACCTTCTTAGGAATAAGGCTTCCTCCCTTAAACCTTGATGAACATGAACCACTCCAGTGTGACCCCCCATATATTCTAATAATGGGTGCCCAACCCTCTACTAAAATAAAACATGAATGTCAGTCTGGTTCATTCTTAGCATCACTATAAAAAACTAATTTAATTACTAATAACATACTAAGACCGATGTCAAATTTTAAAATATTATTATCCTAATTAATTAAACATTCAATCATGAATACAAACATTCACCACAATGACATAAGAATGAGTGTTGATGACATAAATAGATAAAGTATTCGAATAACTCTCAGTAAAATCCATATACAACCATCCGATTGAATAATGAAATTAAAAAAGCAAAGTCTCAAAGTGAAAATTATCTAACTGTGGGAGACATGCCAAACATGAAATACTAAAGTAACATGCTAGATAGATAAAATGGATAGAAGCATGTAAAGAAATACTATAGGCATCCACAAAATGTTGCAGCATCGTCTGACATGAAGAACATGTTATCCCTGATGTCCTTATGGTCGAGCACTTAAAAGGTTTTGAAGAATATTTTTGATACAGTTCATTGCCCAATACCATACATATGAGTATGTAGAAGAATTATTCATGTTCGTTTGGTGTCGCACTAACATGAGGTTATCCTAGCCTCTGATATATAGTGGGAACCTAATGCATGTATTTTAATTCCGTCGTTATGCTACCCTGCTAACTAGTCTATTAAAACATAACATTGTCTAATATGCTTAACCTCTAGCCCAATTGTGCTTCACGTATTTTAATTTACTTTCTTTAACTCATAGCAATCACATAATCTATATTATCATAATTCTCAATTACATTCGGACCATTTTAATCACATAACTGTACACTAGTTATAATTTAACCTTCACACATCCATTAAGTTCACATATACATATAAAACTCTTTAATATTAATATACATACCATCCTCAAGCTATCCTCCCAGATGCATTCCCTATTATGTTATCAGCCTCCAGGTACGTCACATACCAGTACTGGGCTAATAGGTCAGAATCTCACCACCAATACCAAATTGAATACACAGAAATATGAGGAGGTCGTAGACATACATCTGTGGGTTATAACCATACCACATTAACCCACCAAACTGTAAACTCACAAACAATGGTCATGCATTAGTCCTATGGCTTGGGGAAGTGCCCCAACCTACTGGTCATGCCAGGGTGAACCATCCCCTATGCGCAACTTCCAATGATAACAAAACTAGAGTAGGTATGTTCACATATATATCACTCACACATTGATATATATATATATATATATATATATATATATATATATATATATATATATATATATATATATATATATATATATATATATATATATATATATATATATATATATATATATATAATAAAGGAGGATAGTTTTTTTTTCCACATCATATAACTTTGGATACAAAACCTATATAAGTAGGTTTTGTATCTATCTATACTAACTCACGGTTGAAATTAAGTGTGAGGGGTTTGGATCCTACGATTCTGAATAAATCATTCATCAAAGCACAAGGCTCAAGAAAGACCCATGCTTAATCTGCACCGACATGGACCTTCAGGCAGACCTCATAATCTCCAATGCAAGCTTATAGCCTTTATTCTCTCTTTCTCTGTCTCGAAGTCTCAAGTGGTTTCCTTGATGCACCTTCATATCTCTCAAGTGGTTTCCTTCCTCATAACCTATTGATATGTCCAGAAAACCCAGACCCTAGCCAAAGAGAGTCGTCCACTTTCTTATTTTGAAGTAGTGGCTCTGATAGTCGATGAAGAAGGCCATATTGAGATCAACTAGCCACCGTTTCCTGTGCAGTTCCCACCAAATTTCCACTCCTCTCATCAGATTTGCCAAAGTAGTCCCGTCTCCGGTAACATTAAACTTTTAGGTTGCGATTCAACAGTTTCTTAGATTTTGTTCATATTTTTGGAACGATTTGGATCTTTTTAGTCCTGTCTCCTGTAACTTGTAACAACCCTCACGTTTGATAGCATATTTTATATTTATTTACTAGGTGTGGTAATTAATTATAAAATGATGGATGTGAGTAAATATTAATTTAATATGGAAAAGGTTAATATTTACTGAAATGTTGTATGATTACCTGATGAGTAGGTCAAAATATCCATGTGGTGATTTATGGTGTTATAAGATATAAAATGACATTTTGATTTAATGAGAAACCAGAACTAACAATGAGTTATAAAATTTCCAAATGATAATTTGGAGGGTGTAGTTAGTCCCGGTAGGTGTGAGACAGTCAAAATAAGTGCCATATTACATTTTGGCATTTCGGACACTTTTGACTAGTTATAGCTTAAATGTGTAGTGCTTATCATTATATCGCGTGTTGATCACTTAAGTTGGATTTTTAGACTTAAGCCACGTTTTATTTCCCCTATCCTATTCCTAATCTTCCACTTCACACTTCTAGCCCTAGAGAGAAAGCGAGGAAGAAAGAAAACTTGGGAGAAAGAGAGAAATTTGGAGACTCAAGCTTGGATCATTTCATTCACCAAATCAAATATGAATTTGCATGATCAAAGCAAGTAATTTACTTGCTATAATATGATTTAAGTGGATTAATTAGCATGATTAGTTGTGAATTTGTTGTGTTGAATCATTTTAGGGTTTTGTTTGATTAATTGGGTATTAACCCTTGGAGATGAATTTGGATGATAATTTTTGTATATAATGGTAGTTAGAGGCCTTTATTATGTATTGGTGGTGATAGATGATCTTGGTTTGGGTTGGTTTTGGGTTTAAGGAAAACTTGGAGTTTAAAACTCCATAGCCCTTCTTGGCATTTTCGCAGGGGCGAATCGATTCGGCCCCTGGGGCGAATCGATTCGTATAGATGCAGTCTCCCAGGTCTATGTACTCGAATCGATTCGGGTTAAGGACGAATCAATTCGCTGTATGCAAAATGTTGGTTTTGTCTTCCGAACCGATTCGCTTTAAGGGAGAATCGATTCGGCAGGGCGAATTGATTCGGCCCTTGGGGCGAATCGATTCGGTTCCTGCAGTTTTGAGTCATTTTCCTTTTTAAATTTCGATCTTTTTCCTCAGGCTTAGGATCTAGGAATCTTCTTGAAAGAAGTAAACTTAGAGTCCTAGAGTATTAGTCGAGTTTGGACGTTACCCTAGACTAGAAATGGGTTCATCTGGGGTTTATTCCGGGGAGGTTTAAAGTAATGTTAAGGCATTACTTCTTTTATTAAAATTTTTAGAAGTTAGGAAGTTAAATGCCCTAACTTGGAGACTTGAGGGCTTATCAAAGTTATATGAACTTTGGATACTAGTAGGATCATAATGATCATTTGGAGATTTAGTTGGGACTTGAAATTGAGGAATATTAATGATAATATTCGATGGGAACTAGGTTCGTATAATGAACCCAAATGCTTAAAGATGATAGGTTCAACTAAAATGAACCCAAACTATGTTAATGATGATGGATTCAAAGAAAATGAACCCGATTGTTTAATTATGATAGGTTCGAATAAAAAGAACCAAACACATGGATATTGGTAATGGTAATTGAAATGAAAATGAGATATAATATGGTAAATGTTAATTTACTGATTACACACCTATCTAAATGACATCATAAGGGAAGTTCGCTCGCTTGGTGATACCCCCTGGCTAGTGAATGCAGGGTGGATATAGTCCTAGGCCATATGCGGGGTTTTTATATGTTTTCTGCGCTGGTTAGGGGATTCCGGGTGTGGTCCTGACTTTCCCGCAGGCATATGGCCGCTTCCCGACGTTGCGTTATGATCCCAGGTTGTCTTGTATAGATAGGCCCTAGAAGATGATGGTCATTTAGGGGCGCGCCCAGTGGGGAAACTCGAAGGGGCGGTCTTAGAATCGTTATATGTATATGAATATAACTTTTCTGCATCAAGTGGGAATTGATGGTTATATGCCATAAAGAGCATGGATACGTGCCATCAAGAGCACGGGAATGAGATTAATGAGATATGTGCCATATAGTGCACTTGATATTAATGATATTCCTATTAAGGAATGGAAGGATGAAATGGTAAGATAATTAACTATGGAAGTTAATAAATGGTTTTATTCCTATTAAGGAATACAAAGATAATGGAAATTTGATAAATGAGGAAAGGTTTTTAAATTTAAGTTATTTACTTTTCTTTTTTTTTTTTGTAAATGACATTTCATTTCATCATTTAGTTAAATTGTCTTAAATTGTAATTTAGGCTTAACATGCTAGATAACATGCCATATTATCATCCTTATCATTCATGCATAATTGTTCATTTCTATCATGCTTTTTATTCTTCTGGTGATCATATAGAACCCGGCCCTGACCGGTTTACTTTCCTTGTTGTGTATATGATTGTATCCACTCAGGTGCTCCCCCGCAAGGACGCCAGTTTTGATTTCCCATTCCTTTGCTTTTGACGAGCTGTAAGATTTTGCGAGTTATTACAGGACCTCGAATTAGACGTTTTCTTCTTGTCATTCTAGATATGATCGGGTCTTTTCACTCCAGTGTGTGGCCCAAACATTTGTACTTGTTTAATGAATGTATTACATAAGATATTAAATTGTTGTACTTAGTTGTTTGTAGCTGTGGATCGTCAAACTATTCGGTCCATTTGTATACATTCATTTTAATTGTATGATATTTACATTTTGTGGAACTCCACTTGCTTATCAGATTGGGTTGTTTAAATTTAATTTTCGTAATTGAATTTAAATTTCTTAACTTTTTGGCAACCCGTTTTCTGATTTATTGGGTGGTTTTCCCTTATACTCAGTTTGTATTTTTGTGATGCTGAGGATGATATCCATCCATGATTCCTGTTATGTTTGAGTATCGGGTTGTCCACCCCTTATCTCGGATCGCGGGTTGTCGCATAACTTTAACGTTATTTCTTTTGTTTATTTCTTTTGTTTACAGGTTATGATAACCAAGCATAAGGGTATTTTATATCACCGAGATAATCCCCTTCTTCTCCCTTCTCATTCTGAACCTCCTTTTTTTTAGATCTAACTCTGTAACGTATGTGAAAGAACTTTTATTTTTCTTGTAATAATTTTCATATGATAAAGTCAAGAAAGTAGGTGACAAACTCATATGTGACAGGTCTATCTTTCACCTATATACATGTTCACACAGTTCACACAGTTACACTATTCCTCCACGGTTATGTTGCTTTTATATTTTTTTTGTTTATTTTTATTTTTGGTTCAGTTTTTGCCTGGTGGTTGCTACTATTTACTTGAGTTTTTTGCTGCAATTTGTATCTAAAGGCCATCGATAAAGAAATTTGTATGTGTTCTATCTCTCATTTGTTTATGTGGAGCTTTTGGGTTTCAAAATTAGCACTTTGGTTTTTTAAAATATTTTTTTTGTTAAACAAAACGGAGTATATCAGGTTTTTTTTTAAAAATGCTTCTCCAAATGTCTGAAGCTTCCCAATGATGTGTATGAAATATAGGGATATATGATTAGTTTCTTCACCTTTTGCAGATCACAGTGATTAGTTTGTGTTTATTTTGGATGTATAATTTTATATTCATTAACTGCATATTTAGTTTGTGTTGATTGTGACCCCATTAGAGCTTTTAATATTTTGTCAACCTGATGTGAGATTTTTTTACAAAATCTTTGATGTTTTAAATGCCATAACATTATTTAATTGAATTGATTAATTCATGTTTTTTTTCACTTTAAAATATGAACTATTTGTTCTTGATAACAACTTAATTTTTTTGAAAGATTAATATGTTTTAAGGTTATAAAGTACGTCTCTTATTTTTACATCACCATAAATGTAAAGTAAAAAGGGCCCCAAGGTCAAAATATTTAATATGTTTATTGTCAGACTCAAACACCTACATAGAGTGGGCAATAAGCTATAGATAACTAGATTGCTAGTGTCAATAGTAACAACTGGGTTTTAAAGAAAAAGCACTGTCATTCAAATGTTAGGAGAAAAAAGTAATAATACCATAATTAACTTTAACGTGACTTCATTTAAAATGAAGAGAGAATGGTGAATCAATGCCCCTTCCTTTCCATGAGTGCACGTGGAGATATTGTATCATAAATGTGTTTGTTTTCTTTTTTTTTTGGTGACAACCATGAGTTGTCGGGGCCGGCTTACTGCACTCATGTGTTTGTATTCTGAAATAATACAAGTATAAATATTCCAGGTTGTTACCCAAACTTTACACATGTTCACGTCATACTTATTCATAACTATTAAATAAAAGTGTGTGATATTTCAGTTAAAACACATGCGTAAGGAATAACTTGCTTGAGAGATGGTGTGTAAAAGGGTTAAAAGATCCAATCATTACCATGAATACATCAGACCTCATAAATGAAATAATTAAGACTACTACTTGAAGTTGATCTTAGACCAATCAAAAGGTCCGGTCAAATTCAACATGTGTAAATGAAAAGGCTCAATGCACATAAGACAAAGTTGACAAATTTTGAGGAGAGCCTTATATACAAGTACACCAATTTGGTTAGAAGCACCAATCAGATTCAAATGTTAATGGAAAATACATGAACAAAATTCAAGACTAAATTAGTTTAAATTAATCATGAATTAATCTTATATTTCCAATTCTCATTCTTATTTACATATATTTGAAAACATCGTTTCAATTTTATATTACCGATGTTTATTATTTTCACAATGTTTTTACAATATTTGTTGATGAACTATGTGGGAGTACAACACATATTGAATTATAAAGTAAAAATGAATTGTTATTGTTGTTTACTTTTCATGTTGTGTATATATGTTAGTTGATGCCATTATAATCTTTAGCCTAAGAAGGGTGAGAAGAAAATAAGATTTATTTTTATTACTTTTGGATCATTAAATTTTTATCCTAATGAGATTCTAAGATTATATCAATTTATACTTATCTTTTTCTATCTAATAATTTTCAGCGTAACACCACAGTACATAATTCCCAACACGTGCTTTATTTTTTTTAATGTCGTATCAATTTGGTGTTATAGTGTACATTTTTTATCTTGAGATTCTATATTATATCGTATGTGTAAGTTCCGTTAATACCATTTCATATCAATTTTGTAATATTATGTTTTTTTCAAATATTTTAAAAGTTATTAAATGGGTGAAAAATTGTTTAACAAAGTCTTTCTCATAGTTATTAAATGGGTGGAATTTGTATTTAGATGGAGTGACTAATTTATAATTTTTTATAATAGGTAGAAGCAACTGCTCATTAACATGTGACGCACATATACATTTTGTCATCAACTTTTAAGCGAACAAGTATGGAGTGGCACATTTTTTTATAATTCGGCATATAACATATTGGTTTGGATGTTTGAAACATGTCATTATGTGGGAATGTAATTCATTACATGTGTGGGGGAGAGTTCAACAATGTATTTTATTAATTTTTGTAATCCCAAATCATGTATATTTAAAAGAATATTCGAATTAAGCATACCTACTGGAGCTACGGGTAGTATATGATGGAGGGGTGAGTATATAGATATGTAAATATTCGGGAGTTATTTTTTCACCGTGCCATCGGCACGGGAACACCCTAGTATATATATATATATATAACTTACTATGTGCATAACCTCCCCTCGTAACACTAGCTCACAAATCCCGATTCTACTCCGACTCCCGATTTTTCTCAAGTATTCACTTACTTATTGTGAATTCTCTAACATCACGTTTTTCTAAATAGAATGCTATCCCACAAAATCACTTAGCCTAATTCTTCCCAAAAACATAACCCGAATTTAAAATTATTATTCTAGTACTTTTCACTCTAGTACACTCAAAATCTCTTACCCGGAATTTATCCCCGTTTAACCCAAGGTATTCTCTAATCTCCTATGTATATTTTCGGAAGTTCTAACCCTTCTCATGGACTCCATAAACCATGTTGAACACCAAAGGGTCTAATAAAAATACAAAAAGAAAGGGAAGACAACACAAGAAACTGAAATGGTTCACTGGTTGACCGAATCGGGTAAGTGAGTGAATCGCTTCACTCCCCCAGCGAACCGATTAGGTTCTGTTGGGATGCTAACTCGAATTTTTACGGGGTTGACCTCTTTTCCTTTAACCTTAGGATTTATAATAATCACCCAAACCGTTAATATGAGTACTACATCAATCCCAAACATAGATTTACATATTCCTACATATGAATCTACGCGGAAAACATCTAACTCATAGGATTATCATTTGAATCAAGAATCGTGAATAGTTTCAAATCCTAAATCAAGATTTCATCATTTATTGCTTAGATAATTTAAGATTGAAACTTTATCACCCCGTTCACATCATATCTAATATATAATCATAATAAATTATCTCTTCAATGATTTCAAAAGTTCAAAACCCTAGTTTTATATGTTTCTCCCACCCAAAATTTGTGTCTTCCTACACCAAATTTCTAAACGAATTATCGAAAACTACACTAGGGTAATAGAAAGTTAAATACTTTCCTTATCACTGAAGAAGTTCATAGATTCCCTCATTGAGTTATTCTTTGGGCAACACTCTTGAACCCGAAATAATTGGATCTCCGACCCGGATCACTTTGTTCTCAATTTTATTTAATCTCTCCTTCTCTTTTCTCTCCTCTCTTAAAAATAAAGACGTTAGAATGGTTGGATGGCTTACCAATCCATCCACGTTTTGTAATTATAACCTTAAACACTCTAAATCCTAAAATTAAGTCAGCAACTATCTTTAAAATGACCCAAATACTTGTTTACGGGTCCCGTTTAGCCTAAAACCTCCTCAGAACCGAATTATAACCCTGAGTACCTATTTTTGACTATCTCGACCCATTATGAACTACTGGATAACTCAGAATTTCCATTCAATTTATCTATCATTAATTTGCATTTCATTCGCAACAAAACTCTATCCACATGTCCCGAAATGAGATACCGTTAAACCCGTCAATTTTCTCACTTACGACGTAATATAATTTAACATTTGTTTTCATTTACTTATCACAACATTAAATATAATTATGAAAAAATATTTATTCTTTTAGTATTCAATTAATATTTATGTAAGTCGCTTTATTTCTCAATTTAATTAAATTATGTGCACACGTGAATTTAAAAATGCTAAAAAAATATGGTGTGTTACATACCCCCCGCGTAACAATAGAATTTCTTCCCCAAAATTCGGACATACTTGGCATAAAGAGCTACAGATACTTTTCCCGCATATCATCCTCACACTCCCACGTCGACTCATCTGCGTTATGACGTCCCCACTGAACACGAACTAATGGAACTACCTTCGATCGAAGATTACACTCGATGTGATCCCGGATAACAACCAGTGCGTCCTCATATGTAATATCCAGATGTAACTCAATATCCTCCAATGGGATAAGCCAATAAGACACGTTAATCCTCTATTAGTTCTTCAACGACGACATGTGAAACACATCGTGAATCATATGTAAGCTCTCTGGCAGGCTAAGCGTATACGCAACTCTCCCTATCCTCTCAATAATAAGTAAAGGACCCATATGTATCGGTTACAACTTCCCCTTATTCCCAAACTATGCAACTCCCTTGATGGGAGACCCCTGTAAGAAAATCTCATCACCCACCTCGAGCTCCAAGTATATGCTATCTGCATCTATGTAACTCTTTTTCCTTTCCTAAGCTATTCGTGTACGACCTCGAATTAGATTGATCTTTGTAGAAGTGTCCTCGATCATATCCGGTCCAAGAACCTTATTATCCCCAACCTCTAACCAAAAGTGGGTGAACAACAAGGTCATCCAGACAATTCCACATAAGGTTCCATGCCTATCGTGAACTAGTATGAGTTATTACAGGCAAACTCTACCGGTGGGAGGTATTTCTCCCATACTCCCCTGAAATATAGTATGCACATCCTTAGGTTATCCTCCAGCTTCTAATTAACTCTTATAGTTTGCCCATTTATCTACGGATGGTAATCTACGCTCAGTTGTAACTCAGTCCCCATAGTCTTCTGGAAGCTATACCAAAAATAGGGCACAATGATCTTATCCCGATCGAACAAAATATTAATCGGCAGCCCATGAAACCTCACTATCTCGGTTATAAAAATATGGGCATACTATCGTATCGTATAATCTTCCAGAACTAGAAAGAAGTATTCCACCTTGTTCAGGTGATCCATAATGACCCATATGGAATCGTGAACCCTCTGCGAAGTCGGTAGCCCTATGATGATACCAATCGAAATGGTCTCCCATTTCTAAAATGGAATCTCCAAGGGCTATAAAATCCCATATTATCTCTCATGGTCTAACTTTTATAACTAACAAATGGTGCACTTATAGTCAAACTCAACAATATCCTGCTTCATCTCATCCCAACAATATTCTCTCCTCATATCTTGGTAGATCTTATCCCTTTGGGGATATACTGAAAATTACTACCCATCAGACTCTATCATCCCATCATATCATAGGTCCCCATTCTCTGGGACTATCAGTCACCTATTAGAGTGTAAGCCTCCCTCTGAATTGATCGAGTAAGACTCGACTCCCTCTTCTAGTAACTGTCACACCCTATCTTAAAAAAATGGACCCCCTTCCTGCACCTCGACATCCCTTATGGTGATCTCGGGTGTGATATTCAAGATTGAGATACAAGCTCTGGCCATTTCATCATCTTGTCGAAATTCACTCATATTTGATTTCCAAACCACCGCTTACTCCCCCACAGGCCTTCGGCTCAATGTGTCTGCCACCATATTAGTCTTCCCTATGTGGTACTAGATGTTAAACTGATAGTCATTCACGAACTCGAGCCAACTATGATGCCCCATGTTAAGAACTTTAAGTGTGAACAAATACTGCAACGACTTATGATAGTTCATCCATATGCTCAAGGAAAAAACTACTGATGTAAGCTCTAAATCTTGCATTGGGTAGTTTGATAACATTACTTTTTGTGTATGATTATCAATGTCGAATAAGCCAAGATAATGAAAATAACTTCAATTACCTACAAATATTGTTAAACAAATTGTATTATGGTAAGTACAGATATCAATCCAACTTTTAATAGTGACACATGCTAAAATGAGAATATAAATGCAATTCCCTTTCAATTATTTTATTTTTATATTTTTTTAATTTTCTTTTTAAACAATTTCCAAAGATAATTACGACTAAGTAACTATGCTACTAAAAATCAAAAGAAATCTAAGTAGTAAGATGATTAGAAATAACACAAGAGATGTAATTAATATGGGAAGGAAAGACGGAATAAATTCACCCCCACTTCACACAACTAAATCTAATTTGCACTAATTTTATTTGGCTTGATTTCCAAAATATTGATTTAATTCAAAAGGTAATTCTCATTACACTATTAAATTAATTAAATATTGTTTTATAAAAGTAATTTTAATTCCCACAAAACTACTCAAATTTAATTAAAATTAATCAAACGATTCACCCTCTATGATCGATTCACCCAACTAATTTTAATCATACGAAATAAAAAAAGAGTAGAAGAAAATTATATTATGATTTTAATCAATTTGATAAGCCTATATCTAGTTTGAATAAAATGATAAAATGATAAGACAATTTCCAACCCTTTCTCATGGATGATTTCGATATCTAAACGTGAAAAGATGAGTAGGATTTAAATTTACTAATCAAAGGAAATCAAACAAAATTTAGATTCACAACTAAATAGATTGGATTCATGGGGGATTCAATTAGTCCCTTGAAGCCCTCCATAATAAACATCCAATAATACCTGAAAATAATAAAAAGTATGCAAGGATTAAAATAAGACCAATTAAATAGGAAGAGATCAAACCAATTTTTCTTGAATTGAACTAGTTCTCCTTCAATTACATCAACACTCTTAATTTTTAATTACAATCACTCACTATTCTTTTTACATAAAAAGTAAAAAATAACTATCTCCTTCAATTACATCATCACTCACCATGTGCCTATTGTAATATTTTATATCATGGAAAAAATGGAGTTAAGGGGTAATATTTAAATGAGAAGATTAAATGGTGCATGTCGGTTCATTGAGGTGTGGAGAATGTGAGGTTAGTTTTGAGGGAATTTTTGGAAAAAGGTATATGGGGATTTTAACACACATGTGAATTTTTATGTTTATTTGGGGACAATATGGTGAATGGGTAATGTCTTGGAAAAAAAGGGAAACGGGTATTGTGGGAAGTTAGATTAATGGGTTTGCTACTGGGTTCAGGTTTAAGGGGTTATGGCCGCAGTTTGATATGGGTAGACAGATTGGATGAAATGGTAGAGGAATCAGAGGCATCTAGGTTCGGGTTATGTATGTCATCGGATTTGGGACTTGGGTTGGTTCATGGCTCGAAATCAAGGAGTTGGATTCACGATTTTAAGGTCGAAATTGGTTTTCCCGAATTTTGGGTCAAAATGGATTTTGGGAGTTGGTGGATGTATCTTGGGTATAGATGGAATAGGTTTGGGTTTATATGGTAGAGTAATCGCGTACACCAGAGATGGTTTTTCCCAGTTTTGGGCTCGCAGCAGTGAGTATGGTCATATGGGTTGGAGGTAAGGTGGTTGAGGTTTATAAGGATGGAGTTCGGGTCTTAGCCGATAGGTTTGAGCTTAAGTCATTGGGGTTGGAGTGAGAAGAATAAGATGAGGTAGAAGATGGGGTATGAGAGAGGAAAGAGAAAGGTGGAATCTGATTGGTCTTTTGGGTTAATTGAAATGTGAGTTTTGAGAGATGGTTAAGTGTGTGGGTGTGTATGAGAATAGGGTGTGTGGGTGTGTGTGAGAATAGGGTGTGTGTGTGTGTGTTAAATGTTCATCTAATAAAAAATGACACACATACTCACTCACACTATAATATTTACAGACACGGACTTAATACTATATAAAATGACACCCATACTCACACACACTATTATATTTACAGAAAATCGTAAGACACTCAATAGTATAAAATGAAATAAATAAAACAATAAAGATGACTCGAAAAATATTGAAAATAGTAAAAAAATAACAATACATACACGCGCACGCTAGGGGTTTGGGATCGATTTACGATTAGGTTCGGGTTTTAATAATATAGGTTTGAGACAAGTTTGAGCTCTTTTAACATTATTTTCCTTGAATTGAAGCATTTGGAACCACAAATGACATTTAACCTACAAGATAAACATATACGCGCATAAGACAAATGTTACCGAGAATAAGTAATTAAAAACCATCTATTTCGGGTTTTATTTATACACTTTCGGATTCTTATCACATCATCCCAAACTGAACATTGCTAGTTGTCAAGAAAAAATAGAGAGAAATGAAGATAAGAAACCAAAAGTGTACAACTTTTGCGGGCACTTGCTATTGCACTTAGAATGTGTAACAATCCTTTAAACTTATAGGTTTCCCTATAGGATGAGTTTTGTCTCATGATTGCTTGCAAATAATACACCCACAAAATTCTTTATTTTCAAAACGAAAGTCAATCTCTTATCAGATATAGAACAATCTCAAAATCCATCACGAGATAAATATTTTAAGGAATACATGCTAGAAGTGTATAAAGAGTTTAGCTAAGTGAATACTCAAGGCACATCCTTCCTAGATTCAACATGTGTGGTGTGAATCAGTCAAAATAGGTTGAGTATCGCAAGAGTACTTCCTATATCACCTTTTTGGAATCAATGCTTCAACTTCAAAATCTCATGGATATAGCTCTCTCTAGCGAACTCAGGAGATTTAGGTTGGTGTATTTGTCTAGTATGTGAGTAAATGGAATCTAGGTCAAAAGTATCACACACATAACAAAGAACAAAAATTTTAGAAAGAAAAATTCTCTCATGAAAGAATGATAATCACTATAGTGAGAACGTCTAGCTATTCACCACCTTAGCCTTCATTTGCCCAAACACCTAGGGAAAAATATGGATACTTGTGGGTGAGGTTAAATGAAATGATAATGATACAATGAGATAAGGTGTTGATGTAAAAAATTAGATTACTCTAATTATTCAATCACAGATAAATAAATGAGACAAAGAATTTTAAAGTGGTTCAGCCTTATAAGAATGGTCTACGTCCACTGTTGCTTTATTACTGAGTGTTTGGGAATTCTTGATTATAAGTTCTATCAAGAAATTCTC
Organism: Sambucus nigra; assembly: GCA_949130495.1. Taxonomy (NCBI): domain Eukaryota; kingdom Viridiplantae; phylum Streptophyta; class Magnoliopsida; order Dipsacales; family Adoxaceae; genus Sambucus; species Sambucus nigra. The sequence continues at coordinate 126,550,995 of OX422211.1, read as the reverse complement.
TTCTGGATTTGGGGTCCCTTTTACAATGAGGATTGTACAATGTATTTATAGCCCTGAGGCTGTAATGTGAAAGGGTAATACATTAAATGATATACATATGAAAGGGTAATACATTTAATGCCCTCTTTGCGTGTGCGTATGAATGATAAGCATTTAATGAATCAGTTGAACTGTTGGTTATCCAGCTATTAATGCTTTGTTTGAGGTGCAGCTCAGACCGCCTGAGTTACTCGGACAGCCTAAGCTTCTCGATACTCAAGAGTTCCTCGGAGAGGCATTGTTCCTCGGAGCGCGTGAGTTCCTCGGGGAAATAGTCTTCCTCGTTGTAGTCGTGTTCCTCGAAGCGCGTGGGTTCCTCGGAAGTGTTGGTTATTGCCACGTAGATAGCCACATGTCTTCATATGATTGGTCCATGTCAGCAAATTAAATTTGGTATCAACAGAAGCCCCCAATGTTTCATAGTTTGAAATTTGAGGAGTATGGAACATTCTTTCTCGGAATATGGTAGCTTTAAATAGTCTTCCTGATTTTTAGGAGCGTTTCCCTTGTATTTATTTCTCCTTCCTAATTCGTAGAATCATGCTTTTTTGGACTTTTCTGCGTGCTTCGATTCCCGCATCACTTTTCGTCTTTGTAGATGTTGTTGTCCGCTTTGATTCCCGCGCCACTTTTCATCTTTTTAGCCGCTGGTAACGTAATCATCCTTTTTTGTAATCATTACTTCACCATTTCCCAAGGCAAGGTATTTAAACTTCACAGACACTCCCATCGTCTTCTACCTTTTCAAATTGTTATCTTCAAGTTTTACGTTGTCTCTTCCTACTCTCTTGTGCGTTCATCTTTTCCGTCGTTCATTGTCAGTAGATCCATTCTTTTCCTGTAAGATCTTCTTCCTTCTTCTTCATTTCTTTATTCACCATGGTTTACCCGATTGAGTCTCTTGAGAAGTTTCGTTCTGATTTCTCCATTCCCTCATGGGTTGTTTTGGAAGAGCTTTCTGAGCCTTCTAATTACTTCCATTTGGCTGAGGGACATTGGTTCCCCAGTCTCTTTTTTGCTGAGTGTGGATTTTCTTTTCCACCAAATCCCTTGTGTCTGGAATTTTGTCAATACTTTGACGTTGTTCCTGCACGAATAGCCCCCAACACATGGAGGATAGTTAATGGGGTGCATAGATTAAATCAAGTGAATGGAACTCGTATAGGAATTCCAAAAATCATGTACTGCTATAGATGGGAAGTTAATCATAATATTTTTTATTTAAAAACTAGATTTTTAAATAGAGCCTTAGTAGTCAATCTCCCTGATGCCAATAGGGATTATTTTGAACACATGGTTGTCATAAAAAATTGGCAACACCCTCCATTAGCTGGAGATGAGGTTTATTAGGGTCCCAGATGCTCTCCTTATGGCAATGGGATATGTTATTTTTATTTTATTTTATTTATTTTGAAATCATGTTTCTTTTGTGTTTGATAAAATGTGCCACTGATAACAATGTTTATTTATTTGCAGTTGATAGCAAGAGAAAGTGCCCAAAAGATGCAGATGTCAATATAAGGCATTTGAAACTTATCTGGAGTGTGCATCAAAGTGTTACCGACGAGCACATTAGATCAGCTTCGTATCTGTTGAAGTATAAGAGCTACACCACTTCTTTCACTGCTCGTCCAGTGATAAGTGAATTAGAGCCAGTACCAGCTTCCACAAGCTCATCGCCTGAATCCCATAGTCCTTTAAGTGAAAGGATGAAGAAGAGAAGACCTCCTACCCTGTTTGAGAAAACTGCCTCTGGTTATGGGGAGGCAAAAAGGAGTAGGATTGATGTCCCAAGGGAGGGGACAAAGAAGACTAATGCAGCTGCTCCTGTTAAAGTTGCCGAGAAGCCCGCAGTGGCTCCGAGCAGGTCTGCTGCTCCTGGAGAGGTGATTGTGATATCACCGACCAAGGGTTCTTCCTTGGTTGAATCTGTACCTGTTCCCCCAAGGAGGTTAAAGAAGAGCTCCTCGGTTAATTTGGGTGATACCATTACTCAGCCCCCAATTACTGGAACTGGGGTTCCAACTTTTGTTCCCCCGAGCTCTGCCATGAGCTCGATAAAGTCCTCGATCATTCCCGAGGTCCAAGGTACTGAAGAAAACCTTACTCGGGACATGTTCACCTCACTAGTTGCTCGTCACCTTGCTTCTGTAAGTCTTCTTACTTTTAATTTTTCATATTTCCTTTGTCATTTATGTTTCTAACTTGCTTTCTTTTTTTGTTCACAGTTGACGAGCTTCTTTAACATAATCCTGAAGAAGGATGAAACGATTAAGGCTTCTTGCTCCTCGTCTAGTGTGGAGGGAGCTCTGAAAGAAGCTACCAAGTCTCTGGCAGATTCTCGCCAGAAATATGCTGATAACAAAGTTGTCTGGGAGAAGAAGTTTGCCTCCTACGAGCAAAAAAAAGCTCGGGCTGTTGATGCCTCCAAGGAGTTGGAGAAGAGAATAAATGCCCAAGAGAAGGCAAATAAGGAGCTTTAGGAGAGGCTCAAAACTGCTGGAGAGTTTGAAGATAAACTCAAGGCTGCTGAGGAGGAGTTGGTTCAACTTCGAGAAGTAGGTCGGCATAAGGAGGAAGGTGAGCAAAAAATGAAAGCTTCGGATGACTTACTGTCCGAAAAACTTGCCTTGGAGAAGACCAAGCGGAAGATGGCTATGAAGAAGTCCTTCAGCTCTGGATGGGACAAAGGGTGGAGCAAGGGGTTGGCTTCCATGGTGTCGCAAGTGGACTATGGCAGTCTCAAGTACTTTTTGGATGGATGGGTCGCTGCCCTTCAGGAGATGAAGGTCGACGAGTCTTCCGAGCTCTTCCAGAGACATATCGCTGGTCCCCCTCCAACTCCAGAAGAGTTAGAAGAGGACGAAGCTACCTCTGAAGAGTCTTCGATGGTGATGGGAGATCATGCCCTAGCCATCCAGCCTGCTGCCGAGGAAAATCAATAAATCGTTTCTTCCTCCGAGCAACTGCCTATTCTCCCCAAGCAACTATCCCTTCCTTTCGAGCAACCTACCTCTTCATCCCAACCTCCCGAGAAGGTTTTGGGAGATAAGGAAAAGGTGTAGTGTTGTTCGAGTTTCTCTTTATTTTGTTTCTTTTTATCAAATGTAACCCAGAAGATGTAACTCTGAACTATGATCTAATAAAACTTGAACTTTTTTGCATATTGTTGTCTATCTTTCATTCATACTCTGCTTATTCTTCTTATTGATGATTGCTTTTCTTTCTCTGCTAGTTTCTGGCTAGGATGGAACTGCTATCTTCCCATGATAAAAATTTGTTGCGACAATGTAATGAGTACTTTAAGGCTGGTCACACAGACCTGAGTGCTGGACAAGTTGTCGACATACTTGGTCATGACGCTTCAGAACAGGCAGTGGAAGCATATCAATATCTGAAGTGTCTTCTTGATAGGGCTATAGCCAATAACGTTGCCTATTATGAAATGATCGAGGATCTTCAAAGCACCCTCGAGGACCTTTAGCTTCAATACAAAGAATCCACTACTTTGTTGCATGAGGGGTACGAGAAGAAGTACCAGTAAATCATTGCCGATAAGGGATACGAGAAGCTTTTTGCTGGGTAAGATATAAGAGAGAGAACCTTGAGAGGTGAGTTCGAAGAATGTAGACAGATTGTTTAGTTGCTGGAAAAGGAAAACAACAACCTACAAAAGGAGCTGTCACAATTGAAGTCTGCAGCTTCCACTTCTAGTGCCTTGATCCCAGTGACCGACGAGGGATTTTCGTTCTTAGAGGTTGAGAACGCCAAGTTAAGGGAAGAGTTGGACACATTGAAGAGGTCGGGCCCTTCCACATCTTCTCGGGGATGAGCAAGAGCAGCTTAGGTTCTTATCGAGGAACAGAGGACTCAGTCTGCCTTAGAGAACCAGGCTTTCCAATTAATGGCGAAGAACCAGGCATTGTCTGATATGTCAAAGAAGATTAGGGACTTGGAAAAATAGCTCTCCGCGCAGAAGTCAGTCTTGGAGAATAAGGAGCATTTCATCAAGAATCTCCACGAGCAGCTAGAAAGGCTAACATATCAATTCCACAAACAGCCCAGGGAGTTCTGGATGGCTAGATACAATGAAGCACTATTCCACTTGTACGATCGTATCCAGAATGCCAACAATGAGTGCTACAAGCAAGGCTGGCTGAATGCCTTAGGTGTGCTGAAGCTCGAACAAGGTCATTATCTGTGGGACTACCATGATCCCGGGTTGCTCGACTTGCCTGTGCCACCATACAATTTGGACATGGATTGGATCCCTGCTCGGGCCATTCCTCGGAGCTTAATTTCAAAGTATCTCGGTGAGTATAATTTACATTCTCAAATCGAGGTATCTCGTCCCGAGCATCTCTTAGATCGACCATCCGTGATGAATGTCAGGATGTTGAAGGATCTTAACTTCATCAATTCTCCTTTGTCTTTAAATGATCCGCCTGCTGGCGAGGAACCTGTGTCAAAAGCAGAGGGGAAGAGACCAGTAGAATAGGAATTTTTGATGTAATAGTTAGTATACATGTCAATATAACTGTAATTTCATTATCAATGTAATTTATTTTGAATTCAATGAAAGACTTTCATTTTTGTTTGCAAATCTTGATTGCTATTGTCTTGTAGTTATCAAACACTTTATATTTATGCATATCTGTTAAAAAAAAAAAACAATATTGTGTTGTTTATCGACCAACTCAGTAATAATTAAAAACTTTCAACTTTCAATAATATTGCTCGATCACTTAATAATAAAGTCACGAGTATAAAAACTGTTTAAAATTTTTCCAACCAACCAAGGTCGTTAAATTATGCTTGTCGACCAACTACAGTTAGTGGGTTTTTATCCCCGACCAACCATAGTTGGTAGACTTTTCTCTTAAATGTTTCCGACCAACCAAGGTCGGTAAATTTTCTTTGTCGACCAACTACAGTTGGTGGGTTTTTATCCCCGACCAGCCATAGTTAGCAACTTTTGCACTTTCTGGAATAGTCTTACCTCCCGACCAACATAAGTTGGCATTTGCGAGAATATTTTGTTTCCTAGCCAAACAGGTTGGCATTTTTAGGAATATTTTGTTTCCTAGCCAAACAGGTTGGCATTTTTAGGAATATTTTGTTTCCTAACCAACCGAAGTTGGCATTTTTAGGAATATTTTGTTTCCTAGCCAAATAGGTTGGCATTTTTAGGAATATTTCGTTTCCGAGCCAAACAGGTTGGCATTTTTTGGAATATTTCGTTTCCTAGCCAAACAGGTTGGCATTTTTAGGAATATTTTGTTTCCTAACCAACCGAAGTTGGCATTTTTAGGAATATTTTGTTTCCTAACCAACCGAAGTTGGAATTTTTAGGAATATTTTGTTTCCTAACAAACCGAGGTTGGTATTTTTAGGAATATTGTGTTTCCTAACCAACCGAAGTTGGCATTTTTAGGAATATTTTGTTTCCTAACCAACCGAGATTGGCATTTTTAGGAATATTTTGCTGCTGAGCAGTCTGAGCCTTGCCAAGTTTTGCTGAGTAGTGTGTAGCACTAGTATTCCCCAAAAAATTCTCAATAAAAGGAGAGACTTTAGCAGAATATCTTCATTTTATTCATACTGATGGAACTGTGTTACATATACATCACTGATAATACTTTCGTAGGTGCTCTGCGTTCCATGCATTCTTAAACTCCTCGCCTTCTAAAGTTTCTATTCGATAAGTTCCTGGTCGAACAACTTTTGTAACTCGGTATGGTCCATGCCAGTTTGATTCCATCTTATTGTGCTTTTGAATTACTTTCTTCAGCACATAGTCTCCTTGTTTCAGGTCGCACTTCTTCACCCTTTTGTTGTAGAACAAAGTTGTTCGCTGCTGGTAAGCAGCATTTCTAATGGTTGCTTTTTCTCTAACTTCCTCGAGCATGTCTAAATCCAGCCTTCTCATTAAGTCGCTGACAGGGGAATTGAAATTCAGTACCCTGTGTGTTGGAAGGCCTAACTCGACAGGTATGACAGCTTTACTTCCAAACGCCAGCATGTATGGTGATTCTCCAGTTGCTACTCGGGGAGTAGTTCGGTAAGCCCAAAGTACTGATTGTAACTCGTTGATCAAGTTTTCTTTTGCATCATCCAATCTTTTCTTCAAGCCATTTAGCAGCGTTCTGTTTGTCACCTCAGTTTGTCCATTGCTTTGAGGATGGCCTAGTGCTGAGTGGACCTTCAAAATATTTGATTGATGACAATAGGCGACAAACTCCTCGTTATCAAATTGTGTTCCATGGTCTGTGATGAAGGCATGAGGTAGACCATATCGACAAATGATGTTCTTCCAAACAAATTGGTACACCTTCTCGTATGTCATGTCAATGAGTGGCTCAACTTCTACCCATTTAGTAAAATAATCCACTACGACGATGAGGTACTTGAACCTTCCTCGGGTCGTTAGCAGTGGCCCAACCAAGTCAATTCCCCACATGGAAAATGGCCAAGGGGAAGTTATGGGTGTCAACAATGCTTGTGGAGTTCTTTGGATGGAGGAAAAGCACTGGCACTTGTCACACTTCTTGGCGTAGGCTATACAATCAGCCCTCATCGTCGGCCAGTAGTATCGTTGCGTCATTACCCTTTGTAAAAGCGTTCGACCTGCTACATGTGCTCCATAAGACCCTTCGTGGATCTCTTCAATTAATTATTTCACCTCGGAGGGGTGTACACATCTCTGCAAACCTGCCATAATTCCTCGTCTATATAAAACACCATTAGTTAATACATACCGAGAAACTTTAAACTTCAATTTTTTTGCAGCGAGCTTGTCAATTGGCAATTCTCCCTCATCGATATACGCCCTGATGGAATCCATCCAAGATGGTCCTAAATAAAGGGTGATAGAGTTCATCGTCAGATTTTCATCTATACTCTGACCAGCTAGCACTTCAATTGGGATTGTTCGTCGTAGCTCGGTGCGAGTAGGTGATGCTAGTCGGGCTAGGGCGTCTGCTCTCGCATTCTCCATTCTTCGTATTCTGACCAGCTGAATAGCAGAAAATTCTGACACCATCTGCTTTGCCTTTGCATGATATCTGATCATTAATTCTCCTTTAACTGCATATACTCCCACCATTTGATTTACGATCAATTGAGAATCACTGAAGACAATAATCTGCCGCGCCTCCATAATTTTTGCTAAACCAAGTCCTGCAATCATAGCTTCATACTCAGCCTCATTGTTGGAAGCTTTGAATTGGAAACGCAAGGCGTATTCCATATCGACCTCATCCGGAGTGCTCAAAACAATCCCCGCGCCGCATCCTGCAGTGCAAGATGAGACATCTACATATAGCCTCCATATAGGTATCTCTTCTTCAAATTTCTGATTAGTTAGAGTTCCTCGGTGAAATATTTGTTGCTTCATTTCCTCCTCGGATTTTACTTGCTCTTCGTCGATCATTTCTTCTTGCCCTTTTACCAACCGGAGTTGGTCTGAGCCCGAAGTCAATGATCTTGTAACATCCACTTGCCCTTTTACTAATCGGAGTTGGTCTTAGCTAGTGTTTGTTGATCCTGTAACATCCACAGGTTGATCAGCGTGAAACTCTTATTTCTTATCCGGAGTCCTCACAACTATCTCTGCGTCATACCCTGTAACATCCACATGCCCTTTTACCAATCGGAATTAGTCTGAGCCTGTGTTTCTTGATCCTGTAACATCCACAGGTTGATCAGTGAGAAACTTTTGTTCCTCAGAGCTATCAGGATAGGTGAACTCCGCTATAAATCTCCTACAGCTTGTCCTTTAAGCGATGATCTGGGTTCATAGACTATATCATAATCACCGATCTCTATTTCCCAGTACATCAATCTTCCTGATTTTTCTGGCTTATGCGGGGCTTGCCTCAATGGCATATCAGTATATACTACTATAGTATGAGCCTGGAAGTACGACCTCATTCTCCTACTCGCCTCAATCAGCGCTAGTGCCAATTTCTCCACCCTTGGATATCTGATTTCTGCTAGTCGGAAGGCCTTACTTGTGTAGTAAATTGGCTTTTGTACTCCATTCTCCACTCTGATCAACGCCGAGCTAACTGCATTCTCGGACACTGCAAGGTACAAGTACAATTTTTCTCCCATCACTGGCTTGGACAATAGTGGAGGTGATCCCAAGTATCTCTTCAAGTCTTGAAAAGCCTTCTCGCATTCATCATTCCACTCAAAAGTCTTTCTGAGTGTCTTGAAGAATGGGAGACGTCTATCAATTGCTCGTGACATAAATTTGTTGAGTGCCGCTACTCGTCCTGTGAGACTCTGTACTTCCTTCTTCGTCGTTGGAGATCGCAACCCTAATACATCTTTGATCTTTTTAGGATTTTCTTCATTGCCTCGTTGATTGATAATGTACCCGAGAAACATGCCTTCTCGTACTCCAAAGATGCACTTTGTCGGGTTCAGCTTCATTTGATATTTATCTAGTTGATCAAAAGTTTGACTTAAGTCAACTAGATGATCGATAGCTTTCTTTCTTTTCGTCAGCATATCGTCAACATAGACTCCCATATTGTCACTGATTTGTTCAGCAAAGACCTTATTCATCAGACTCTGATATGTCGCACCTGGATTTTTCAAACTAAAAGGCATAACATTATAATAATAAGTTCCCCTAGGGGTAATGAAGGAAGTACTCTCCCTGTCTTTAGGTTTCATTTTAATTTGATTGTAGCCAGAATAAGCATCCATGAAGCTCAGTAACTCATGTCCCAAGGTAGCATCCACCAGTTGATCAATTCGGGGCAGTGGAAAGTGATCCTTTCGGCATGCTTTGTTGAGGTCGGTGAAGTCTACACACATCCTACACTTGTTGTTTTTCTTCTTTACCATTACCACATTAGCTAACCAATCTGGATATTTAACATCTTCAATGAAATAAGCTTTCTGGAGCTTCTCGACTTCCTCCTGTATAGCTTGATTCTTCTCGGGACTGAATACTATTCTTCTCTGCTTCACAGGCTGGATCTCCTTATTCACATTGAGCTCGTGACATAAGAAGTTTGGGTCTATCCCAGGCATATCTTCATGACTCCATGCAAAAGTTTGTCTTCTGCTTCTCAGGAAAGTTATCAATTCCTGTTTTAATGAGGCTTCCAATGATGAACCTATTTGAGTAGTTCGCTCAGGGTGCTCGTCGTCCAGAATGATGTTTTCAGTAGTTTCCACCACTTGACCCTTCACGAGTTGTGACTCATCTTGAGGATCCAATGTTTCAATTTCTTCACCTTCATCCACTTGATAGGTAGTAGTCTTTTTCTTTGATTCTTCCAGTTCTTCTTGCTCGGCGGATGAATAATAGCATTCCTGAGCTACTTTCTGATCACCTTTCACAACTCCTACTCCAAAGTTTGTTAGAAATTTTAGGCACTGATGCACTGTAGATGGTACAGCCTCGAACTTCTTCAATCCTACTCTTCCCATGATGATATTGTATGATGATTGGACATTCTTATCCATCATGAAGAAACGTATTCTTTCTGTCCGACAAGCTGGCCACGTACCAATGAATATATCCAACTTGATCGTCCCAATTGGAAATACTTTCTCGCCAGCAAAACCAATGAGGGGTCTGTGGTAAGGCTCCAGTTGAGATAGCTTTAGATTTAAACTATCGAAGCACGAGTAGAACATGATGTCTGCCGAGCTACCATTGTCGACCAGTACTCTTGAAATCATGACTTCCTTCATTCTCATTTTGATCACCAACGGGTCATCATGAGGATATAAAACACCTGCAAGGAACCGATAACCAATTTCTCCTTGTTCACCTTTCTCGGGCAATCTTCCTCAGCTAGATTTATTCGTTGAATGTACGAGCAAGATTGAGCCTCACCGAGGTAAGCTTTTCTTTCTGCAGTAAGGTCTCCTCCTCCTGCATCTCCTCCTGTAATAACATTATAATCAAATGACCCAAAGCGTATTGAAAATGCCTCTCGTTCTGGCTGCCTTGGTTTCTTGGGAAGATCGGGGTCATCCTCTGGATTAACTTTATGGTTTCTCTTCTTGTTCTCCTCTGCTCGATGAGGAGGTCTAGACCTCTCTCTAGTTCGGTCGTTGTTTCTTCTTTCGCCTCCCCGATTAACATACTTTGCTAGCTTTCCTCGTCGGATGAGTGTTTCAATCTCATTCTGAAAAGCTATGCAATTTTTGGTCATATGGCCATAATCCTTGTGGAACTCGCAATATTTTTCCCTATTCCTCGTGTCAGGGTCTGCCTTCATTTTCTTTGGCCAGTTTAACTCCTTGCTGTTCTTAATTTCTTCAAGGACGTGGTTGATGTTTGCCTTCAAAGGTGTGTACTTATCAAATTTCCTCAAGACTTCCCATGACGACCTATTTTTGGATTGTTTGTCACCACCATTATTTTTATGTTCTTTCTTCTTAACTTTATCACTTTCCACCTTAGTTTCTTTGGCGTCCATATTTTTCTTCGCAGACATAGCTTCCTCGGCATTCATAATCTTGGACGCGTTTCCCATCAGGTCCGACATGGTTTGAGGTGGATCATTGGCCAAAGTGTAGTACAACTTGTTTGGCAATAATCCACTCATCAAAGCGATAATCGTTGTCTCCTCCTCATAATCAATGACTTCGAGTTTCTCATTATTAAAATGAGTTATATAATCTCTGGTACTCTCACGAGCTTTTTGTCTAACACTTAACAAATGTGATACTCGTTTAATTGGCTTTGCTCCAAAGAAGAAATTCCCAATGAATAACTCAGCCAGTTGAAGAAAACTTGAAATCTTACCCTGAGGAAGACTATTATACCATATTTGAGTAGATCTGGTAAGTGTTCCCGAGAATGCTCTGCATCTCATCTCATCTGTGACAGCATAGATGTCGACTGCAGCTTAGTATTGTTCTATATGAAGGATAGGGTCAGTCTTTCCATCACACTTGGGAGTCACAACAAGTGCTTTGAACTTTGATGGTGTTGGAAAATCAACAATGTCCTGGACAAAAGGCGTTCCTTGAACAAAGGTTCGTTGTAGAGGGTTCTTGGCCTTAGACATTTCCCCTAATCTATCCTCTAGCCTCTGAATAGATCCTTTCCATGCATAATTTCCTTCCTCGGTCCTATTGGTTCGAGCAACTGATCGCGTTGAAGTGGCTTCCTGGGATTTATCTTGACGAGCAGCTGGTCGATCATAGGATCTATCTTGACGAGCAGCTGGTCGCGGCTGGGCAGATCCTTCCCTTAAATCTGATGTTCGTTGAAAGCTCCTCGACGCTGCATTAAGAGGATTTTTGTTCCTCATAGGGCCTAATCGGTCGAAAGGAGAAACCCTACTTAATCTTTCCAATGCGCTGGTTCTTTCTAGGGAAAGGGTGACACGTTGTTCAGTATCTATGGCCCGCACTGATGAAGTTCGCCCAGGTTGATAAGAGAAATCATCAGATTCCTCATTGCGATGTGAATCGGTAAGCCTAGTACGTGAGGATGGTGCGTGGGTATTTCTTTGAATGCTTCGTGGTCCGAAATGGGCTGATGCACCGCCATGGAGGGTTTGGATGAGTTGTCGCATTGTTTCTTGCATGACGGTCTGGCCCTGAGCCAGATTTGCCATTATTCCAGTCAAATCTGGAATAATTGGTGGAGCAGATGGATTTGGAAGGGTTCCAGCATTTCGATTGCTGGATTCAGGAATATTTGCCATTAGTAATGGATTGTTTTTGATGAAAAATGATATTATCAGTCGTTTCCCACAGACGGAGCCAATCTGTTGATGTAAAAAATTAGATTACTCTAATTATTTAATCAAAGATAAATAAATGAGACAAAGAATTTTAAAGTGGTTCAGCCTTATAAGAATGGCCTACGTCCACTGTTGCTTTATTGCTGAGTGTTTGGGAATTCTTGATTATAAGTTCTATCAAGAAATTCCCTTATGGATTTGGGGTCCCTTTTACAATGAGGATTGTACAATGTATTTATAGCCCTGAGGCTGTAATGTGAAAGGGTAATACATTAAATGATATACATATGTAAAGGTAATACATTTTATGCCCTCTTTGCGTGTGCGTATGAATGATAAGAATTTAATGAATCAGTTGAACTATTGGTTATCCAGCTATTAATGCTTTATTCGAGGTGCAGCTCGGACCACCTGAGTTTTTCGGACCGCCTAAGCTTCTCGATACTCAAGAGTTCCTCAGAGAGCATTATTCCTCGGAGCGCGTGAGTTCCTCCGGGAACTAGTCTTCCTCGTTGTAGTCTTGTTCCTCGGAGCGCGTGGGTTCCTCGGAAGTGTTGGTTGTTCCCACGTAGATAGCCACGTGTCTTCATATGATTTGTCCATGTCAGCAGATTAAATTTGGTATCAACATAAGGTAAAATGTCTTTATTTCACCAAATCTTGACAACAACTTTCTCTTTTTCTTTTTTCTTTTTTTTTTTCCTTTTTCTCTCATTTTTTTCTTTTTCACATTTTTTTGAAGTACAAATACTCATCAATGCCTGAGATAATTTTCTAAAATTTATACATAATCCCAACATAGATTTGTATCTAAGTTTTTCTCCGTCTAAAGGAACTCTAAGAGAGGTATTTGTTAAAAATGCAAACACTCTATAATGGCTTTTCACTTTTTACTTTCAACACTCTTCTTTCCTTAAAAATCGGGGGAGGAAAAGGGGTGGTATGAAAATAGGGATATTAAAAATGAAAGGTGTATGGATGAAATATGGTGATCGAGACAAACATCAAGACACGTGTTTCTTACAACTCGAAAATGATGTCTTTCTCAGTGATCAAGCAAAAAATTTAATGGATAGTAATGAGATCATAAAAAAATTTAAGTGTGGACTCAAATAAAGTTGAATCAAATTGTGACTTGGAGATTGCATAAAACTCTATAAACGGGTGAAAGGCACAAATTTCACAAGTTAAAGTCTCCACTGGTGATCCTTAAGGTTTTCTTGAGAATCGTAGTACTCTTCAACTCAAAACCATAGTGACGTGATAGGTGCGCAAATTTTGTAGAGTCTAGAAATTCATGGTAAAAAATGCCTTGGTGCCTATTACATAAGTTATTTAGAAAAAATGTCGTCTAGTTCGATTCCTAGACTTAAAACTATGGATAATGGAAAATTCACGTCAATGATTTAGATGAAAGAAGCCGCATGAAAATTTTAAAAATGAAATCTTATTTATGATTTTTTTTTCAAAAGAGGTACGATTTTGATAAAATTTCCCACCCCTAGACAAAAAGGAAAATCATCCTCAATGTTTAAATTATTTTCAAAATTGAGATAGTGGACCATACATATCCAAGATAAAACCTAAATAAATGAGGAGTTAAAAAGACGTGCAAGTCTATTGACATGGTAAAACATTGGGTGGTGTGAAACACAACCCCCAAACTAGATAAGACCCATACTTAGAAACAACAGGATACCTCTCGGTAGTGGCAAGTTTAATGTCTTCATCGAGACCGAAGGGAACTCACCCTAAAGATAATAACTATGAAATGGTGGAGTGGTAGAAAAATTGGGTGACGATAATCAATCCCAAACAAGATCGAAGCACCAGTCTTGTTCGATAAAGGATACAAGGTCAGTGCACTTTTATGGAAAAATTCTTCACTCAATGGAAAGCATAGGTGGACCAAGGGTGGGTGTGGATATGGTTATAGGGAAGAAAGGCATGGGTTAGGGTGAATATGCACCGACCAGGGGCCTTAATGAGAGTAAAGGTGACGGTAATAAGGGACCTATAAGCATGGTGCTCTAATTGGATGGGAAGGATATATGGTTTGGATATTGGGATGTGGTGAGGCTCATAAAACTCGCACTCCCATTATATAAATGAATGATGATAATGGGCATGCCGTGACATGTCACTTAGGTGACAGGAATAAAAATCACCACGATTGATGAGTGGTGGGAATGGAGTAACAAGATATGTGTCAACTATGGTGAGAGTAGCATCACAAATACTCTCACGAATGGTGGGGTGGATAAAGAGCACACGACAGGGCTCGTGGAGCTCAACGGAGGAAGGAGGGTTTAGGTGAGGACCTGAAGACATGGAGGGGAATGTGTGACGTATAATTGAAAGGTACAAACTGTAATACCCTGTATTTTTGGCTATATTTGTTTTTGGGATTAATTAATTAAATGCGTATTAATTGGAAATTAATCCGGATAAAATACTAGCAAGATGTGAGTTAGTATTTGACTATACTGAGTATATATGATGGTATATGAATATTGAATTATGAAATTTGTCATGAGATTTATATACGGCAATTTGGTCATTTTATTGGGACGCGGGTGATAGTTGCGTCAGGATATAATTATGTTATTTATAAAATTGAATTTAAATTCTATCAACCGTATGGTCGTTTTGAGTGCGCCAACGCGTCCGGAAGGGTGGAGATAGTCAGAAAACACTAGCCGGGGGTTTAATTTGGGTCCCGGAGTAATTTTAGGCCATACCGGCAACATAAAGGGTATTTTGGTAATTTTGTATTTTTGAGGAATTAAATGTGACACCCCGCCTAATTAAATACCGGGCGATCACTCCTTTATTAAATTAAATCAAGGTATACAGTTGGTTCATTCTCATCATCACTGTCGATAAAAATAAATTTTCCAATTTAACACCCTAAATAATTAAGTTAAGTGTCAAAACCATTTTCATACATACTTTCCAAATTTTATTTTAAAGAAAAACATTTATTTAATTAAAAACAACATACTTACAATTAAGAATCACACTACAGTAAGACAAATAATATAATACATTTGGCAATCGAATGGCAACAAATTAAAACTAAAACACAAGTCCATACTGAATAAATCCCAAAGAAACAATACTGGAAATGACTGAAATATAAATCTCCCAACAACAAATGAAATAATGAAAAGGGGCGACACGTGCCTAATAAATGAGAGTACTAGGAGTGGAGTCAATAACAGAAGCCGTCTACTCAAGTGACCTGCAACTCCCACCTAAGCTGCAGCTCGTTCTTCTCAAGGGATCCTACGCAAGACGCCCCTGTGGCTGGGCACCTGAAAATATACATATTTATACAAGACAGAGAGAGGTGAAGAAACGGGTCAGAGCCCGAAAGTGTGTTTGATTTTAAAATACGTTTAGCAAGTATTTAAATTGATACAGGCCAATGCAATAATATATTAGAGCGTCGCTCTCTTGAGAAAATACTCACCTCTCTTCTAATGTGTACCCCTATCGCACTATCCTTCCCATTGGTTTGTTTTATCATCTAACGCACTAGTCTTTCTAAAAGATTTGACTTAACATCACTTACCCGAAAGATTTGCAATTCACGGTTTCATTTAAAAGAGATGTTCCAATTTGTAACCAAATTTCTCTATTTCTAACTTTATAAAAACAATAAAGTTTTACAGTAACACATTATACTTTCACAAAACAAGCATTTATTATTGAGTCAACAACCATGACCTATTTATCAAATCACAGTAGGCAGTTTAAAGTTCATAATCTCATATATATATTAACTACTCGTATAATATATATATATATATAATAGCACCCAAACTAAAACTATGGTGCGGGCATACTCTGCTATCCAATCCCCGTATCGCTCACACAAAGGGGAATACAAGTTCGGAATCACTCTCGAACTGTATTAACATAAACAAAACAACATTGAGGCGAATCATAGATTTCCAAGTCCAAGAGGTCAGTACATATCCTCACGTCTCTTAGGACCGTCCGACTATCAGTTTGATAGCCCGTACCTTGGATCTCTATCTTCTAGGGTACGAATCAATATCCTCCATAAGGCAACACAGGATAAGACCGTCCCGGCGCGGTAACCTCAGGGATAGCAAGTAGCGCGGGTACGTTTTTCACATGTATATAATATATGTACACACAATCATATAAATATACCACTTTATCATATTAATATAGGTTCTTCTCATCACCCGTACATATACCATTTATCCTAAATTTTATATTTATAGAATAACGCATAAGGTTTCATTCCTAACCTCAACTCGAAGGGTTTACTCACTTATTACCTAACACTCATGGATTATATCTTCCAAATTCTGAAATTCAGTAAGTTCCTTTATTAGATTCCAACGTAACTCTCTTACGCACCTCCCCCTTTAAAAATTCATAAATCTACCAACCTAAAGTCAATATCCCGTAAATACCATTCTCGTTGAAGATTAAAGGTTCTAACGTTTATCCATATACCCTACTGGTCCTCAATGTCTCCCAAATCATTTTATTTAAGATGCCCAAAGATTATTTCACAATAAACTTAAGTTAACTAATTTAACAAGGGAAAATAGGAGTCTGCCAGGAGGGGTCGATCGATCGAAGCTTAGGGCTCGATCGATCGAAGCTCTAGGCTCGATCGATCGATCAAGCAGGTCTGGGCAAAATTCTGCAGAATACAGTGACGGGTTTTAACCAATTTCTTCATCTAAAACGATGTTCTTCTATTATAATCGCCCCAAAAATCCTACTATCATCATTATAACATTATACCAGGTGTTTATAACGTATAGCATGCGTGTAACTATCATTAAACATGGATTTATAACCTAAAATCATGTCCAATTATCAATAACTCTCCAATTATTCTTAAACAGATTTCTAATGCATTTCTTCAAAATTTCTTTTGTATAATCACCAGATTTCGTGGATTATTACCTCTACATGGCAAGGGTTTCCAGAATTTACATAAACATCAATACTACATGGATTCTACTATAAAAAAAATGGTGTTTTCTTCCATAGTTTTCGTCACAATTCAATCCTAAGCTAACATGAATATTGCATTAAAGAAAATAGCAAGTTTAAACACTTGCCTGGGATTTTGGTATGCAGGTTCACGGCTTATTTTCGTATGGCTGCGTTCCTCGTCTCGTGATCTACGCGGTGGTGGTGGTGGCGGTGCAAACCGGTGGCCTTTTGGCCTTGGATTGCCTTGGAGTTCTCTCCTCTCTTCTCCAATGGCCGTCATTTGATTTGTGAATGTTCTAACCCTAAGAGGATGACCTAATGGCTGATATAGGTTGGCTGAAATTAGTGGGTTTAATTATCGTATTTTGTAAAATGACCAAAATGCCCTCCCGGGTCACTAATTAAGCCTAAAAACATCCCGAGATCCAAACTAAACCCCCGGGTGCACTTTTCTGACTATCTCGACCCTTCCGGACACGTTGGCGCACTCAAAACGACCATACGAACAACTTATAAAATATTCACTTTTATTTAACAAAATAAGTCCCGACGTGACACGGGCACGTCCTTACTTAAATTTCCGAAATAGTCATTTAATTCACTTATGACATTCAATATAACCAATACAATGTATTAATATGCTCATCCAGTAATATGCAACAAATAACAAATTTCCAATAATTACTAACTCTCGTCACGCTAGTAAATATTTAAAGCAACATTCCGGATTAAAATTAATTTAATTTATCTCAATTAAATTTAATAAATCCCATAATTTAAAAGCTATAAAAATACGGGGTATTACATACTTCCCCCCTAATAACTGAATTTCGTCCCGAAATTCGGAAAATAAGGCCTAACAGGTAGCACAATTCTGGATATCCTTTTCCGTACACAAACTAACTACACATTACGGCGCTCAATCACTATAGCCCTTTCCTCACAGTAACATTGTTTTGCATTCTCTTTGGAGACACTTCACATTGTGCTCCCAACCGACAACATTCGCATAGGTCACGCCTGTACGTTATACATTTCATTATCTCACTATCATTAGGAGGCCGCACCTCACTACATGACAAAATACTCGGATTTAATCATATACAAAACTTCCATTATGAGAAAATATTACGAACATTTGATCACCCTTGCTCGTCTAAAACAGTCGTGGAATTCTACCATAGTTATCGGATATTTTCTCGATCGATCCAAATATTCTGATTATCTACTCTCCTCTAAACATACTGAAGGAGAATAGTCGAGGTTCTTCCATAACAAAACCTTAATAAGAGCATTTTTGAAATCATCGTACCAAGATTCCAAAATCTCCTTCACGTGGCTCCACTAATCTTTAATCACCATGCGCTTATTCTCTGGCTAAGGGTGATATATCCTACTTGAAACGAAATTTTATCTCCGCTGGTTCCTGAAATCCCATATCAAAGGTGAGATTCACCAATCTCATCCTGATTCAGAAATTTATACTGTGCCGGACCATGCACTGGCGCGATCCTTCCTTTCAAAGGAAGTCTGGGGCATACTAGTTAATATTGTAAGCCAGTCCAAAGGAATATCAATCACTTCCCTCTCAGCGACTTAATTCGCAAGTTCGGGATAAACCCTTGATCTTGTTTTGAGGATGGCAACTCCTCCAAGAACTTTACCGACTTTACCAACCTCTTCCAATTTCAGTAATATTCGATAATCACAAAATTATTTGGTTGATTCTCCTTTTTCAACCGAACCTTACCTATGGGCAGTGCATGCAGGGACTACTCACTACGTCTCGTTAAACATCGATTCTTCCCTTGGAATGTCTCACATTAAGTGACACGTAATACTCCCCTTCCTTCCTTGGAGCATTCCGAGAGTTCCGACCCGTGTTTTCCCTCTCCACGAAGCGCACTTCTGGATCTCTTATGCCATCCTAACATCATTACTCGTTGTATGCGCAAGTCTCTCTCACACTTGACTAATGACCACTCCGTTCCGGGTGTGCTTCATAATAATTTAGTTCTACCCTGTTCCAGGAATACAATTTCTTGAATGGCTTCCTACAGCCTTCCAATCAAGTTAGGGCGTGCTATTCTAATTGCACACTTATGTATGGATTATCGCCCCTCATGTGACGTTTAATCCACTCTATCACTTCCACTTCGTTATACTAGTCCCACAAACTTATATTTCACACGTCTATTACCACGTCCCTTTGACTTGGACTATTTTAACTGTGGTTAACCAAGATACCCACATTTTTACAACATCCAAACGGCGTGCTACTCATCTGTAGGACTAACTAAATTCAACGGAATAGAAGGAATAAGGCATTAAAATTCCATGACAACAAAAGAGAAATAATAATTCTCAACCTTCCTCAGATAAGTATAACAATTTTTTTTTCCAAATAGGTACAACAACCAAAATAAATGACTAATGCTTTATTCATCAAAATAATTACAGGTCATCTCTTGTATGATATGAAGTTCTTTTCAGATACTCCATGCTAAAAATCATTTTAACTCTTTATTCACCTTGTGTTCTGTACGCGGTTATGACATTTGGGGTACCTCCAATCACCCTAGAAAATCAAAATTCTTAAATTCTCCTTACCATCGTTCCACTCCTCAACTCGTGGGGATAACTTTCAATGCTTTCCTGCCATAAAATCCGGCTTCAATGACCTTAAAACAGAATTCAACTTCCAACTTACGTATATATTACTTGATCCTATTTCGACCAGAGTACCGTACTTATGGAATAGTGACCAAACGTCTCCCTATTTCCAACCTTACGCTAAGTTTCATGCGTGGGATGTCTCGCAAAGCGAAATCCAAACAAAGAACCCCCCCGATACACTACTACCTAGCATTATCGGTTATCGGGATTCGCTAGGTCCTCCGTCCATAGCGTGTACCCCTTTATTATGTCCTTTGACAGAAAAGTTGTAATTTCTACTATAATTATGCTTAACGAATATCGTTTCCCAATTTTGCTATCGTATTAGTTGATGGAAATTTCATTCTATTAACCTCGGATACATACGATCGGAATCCTCGAGATTCCCTTCCCTAATAATAGGGGTATAACTAATAACTCCCACATCTTTAAAGGATAAATATAACATCGCACTTTTCCTATCACTAAGTCCGGAGTGCTAAACATAATTCTGAGTCAAATCTTTTCGCTCAAGGGTAAGTGCAAGTCCAACCTTCTTACAGGTGAGGCCTCGCCCAAAACAAACATAAAACATGTTGCACCAATGCAACTACTCCGATAGCCTCGAAATCAATGTACACTATCATACTACCCATTTTATATAACATTTTATCAAAAATAATATTATACTCGTGTATCGCATCTCTACAACGAGCAACCTCTATAAAGTATAAAACACTGCTAATATACTCATTCATCCTCCGCGGATAGAACTAAATAAAAATCCCGCTGCACTAGGGAAAAATATTCACAATGGTAACATTTATAATTATATGCATTAACTCGTCTCACATGCTAATATAGCAATGAACAAAATATGGTGACTCGCTCGTGTCACATAAACACGCCGCATCTTCTAAGGATATAACCTATGCTTCCATCTTGGCAATCGTCTTGACTGCACAAATGGTTTCGGACGTAACACGTCTGTCCAAATCAAAACAAAATTATTTTAATCGTTGCCTTTTACTAGGCACCATATTCTTGTCCCATTTCTCATTTTGGAACATATTATCATGAGTGATCTCACTCCGCACAAAATACCTCAACGCATAATCCACTTACCACCTGTCCTACTAACCAGGTTAGGATTGTCCTTCTCTCGGACTTTAGTAGACTCGATTCCTGTTAGCCATCCCGGTTGTTCCCTTAGCCTTTTTAGGACATAAAGATCATGTTACTATCTATAATAGTACTTACTGAATTTACCATCACTTGGTAAGAATTTAACTATTTGAAGCACTTAAATGGTTTTCCGGATGTGTATCCACATCTTTTTGTGGTGCTATACCACCACCGATGTATTCAGGTTTATTCCCGACTAAAATCTTCGATTCCTTTAACTTTCCCCACAAAGAAGCGTCATCATTTATATTGACAAAATATGACATTGTCAACCTCCGAATCGGTCGCCCATAATAATTTCCTCCTCGAGTATTATTAATTTATTGTTACAAGTTGACCTCCCACTTGGAGTCGTTTCCCCCACTTGTATCTATATCCTTCGATACAAAATTCGTTGACGGTTACGATTCATATTCACGGATGGACCCTTGACATGCCCTTCCTCGATGAGCTCAGGACCACTTTTGCCTCATCCTGAACAGTTGAGGAAGGGACATACGGTCAACATTGTACCTAAGGTTCTCCCATAGTGATAGCATTCCACTTCTAAAATTGGTGGTTGGATACAACCATTATAATTTTGTCCCGAAAGCCAAGAAAATTTTCTCTAAATTTTCACTTTCGGTTTGCCATACTCCGTCCTATATTTAAGCATATGAATACTTTACCTCATTTGGTAAACACATTCAATTTTCGCGTTTCTAAAATTTCCACTGACAGTCTGTACACGTTTTCGTAATACGTTGGGTAAGTTTACCCTCGCACCTCGTTTGGCTATAACAGCATTTGAAAATCCTTGTTGTACCTTAGTCGCCTTTCTAGTCGTGGATTCTCATGCCATAATGGAGGTGACCTCGACTACGGTCATCATCCTCAGATATATTTCATAATTTTCAATTGAGCCCTGCCTCCTAATGTACGCTTAACGGTCCTCTTCTGACATCCGTAATCGCTCGGCACACGCACACATCCGAACGAAATTAGAATTCACTAGTGTATTCACATTACAGCAGGAGAACGAAATCTCATCAAAGGAATCGACAATCCTAAACATAGGGCTCTATAACAAACAAAGCAACGCTAGAAGCATAATTAGCCGTACAGATACTAAGGACACTAGAACCTGATGCTCTGATACCACCTGTGACACCCCGCCTAATTAAATACCGGGCGATCACTCCTTTATTAAATTAAATCGAGGTATACAGTTGGTTCATTCTCAGCATCACTGTCGATAAAAATAAATTTTCCAATTTAACACCCTAAATAATTAAGCTAAGTGTCAAAACCATTTTCATACATACTTTCCAAATTTTATTTTAAAGAAAAACATTTATTTAATTAAAAACAACATACTTACAATTAAGAATCACACTACAGTAAGCCAAATAATATAATACATTTGGCAATCGAATGGCAACAAATTAAAACTAAAACACAAGTCCATACTGAATAAATCCCAAAGAAATAATACTGGAAATGACTGAAATATAAATCTCCCAACAACAAATGAAATAATGAAAAGGGGCGACACGTGCCCAATAAATGAGAGTACTAGGAGTGGAGTCAATAACAGAAGCCGTCTACTCAAGTGACCTGCAACTCCCACCTAAGCTGCAGCTCGTTCTTCTCAAGGGATCCTACGCAAGACGCCCCTGTGGCTGGGCACCTGAAAATATACATATATATACAAGAGAGAGAGAGGAGAAGAAACGGGTCAGAGCCCGAAAGTGTGTTTGATTTTAAAATACGTTTAGCAAGTATTTAAATTGATACAGGCCAATGCAATAACATATTAGAGCATCGCTCTCTTGAGAAAATACTCACCTCTCTTCTAATGTGTACCCCTATCGCACTATCCTTCCCATTGGTTTGTTTTATCATCTAACGCACTAGTCTTTCTAAAAGATTTGACTTAACATCACTTACCCGAAAGATTTGCAATTCACGGTTTCATTTAAAAGAGATGTTCCAATTTGTAACCAAATTTCTCTATTTCTAACTTTATAAAAACAATAAAGTTGTACAGTGACACATTATACTTTCACAAAACAAGCATTTATTATTGAGTCAACAACCATGCCCTACTTATCAAATCACCGTAGGCAGTTTAAAGTTCATAATCTCATATATATATTAACTACTCGTATAATATATATATATATATATAACAGCACCCAAACTAAAACTATGGTGCGGGCATACTCTGCTATCCAATCCCCGTATCGCTCACACAAAGGGGAATACAAGTTCGGAATCACTCTCGAACTGTATTAACATAAACAAAACAACATTGAGGCGAAGCATAGATTTCCAAGTCCAAGAGGTCAGTACATACCCTCACGTCTCTTAGGACCGTCCGACTATCAGTTTGATAGCCCGTACCTAGGATCTCTATCTTCTAGGGTACGAATCAATATCCTCCATAAGGCAACACAGGATAAGACCGTCCCGGTGCAGTAACCTCAGGGATAGCAAGTAGCGCGGGTACGTTTTTCACATGTATATAATATATGTACAAACAATCATATAAATATTCCACTTTATCATATTAATATAGGTTCTTCTCATCACCCGTACATATACCATTTATCCTAAATTTTATATTTATAGAATAACGCATAAGGTTTCATTCCTAACCTCAACTCGAAGGGTTTACTCACTTATTACCTAACACTCATGGATTATATCTTCCAAATTCTGAAATTCAGTAAGTGCCTTTATTAGATTCCAACGTAACTCTCTTACGCACCTCCCCCTTTAAAAATTCATAAATCTACCAACCTAAAGTCAATATCCCATAAATACCATTCTCGTTGAAGATTAAAGGTTCTAACATTTATCCATATACCCTACTGGTCCTCAATGTCTCCCAAATCATTTTATTTAAGATGCCCAAAGATTATTTCACAATAAACTTAAGTTAACTAATTTAACAAGGGAAAATAGGAGTCTGCCCGGAGGGGTCGATCGATCGAAGCTTGGGGCTCGATCGATCGAACCTTCGATCGATCGAAGCTCTAGGCTCGATCGATCGATCAAGTAGGTCTGGGCAAAATTCTGCAGAATGCAGTGACGGGTTTTAACCAATTTCTTCATCTAAAACGATGTTCTTCTATTCTAATCTCCCCAAAAATCCTACTATCATCATTATAACATTATACCAGGTGTTTATAACGTATAGCATGCGTGTAACTATCATTAAACATGGATTTATAACCTAAAATCATGTCCAATTATCAATAACTCTCCAATTATTCTTAAACAGATTTCTAATGCATTTCTTCAAAATTTCTTTTGTATAATCACCAGATTTCGTGGATTATTACCTCTACATGGCAAGGGTTTCCAGAATTTTCATAAACATCAATACTACATGGATTCTCCTATAAAAAAAATGGTGTTTTCTTCCATAGTTTTCGTCACAATTCAATCCTAAGCTAACATGAATATTGCATCAACGAAAATAGCAAGTTTAAACACTTGCCTGGGATTTTGGTATGCAGGTTCACGGCTTATTTTTGTATGGCTGCGTTCCTCGTCTCGTGATCTACGCGGTGGTGGTGGTGGCGGTGCAAACCGGTGGCCTTTTGGCCTTGGATTGCCTTGGAGTTCTCTCCTCTCTTCTCCAATGGCCGTCATTTGATTTGTGAATGTTCTAACCCTAAGAGGCTGACCTAATGGCTGATATAGGTTGGCTGAAATTCGTGGGTTTAATTACCCTATTTTGTAAAATGACCAAAATGCCCTCCCGGGTCACTAATTAAGCCTAAAAACATCCCGAGATCCAAACTAAACCCCCGGGTACACTTTTCTGACTATCTCGACCCTTCCGAACGCGTTGGCGCACTCAAAACGACCATATGAACAACTTATAAAATATTCACTTTTATGTAACAAAATAAGTCCCGACGTGACACGGGCACGTCCTTACTTAAATTTCCGAAATAGTCATTTAATTCACTTATGACATTCAATATAACCAATACAATGTATTACTATGCTCATCCAGTAATATGCAACAAATAAAAAATTTCCAATAATTACTAACTCTCGTCACGCTAGTAAATAATTAAAGCAACATTCCGGATTAAAATTAATTTAATTTATCTCAATTAAATTTAATAAATCCCATAATTTAAAAGCTATAAAAATACGGGGTATTACATTAAAAATGACGAAAATTAGTGAAGTAAATCTGATGTGGATTTGACCAACGAAGCCACTAACCAACCCATGTTAACCCAATAGGTTATGTAGGTTATTAGAATTAGGTTTCTAATCACTTTCCAAAAGAAAACCCTAGCCACCATTGGAGATAAGCTTGGAGAGAGAGAGAAGAAGGGAATTCTGCAGAAAAGCTTCATCAAATCAACACCAAATTCAGAGACACTAGAGGCAAGTGATTTAATTTTAATTATTATAGAGAATGCATCTTCCATGTGTAGGAATTTACATAAATCACTTGAAATCTTGAAGAAATGAAATCTTGAGTGTTTAAATAAAAACCCATGTATTTTGGAACTTAGAACATGAAATCTTGAAGAGAAATTGCATGTAGAATGATAAGTAGATGACTATTCTGATGATATTAGATATTGGATGAAATTAAAAACGATTTAATTAGGTAAAATCATGATTATAAATTCTAGGGTTTATATTTTTGAAAATTTGGGGAAAAGTGTAGAGACTTGAGGATTTAATGATGTTTAGGATGGATTGATTCCTTGAAACACGTTAGTATGTGACCTTGATATGTTTAGGGATGTTTAGTGACCATAAAACATTGTTGGGATGAATTTTGGTTGAGATTAGAAGTGTAGAAATTGGTGAAAAATGAATATAGAATTTCTGGGCTTGAATCTGGTCACTCGTTAGAAGACCTACCCAGGTCGTTCGAACGAACTCGTTCGAACGAGCTTCTAACGAGTTGACAGTTTGGGGTTCTAACGAGAGGGATGTTCGTTCGATAATCTCATTCGAACGAGATCTCGTTAGATAGCCTAGTTCGTTCGAACGAAATCTCGTTCGACCGAGACTTCTAACGAGTTGGCAGTTTAGGCCTTTTGGCCTGTTTTGATTTTGGGAGTCCCGTAAACTTATTCGAGGATAGAGATAACATTCCTTTGATGGTGTATTAGTATACTTGGGACATTTGGGATATAATGAGGAGTAAATTATATAAGTGTGGATCAAATCAAATAAACATTTGAGTCGAGACGTGAGTGCCTACTACGACGTGAGAATAAATTATGGCGCGTATAAATATGGACCGGGATTTCATAAGTTGTATATATATTAAGTTGGTACGAGAATGCGATATGTACTACAATTAAACTACGGGATTACTAAGACGTGTGCTTACTTAGTATTGGTATATGAATTGTGTGTATGACATACCTACCATACTTGCTATCACGGGAGGTTCGTGTTCGCTTAGGGCCCTCTAATCCTTGTGTTTCCCGGATTTAGACTGGTTACCTTGATGAACATAGGTCAGAGAAAGGCTTATTGGGATGTTAATAAGTCCGCTGATCGTGGGAGCGTAGGTATGTGCGTGACCCATGTGATGTGACTGTGTTCGCCTCCATTATTTGTGATGTTGTTATCTGTGAACTATTCCTGAGAGATTCGGAATATGTGATCCTTTTGTACGTGATGTACCGGGATGGATAGCAGAGTATGCGTGCACCGCAGCTAGTTCTCGGGGTGCTTGTATTGTATTATACTGTATATTTATGTTATGGAAAATATACACTTTATTATGGAAACTTTCGTATGGTATTGTGTGAATAAATTTGGTTAATATAAAAGGGATAATCTATAATGAGTTATGTTACTTCTATGAGAAACTGAATTTACGTTAAGACCCTATTTAAAGGTGATCGTTATAATGTTAATGGGAACCGAGTAATTAGGTAGAACCTATGGCAGTCTAGCTAGATATGATGTTACTTAGCTAGTGGGTTGTGTCATTTTAGATGGATACTTACGTTAGGAGTGCACAGTTAGACGAGAGGTGAGAATTTCATGTGAGTGCATATCCTAACATGTACTTCGCATTTAATGTTTTAAATGTTTTTAAAGCACTTGCATGTTTTTAAAATATCTCCACATTCGGGCTCTGACCCGTTTGCTTTCAAATCTATTTTCTTGTCAAACCATTTTTAGGTGCCCAGCCACAAGGACACCATGCATAGGATACTCATTCAGGTGACGAGCTGTAGCTGTTTGTGGAAGCTACAGGGATTTGCTTTTAAACGCTTCTATCATTTGGATTCCATTTTCAGTATTCTTCAGTTTTAGGGCATGTTGCCCAGTTCCATTAGAGTTACTTTTCCATTACAGTTTTCAGACTTTGGCATGTATTGATTCAGTATTCAGTTTAATTATTTCAGTTTGGGGATTTGTAGTGAGGAGTTTTCCTCCAGACTTTATTTACATTATGTGATGGTTATTCTATTTACTTCGGTATGGTGAATGGTGTTATTATTCTTCATTACACTTGTTGCATGTTAATCAGACTTTAATTAAAATTTGGCAACTTACTTTTTAAATACTAGGTGGTTAGTAATAATAAAAATGTTTTGACAGTGATGCTATTAGCTGAGCCAACTTGGCATTTTGAATTAATTTAATAAAGGAGTAGCTACCCGGTATTTAATTAGTCGGGGTGTCACAGGTGGTATCAGAGCATCAGGTTCTAGTGTCCTTTAGGATCTATACGGCTATTATGTTTCCGCTAAGTTTCTTTGATATAGAGCCCTATATTTTAGGACTGTTTTACTCTTTTTGTGTATGCTTCGTTCTTCAGCTATTTTAAGTTTATAAACAGTGAACTTATAAACTTTATTCTTATTTCAGATGCCTCCACGACGTGCACGACGAGTTCCCAGGGATGCAACGCCCGAACCATAGCCCGCTCCAGTTCAGGGCATGATGAACGCCGCTGAGGTTGCTGCTATTGTAGCCCATGCGGTAAATGCCGCAATTGCCGTAGTTCAGCAGGCACCACCTCAGGCGCCGGTTGCTGCGCCAGTACAGGAAAATGCATTTCTGTCTGCTTGGGAGCGTGTACGTGACGCTTTTCAGAAAGCGCATCCGCCAGAGTTTGCAGGTAGCTCAAATGTGGTAGTCTCAATCCAGTGGAGGAAGGATATACAGAGGCACTTGAGGATGTATGAGTGCACGGACGTTCAGAAGCAGGTGCTAGCTACATTCAAGCTAGTTGGATCTGCACTGCAGTGGTGGGAGTCTATTACCACCGTGGAGGAGAGGGATACTCTCACTATTCAGGACTTTTGGGTGCGGTTTGACCGCAAGTACTTTCCGTCCGCTGTTCATACGAAAATGAGGAGGAAACTGATGAATCTAAAGCAGGAGGGTAAGACCGTGGCCGAGTATGAGGCCGAGTTCACGAATCTATTGAATATCATTCCGGATGAGATACCGACAGAAAAGAAGAAGATTGAGAAATTCACCAACGGGTTGACATGGAGGATCCGTCAACATCTGTTAGGGAACCTTTCATTGGCCACTTATTCCGATGTGGTTAACGCTGCTTTGTTACACTGCCAGGATCACCTCTTTCATATGACCGAGGGCAAGAGATCTGGAGAGTCTAGCCATCAGGGAAGGACTGGAGGACATAGTGCTAGTGGGGCACAATCTGTTCAGGGGCAGAGACAGGGTGAGCAGGGATCCCAGCAGGGGGATCAGAAGAGGTTCAGATCAGGGAATTACAGGCAGGGATAGGGAGGTTTCCGTCAGGGCCATCAGGGTCCAAACGGCCATCAGGGCTAACAGGGGCAGAATGGGCAGCAGTTTCAGCAGGGCCAGCAGGGCCAAGGGAGGAACGGTAACGGCCACCAGGGCCGGGGACCGCAGGGGCAGAGAGGAGGGAACTTCCCAGGGAAGTGTTTTGTTTGTGGCAAGACTAGCCATAAACGACAGGATTGTCCTGATAGGGGCAGGGCCCCACAGCAGCAGCAGCAGGGTGCTCGCCAGGAGCCACAGAGGCCTATGTTTCCCGCCGCTCTCCCCGCACCGCCACAGATGGTAGCATTGCCACCCATTCCAGCAGTCCCAGTTCAGCAGGGGCAGCTACAGTATGGACGTGTCTACAACGTCCACCAGGCAGCAGTTCCACAGGCACCGCCCGCGATCGAGGGTACGTTTCCTATCCATGGCACTATGGGTCGGGTATTATATGATACGGGGGCTACACATTGTTTTATAGCTACACATTTTGCGGATTGTTAGCTACGGCAGAGAGCACAGTGACGTGTGTCGACTCACCATTGGGGAGTGGGTCACTTATATTCTTTATATGCCGGGGAGTGGGGGTAGAGATTGGTAGTCTGGTATTACCTGCAGATATGTTGGTATTAGATATGAATGTTCACGATGTGATTATCGGTATGGATTGGCTCGCTGATTATAGAGACATGATTGATTGCTTAGGTGGGAGCATTATTTTTGCCATTTCGGGGCAAGAGATGTTTGTAGTGGCGATGCCTCGCCCAGAGGGAGGCTCGACCGCTCATTTGTATTACCTAGAGGAGGATACCTCTAAGGAGGTTGTGATTCCTTTAAATTTCATCCCAGTCATCAGGGAGTATTCAGATATGTTTCAGGAGATACCAGTCCTACCCCCCAGTCGAGAGATAGACTTTGTGATAGACCTATTGCCAGATTCGAGGCCTATAGCACGCGCACCGTACCATATGGCTCCGGCAGAGATGCGAGAGCTACGAGATCAGATAGAGCAGCTGTTAGGTCAGGGCTTTATTCGCAGGAGTACCTCACCTTGGTTCGCTCCAGTTTTGTTTGTGAAGAAGAGGGACGGTTCACTGAGATTGTGTGTGGACTACCGAGAGTTGAATAAGGTCATGATACGGAATAAGTATCTGTTGCCTCGAATCGATGACTTATTCGACCAGTTGAGAGGAGCTTATTTTTTCTCGAAGATTGACTTGAGATTGGGATACCATCAGTTGCGTATCAGGGAGGAGGATGTCTTGAAGACTGCGTTCTTGTCGAGATATGGTTCTTACGAGTTTCGGGTTATGCCTTTTGGTTTAACCAACGCTCCAGCAGTGTTTATGGACTTGATGAACATAGTGTTCAGGGATTTTTTAGATCAGTTTGTCATTGTCTTCATCGATGATATTCTGGTTTACTCCCAGACAGAGGAGGATCACGCCGAGCGTTTGAGGCAAGTTTTGCAGACACTACGTCAGAACGAGTTGTATGCAAAATATGAGAAATGCGGGTTTTGGCTGAAGGAGGTCCAGTTTTTGGGACATATTATTTTCGACCGGGGAATATCTGTTGATCCGGGGAAGGTATCCGCGGTGAGGAAATGGGGACAGCCCACGACACCGACTGAAATTCGTAGTTTCTTGGGCCTAGCAGGATACTACAGGAGGTTCATTTGGGGATTTTTGAAAATAGCGGGTCCTTTGACACATCTGACTCTTAAGGGTGTGCCATTCATCTGGAGTGATGCCTGTCAGTTGGCATTTGATGAGTTAAAGGACAAATTGACCTCAGCACCTGTGTTAGCATTGCCGAGATCGGGAGTTGAGTATTTGGTTTACACCGATGCGTCTTTGCAAGGGCTTGGAGGTGTATTACAGCACGAGAGACAGGCCATAACTTATGCTTCCCGTAAGCTTAAGCCTCACGAGAAGAATTACCCCACGCATGATTTGGAGTTGGCGGTAGTGGTATTTGCCCTACGGATTTGGAGGCACTATCTTTTGGGGGAGAAGTTCCAACTGTTCACGGACCACAAGTCCCTACAATACCTGTTCACGCAGAAGGAGTTGAATATGCGGCAGCGTAGGTGGCTTGAGTTTGTGAAAGACTACCAGTTCGATATCCAGTATCACCCGGGTAAGGCTAACGTGGTGGCAGACGCATTGAGCCGTAGGCCAGCAGATGAAGTGAAAGAGGTGTGGAAAGCCAAGTGGAAGGAATTGGGACACCAGGATGCAGTGGCCCGATCTTTCATGTCTGTGATGACCGTTACACCGCAGATTGTCACGAAGGTAGTACGGGCACAGGCTAATGACTCGTTCTGTCAGGAGCAGATAGTTCGATTACTAGTAGAGGGAGCCGAGTCCTATACAGTCAACTCAGACGGGGGATTACGCTTCAATGGGAGATTGGTAGTTTCGGAAGGGGAGAAATTGCGACACGAGGTGATGGCAGAGTCGCACGGCTAATGGTTCACGGTACATCCCGGAGGGGACAAAATGTACCAAGACATGAGACGACAGTATTGGTGGAGCGGTATGAAGAGAGATATTGCTGAGTTTGTTTCGAAATGCGCCACTTGTCAGCTAGTAAAAGTGGATCATCAGAGACCGACAGGGCTTCTACAGCCGTTGGAGGTCCCGGTGTGGATGCGGGAGAGCATATCCATGGAATTTATCACGGGGTTACCTACGTCGCAGAGGGGTCACGACTCCGTTTGGGTAATTGTGGACAGGTTGTCCAAAGTTGCTCACTTTTTACCCGTTAAAACTGACTACACTACGGGACAGTATGCCCAGCTCTTCATTTAAGAGGTTGTGAGACTTCACGGTGTTCCCCTAAATATCGTGTCTGACAGAGACAAGATATTTGTTTCACAATTTTGGGAGAGTTTCCAGGAGGCCATGGGCACGAAATTGCGGTTGAGTACGGATTATCATCCGTAGACCGATGGGCAGACAGAGCGCACAAATCAGATGTTGGAGGACATGCTACGCATGTGCATTATTGACTTTGGAGGTGGATGGGAGCAATACCTTCCACTGGTAGAGTTTTCTTATAATAACTCCTACCAGTTCACTATTGGCATGGCTCCATTTGAGGCATTGTACGGTAGGCCTTGTCGTTCCCCAGCATGTTGGTTAGAGGTGGGGGACAACAAACTACTTGGGCCGGAAGTGATTCAGGATACTTCGGCAAGGATTGAGTTGATTCGGAGTCGCATTCGGGTAGCTCAAGATAGGTAGAAGAGTTATGCTGATGCGAAGAGATTTTTCAGGGAGTTCCAAGTGGGGGACCAGGTTTTGCTCAGAGTATCTCCTATGAAGGGGATTATGCGTTTCGGTAAAAAGGGGAAGTTGGCACCGAGGTATGTGGGGTCGTTTCCCATTATTGAGCGGATTGGACCGGTTGCGTATAGACTTGGGTTACCGGAGCATTTGCATCGGATTCACGATGTGTTCCATATTTCCTCGCTAAGGAAATACCTTAGAGATAATTTGGCTCATTCTCATATTGCTGTGGAGGACATCGATCTCCAGCCGGATAGCTCCTACGAGGAGGGGCCGATTGCTATTTTGGACCGAAGTGAGAGGAAGCTGCGGTCAAAGATAGTTCCGTTAGTGTGTGTTCAGTGGCGACATCATAATGTCGAGGAGTCCACATGGAAGCGCGAGGATGAGATGCGCGAACGTTATCCAGAGTTGTTTTTAGCAGGTACTTTCTAGTTTCGAATTTCGGGACGAAATTCAGTTATTAGGGGGGACGTATGTAATACCCCGTATTTTTGGCTATATTTATTTTTGGGATTAATTAATTAAATGCGTATTAATTGGAAATTAATCTGGATAAAATACTAGCGAGATGTGAGTTAGTATTTGACTATACTGAGTATATATGATGGTATATGAATATTGAATTATGAAATTTGTCGTGAGATTTATATACGGCAATTTGGTCATTTTATTGGGACGCGGGTGATAGTTGCGTCAGGATATAATTATCTTATTTATAAAAGTGAATTTAAATTCTATCAACCGTATGGTCGTTTTGAGTGCGCCAACGCGTCCGGAAGGGTTGATATAGTCAGAAAACACTAGTCGGGGGTTTAATTTGGGTCCGAGAGTATTTTTAGGCCATACCGGCAACATAAAGGGTATTTTGGTAATTTTGTATTTTTGAGGAATTAAAAATGACGAAAATTAGTGAAGTAAATCTGATGTGGATTTGACCCACTAAGCCACTAACCAACCCATGTTAACCCAATAGGTTACGTAGGTGATTAGAATTAGGTTTCTAATCACTTTCCAAAAGAAAACCCTAGCCACCATTGGAGATAAGCTTGGAGAGAGAGAGAAGAAGGGAATTCTGCAGAAAAGCTTCATCAAATCAACACCATATTCAGAGACACTAGAGGCAAGTGATTTAATTTCAATTAATATAGAGAATGTATCTTCCATGTGTAGGAATTTACATAAATCAAATTGTTCTTGAGAGTTTAAATAAAAACCCATGTATTTTGGAACTTAGAACTTGAAATCTTGAAGAGAAATTGCATGTAGAATGATAAGTAGATGACTATTCTGATGATATTAGATATTGGATGAAATTAAAACGGATTTAATTTGGTAAAATCATGATTATAAATTCTAGGGTTTATATTCTTGAAAATTTGGGGAAAAGTGTAGAGACTTGAGGATTTAATGATGTTTAGGATGGATTGATTCCTTGAAACACGTTAGTATGTGACCTTGATATGTTTAGGGATGATTAGTGACCATAAAACATTGTTGGGACGAATTTTGGTTGAGATTAGAAGTGTAGAAATTGGTGAAAAATGAATATAGAATTTCTGGGCTTGAATCTGGTCACACGTTAGAAGACCTACCCATGTCGTTCGAACGAACTCGTTTGAACGAGCTTCTAACAAGTTGACAGTTTGGGGTTCTAACGAGAGGGATGTTAGTTCGATAATCTCGTTCGAACGAGATCTTGTTAGATAGCCCAGTTCGTTCTAACGAAATCTTGTTCGAACAGCCTCGTTCGAACGAAATCTCGTTCGAACAGCCTCGTTCGAACGAGACTTCTAACGAGCTGGCAGTTTAGGCCTTTTGGCCTGTTTTGATTTTGGGAGTCCCGTAAACTTATTCGAGGATAGAGATAACATTCCTTTGATGGTGTATTAGTATACTTGGGACATTTGGGATATAATGAGGAGTAAATTATATAAGTGTGGATCAAATCAAATAGACATTTGAGTCGAGACGTGAGTGCCTACTACGACGTGAGAATAAATTATGGCGCGTATAAATATGGACCGGGATTTCATAAGTTGTATATATATTAAGTTGGTACAAGAATGCGATATGTACTACAATTAAACTACGGGATTACTAAGACGTGTGCTTACTTAGTATTGGTATATGAATTGTGTGTATGACATACCTACCATACTTGCTATCACGGGAGGTTCGCGTTCGCTTAGGGCCCTCTAATACTTGTGTTGCCCGAATTTAGAATGGTTACCTTGATGAACATAGGTCAGAGAAAGGCTTATTGGGATGTTAATAAGTCCGCTGATCGTGGGAGCGTAGGTATGTGCGTGACCCATGTGATGTGACTGTGTTCGCCTCCATTATTTGTGATGTTGTTATCTGTGAACTATTCCTGAGAGATTCGGAATATGTGATCCTTATGTACGTGATGTACCGGGATGGATAGCAGAGTATGCGTGCACCGCAGCTAGTTCTCGGGGTGCTTGTATTGTATTATACTGTATATTTATGTTGTGGAAAAATATACACTTTATTATGGAAACTTTCGTATGGTATTGTGTGAATAAATTTGGTTAATATAAAAGGGATAATCTATAATGAGTTATGTTACTTCTATGAGAAACTGAATTTACGTTAAGCCCCTATTTAAAGGTGATCGTTATAATGTTAATGGGAACCGAGTAATTAGGGTAGAACCTATGGCAGTCTAGCTAGATATGATGTTACTTAGCTAGCGGGTTGTGACATTTTAGATGGGTACTTACGTTAGGAGTGCACAGTTAGACGAGAGGTGAGAATTTCATGTGAGTGCACGTCCTAACATGTACTTCGCATTTAATGTTTTAAATGTTTTTAAAGAACTTGCATGTTTTTAAAATATCTCCACATTCGGGCTCTGACCCGTTTGCTTTCAAATCTATTTTCTTGTAAAACCATTTTTAGGTGCCCAGCCACAAGGACACCATGCATAGGAAACTCATTCAGGTGACGAGCTGTAGCTGTTTGTGGAAGCTACAGGGATTTACTCTTAGACGCTTCTATCATTTGGATTCCATTTTCAGTATTCTTCAGTTTTAGGGCATGTTGCCCAGTTCCATTAGAGTTACTTTTCCATTACAGTTTTCAGACTTTGGCATGTATTGATTCAGTATTCAGTTTAATTATTTCAGTTTGGGGATTTATAGTGAGGAGTTTTCCTCCAGACTTTATTTACATTATGTGATGGTTATTTTATTTACTTCGGTATGGTGAATGGTGTTATTATTCTTCATTACACTTGTTGCATGTTAATCAGACTTAAATTAAAATTTGGCAACTTACTTTTTAAATACTAGGTGGTTAGTAATAATAAAAATGTTTCGACAGTGATGCTATTAGCTGAGCCAACTTGGCATTTTGAATTAATTTAATAAAGGAGTAGCTACCCGGTATTTAATTAGTCGGGGTGTCACACAAACTTGGTGGTGGGTTAGGAGGGACAATGGGTTGGTTGGGTGGGACAAAAGGGTACGTGAAGTTGATCTAACTTGAGAGTAGGGGACACATACTCCTTATGAGGCACATAGTGTTCCTCAAGGGTACTCGCATGAGAAAATGTGTAAGTAAAGGATTTAGTGATCAACTTATCCAACAGTTTGTCACCATCCTAGGTGGTGGAAAAATATAACAAGCCATTCAAATTCGAGATAGAAGAATCAACATCAAAATCATACTCACAGTTAACCAAGAATGTTTGAACCTTATCCATACCTAGAGAGGTAGGAACCGTCTCAGATTCAATCTTAGGAGATTGGTGAGCACGCATAGCCGGAGATAAACTATAATGAATTGGTGCCTCGGGAACACACATGGTGAGCTCAGTAAATGTACACTAAATCATATTTTGGGATTCATCTGGAAGGGAAATGTGAACATAAATGACGGGATCTTGAAGACAGGGTGGACAATCTTGGGATGAATCAACTTAACTGTCAACTTGGGTCCCATACCATGAGGTGGTCTCAACTTCGAGATTCTCGGGGTGATAGGTTTGGTCACACTCTAAATTCATGTCACAAGAAGACTCATCATCACTCCACATGGGGGAACAATGGGTTGGCTTGGGGTGAAATATAACTCTCTCGCACACTCAAATTCATATAACTTTTGTTTAAGCCATTGAAGGGATCATTTTGATATTGAGTAGCTTGATCTTATTCGAGGATGAAATTTTGCAAGATGCTTTCGAGAGCGGGTGTGGATGGTGGAGGTGAAATGTGGGGAATGGTGTCAAGTTTGTCATACATGAGAGACAAAAGGTTGATATTTATGGGGAGCATAGTGAGAGGAATGATCGGGATGGAGCGCACTAGTTTTCCATGATGAATGTAGGAAACCATGAGGATCCACAACATGGGGGTGTGATTCATATTGCTTAGGAGGGTGATCAAGCCTCCACGAATAGTTTGGGTACGGACACCACTCGATATTCGGCATGTTATGATAATAGATGAGGTGGGTTCCAAAACAGTGTCATATGGATACAGTTGGGCCATGGTTGGATCGAATGGATATGAAAGGTATGGACACTCATGGGGAAAGTGATCGGCTTGAAAGCAATAGGTGCACGATGAAGCATTGGACGTGTTGACACTCATCATCGGAGGCAATGGAATATGAGATGCGCGCGTGGATGATGAAAGAGTATCAATGGTGTGTGTGTGAGAGAATTAAAGCCACTAAGTAAAGTGTGGAGGCTAGACATGGGCTCAACTTCAAACATGCTTCTAGAAAATGGGAAATGGACAAAGTAGTCCTTTAAAGGACATTCGTAGGCCATGATGAGAGTGATATTTTTTTTTAAAGGAAATAATTTTTTTTTTCAGATTTTTGAAAAGAGAGAAAGAAAATATTTTTGCAGTTTTCGAAGAAAAGATGGGAGAAAATCTTTGGACTCTTGAATTGGACGAACTCACTAAAATCGAATACCAAAAGATTGAATTACACACACAAGTCAAGTATTAATCCTAACTAGCACGTAGCCAATTTTTATCATCAAAATTATTGAAATGGTAGTAAAATTTTAGTTAATCCGCGGGGGAAAAAAATCACGAAACTTACCTTTGTGATCGTATTTAGAAAAAATTTGTCCCTACTTTGATAGCTAGTTGATTGATTTTAAATTTAATAATATCTAGGGTAGCACACAATGGATAATCGATTGAATCTGGTGATGAAATTCCTTATCGTTTCAATGATCGGGTATAGGTCTTAGATTCATTAGTTCATCAAACCATCCAAAATAAATGCAATGTGATAATAAAAAACAATATAGGAGCACATAAGCACACAAACTCGCTTGCGGGAGATTCGCGAGTGATAAAAAATATACCACCCATGAATTTTACACACGTGGGGTGAAGACAGATTTGAGTCAATGGGGGGAGATTGCCTATCTCAGTTATCCTCGGGAGTCCTACTGACCCAACATAGAGAGGCTTCTTTCCCTCCCCTTTGGTTGCCCTCTCTCTACCTTGTTCGGTTTCCTTATCACTTTTTTCTTATTTTTATGAATTATTACAAATATAAATGAAAAATAAATGGTCTCTCCAAGCACCGTAATACAATACAAAGGATGAAATCCTAAAAGAAAACTTCTAATAAAATGGAAAATGGTACTAAAAATGAAAAAGAAATAACCAATTAGTTACTATCAAAAATCTTCTCGAGTCTGTCAAACTCCAAAAAGTGGCTATGACGCCATTTGATTACTAGGTTTTTGTGTATGATTGTCGTTGTTGAATAAGACAAGCTAATCAAAATCCCTTGAATTGCCTACACAAATGTTAAACAACTTGTATTGTGGTAAGTACTTGTATCAATTCAACTTTCAAGAGTGATACATGCTAAAATGATAAGATAAATGCAATTCACTTTGAATTATTTTTATTTCTACTATTTTTTATAATTTTCTTTTAAAGCAATTTTCAAGGGTAATTAAGACTACGTAACCATGTGACTAATAATCAAAAGAAACCGAAGTAGTAAGATGATGATAAATAACACAAGTGATGTAATTGATATGAGAAGGAAACAAGGAGTGAAATCCACCCCCACTTCACAAAACAAAATCTAATTTTCATTATTTTAGTTTGGTTTTATTTTCAAAATATTCATTTAATTCAAAATGTAATTCTAATTAAATTCATGAATTAATTAAATATTCTTTTA
Organism: Sambucus nigra; assembly: GCA_949130495.1. Classification (NCBI taxonomy): domain Eukaryota; kingdom Viridiplantae; phylum Streptophyta; class Magnoliopsida; order Dipsacales; family Adoxaceae; genus Sambucus; species Sambucus nigra. The sequence goes on along the minus strand of OX422211.1, from coordinate 126,513,149 downwards.
GAAAATTATTTTTAATTCCCACAACACTACTCAAAATGAATAAAAAATCAATCAAATGAATCACCCGCTAGGATCGATTCACCCAATTAACTTCAATTAGACAAAATAAAAATAATAATAGAAGAAAATCATATTATGATATTAATCAATTTGATAAGAATGTGTCTACTTTGAATGATATGATAAAATGATAACACAATTTTCAATCCTTTCTCAATGACAATTTTCCTTTTCTCAATGTGAAAATAAGAGTAAGAAATAAAATTTACTAATGAAAGGAAATCAAACAAAATTAAAATTAATAAACTAAGTCAACTAGATTCATGGAGGCTTCAATTCATCCCTTGAATAGGATATTAGCCCTCCATAATCATCATCCAAGAATAAATTTAAACAAAAAGGAGAATGCAGGGATTAAAACAATAGTAATTAAACTGGAAGAGATCCAATGAAATGTTATTCAATTGAGCTAATTCTCCTTCAATTAGATCAACACTTCTCTTAATTTTTAATTACAATCACTCACGAAATATTTTTTTAAATAAAAACAAAAAAAATAACTCTATTTATTGTTTTATTAGAGAACTAAGCTAAAACTCTCTCTCTCTCTTTCTCTAAGGTCTTCTCTATATCTTCTTAAAATGAGCGTCTTGTCTTCTTTTATATCATGGAAAAAATGGGGCTAAGGGGTAATATTGTAATGGGAAAATTTCATGGTGCGTGTGGGTTTAATGCGGTGTGGAGAATGGGAGGGTAGTTTTAAGGGCATTTTTGGAAAAGGGAATATGTGGATATTAACGCACATGTGGGTTTTTATGTTTATTTCAGGACAATATGATGAGTGGGTAATGGCTTGGGGAAAAAAGGAAATGGGTATTATATGAAGTTTGATTAATGGATTTTTTGTTGGGTACGTGTTTAAGGGGTTATGGACACAGTTTGATATGGGTCGACGGATTGGACGAAATAGTAGAGGAATCGGAGGCATCTGGGTTCGAGTTTTGGATGTCATCGGCTTTCGGAGTTGGCTTGGTTCATGGTTCGAAATCAAGGGACTGAATTCACGATTTTAAGCTCAAAACTGGTTTTCCCCAATTTTGGTTTGAAATGGGTTTGGGGAGTTGGTGGCTGGATTGTGGGTATAGATGGAATGGGTTTGGGTGTCTATGGTAGAAGAGTCGGATACACCGGAGATGTTCTTACCTAGTTTTGGGCTTACAGTAGTGGGTATGGGCATATGGGTTGGAGATAATGTGGTTGAGGTTTATAAGGATGGAGTTCGGGTCTTAGCCGACAGGTTGGAGATTAGGTTATCGGGGTTAGAGTGAGAAAAAGAAGATGAGGTAGAAGATGGGGTATGAGAAAGGAAAGATAATGGTAGAATTTGATTGGTCTTTTGGGGTGTTTGAAATGTGAGTTTTGAGAGATGGTTAGGGGTGCGGGTGTGTATGAGAATAGGGTGTGTGTGTGTGTTAAATGTTCACCCAATAAAAAAAAATTTAAGAAACAAATAAAAAAATAAAATCTATTAAAATACTAATAAAGAAAATGAAATATTGAAACCTAACTTAATGAAATTAAATTATAGAAAAGACAAAATCTATTAAAATTAGAAATTTAATCTCTTAATCTAAAAACTAAACTAAAATGATACTAATAAACCTAATCTAATAACAAATAAAATATCAATACAACTAAACTAATAATAAAAGCTAAAAATAAAATAAAATAAAACACACACCTATTATATTTACAGACACAGACTTACTACTATATAAAATGACACACATACTCACACACTTTATTATTTTTATATAAAATAGTAAAGCACTAAACAAAATAAAATGAAATTAAATAAAGTAATAAAAATAACTGAAAAATATAGAAAATAATAAAAAGAAAACAACACACTCACACATGGGGTTTGGGATGGGCTAAATTGGATTAGGATTAAGTTTGGGTTTGGGGATATGTTTGAGCTCTTTTAATGCGCACTTGCCTTGAATTGAAGCGTTTGAAACTGCAAATGGCATTTGACCTACAAGATAAATATATACACACATAAGACCAATTTTGTCGAAAATTGGCAATAAAAAATTGTCTATTTGGGGTTTTACATAAAGACTTTGGGGTTCGTATCATAGTTCCACTCGTGGGGCTTAAGATTTATAGAAGAATAAGTTATAACTCACTTCTCCTATTGTAATACACCCCCAAGCCCTTGTAATGATGTAACTCTAAAAACACTACTTCACTCATTCCCTAGGGAGTGCGAGCACGGGTGCCGAAGTTAATTTGTTCTTTAGCTCATCAAAAGCTACCTGATAATGATCATTCAAAACAAATGGCACCCCCTTGCGAGTCATATTCATCAACATACCCATAATATTTGAAAACCCCTTTATGAAATGGTGATAGTAATCAACCAAACCCAAAAATCTACAAACCTCCTCCGGTGCCATGGGTTGACCTCCTCCTTTACCGATGTTACCTTACTCGGGTCCATTAAAATTCCCTTATCAGACACAATATGATCCAATAACTACATCTTTTGTAACCAGAACCCACATTTCTCTAACATGGTGTACAGGTGATGGTCCCCTAAAGTCTAGAGAACCATACGTAAGGGCTCCACATGCTCGCCATTAATTCAAGAATAAACTAAAATGTCGTCTATGAAAACGATAACAAACTGTTCTAATAAATCACTAAACACCCTTTTCATAAATCCATGAATACAGATGATGCGTAGGTTATCCCAAATGCCATAACCCTGAACTCATATGACCCATACCTTGTTAGGAATGAAGTCTTATGGACATCCTGATCCCTGATACGTTGCTGATCATAGGATATTTGTTTCAAGAAGTAAGTTGATCTCTCTCAATTGGTTAATCATGTCATTGATACGAGGCATATGATATTTTTTCCTGATCGTGGCCTTATTTAACGTTGTGTAATCAACAGATAATCTCAGAGATCCATCTCACTTATTCACAAATAATAAAGGAGATCCCATGACAATGTACTTCGACAAGTAAATCCTTTCCCCAGGAGCTATTGAATCTGGTCCCTCAATTCTTGCATCTCCAAAGGAGTCGTACGATAGGGCGCACGTGCTATTGGTCAATTCCCCGGTGTTATTTCAATGACGAACTCAATATCCCGGCTCGATGAGAAATCAAATATTTACTAGAAAAATACGTAAACTCCCTAACCACTGAGATTCTGTTTAAGGATATAATCACACCCCGAGAGGTCCCATACTTAATATAATAAAGGTTCATGCTTGACCCTCCCTCGAGAAGAGGCATAACTATAAAAAAAAAATCTCCTACCCAGGAATGGTGAATAAGACAGCCCTACTAAAATGATCCACCATCACTCTATAACTTGCCAACTAGTCCATGCCGAGAATAACATCATACACAACCATATATAACATGAGTAAATCAGTGGTCAAGCATAATCTCCCTATATATGTATCCATTCCTCGATAAATAGAATGAATAAGTGCCCCGCCACCCAATGATGAATCAACACACATAATAGTAGTATTAGTTGTATCTAATAAACTATCTGCTAGTGTAAATCTAGTAACAATCAATGAACTTGATGCCCCTATGTCAAATGAAACTCGACCCATATGCTCACGGATATGAAACATACCCCCTACAGTTGAAGGCACTCGTAGCGTGTAGAATCATAGTATTCGGGGATTTGTAGACATGCCCATACTTTAACTATCACTGCTAAGGTGGAACTTGTGGAGATGGTGGTGTTGCAGGTAGTATTGGCCCCTGCTGGGCATCCTACTATTGTCCTCTGACTCACTATGAGAATGATCCCTGCATGTGGCTCTACTATCCACATGTAAAATACCTACCCGTGAAATCCCTTTACCTCCGGCCTCGTTGGCCAAGTCGAGCTACCCTAGTCTCTGGCCCTGGTGGCCACCCCCATTGTCCCATTAGCATTACTATCCCTGAGGCACATATCGTTGTTGCCCCTATCTAAAATCTCCTATCTCCTAGTCGAAATCGCTCTGATCTGAATCTCTTAGCCAGATCCTCCTACTAGGTATCCCCCTCATGGGGTCTACCTTATTGCTATTGTGGTGCCCTATCAACACCATTACATCCAGTTTTACCATATTTTCTAGACTCCCCGACTCTCTTTAATCCCTTCAGATGGAAAAGATGGTAGTAAAAGCGAAGACGTGCGACATTGATGTCATCAGTATAAGTCTTTAATGTCATATTACCCAACATATATTTTCGGATTCTCCAGGTAAGTCTATCAGTAAACTTAAACATCTTTTTCTCCTCCGTATTAACCTTGTTTGGAATGAAGTTTTCCAGATGGATGAATTCCTCCTCATATTTGACCACTTTCCAACCCTCATGTGATAGGTCTAGAAATTTCCTCTGCATCTATTTTTGAATAGCATATGGAAAGAACTTACGATTGAACTGCACCCAAAGCTCCCTAATAGTCATGATATCTCTCTCCTTAGACGGGGTGACTAACTCCCACCACTATAACGCTACTCCCACAAGCTTAAAAGTCACTAAAATCTTCTTTTGAGTGACACTACACTTAAACATAGGTAGATGCCACTGGATTTTTCTTCCATTGGCTGGTAGCAGAAACATCTGCACTTCCTTGAAAGTCTAGCGGATGGATATTTTAAAAGGCCTCTCTAACTCTTTAACACACCAACGGCTCTGGGTGGCCTGGATGAGTAGTGCCACTAGATGATGTGGTTGGGCCTGGGGAAACTACTGCAATATAGCATTCATTATGGCATTAACCACTTCTCCAACTATGGTTGCAACCTCAACAACTGTTACCGTCCCCTGCGCGACGTGTGGTTCCAGTTGAGCCTATCCTCCTATGGCCCTCCTAGCGGCCCTAGATCGTCTTCCTCTCCAATTTGGCATCAAAAACCAAATCTAATTTGTATGAAATATCAAGTAAAATATATATGTCAAAACGGTACAATAACATAAAATGCATAAATATGAAAGCAACAATTTTAGTCATAGGGCTCTATATCAAAGGGTGTCATGCTGGAAACGTAATGAAGTCACATTGATCCTAAAGATAATAAATCTTGATAATTAGATACCATCTATGACATGCCACCTATTGTAATAACGAGTGGACAATCCTCTACTAAAACAAAACATGAATACTAGTCTGCTTCATTCTTAGAATCACTTTCGAAGATCAATTTAATTACTAAAAACCTATTAACCCTCGCATCTAATTTTAAAAACTTATTATCTTGATTAATTTAACATTCAATCATAAATAAAAATATTTACCACAATATTATAAGAATGAGTGTTGATGACATAAATAAATGAAGTAACCGAATGACTCTCTGCAAAATCCACATACAACCATCCGGCCGAATAATGAAATAAAATAACAAAGTCTCAATGTGAAAACCATCCGACTGTGGGAGAAATGTCAAAAATGAAATACTAAAGCATCATCCTAGATTGATTGAATGGATTTAAGTATCTATGAAAATCCTTTTGGAACCCACATCTGCTGCAACATCATCAGATTGGAAGAACGCAATAACCCTCGTATCTCTATAGCTGTGCACCTAAAATGTTTTGAAAAATATTTATAACATGTGTTAACACCCAAAACCATTTTAAAAATATTTACAAGTATTTAAAATGATATAATGAGTATGTAGCAATATTATTCATGTTCATGTAGTGTCGCACTCACATGAGGTTATCCTCTCCTCTGATCTATAGTGGGCACCTAACTCATGTATTTTAATTTCCTAGTTATGTTACCCCGCCTAACTAGTCTAGTCAAACATAGCACTGTCATAAATGCTAAACCTCTAGAACAATTTTGTTACACATATTTTACTTTACATTGTTTACCTCGTAGAAATCACACAAGTTATATTATCTTAATTCACAATTATATTCGAACCGTTATAATCACATCCATATAATAAGATGGAATGGTTTTTGAATTCTAAAAAGTCAAAGCACAATAACGGTTGAGATTTTGCCACAACTTTTCTTGCCAAATCAATGGCTGTGATTTCAACCCAAATAAATTATCCCGCCCAAACAATTTTCATCCTTTATATTTGCCTCGAGCCTCTCCCCCTTTCACAACAAGCCTCTCCCATCCCCTAATCTCTTACACACCCATTCCACTCAAACCAAACGCCTCTCTCTCAAAACAGGGACTCACCCTTTCTATACTCTTTATCTCATGAATTTCACTCTCACCATAACCTAACAAACCCACCATTTCCATCTGTCAACCCCGACACCATACCCCTTCTGAGTGCTCCTCCAACTACCCGCTAGCTAAACCCCTGCCCATCCCTTTTGCTCCAAACTCAATCAAACCCATTGAAAGAAAACTCCGCAAAACATGACACAAATCAAACTATGTTAGGTGGGAGAAAGACCGAATAGGTTATTTGAGTGTTGTTTAGTGCTTCAGTTGATGTGGTATGGGTTCAAATGTATGAGATGAGATCAAATGTTATTGTTGTAGTTGTTTGTGTGATTATGTTTCACACACGTGTATTTTTACTTTTATAGGGGATCTTCATTAACACACCACCATACTATGGATTCCATCTCCATATTATGTTAACCTAATATTCTAGAAATCATTGTCCAAGTTGTAGATCTAAAATTTGCAGGTAATAGATGTATCTATGTCTCATTATCTTCGTTGCTTTATATTTTACCCAAAGATTCTATTTCATTATCCTATTTTTATTTGGTGCGGATCCAAGGAGAAAAAAGCCACAATTTAGATGATTGATCTTCTCGGTCAGTCACTATGTTATTTGCATTTTTTTGTTTTTCCATTTATGTAAGAGCATGGTCTTAAATTCAAGTCTCTCGATTTGAAATGGGTATTAAACCAGGGCTTTCAAAACTTCTACTACATTTTTTTTCTTTCCTTCATTAAACGACTATTTCTTTGTTAGTTTTTCCTTTTTGGAGTTCATCAAAAGCAATGTACAAATTCGATTTATATAGAAAAATAGTAAGATGGCAACCCAATTGATTAATAATGGTTTTTTAGATTTCACTTGTGTGTGAGTTTGGGGGTTCCTTGAATTAGATTTGTACATAGAGTACTATCATTGTCTTTCTCTAAAATAATGTTTTTTTTAATTTAATCCTGAAGATTTATGGTATGTGGGTGAGTTTTGGGGTTCCTTGAATTAGATTTGTACATACAGTACTATTATTTTCTTTTTATGAAAGAATGTCATTTTTTATTTAATCCTACAGATTTATGGTATTCAAATGTCGTTGTGATTACATGTATGAGATTCTACAAAGCAGGTGAACCCTTGCTTTTTTCTTGAGTGCTTCTATAAAGCAGGTGAACCCTTAATTTTGTTTTTCTCTAAGGAACGTTAAGTGTTTAAAAAAACTCAGGTAGTGAAATTTTCTAAGTAGTACACTTCATGGTTGTTGCATCTAAAAATTTTAGGTTTTTCTATGGGGCTTTGATTTTTTTTTTAAGTTTTTCTTTCATTTTGTTACATACATGGTATCTAAATATAACTTATGTAAATATATCTAAATTACAAAATGTACTTTATAATTATTTTTTGGTTATTCTTGCTTGACTTCTTTGTATAAATGAGTTCATATAAAATGACGATACAAATTGGACACATTAATATATGGTACAGGTTCCATGCTCGGTGACTCAAAATATATAGGTGCAATTTCTGTCAAATGTGTGATACAGACTTAGCGATAATGTGGGATAGTTGTTACAAATGGAAAAATGAACACTTTTTTGTTTTCATTTATTTTATTTCTTTAATGAAGGAATTGTAGGCACGAGACAAGTTATAGGCACGCATATACTTAATGCAAATTTGATATCGTGCCCGTGACGTTTAGCACGACATCAAATTTGAGGGTATTGCTTTATCAAGTGAGTAGATAATTATTTTGTTGATTTATTTTTAGTTGTGTAGGGTTGGGGTACACTAATGACATATCATTTGCACCTCTGTTTTGTGGGGGTGGGGGTAGACTAATAATAAAAATTAAACTAATTACTCTTGCATTATTTCCCATTACCATGTTTACTCCAACTTTTAGTTTGAAAATAAAATATTTCTTTCTAATATTATAATTTCTATTCCTCTATCTACTATTATTCTTTTATCTAATCACAATTCTTAGTTGAAATCTTATTGTTCCTTAGGTGGTTCAATATGCACTCTACCAAGGAAAATAATGTATCCTGCTCATAGCGATTTGGATAAATACCTTGAAAGGTTTGTTCAAAACGAGTTACATCATCACTGGAAGATACTTTTATGGGCGAAATAGTGAGACCCATCACAGGAACTGGGTAACGATTTTGTACCGTTTGTCACATCTTTTTATTTTTTTCCTTCTCAATTTGTAGAAGTCAATTTTAAATTGTCAATGGGTTCTAGATTTCAACATTTTAAGATTTTTGTAAATATTTCAAGTAATCATGGTTATTGTCGTTCACACAATTATATACATCAAGTTCTATCGAATGAACTCTTATTTGGCAATATAATTTTAAATTATTTGAAATGTGCCTTGGTGTTTGTTATTTTAGTTTCCTTTTATATTATATTTATTTCTCATTTCAATGGAGAAAATGTGTAAAAGCTAAAGGTTCTGCATTCCTCTTTCTTTCTTTTTTTCTCTTTAGTCACTGCCTTTGGACCTACAAGTTCCTTTATGGCCCTTTGAATTCTCGTACATGATTGAAAATTTAGTCTCATCATACTGAGATTTTTTTTCAAAGTTTTTTTTATCCAAATTACTTTGGGGACTAATTTAAAGTTATTATTGTTCTTGGTTGGGCAAAGAAGAATGACCATATTTTAAATTGATTAAATATCTATTCAACATGCCCATTCTTCTTACTCTATTAGAAGTACCTTTTAATATTTATGAAAACATATTTTTTTATTATCTCAAATATATGATTTGGTTTTAATTGTTTTGTATGTATCACAAACTTAATATATATAGTTTATTGATTTTTAAAAATGCTACTTCACAGTTTCACCGGAGTGGTCATTGTTTTTTTCGTTATTTTTTAATTTTATTTTAAATGTGCAGTCTAACACATATAGATTTTATAGTATCTTATGGTATTGCACATTAAGCTTATTTATCACTCCATCCCTTTGTATAAAATTTTTCAAATTATATTAAATGCAAACTTTTTTGTAGGATAGGTACATCTCAATCTATAGGATGGAGGGATTATGATTATGACGATGTTGAATAAGTTCACACTACGAAGAGTTTCTCATATTTGAGAATGGTAATTTTTTTCTCTATTATCTATTATATTTTAAGCCATCATCTCATGTATTCATCCGTTGAGTGGTCACTTCATAGCAGCTTTGAAGAGATAGGGTCTTTTTAATGGTTTCTTTCTTATTTCTCCGATTTCTATCTATGATGCAAAATTTATCAATTGATGTAAGCACATAGATTCTGAGACCCGGTCAAACCGATTGTCAGTGAGGTCGCTTCTAATGAAGGCTTCTAAAAGATCACTTTCTTCTCTATCCACTTATGAAGAGAAGATTTCGATACAAAGGATTGACCCATACTCTACTAAAGTTGTACAGTCTTTCGTTAGTAAAAGTTAGAAAGCACTTCAATCATAGTGATATGGGTCCCATAATTAGATGATAAGACTATTTCACCCCTGACTCTTAATGTTGTTATTACTAGTTATTACTTGGATGTTATTGCGTAAGAACATGGTGTAACGTATTCTTCTAAATTTTTTGTTTCAAGGAATGATAAAACATTCATTTGTATTAATTGTTTAGTTCGTTGAAGATAGTCTACATTTTCAATGCCTTTGTTACTTGGATAATTCATCTTATTTTACAGGACTATTGATAAAGATTCTTCTGAGATGACACTCCGAATAATTTCTCATATATGCTAATGGTTTTGTATTTTATGTACCATGGCCTCATGCATGAGGTTACAGATTTGGGTAGCCTTATTGGCTTATACGTTGAATATTACTCACATCTCATTCCTATGATACTGATGAATTACCAGATGTTATGCTTCATGAGATTTTTGAGATGGACATTGAAGAGACATCTTCGGTTTTGCATGACAACACTGTTAAATTCAATACATGTGATGATCTGAGAGAAGATCAAGTTAATATAAATAGCAGCTCAACCAAATTGATGCAAATCTCACAAGAACAAAAAGCTCGCTTGCTTCTAACATTTTATTATTATTTTGATCTTTTACTTTAGGATTTGACACTTGCTTCTAACTTTTTACTATGCGCAATATATGTTATAAATAAATTATTATGTCCTAATTTTATCAACTAATTTATTTGGATTATATATGTTGCTAAAGGGAAACATGTAGAATATAATCTTACACGTTTCACTCACTTTTTACTTTTCAAATGAATTACTGAATGCAACATTGTACAACATTTAAATTATATTTTTATTAACAAAGCTTCAATTTATATATATTAACGCCTTATGTTTCTAAATTGTCAGGTTTTACAAATAAAATTGCAATAAAGAGTTGTTGAATTTCGAATTAAGATAGTGTAATGGGATTCCTAGAAAGACACGCTCATATAACACATGCATATCATTAGAATTTATTTGAAAAGAAAGTTTGGGATGTGTATTCACATGTAAAATTCGACCAACAATTCGACGTCTTTGTTTCAGCATACATGTCATCATCACATTCTATATTTTTGAAAAAATTCGCCATATCATCAGACACGGGTATCCGCTAGTAACTATACATTAGTTATAATTTAACGTTCATACATTCATTAAGTTCAAATATACATATAACACTCTTTTATACATATATACATAGAATCCCCGAGTTTTCCTTCTGAATGCATTACCTATTATACTATCAGGCTCCAGGTACGTCACATACCACTCCTAGTCCACCAGGTCAGAATCTCACCACCGATCCTAAATTGAATAGACATAAACTGAAGGCGGTCAGAGACATACATCCGTGGGTCATAACCGTACCACATTACACCATCGAACTCTAATATCACATACATTGGTCATTGAATAGTCCTATGACCTAGGGAAATTACCTAGCCCTATTTTTCACGCTAGGGTGGACCGCCAACTATGTGAAACCTCCAACGATAGCGTAACTAGAGGAGGTATGTTCACATATATACCAATCACACATAGATATGCTTATATATATACATACTATTTCACTCGGTGTATATATATATATATATATATATATATATATATATATATATATATATATTTGTGGTGACAAAAATCTCAACAAAAATATTAATGAAAGATAATAACCAGTAAAATAAGAACATCTAAGATCACAATCACACAACACAAAGATGTATGTGGTTCGGTAAACTGCCTATGTGCACGGAGAGGTCGTATACCGTTATACTCACTATCTCTAAGAAGGAGTTTTTATACATTACCTTTGCCCCGGGCTAGGGGTACAATTAATATTCCATTAAAGAAAGAGGGGCACTGATAACCACCCCGTTATCCCACTATCCCCTGAATATCTCGTCCGAGATTTTTGGGGATAGATTGGGTCAATTCCTTAATGCTAACTATCATTTAGAGCATTCCATAATTTTGGATGGAAACCTCTTATTATTAATTGGTCTTTGTCCGACTACTCTCATGGGCCTAAAAGACGAAGAAGGTACCCACAATTGCCCCTAAAATTTTAAGGTCATAAATTGGGCTAATTTTTTTTAAACATTGACTCCGGTTCCTTCCAGATAGCATTGTTGTGAATCATAAAAGTTTTGGGGTGCAAAACATCTCTTTACAGAAGATTCAATAAGAAAATATTCTTCGATTGTTGTGCATTATCATTACAAGTTTAAACCGAGGTGCTCATACGGTTTGTCTCTCCACTTCTAATATGTGCTTTCTCTTGTTCTTAAACTATCTCTTACTCTCAAGCTTCCTTTTGATATAAAGTTCGTTCTTTATATCTTCCAACTTATCTTTTGCCTCAATTGTCTTCTTTTTCTTGTGGTTTCCATCGTTACAAGCTCCATACTTTTCCCTGTAAGTTCGCAGTCTTCCCATTTTGTGTATTTTATCACGTTGTTTTTTATTGTACTGTATCTAAGGTTTTTCTCATGGTAAGGATAACAATACATCCTTGGTGGAATTTAGTAAATGTTACAACATCCCTAGTTGGGTAGACATCGAGTGTACCCATATTCCTTACAATGTTCGTGATGTTGAGGACGACCACTGGATTCATGTTATCTTATTATCCCAAGGGGGTTTAACTTTTCCCCTAAATCATATCTTTTTACATTTTTGTAATATTGCGATATTGTCTCAACCCAATGTTCTCCAAATGTTTGGAAGATTGCTAATGGTCTCCATATGATAAATCAACTATATGGCATTAATTTAGGCTTGGTTGAAATCTGTTATTGTTACTCCTTTTCTTGTACCAGCTTTGGTCTTCTCTACTTGAAGGCGAGCAGTCCTGATATGGTGTTAGTAATTAATCTACATGATTCCTATAAGGACTATTGGTTTGAAGGGTTCATAGCTAGGAACTGGCAGTTCCCTCCTCAGGTAGGAGGTGCGAGGTACATTGGACCTCGGGTTCCTACTTATGTGGATGCGCACATAGGTTGCTGTTCAATCTTCTCTGTCATTTTATAACTATTATTTGTGTTTTCCTCTAATGTTCTCCTTATTTTTTATAGCGAAGTCCAAGAACCAAGAGCTTTCTCTCCATGAGATCCGTGCTGCTGAGTTCCTTAAGGCCTAGAATATTAGAGACTCTATTCCAGAAGGTGAACATCCCAGGTCGGCAGCTTTCTTATTGGGGTACAAGAATATTACCTCCAGCTTCATTGACCAACTAGTTGACTCCATTCATCATATTGATATCCTAGAGGAAGAAGAGGAGGAGGAATGTGCCCTCTAGCCTATCGATTTAGATAAAGAGGAGGAGAGATGTTTAGAATCAAGTGCTGCTAGAGGCGGTGGTCATGATGCGGGATCTTTTGAAGAGTAATCCAGTGAGTAAGGGTCTGTTGAAAAGAGATCCAGCAAGGAAGGCTCAACCTATAGTAGTTCTAGTTCAAAGATTTCTAGTGAGGAAGATTTGGCTCCCCCCAGAACGAAGAATTTGATCCCTTATGATGATGATGATGATAATGATGATGTCATGCTTTCCAAAAGACTAAAGATTCATAAACCTAGGTCTGGGGATACTTCGAGTGGTTCCCAGACAGCAGCTCATGAGAAGGATCTGGAGAGGAAAATGAGTGAAGAAGAAAAGAAAGAGAGGGAGAAAAACAAAGAGGAAGATAGAAAAAGAGAAGAGTAGATAAAGAAGAAGGAATAAGAGATAAAAAGAAGGGAAGAAAGGTAGAATAAGGCACATGCTTCCCTAGTGCCTATTGATGCTCCATCTGAGGGGGCTTCTGTGGCTCTATCCCCTCATCTTGCCCCTATACTGATTAAGAGGGCAATACTGACAGCGTACTAGGAGAGGTCCACAAAGATGAATCCATTTCAGTTAGCCATGAAGGAATCTCAGGGGCTTTCTTTTGTAAGAAGATTCCTTTTCTTCTCTGTTATTTATCTAATTCTTTTCATTGCTTGTCTTATACTTTTTTCTTCTTACAATTTATGTCTGACTACTCCGTTCTCCACCGCAGTTGAGATGGACTGATGAGGAGGAATGCTAAGCTTGAGGGGAGCATACAAACATCCCACAGAGCTCTTAAAATAGCCAAGCTCTTATTTTCCAAGGATAGGGTAGGGAGACTAAGGAGATGCAGTAGCTTCGCGAGTCATACGAGCTCGTAGTGGTTGGAAAGCTTGGTATCACCACCAAGAACATGAAGCCTGCCGACAAGGTGGAGAGTTTGGAGGTAGAGGTAGACGCAACTAGGGAGTACCACTATTATAAGGGCTAGTAAGTGGCCTATGAAGATTCTAAGAATAAAATTGAATACATCTGCTGAGCGAACTTCAAGAAAGGCTGGGACAACGCCTTGGTTGCTACTGGAATATCTATTGATTTTCCTTTATTTGGCGAGCACAACCCTGGGCCCAAACTCGTTATTGATAATGCCCGAGTTGTTAGGCACCCTACTGGTCCTTCCACGGATGCTCCTGTTATTTTTGCTACTAATGCCCCAGCCCTTGGGGTAGAGCCGAGTGAAGTCACTGCTAGCAAAAGGAAAGAGTAAGCTGCCACAGAGCAGGTTATGGTCGAATAATAGATTCTTAGTATTATTATTGTATTTTCCCCTTTTTTGTTCTTCTTCTCTACTATTCCATGTATCTGTACCTATATGATGCCATTTTTATTAAAAGGATTTTGGTTTTCATTTTTACGGATACATTTTAGTTATTCTTGCTTCGTGTCTTATAGTTTGTTGACCTTGATGATTACATTCCTACCTCCTCTCATTTAGGCTAAATCCTCAGTTCCAATGTAAGCGACTAAGTTCACCGAGCATTCGTCAAGATCTGCAAATCCCTTAGGGGAAGGAACCAATATTATAAGGACCAATCTAAGGTAGTAGCCAGGTTTAAGGATAGACTTGCAGAGATGGAGGAGGTTGGCGCCTTTGTTCAAGAAGAAATAAATGATCTGAAGGCTAATCTCTTGGATGCCTGTGAGGTCAATAAGTTTGAGGAAGTTTTTCAATAGGAGAACGATGCTTTAAGGAGGGAAGTTGCACGTCCCAGGGAGAATGCACCGAGAATTTGCCCTCAAGTCATACAAGGTTTTTCTTCATCAATTAGTCAGTGGGCTAGGGCTAATGACAGTGGTTTAGCTAGGGAGATTGCCTACCTATGGGAAGATGCTGATATGGCATATGTGATAGCCGCTGGGCTTTAAAGGGATGTCACCCTACTAAGGAACTTATTCAAGAAAGGTCCTCGGTAGGTGTGGGACGATGGGTACGACCAGGGATACATAGACGCTCCCATAAGGTTAAAGGAGGTTGAGGAGCTATAATTTATTAGAGGGTGGTTGAGTGCCCTTAGGGAGTTAAAGGTGCCTAAGGACTCCATCATTTGGTATATATATGAGATTACTCCTTTTTCTCTGGAGCAAAATCCATTGACAGGGGATGATCATTGGATCCTAATAGACACAATCCTAAGACAGCTGCTAGATCCGGGCTCGTACGATGTCGAGTAGGAATTTATCCCTCATTGAGATGATGTTCGAAGAGAACGGGTATATGATTACCTTGCCCAGCGACCTGGTCCTCTTTAGGATTTAATTTATGTAACTATTTGTACATTTAGTGTAGTAATGAATATTTATGTTTTGAGCAATTCCCGACTAAATGTGTGTTATTTCATTTTTGACTTTGCTGGCCTCGTGTCTATTTATCTTATAGTCGACTAAGCAGGACTTAAATAGAGCTAATTATCAAATGAATATCCCCCCCAGTCCAGTACACTTCATTTATACCATTTTGCCTCACTTTACCTTTCAAGTTGTGTTATCACACTTCCCCAGGCCTAAGTAAGGTAATGGAAATGATATGCCTGGTAAATGGACAATCCATTTCAGGAGGGCTTTTTAGTGAAACTGTGTTAGAGAATAACCTAGATTGTCCAAATTGCCTAAAGATTCCCCTTTACGTCTTTATTTATTATCGGGAGAAAACTAGGAGGCCAAATATGTTAAAAATAATGGTATGAGGAGGGTTATCATATGTTAACCCTGCTAATGATTACCCAATGTGGTGCAATGATTGGGGGCTATATATAGAATCGTTCGACTGGAGTAAGTTGACCAAGTCACTGTAATCTGTGATCTTACTTACGCGTATTAAAAATGTTGGCAGTAACTTTTGAAAGGATGCATATACTAAGATATATCTGAGAAAATCAATACTCATAGAATGCCAAGGTCATTCGAGTTTTATTAATTAGAGTTAGGGACAAAGTGCAACAGTAAGTAAAATTTTCCTAATTGGCCTTTATTCTACATAAATTGAAAGAGATCTAGAAGTAAAATTTCTTCAGGTTGGCCTCAATCAAAGCACTTGGTATCTCCCTGCCATCCAACGCTTCCAAGTGATAGGCTCCTTAAAAGTCATCCCTTATCACCTTGAATGGTCCCTCCCAGTTTGGTCCAAACTTGTCGTCGGATGGCTTCACAACGCTGCAAAGGACTTTCCTTAGGACATAATCTCCAACTTGTAATGTCCTTGGATTGAATTTTTTATTATATTGTTTTGGTAGTTGTTACTGGTAGGAAGCCAGTTTTACCAGATCCAATTCTTGCCGCTCATCAGTAAAGTCAAGTTTAACGAGCAACACTCCATCATTCAGGACTTGTTCGATTAGC
Source organism: Sambucus nigra (assembly GCA_949130495.1). NCBI lineage: Eukaryota > Viridiplantae > Streptophyta > Magnoliopsida > Dipsacales > Adoxaceae > Sambucus > Sambucus nigra. The sequence goes on along the minus strand of OX422211.1, from coordinate 126,496,725 downwards.
GTGGACCTAATGGTAGGGAGACGAACTTCTAATGGAATAATTGCCTCCATTCCATATCTGAGTGCAAACGGTGTTTCTCCAGTTGCTCCTTTTGGGGTGGTGCGATAGGAGTAGAGGATGTGGCATAGTTCATTTATCTATGCACCATTGGCTCACTCCTGGCGCTTCTTTAGTTCATCGATCAGTGTTTTGCTCGAAGCCTCAGCTTGACCGTTGCTCTGAGGGTATGCCACAGAGCTGAAGTAGTGACTGATTCCATGGTCGCAGTAAAAGCTTTAGAAAAGTCCACTCTCGAACTGGGTTCCATTGTCAGTGATGATTGTTCTGGGTATCCCGAAGTGAGTAATGATATTTCTCCATACGAACCTCATCATATTTGCGTCTAGAATGTTCACCAGTGGTTCTGCCTCTATCCATTTGGTGAAGAAATCTGTGGCAACCAACAAATATTTTTGATTGCCGGCTATAGTGGGCAAAGGGCCTACGATACCTAGACCCCACTGGGAAAAATGCCATGGGATGGTAAGAGATTTCAGATCATTTACTAGTTAGTGGACCATGGGTGAGTGCATTTGGAACTTTTTTCATTTTCGGAGATTCTAGCGTCTCTCTGCATGTACGTCCCCCAGTATCCTTCCTTAATTGCTTAAAAGGAAAGTGACCTTCCTCCCGCGTGACTTCCACAAATTCCCTCATGCAGCTCAAGTAGGACTTGCTCGACGTTTTATGGATGGACACACTAGCGGAATGGGCCCATAAAGGATCTTTGATATAGTTTTCCCTCATGAGATAAGTGAAAGAAGGAAGCTTTGATTATTATATGATAGTCTATCTTCTTATCACTTGGCAGTACGTCACTTTGTAAGTAGTCTACTTTGGGGTCCATCCAGCTGGGAGCTTTCTCTATATGGATAACATGCTCAAGGTTTGGCGATTTGGGTTTCTAGTTGATGCTTAGCTGTGCAAGGAAATTGATTTCAGTTATTCTCCTAAAGTTAGAGTCAATGGCTGAGCTTATAAATTCTAGGGAATCGACATGGCTGTTTTGATCCCTAGGGAGTTGCTGAATGCTAAGGCGGTCAAAGTCGGCCAGTAATCCTTTCACAATGGTGAGGTATGCTTCCATCCTTTCATCTTTTACATTAACACCGCCACTTATTTTGTTGGATACTAGTTGTGAATCGCCAAAAACATGAAGATGCCTTGTTCCTAGTAACTATGCCTTCTATATACGGGAGATCAACGCCTCATACTCTGCCTTATTATTGGAGGCTTTAAATTAAAGCCTGAATCTTTGCTCGAGCACTGTGTTTTCAAGGATAACTAGCACGATGCCTACCCATGTCCCTTGGAATTAGAGGCTCCATCAACATATAATTTCCAGGTGCCTATTTCTCACGGGACATCTCTTGGATGATCGGTTTGGGGCTGATCACATGGTTGTTCTCCTGTGAACCCGATAATGAAATTGATGAGGAATTGCCAATTCATAGCAGTCCTTGGTTGAAAATGAATGTCAAATCTTCTGAACTCGATCGACTATTTCAATAGTTTGCCTGAGAGGTCAACAATCCTCAGTATATCTTTGAAGGGGTGTGAATTAACTACAAAGATGGTGCGGGCCTTAAAGTAATGATTCAGTTTTCTCGAGTCTACCGGTAGTGCAAAGGAGATCTTATCCAATGGTAGGTACCAGTGCTTGGAATCTAAAATAGTTTTCTTTCATATTAGATCGGATGCTGGCTCCCCTCCTTCTCGCATACTATGGCGGAGCTCACATCATGATCTGATACTGCAAGGTTGAGGTATAAGGGATCATTTTCTCTAGGGATTACGAGAAAAAAAGGGGATTACTAAGGTAGGCCTTAATCTCCTCTAAGGATATCGTGAAACCCTCATTACACACCAGGCTCTTAGTCTTCTTCAGCAACTGGAAGAAAGATTGACATTTTTCTGAAGATTTCCAGATAAATGATTTAGGGCGGCGAGCAATATTCCTTTGAGATTTTGTACATCTCTCATAGTTCGAGGTGACTTCACCCTGCTAATAGCATTGATTTGGTGGGGATTAGCTTCTATAACCCTCTCGTTAACTAATTATCCAAGGAATTTTCCTTACTGGACACCGAAAGAAAACTTATGTTAAGTTTCATTAGATACTTATTAAGGATTTCAAAGGTCCTTGCTAGGTCGAAGAGGTGGTCGTCTTTGAGATTGCTCTTGATGAGTATATCATCGATATATACTTCCATGGTGTCTCCCATTTGGTCTTTAAAGATCTTGGTAACCAACCGCTGATAAATTTCTTATGCGCTCTTAAGTCCAAATGGCATAAGTCTGTAACAAACTAAACCAATATTAGTGATGAAGGCAGTCTTATCTTGATCTGGATCGTGTAGAGGGATATGGTGATATGCGAAATATGCATCCAAGAAGATCATTCTCTCATGAGATGCTGTGGCATACACCAGTTGGTCGATCTTCAGAAGGGGGAAGTTGTCCTTGGGGCAGGCCCTATTGAGATCGGTGAAGTAAATACAGATTCATCACTTCCTCTTGTTCTGAGGGACTACCACTAGATTGGATAGTCATTTGGGGAACTGAACGTCCTATATGGATCTTGCATCCAGTAACTTCTCCATTTTCTTCTCTACTTCTTTGTCCTTCTCTGGAGCTATTCGAGGAGCCTTTTACATGACTGGTTTGAATGTTTGATCCACATGTAATCAGTATCGGGTAATACTGTGATCAATTCTAGTTAGCCCGTAGGGATCCCATGTGAAAACATCTAAATTTCTCCGAAGGAGGGTGACCAACTCCTTTTTATTGCGATTAGTAAGGGAGGTTCCAATAAAAAACGTTCTCTCAGTGGAGCCAGTCTCGGCTGCGACTGCTTCTATGTCTTCAACGACCCTTTCAGAGGGGAGGAGCCTAATTTCCTCCACTCTTGTCTACCATACCTTAACTGCTATTTGGAGGTCATTAGCCTCTCCTATTATTCACCTTTGTTTCTTTCTTCCTCCACTTTTATCTCCTATTTGGGGTTTATGCCGCTATGAGGCACTTCCTTGCCATTGCTTGATCTCCACGAATTTTAACTACTCCTCGCTCTATCACACATTTCAACTTCTGATGATAGGTCAATGAGATGACCTTCATTACGTGTAGCCATCCCCTATCGAGGATGGATTGGTACGGTGAATCAATATTAACTATAAGAAACTTGATCATCTTCGAGATGTTTCCTGCCCTCATCGGTAGGACAATCTTTCCTATGGGGACGATTATCTCTCCAGTGAAGCCCACCCAAGGAAGAGTGGCCTCTGCTAGGTCATCAACACTTAACTTCAGCTTTCTGAACAACTCAAGGTACATTACTTCGGATCAGCTCCCTCGGTCGTGAAGTAACCTATTGATATCATAGTTAGCTATCCATAGTGTAATGACTAATGTGTCATGGTGTGGAGTTCTCACTCCCTCCAAATCCTCATCTGTTAACACGATATTCTTATTTTAGTTGACTTCCTTTGGACATCGATGCTGCCCATCTTAGGTTTTGGCTGGAACAATCTGAAAAGCTTTCATAACTACTGTCAGCTTCTTCACTTCCACTTGAGTTATGTTCCCTTGAATCTGCTTGAGGTCGGATGCCCCATGAATTACAGCAAACTTATGTCTGACATCCGCTTCAAGAACATTATCGGGCTTCTGATTGCCATTTGCAACATCCTTCTCCACTTTCTTTTCTACGAATTCATTTAAGTGTCCAACTTTAGCTAGCTGTTTAAGGTGGGACTGGTGGGCCTTATAGTGCTCAGTTTTGTGCCCGCCTTCCTTACGAAATGCACATCTCAATGCGTTATTCTTCTTGGATGGTTCTCCACCAATCTTCTTGGTACACTTGATGAATGGTCAGTCTTTGATTTTTGCAAGGATCTTATAGATCGGTTATCTAAAGACGGTATTCATGTCTTGGAACGCTTTCAAGGCATCGCTTTTGTTCCCATTCTTGGGACCACTTTTGCCCCCGTTCTTATTCCCTTTATTTTGAGTTTCACACTTTTTGCCCCCTTTTCCGGCAACCTTGGTGACACCATTTTATCCTGTACTAGGATGGGTCACATCTTTAACTTTGGCGTATTTCCCGATACGAGCCATTAAGTCGTCGCCGGTTGTTGGTTACTACGTAGTGAGGGACTAGTGTAGGATACATAAGTGGGGCAAGCCAATCTTGAATAGGACTACAACGACATGCTCTCAACAATCCTCAACTTCGTTGAACTCCTCCTACTATCACTTTACGTAGTCTCTAAGGTTCTTTTAAGGTTTTTTCTTCATTGTCAGCAGAATGTCCATCCGCTTCGGATGAGAGCTGCTTGTAATGAAGCATGTTGTGAACAGATCAGGTAGAGGCTTGAAGTTCTTAATGGATCTATGAGGGAGCTTCTCGAACCATTTTAGGGGACATCGTCCCAACTTGACGAGAAAATCCGGCACATGAGTGCATCATTATTGTTCCATAGGGTCATGGTGTGACACCCTGACTAATTAAATACCGGGTAGCTACTCCTTTATTAAATTAATACAAAATGCCAAGTTGGTTCAGTTCATAGAATCATTGTCGAAAAATGTTTTAACAATTACTAGCCACTTAATATTTAAAAAGTGAGTTGTCAATTTTAATTAAATAGGATTAACATGCAATAATTAAATTATGAAATGCTAACATAACCACCACAACATAATGACAATGGAATAACCATAAAATATAAATGAGTCTGGAGGGATACTCCTCACAACAATCATAATGCAGGAATAAACAAATACTAAATCTGCATCACTAAATTAACTACAACCCAAAAAACTGATATAACTGGATAAATAAAGTGTCTAAAAGAAATGGGGCGACATGCCCAACAGATAAGGAAAATCTAGTAACATAGAGTCAAGATCGAAGGTGGAGGCGTCTACTGTCAAAGTCCTGTAACTTCCACGATAGCTACGACCCGTAACCTGAATGAAGCTCCTATGCATGGCGTCCTTGTGGCTGGGCACCTAAAAGGTTTTTACAAAATTATATTTGAAAGCAAACAGGTCAGAGCCCGATTGTGGAAAATAGTTTAAAATATAGCAAGTGTTTTAATGACATAAAACAATGAATGCAAAATACATGTTAGGATGTGATCTCACATGAAATACTCACCTCCTGACTATCTGTGCACTCCTAAAGTATCCGTAATCGAATCTAGTTATGCCCGTATCTAACTGGTTCAATATAAAATCTAACGTTACTATACGATTCATGATTTAATTCCTAACATCTTATTTTACACAGAGTGTTTTACTCTTCTACACAGTTTCCCATTTTTGTACTAGTAATCACTAGGGATCTTCCATTTTATCTTTTACAAAATGTTGATATTATAGATACTCACATTTATACATTACAGTTCATTTCAATTAACATTATATTATTCTCATCATAAATATACAATACTAGCACCCCGAGACTAAGCTGCGGTGCACACATACTCTGCTATCCAATCCCGGTACATCACGTACATAAGGATCACGCATTTCGAATCTCTCCGGAATCGTTCTCAAATAACAACAATCACATAAAATGGAGGCGAACATAGTTCACATCACTTGGGTCACTCACATACCTACGCTCCCATGATCGGAAGACTTCTTATCTTCTCCATAAGTCCTTCTCTGACCTATGCCCTCGAGGTACCAATCTAAATCCCCCCGTAGGCACACAAAGATTAGATGGCCCTAATCGAACGCAGACCTCCCGTGATAGCAAGTATGGTATGTATGCTTTACACATAAAACTACATATACTAAGCATTTGCACATCTTAGATATCTCAAATTATTAATATAATTATACTTCTCGTTCTTATACTGTCATTTAATGTTATATGATTATAAGTCCCCGATTTGTATATTAACGTTGTCAACCCTTCTCACATCGTAATTAGGTATTTGTTTCCTATTCCACAAATGTCATCCAGATTACTATAAGGTTCTAAGTTCTACTCCTCAAAGTACCCCAATTCTCCTAATTATACCCACTACTCAATAAGGGAAGGTTAATTCTCAATTACTTAAGTCTACGGGACATTTGAAATAAAATCAGGCCAAACAGGTCATTCTGTCAACTAGTTAGAAGTCTCGTTCGAACGAGGTCTTTCGAACGAGTGTCGTTCCAACGAAAGGTTTTGAATGAACTACTAACTCGTTAGAAGGGCTACTGACATCTCGTTATAATCTCGTTTGAACGAGGTCGTTCGAATGACCTGGGCAGGTCTTCTAACGAGATGGCAGACTGCGCCCAGAATTTCCCCCAATTCGTTTTTCTTCAAATTTCTCCCCTCTAAATCCCCACTAAGATCATCCCAATTAAGTTTTAACATTTTTAAACTACTCATAGTCCTCCGAAGTCATCCTCTAACATATATTTGGGGTCAATGCTTCCTAAATTAACATTTAATCATCAAACATTATCCCAAACCCTATAAACATGAAGCCAAAATTTTAACGTCTACAATTTCTCCTTATAAATCCGTTTTTAAACCATCAAAAGATACATTTTGAATATGGAATTCATACATTACCATTCTACATGCAATCCCTATAAAATATTATGAGTTCTATCTCTAATTTCAGGGGTTTTTCATCACTTTTAATATAAGACATATATTCAATTCTAAGCATGGAAGAAACATTCGCTTGAAATTATGTAAATAAACCACTTGCCTTAAATGTTATGATTTCATCTTGAAGGGTGAAAGTTGATTCTCCTCTTTCCTTCTTCGGATCTCTCCCAAAGATGGTGGTGGTGGCTAGGGTTGCTTTTGGAACCTCTTAAAACTCTCCCCATAACTCCCGTAGCCCACTTCTTGTTAAATGCTAAATTATGGACTTAGTGGGTTTATTTCTAATATAAAATTAACCTCTAAAACTCATGGGTTTTCGTTCCCCTATTTTTAAAATTACCAAAATACCCTTCTAGGTTGCCGGTAAGGCCAAAAAATGCCCCGGGATCCAAACTAAACCCCCGGCTAGTGTTTTCTGACTATTTTGACCTTTACGGACACGTTGGCGCACTCAAAATGACTGTTCGGTTGACAAAAATATAATTCACTTTTTAATTCCAATAATTACATTCTTGACGCGACTGACACGGGAGTCCCAATCAAATTTCCAAATTGTCGTATATATGTCTCGCGACAATTTTAACATTTTCAATACATGAAATTTTCAATTTTGTTATCATACTCAAATACCAACTCACATCTCGTTAGTATATATACCCGGATTAATTTCCAATTAATTCTCATTTAATTTAATTAATCCCTTAAATAAAAATCAATAAAATTACGGGGTGTTACATACTTCCCCCCTAATAACAGAATTTCATCCCGAAATTCGGAACTAAAGAGTACCGGGTAAAAATAACTCCTGATATCGCTCGAGCATTTCATCCTCGCGCTCCCATGTGGACTCATCGGCATTATGATGCCGCAAGTAAACACATACTAAAGGTACTATCTTCGACCTCAGTTTTCGCTCGCTTCGGTCCAAAATAGCAATCGGCCCCTCCTCGTAGGAACTATTGGGCTGAAGATCAATGTCCTCCAAAGCAATGTGAGTATGGGACAAATCATCCCTAAGACATTTCCTTAGAGAGGAAATATGGGACACATCATGGATCCTATGTAAGTGCTCCGATAACCCCAGTCTACACGCTACTGGCCCAATACGCTCGATGATAGGGAATGGCCCCACATACCTTGGTGTCACTTTCCCCTTCTTCCCAAAATGCATGATCCACTGCATTGGAGATACTCTGAGTAACACCTGGTACCCCACCTTGAATTCTCTAAAGAACCTCTTGGCATTATCATAGCTCTTCTGTCGGTCCTGAGCTACCCGAATGTGGCTCTGTATCATACCTATCGTTGCTGAAGTGTCCTGAATCACTTCTGACCCAAGGAGTTTGTTATCCCCCACCTCTAACCAACATGCTGGGGAAGGACAAGGTCTACCGTACAATGCCTCAAATGGAGACATGCCAATGGTGAACTGGTAGGAGTTGTTATCAGTAAACTCCACTAGTGGAAGGTACTGCTCCCAACCACCTCCAAAGTCTAGGATGCACATACGCAACATGTCCTCCAAAATCTGATTTGTCCGCTCGGTGTGCCCATCCTTCTGCGGGTGATAAGCCGTACTCAGTCGTAATTCCGTACCCATGGCCTCCTGGAAACTCTCCCAAAATCGTGAAACAAATATTTTTTTCCTCGGTCTGACACGATATTTAGAGGCACCCCATGAAGTATCACTATCTCTGCAATGAAAATCCGGGCATACTGTCCCATAGTGTAATCTGTCCTTACGGGTAGAAAATGAGCAACTTTGGTCAACCGGTCCACAATTACCCATATGGAGTCGTGACCCCTCTGTGATGTAGGTAACCCCGTGATAAAATCCATGGATATGCTCTCCCATATCCACATCGGAACCTCTAACGGCTGTAGAAGTCCTGTCGATTTCTGATGGTCCACCTTCACTACACCAAAAACAGCATTTTGGCACACCCTGATATTAAAAATCTGGCACAGTTTAAAACTGTGCCAGATTTTGGCACGGTTTTATAGAGATTTGGCACACTTTAAAACAGTGCCAAAATTTGGCACTGTTTTAAAGCATGCCAAAATTGAGTACACTTTACTAGGATATAAAATACCTCAAAATTTTGGGACATTTTAGTTCCCCTATTCTCTCTCCTCCTTCGTCTTTTCCCCCGCTCTCCCCTCTCTCTCAACCAAAAACCCAAGCCCTAACCCCTGCTGCGTCGGCCCTATTCCTCATCGGGGTCACCTCCCCCCTTGGGTTTATCCCCTGCAGCGACCTCCCATTCCGGCGACCTCCCACTCCGACAGCAACCTCATCTCCCTCCCATGATGACCCTGTTCTTTCTCCCCTGTTCTGTCTAAAAGGGAATGGCGAAGAGCTGAGCAGCGACCTCCCACGCCGGCAACGACCTCATCTCCCTCCCACGATGACCCTGTTCTGCCTCATCCCTACCTCGTTTCTTCCTCGTAAGGTAAACTGATTACTCATCTCATCCCTGATTAATTCCATATGATATGGAGCAAAGAACAGCTCCTAAAAACACCGAAAAAGCTAAAAAATCCACTGAATTAAAAACAAATTTAGGTTTAGTCCCAAGAGTACGAAATTATTTAATTTCACTTTTTTTTGTGGAAGTTAATATTATTTCAGTTAGCAAATGCCATTTACCTAGTAAAATATTGATAACTACCATTCAATTCGATTGCCTATTTTTTTATAGATTTAACAGATAATTAAATTAATTACATCTCATACATTTCTAATTAAGATGTAATTTAAAAGTAATTTTTACTTAAGTGCTTAAAAAAGAAAAAAAATAAAATGGGTTCCCCCGGGGAACCCGATACCCATTTTAAACGGGGACGGGGATCCCCGAACCCGTTATAACGGGGAACGGAGCGGGGACGGGTAATTGTTTTTTTGACGGGGATGGGGATGGGGAGTTAAAACCCGACCCTGAACCGACCTGTTGCCATCCCTATCTTGAGGTGGGTGATATAGGAGGTGATTGTGTTTTCTTAGCAAGAGCTGATGGGGGTGATGGGATTTCCAAGCACGTGCGGTGATTGTGTTTTCAAAGGCCCAGTCAGGGCACACTCCCTCCAAGGCGGTTGTCGCCCCTCTGAGGTATTTCTCATATTAATTTTTTGAATGGGTTTTTTGTTTTGCAACAAAATGCATATTTTTTGGTACAAAAATGGTTCAATGTGCACAAAATGCATTTTAGGGCATAATAATCTCATATTAATATTTAAGTGTTTAAATGCTAATTGTGCCTGTTCATGTTTGTGACAATGTTAATGTGCACATAGAGGGGTATAGCTTGGATAGTCCAATTGTTAGCTGTGGCCTGTTTCTCGCTAACAACAAAAATGGAGGAGATTGAAGTGCCTCCCATTGTTGATTTATAGGTGAGAGAAAAATTAATGTGAATATTTATTTATTTCATTATACATTGATCCATTTTCCTTTCTGATATGTTCTTATATTAAATGGGCATATGGATTTTTGTTAGTAGGTACGAGATCCCAAATTTTTATTTGAAGGCAAAACCATACAAAGAATGGCGCTTCTTGTTTTGAGAACCTTGAATGGAGATCCCAAGTTCTTTCATAGACCACTTTCTTAAAAAGATTAACCATGATCATCTTCCATCACAATCTTTGATCTCTAGATCAATTCAATACATATTAAGCACAATCAAAGGTAGATTATTCACTATATGCAAAAATGTGTTAATTTATATCGATACATATCCATATAATAAAGCACAATATAACGCGTGTCCTAATGGCACATAATGATACCTAATTATACTCATAAAAGGGACATGTTATCAATTTCACACACGTGTGTGTATAATCATATATGGGTACTGTAATATTAAAGAGTTTGATCCAGTGCTCGGTGGGAATTGAATGCAGGTATTGGGGAGGTTTGGAGATCAAAAGGCCAGCATAGGCTGCCAGTGATTTGTTTGGTTTTGTTTTACAAATGTTCAACTTAGGCCAGTTCCATCCAATCTTAATCAAGTTACTACAGGTAACTATTATTTAGTACCCAATCATTAACCTTTTAAAATGCAATGAATTATTTCTACTCAATATTTATAGTTTATCTTTTTCATTCTATATCTGATCATTCCTTTTAAAGTTTGAAAATCACTACATGGCTTACTTTATGAGCTTATTTAGTTAAATTGGTGGAAGGGACTTGCTGGTCGTTTGGTTTTGGAATTAGCTGTTGCTGTTGAGTTTATTTTAAATGTTAAAACATGTTGGATTTAACGAATAAACAAATGAAACTATGTCAAAATTTTCTAAAATCCATAAACGTTCTAAATTGATTAAAAACATACCGTTAGAGAATATGATGATATAGGAGGCACGAACACCTCGCACGGGACCAATGTAACTTGTAGGAACAGACCACGTAGTCCCGGGTCTCTCGGTTTGAGAGTATGATGATAATCTATAAAAATCACACTTAGAGTTAAAAATATGCGGTTAAAGGGTGAAAACCCAAACCAACCCCCAAATGATCCCGTAGGAGGCACGAACACCTTGCACGGGACCAAAGTAACTTGTAGGAACTGACCGCGTAGTCCCGGGTCTCCCGGTTTGTGAATATGACGATAATTTGCAAAAATCAGCACTTAAACTTAAAAATAAGACGTTAAAGGGTGAAAACCCAAACCAACCGCCAAACGACCCCGTAGGAGGCACGAACACCTCGCACGGGACCAATGTAACTTGTAGGAACTGACCGCATAGTCCCAGGTCTCCCGGTTTGAGAATATGATGATAATTTGCAAAAATCAACACTTAAACTTAAAAACAAGCTGTTAAAGGGTGAAAACCAAAACCAACCCCAAAACGACTCCGTAGGAGGCACGAACACCTCGCACGGGACCAATGTAACTTGTAGGAACTGACCGCGTAGTCGCGGGTCTCTCGGTTTGAGAGTATGACGATAACCTATAAAAATCACACTTAGAGTTAAAAATATGCCGTTAAAGGGTGAAAACCCAAACCAACCCCCAAACGATCCCGTAGGAGGCACGAACACCTTGCACGGGACCAAAGTAACTTGTAGGAACTGACCGCGTAGTCTCGGGTCTCTCGGTTTGTGAATATGATGATAATTTGCAAAAATCAGCACTTAAACTTAAAAACAAGCCGTTAAAGGGTGAAAACCCAAACCAACACCCAAACGACCCCGTAGGAGGCACGAACACCTCGTACGGGACCAATGTAACTTGTAGGAACTGACCGCGTAGTCCCGGGTCTCCTGATTTTTGAATATAATGATAATTTGCAAAATCATCACTTAAACATAAAAATAAGCCGTTAAAGGGTGAAAACCCAAACCACCCCCCAAACGACCCCGTAGGGAGCACGAACACCTCGCACGGGTCCAATGTAACTTGTAGGAACTGATCGTGAAGTCCCGGGTCTCCCGTTTTATCAATACGACGATAATTTGCAAAAATCACACTTAGTTAAAAATAAGCCGTCAAAGGGTGAAAACCCAAACCAACCCCCAAACGACCCCGTAGGAGGTACGAACACCTCGCACGGGACCAATGTAACTTGTAGGAACTGACCACGTAGTCCCGGGTCTCCCGATTTGTGAATAGGATGATAATTTGCAAGAATCCGCACTTAAACTTAAAAACAAGTCATCAAAGGGTTAAAACCCAAACCACCACCCAAACGACCCCGTAGGAGGCACGAACACCTCGCACGGGACCAATGTAACTTGTAGGAATTGACCGCGTAGTCCCGGGTCTCCCGGTTTATGAATATGACGATAATTTGCAAAAATCAACACTTAAACTTAAAAACAAGCCGTTAAAGGGTGAAAACCCAAACCACCCCCCAAACGACCCCATAGGCTGCACGAACACCTCGCACGGGTTCAATGTAACATGTAGGAACTGACCGTGTAGTCCCGGGTCTCCCGTTTTGTGAATATGATGATAATTTACAAAAATCACACTTAGTTAAAAACAAGTCGTCAAAGGGTGAAAAACCAAACCACCCCCCAAACCACCCCGTAGGAGGCACGAACACCTCACACGGGACCAATGTAACTTGTAGGAACTGACCGTGTATTCCTGGATCTCCCGGTTTGTGAATATGACGATAATTTGCCAAAATCACACTTAGCTAAAAACAAGCCGTCAAAGGATGAAAACCCAAACCACCCCCCAAACGACCCCGTACGAGGCACGAACACCTCGCGCGGGACCGATGTAACTTGTAGGAAGTGACCGCGTAGTCCCGGCTCTCCCGGTTTGTGAATATGATGATATTTGCAAAAATCAGCACTTAAACTTAAAAACAAGCCATCAAAGGGTGAAAACCCAAACCAACCCCCAAACGACCCCGTAGGAGGACACCTCGCACGGGACCAATGTAACTTGTAGGAACTGACCGCGTAGTCCCGGGTCTCTCGGTTTGAGAGTATGACGATAATCTATAAAAATCACACTTAGAGTTAAAAATACGCTGTTAAAGGGTGAAAACCCAAACCAACCCCCAAACGATCCCGTAGGAGGCACGAACACCTTGCACGGGACCAAAGTAACTTGTTGGAACTGACCGCGTAGTCCCGGGTTTCCCCGTTTGTGAATATGATGATATTTTGCAAAAATCAGCACTTAAACTTAAAAACAAGCCGTTAAAGGGTGAAAACCTAAACCACCCCCCAAACGACCCCGTAGGGGGCGCGAACACCTCACACGGGTCCAATGTAACTTGTAGGAACTGACCGCGTAGTCCCGGGTCTTTCGGTTTGAGAGTATGATGATAATTTGCAAAAATCACACTTAGACTTAAAAACAAGCCGTTAAAGGGTGAAAACCCAAACAACCCCCCAAATGACCCCGTAGGAGGCACGAACACCTCGCACGGGACAAATTAAACTTGTAGGAACTGACCGCGTAGTTTCGGGTCTCCCGGTTAGTGAATATGACGATAATTTGCAAAAATCAGGACTTAAACTTAAAAACAAGCCGTTAAAGGGTGAAAACCCAAACCAACCCCCAAACGACCCCGTAGGGGGCACGAACACCTCGCACGGGACCAATGTAACTTATAGGAACTGACCGCATAGACCCGGGTCTCCCGGTTTGTGAATGTGACGATAATTAGTAAAAATCAGCACTTAAACTTAATAACAAGCCGTTAAAGGGTGAAAACCCAAACCACCCCCCAAACGACCCCGTAGGGGGCACGAACACCTCGCACGGGTCCAATGTAACTTGTTGGAACGGACCGCGTAGTCCTGGGTCTCCCAGTTTATGAATATGATGACAATTTGCAAAAATCACACATAGTTAAAAATAAGCCGTCAAAGGGTTAAAACCCAAACCACCACCCAAACAACCCCGTAGGAGGCACGACCGCCTCGCACGGGACCAATGTGACTTGTTGGAACTGACCGCGTAGTCCCGGGTCTCCCGGTTTGTGAATATGACGATAATTTGCAAAAATCAGCACTTAAACTTAAAAATAAGCCGTTAAAGGGTGAAAACCCAAACCACCCCCCAAACGACCCCGTAGGGGGCACGAACACCTCGCACGGGTCCAATGTAACTTGTAGGAACTGACCGCTTAGTCCCGGGTCTCCCGGTTTGTGAATATGATGATAATTTGTAAAAAGCACACTTAGTTCAAAACAAGCCGTCAAAGGGTGGAAACCCAAACCACCCCCCAAACGACCCCGTAGAAGGCACGAACACCTCGCACGGGACCATTGTAACTTGTAGGAACTGACAGCGTAGTCCCGGGTCTCCCAGTTTGTGAATATCACGATAATTTGCAAAAATCAGCACTTAAACTTAAAAACAAGCCGTTAAAGGGTGAAAACCCAAACCACCCCCAAACGACCCCGTAGGGGGTACGAACACCTTTCACAGGACCAATGTAACTTTTAGGAACTGACCGCGTAGTCCCGGATCTCCCAGTTTGTTAATATGATGATAATTTGCAAAAATCACACTAAGTTAAAAACAAGCCGTCAAAGGGTGAAAACCCAAACCACCCCCCAAACGACCCCGTAGGAGGCACGAACACCTCGCACGGGACCAATGTAACTTGTAGGAAGTGACCGCGTAGTCCCGGGTCTCCCGGTTTGTGAATATGATGATAATTTGCAAAAATCAGCACTTAAACTTAAAAACAAGCCGTTAAATGGGTGAAAACCAAAACCAACCCCCAAACGATCCCGTAGGAGGCACAAACACCTCGCACGGGACCAATGTAACTTGTAGGAATTGACCACATAGTCCCGGGTCTCTCGGTTTGAGAGTATGACGATAATCTCTAAAAATCACACTTAGAGTTAAAAATATGCCGTTAAAGGGTGAAAACCCAAACCAATCCCCAAACGATCCCGTAGGAGGCACGAACACCTTTCGCGGGACCAAAGTAACTTATAGGAACTGATCGCGTAGTCCCGGGTTTCCCGGTTTGTGAATATGACGATAATTGGCAGAAATCAGCACTTAAACTGAAAAACAAGCCGTTAAAGGGTGAAAACCCAAACCAACACCCAAACGACCCCGTAGGAGGCACGAACACCTCACACGGGACCAATGTAACTTGTAGGAACTGACCGTGTAGTCTCGGGTCTCCCGGTTTGTGAATATAACGATAATTTGCAAAAATCAACACTTAAACTTAAAAACAAGCCGTTAAAGGGGGAAAACCCAAACCACCCCCCAAACGACACCGTAGGGGGCACGAACACCTCGCACGGGTCCAATGTAACTTGTAGGAACTGACCGCGTAGTCTCGGGTCTCCCGATTTGTGAATATGACGATAATTTGGAAAAATCACACTTAGTTAAAAATAAGTCGCCAAAGGGTGAAAACCCAAACCAACCCTCAAACGACCCCGTAGTAGGCACGAACACCTCGCACGGGACCAATGTAACTTGTAGGAACTGACCCCGTAGTCCTGGGTCTCCCGGTTTGTGAATATGACGATAATATGCAAAAATCAGCACTTAAACTTAAACACTTAGTTAAAAGCATGCCGTCAAAGGGTGAAAACCAAAACCAACCCCCAAACGATCCCGTAGGAGGCACGAACACCTCGCACGGGACCAATGTAACTTGTAGGAACTGACCGCGTAGTCCCGGGTCTCCCGGTTTGTGAATAGGACGATAATTTGCAAAAATCCGCACTTAAACTTAAAAACAAGTCGTCAAAGGGTTAAAACCCAAACCACCACCCAATCGACCCCGTAGGAGGCACGAACACCTCGCACGGGACCAATGTAACTTGTAGGACTTGACCGCATAGTCTCGGGTCTCCCAATTTATGAATATGACGATAATTTGCAAAAATCAACACTTAAACTTAAAAACAAGCCGGTAAAGGGTGAAAACCCAAACCACCCCCAAACGACCCCGTAGGGGGAACGAACACCTTGCACGGGTCCAATGTAACTTGTAGGAACTGACCGCGTAGTCCCGGATCTCCCGGTTTGTGAATATGATGATAATTTGCCAAAATCACACTTAGCTAAAAACAAGCCGTCAAAGGATGAAAACCCAAACCACCCCCCAAACGACCCCGTACGAGGCACGAACACCTCACACGGGACCGATGTAACTTGTAGGAAGTGACCGCGTAGTCCTGGTTCTCCCGGTTTGTGAATATGATGATATTTGCAAAAATCAGCACTTAAACTTAAAAACAAGCCATCAAAGGGTGAAAACCCAAACCAACCCCCAAACGACCCCGTAGGAGGACACCTCGCACGGGACCAATGTAACTTGTAGGAACTGACCGCGTAGTCCCGGGTCTCTCGGTTTGAGAGTATGACGATAATCTATAAAAAATCACACTTAGAGTTAAAAATATGCTGTTAAAGGATGAAAACCCAAACCAACCCCCAAACGATCCCGTAGGAGGCACGAACACCTTGCACGGGACCAAAGTAACTTGTTGGAACTGACCGCGTAGTCCCGGGTTTCCCGGTTTGTGAATATGACGATAATTTGCAAAAATCAGCACTTAAACTTAAAAATAAGCCGTTAAAGGGTGAAAACCCAAACCACCCCCCAAACGACCCCGTAGGGGGCGTGAACACCTCACACGGGTCCAATGTAACTTGTAGGAACTGACCGCGTAGTCCCGGGTCTCTCGGTTTGAGAGTATGATGATAATTTGCAAAAATCACACTTAGACTTAAAAACAAGCCGTTAAAGGGTGAAAACCCAAACAACCCCCCAAATGACCCCGTAGGAGGCACGAACACCTCGCACGGGACAAATTAAACTTGTAGGAACTGATCGCGTAGTTCCGGGTCTCCCGGTTAGTGAATATGACGATAATTTGCAAAAATCAGGACTTAAACTTAAAAACAAGCCGTTAAAGGGTGAAAACCCAAACCAACCCCCAAACGACCCTGTAGGGGGCACGAACACCTCGCACGGGACCAATGTAACTTATAGGAACTGACCGCATAGTCCTGGGTCTCCCGGTTTGTGAATGTGACGATAATTAGTAAAAATCAGCACTTAAACTTAATAACAAGCCGTTAAAGGGTGAAAACCCAAACCACCGCCCAAACGACCCCGTAGGGGGAACGAACACCTCGCACGGGTCCAATGTAACTTGTTGGAACTGACCGCGTAGTCCCGGGTCTCCCAGTTTATGAATATGATGACAATTTGCAAAAATCACACTTAGTAAAAAATAAGCCGTCAAAGGGTTAAAACCCAAACCACCGCCCAAACAACCCCGTAGGAGGCACGACCACCTCGCACGGGACCAATGTGACTTGTAGGAACTGACCGCGTAGTCCCGGGTCTCCCGGTTTGTGAATATGACGATAATTTGCAAAAATCAGCACTTAAACTTAAAAATAAGCCGTTAAAGGGTGAAAACCCAAACCACCCCCCAAATGACCCCGTAGGGGGCACGAACACCTCGCACGGGTCCAATGTAACTTGTAGGAACTGATCGCTTAGTCCCGGGTCTCCCGGTTTGTGAATATGATGATAATTTGCAAAAAGCACACTTAGTTCAAAACAAGCCGTCAAAGGGTGAAAACCCAAACCACCCCCCAAACGACCCCGTAGGAGGCAGGAACACCTCGCACGGGACCATTGTAACTTGTAGGAACTGACAGTGTAGTCCCGGGTCTCCCAGTTTGTGAATATGATGATAATTTGCAAAAATCAGCACTTAAACTTAAAAACAAGCCGTTAAAGGGTGAAAACCCAAACCACCCCCCAAACGACCCCGTAGGGGGCACGAACACCTCTCACAGGACCAATGTAACTTTTAGGAACTGACCGCGTAGTCCCGGATCTCACGGTTTGTTAATATGATGATAATTTGCAAAAATCACACTAAGTTAAAAACAAGCAGTCAAAGGGTGAAAACCCAAACCACCCCCCAAACGACCCCGTAGGAGGCACGAACACCTCGCACGGGACCAATGTAACTTGTAGGAAGTGACCGCGTAGTCTCGGGTCTCCCGGTTTGTGAATATGACGATAATTTGCAAAAATCAGCACTTAAACTTAAAAACAAGCCGTTAAATGGGTGAAAACCAAAACCAACCCCCAAACGATCCCGTAGGAGGCACAAACACCTCGCACAGGACCAATGTAACTTATAGGAACTGATCGCATAGTCCCGGGTCTCTCGGTTTGAGAGTATGACGATAATCTCTAAAAATCACACTTAGAGTTAAAAATATGTCTTTAAAGGGTGAAAACCCAAACCAAGCCCCAAACGATCCCGTAGGAGGCACGAACACCTTGCACGGGACCAAAGTAACTTATAGGAACTGACCGCGTAGTCCCGGGTCTCCCGGTTTGTGAATATAACCATAATTTGCAAAAATCAACACTTAAACTTAAAAACAAGCCGTTAAAGGGGGAAAACCCAAACCACCCTCCAAACGACACCGTAGGGGGCACGAACACCTCGCACGGCTCCAATGTAACTTGTAGGAACTGACCGCGTAGTCCCGGGTCTCCCGATTTGTGAATATGACGATAATTTGCAAAAATCACACTAAGTTAAAAACAAGCCGTCAAAGGGTGAAAACCCAAACCACCCCCCAAACGACCCCGTAGGAGGCACGAACACCTCGCACGGGACCAATGTAACTTGTAGGAAGTGACCGCGTAGTCCTGGGTCTCCCGGTTTGTGAATATGACGATAATATGCAAAAATCAGCACTTAAACTTAAACACTTAGTTAAAAGCATGCCGTCAAAGGGTGAAAACCCACACCAACCCCCAAACGACCCCGTAGGAGGCACGAAAACCTCACACGGGACCAATGTAACTTGTAGGAACTGACCGCGTAGACCCGGGTCTCCCGGTTTGTGAATAGGATGATAATTTGCAAAAATCCGCACTTAAACTTAAAAACAAGTCGTCAAAGGGTTAAAACCCAAACCACCACCCAATCGACCCCGTAGGAGGCACGAACACCTCGCACGGGACCAATGTAACTTGTAGGACTTGACCGCGTAGTCTCGGGTCTCCCGATTTATGAATATGACGATAATTTGCAAAAATCAACACTTAAACTTAAAAACAAGCCGTTAAAGGGTGAAAACCCAAACCACCCCACAAACGACCCCATAGGGGGCACGAACACCTCGCACGGGTTCAATGTAACTTGTAGGAACTGACCGCGTAGTCCCGGGTCTCCCGTTTTGTGAATATGATGATAATTTGCAAAAATCACACTTAGTTAAAAACAAGCCGTCAAAGGGTGAAAACCCAAACCACCCCCCAAACGACCCCGTAGGAGGCATGAACACCTCGCACGGGACCAATGTAACTTGTAGGAACTGACGGCATAATCCCGGGTCTCCCAGTTTGTGAATATGACAATAATTTGCAAAAATCAGCACTTAAACTGAAAAACAAGCCGTTAAAGGGTGAAAACCCTAACCACCCCCCAAACGACCCCGTAGGGGGCACGAGCACCTCGCATGGGTCCAATATAACTTGTAGGAACTGACCGCGTAGTCCCGGGTCTTCCGGTTTGTGAATATGATGATAATTTTCAAAAATCACACTTAGTTAAAAACAAGCCGTCAAAGAATGGAAACCCAAACCACCCCGTAGGAGGCACGAACACCTCGCACGGCACCATTGTAACTTGTAGGAACTGACCGTGTAGTCTCGGGTCTCCCGGTTTGTGAATATGATGATAATTTGCAAAAACCAGCACCTAAACTTAAAAACAAGCCGGTAAAGGGTGAAAACCCAAACCACCCCCCAAACGACCCCGTAGGGGGAACGAACACCTTGCACGGGTCCAATGTAACTTGTAGGAACTGACCGTGTAGTCCCGGATCTCCCGGTTTATGAATATGACGATAATTTGCAAAAATCACACTTAGCTAAAAACAAGCCGTCAAAGGATGAAAACCCAAACCACCCCCCAAACGACCCCGTACGAGGCACGAACACCTCGCAGGGGACCAATGTAACTTGTAGGAAGTGACCGCGTAGTCCCGGGTCTCCCGGTTTGTGAATATGATGATAATTTGCAAAAATCAGCACTTAAACTTAAAAACAAGCCATCAAAGGGTGAAAACCCAAACCAACCCCCAAACGACCCCGTAGGAGGACACCTCGCACGGGACCAATGTAACTTGTAGGAATTGACCGCGTAGTCCCGGGTCTCTCGGTTTGAGAGTATGACGACAATCTATAAAAATCACACTTAGAGTTAAAAATATGCTGTTAAAGGGTAAAACCCCAAACCAACCCCCAAACGATCCCGTAGGAGGCACGAACACCTTGCACAGGACCAAAGTAACTTGTTGGAACTGACCGCATAGTCCCGGGTTTCCTTGTTTGTGAATATGATGATAATTTGCAAAAATCAGCACTTAAACTTAAAAACAAGTCGTTAGAGGGTGAAAACCTAAACCACCCCCCAAACGACCCCGTAGGGGGCGCGAACACCTCACACGGGTCCAATGTAACTTGTAGGACTTGACCGCGTAGTCTCGGGTCTCCCGATTTATGAATATGACGATAATTTGCAAAAATTAACACTTAAACTTAAAAACAAGCCGTTAAAGGGTGAAAACCCAAACCACCCCACAAACGACCCCATAGGGGGCACGAACACCTCGCACGGGTTCAATGTAACTTGTAGGAACTGACCGCGTAGTCCCGGGTCTCCCGTTTTGTGAATATGATGATAATTTGCAAAAATCACACTTAGTTAAAAACAAGCCGTCAAAGGGTGAAAACCCAAACCACCCCCCAAACGACCCCGTAGGAGGCACGAACACCTCGCACGGGACCAATGTAACTTGTAGGAACTGACGGCGTAATCCCGGGTCTCACAGTTTGTGAATATGACAATAATTTGCAAAAATCAGCACTTAAACTGAAAAACAAGCCGTTAAAGGGTGAAAACCCAAACCACCCCCCAAACGACCCCGTAGGGGGCACAAACACCTCGCATGGGTCCAATATAACTTGTAGGAACTGACCACGTAGTCCCGGGTCTTCCGGTTTGTGAATATGATGATAATTTTCAAAAATCACACTTAGTTAAAAACAAGCCGTCAAAGAATGGAAACCCAAACCACCTCCCAAACCACCCCGTAGGAGGCACGAACACCTCGCACGGGACCATTGTAACTTGTAGGAACTGACCACGTAGTCTCGGGTCTCCCGGTTTGTGAATATGATGATAATTTGCAAAAATCAGCACCTAAACTTAAAAACAAGCCGGTAAAGGGTGAAAACCCAAACCACCCCCCAAACGACCCCGTAGGGGGAACGAACACCTTGCACGGGTCCAATGTAACTTGTAGGAACTGACCGTGTAGTCCCGAATCTCCCGGTTTGTGAATATGACGATAATTTGCAAAAATCACACTTAGCTAAAAATAAGCCGTCAAAGGATGAAAACCCAAACAACCCCCCAAACGACCCCGTACGAGGCACGAACACCTCACAGGGGACCAATGTAACTTGTAGGAAGTGACCGCGTAGTCCCGGGTCTCCCGGTTTGTGAATATGATGATAATTTGCAAAAATTAGCACTTAAACTTAAATACAAGCCATCAAATGGTGAAAACCCAAACCAACCCCCAAACGACCCCGTAGGAGGACACCTCGCACGGGACCAATGTAACTTGTAGGAACTGACCGCGTAGTACCGGGTCTCTCGGTTTGAGAGTATGACGATAATCTATAAAAATCAGACTTAGAGTTAAAAATATGCCGTTAAAGGGTAAAACCCCAAACCAACCCCCAAACGATCCCGTAGGAGGCACGAACACCTTGCATGGGACCAAAGTAACTTGTTGGAACTGACCGCGTAGTTCCGGGTTTCCCGGTTTGTGAATATGACGATAATTTGCAAAAATCAGCACTTAAACTTAAAAACAAGTCGTTAAAGGGTGAAAACCTAAACCACCCCCCAAACGACCCCGTAGAGGGCGCGAACACCTCACACGGGTCCAATGTAACTTGTAGGAACTGACCGCGTAGTCCCGGGTCTCTCGGTTTGAGAGTATGATGATGATTTGCAAAAATCACACTTAGACTTAAAAACAAGCCGTTAAAGGGTGAAAACCCAAACAACCCGCCAAATGACCCCGTAGGAGGCACGAACACCTCGCACGGGATAAATTAAACTTGTAGGAACTGACCTCGTAGTTCCGGGTCTCCCGGTTAGTGAATATGACGATAATTTGCAAAAATCAGGACTTAAACTTAAAAACAAGCCGTTAAAGGGTGAAAACCCAAACCAACCCCAAAACGACCCCGTAGGGGGCACGAACACCTCGCACGGGACCAATGTAACTTATAGGAACTGACTGCGTAGTCCCGAGTCTCCCGGTTTGTGAATGTGACGATAATTAGCAAAAATCGGCACTTAAACTTAAAAACAAGCCGTTAAAGGGTGAAAACCCAAACCACCCCCCAAACGACCCCGTAGGGGGTACGAACACCTCGCACGAGTCCAATGTAACTTGTTGGAACTGACCGCGTAGTCCCGGGTCTCCCAGTTTATGAATATGATGACAATTTGCAAAAATCACACTTAGTTAAAAATAAGTCGTCAAAGGGTTAAAACCCAAACCACCACACAAACAACCCCGTAGGAGGCACGACCACCTCGCACGGGACCAATGTGACTTGTAGGAACTGACCGCGTTGTCCCGGGTCTCCCGGTTTGTGAATATGACGATAATTTGCAAAAATCATCACTTAAACTTAAAAACAAACCGTTAAAGGGTGAAAACCCAAACCACCCCCCAAACGACCCCGTAGGGGGCACGAACACCTCGCACGGGTTCAACGTAACTTGTAGGAACTGACCGCGTAGTCCCGGATCTCCCGGTTTGTGAATATGACGATAATTTGCAAAAATCGCACTTAGTTAAAAATAAGCCGTCAAAGGGTGAAAACCCAAACCACCCCCCAAACGACCCCGTAGGAGGCTCGAACACCTCGCACGGGACCAATGTAACTTGTAGGAACTAACCGCGTAATCCTGGGTCTCCCGGTTTGTGAATATGACGATAATTTGCAAAAATCAGCACTTAAACTTAAAAATAAGCCGTTAAAGGGTGAAAACCCAAACCACCCCCCAAACGACCCCGTCGGGGGCACGAACACCTCGCACGGGTCCAATGTAACTTGTAGAAACTGACCGCTTAGTCTCGGGTCTCCCGGTTTGTGAATATGATGATAATTTGCAAAAAGCACACTTAGTTCAAAACAAGCCGTCAAAGGGTGAAAACCCAAACCACCCCCCAAACGACCCCGTAGGAGGCACGAACACCTCGCACGAGACCATTGTAACTTGTAGGAACTGACCGCGTAGTCCCGGGTCTCCCATTTTGTGAATATGACGATAATTTGCAAAAATCAGCACTTAAACTTAAAAACAAGCCGTTAAAGGGTGAAAACCCAAACCACCACCCAAACGACCCCGTAGGGGGCACGAACACCTCTCACAGGACCAATGTAACTTTTAGGAACTGACCGCGTAATCCCGGATCTCCCGGTTTGTTAATATGACGATAATTAGCAAAAATCACACTAAGTTAAAAACAAGCCGTCAATGGGTGAAAACCAAAACCAACCCCCAAATGATCCCGTAGGAGGCACAAACACCTCGCACGGGACCAATGTAACTTGTAGGAACTGACCGCATAGTCCCGGGTCTCTCGGTTTGAGAGTATGACGATAATCTATAAAAATCACACTTAGAGTTAAAAATATGCCGTTAAAGGGTGAAAACCCAAACCAATCCCCAAACGATCCCGTAGGAGGCACGAACACCTTGCACGGGACCAAAGTAACTTATAGGAACTGATCGCGTAGTCCCGGGTCTCCCGGTTTGTGAATATGACGATAATTTGCAGAAATAAGCACTTAAACTGAAAAATAAGTCGTTAAAGGGTGAAAACCCAAACCAACACCCTAACGACCCCGTAGGAGGCACGAACACCTCGCACGGGACCAATGTAACTTGTAGGAACTGACCGCGTAGTCCCGGGTCTCCCGGTTTGTGAATATAACGATAATTTGCAAAAATCAACACTTAAACTTAAAAATAAGCCGTTAAAGGGGGAAAACCCAAACCACCCCCCAAACGACCCCGTAGGGGGCACGAACACCTCGCACGGGTCCAATGTAACTTGTAGGAACTGACCGCGTAGTCTCGGGTCTCCCGATTTGTGAATATGACGATAATTTGCAAAAATCACACTTAGTTAAAAATAAGTCGTCAAAGGGTGAAAACCCAAACCAACCCCCAAACGACCCCGTAGTAGGCACGAACACCTCGCACGGGACCAATGTAACTTGTAGGAACTGACCCCGTAGTCCTGGGTCTCCCGGTTTGTGAATATGACGATAATATGCAAAAATCAGCACTTAAACTTAAACACTTAGTTAAAAGCATGCCGTCAAAGGGTGAATACCCAAACCAACCCACAAACGACCCCGTAGGAGGCACGAACACCTCGTACGGGTCCAATGTAACTTGTAGGAACTGACCACGTAGTCCCGGATCTCCCGGTTTGTGAATAGGACGATAATTGGCAAAAATCAACACTTATAACTTAAAAACAAGCCGTTAAAGGGTGAAAACCCAAACCACCCCCCAAACGACCCCGTAGGAGGCACTAACACCTCGCACGGGACCAATGTAACTTGTAGGAACTGACCGCGTAGTTTTGGGTCTCCCGGTTTGTGAGTATGACGATAATTTCCATTCATATATGTAATTTTTTTGTTTTGAGTATTTTTTTTTTGTAAATTATTGGGTTACTAATGTCGTATCTTTTTTGTATTCTATTTTTTTTGCAGGATAACAGTTTATCGTTGGCTTTTATTCGCGTGGAACACACAAAGAACTCAATGGTTTACAACAAGGGGTTTATTAATGAATCCATTTTTTTGTGTCATGACCGTACGGTCTTTTGTTGTTTTATTATTTACTTTTATGGCCATGAGGGCTTTTGTAAGTTAATTGTTATATTTTGTAGCCGTGCGGGCTTTATGTTATGCAGGTTTTGTATTAACAGGTTTTGGAATGTCCAGAAAATAGAGGAAACTCTGCCCAATTTTTTTTGGGTTGTGAGCAGTTAAAGACTTGTAATATTTTGAAGTTTGTATGTACATTAGTTTATTAATAACGCGCAATATTATTAATTTGTGAATTTTGTGCTTTCAAATATTTTTTTTTAAATTAAAAAATTTGCACAGTTCAAAACCGTGGCAAAAGTGTATCATATTTTGGCACGGTTTTAAACTGTGCTAATTTTTTTTAAACTATGCTGAATTTGGCACAGTTAAAAACTGTGCCAAAAGTGTGCCAGAAATATCAAATTCTGGCACGGTTTAAAAGTGTACCAGAAGTGTTCCTATTTTGCTGAATCTGGCACAGTTAAAAACTGTGCCAAAAGTGCGCCAGAAGTATCAAATTCTGGCACGGTTTAAAAGTGTGCCAGAAGTGTTCCTATTTTGCTGAATCTGGCACAGTTAAAAACTGTGCCAAAAGTGTGCCAGAAATATCAAATTCTGACACGGATTAAAAGTGTGCCAGAAGTGTTCCTGTTTGACTGATTCTGGCACACTTTTAAACCGTGCTAGAAAAAAATTCTCATTTTGGAACACCTGATTCTGGCACAGTTCAAAACCGTGCTTGATTTGATCTGGCACAGTTTTAAACTGTGCCAGAATCCTATTTTTGGTGTAGTGCTTTACTAGCTGACAAGTGGCCTATTTAGAAACAAACACAACAATATCTCTCTTCATCCCGCTCCACCAATACTGTCGTCTCATGTCTTGGTACATTTTATCCCCACCAGGGTGTACCACAAACCGTGAGCCGTGCGACTCTGCCATTATCTCGTGTGGCAAGTCTTCTCCTTCCGAAACGACTAGTCTCCCATTGAAGCATAATCCCCCGTCTGAGCGAACGGTATAGGACTCGGCTCCCTCTACTAGTAATCAAACTATCTGCTCCTGACAGAACGAGTCATTTGTCTGGGCCTTTACCACTCTCGTAACAATCTGAGGTGTAATAGTCATCACAGACATGAACGATCGGGCCACTGCATCCTGGTGTCCCAATTCCTTCCACTTATCTTTCCACACCTCGGCCACCTCATCTACCGGCCTACGGCTCAACGCGTCTGCTACCACGTTAGCCTTCCATGGGTGATACTGGATATCGAACTGATAATCCTTCACAAACTCAAGCCACCGACGTTGACGCATATTAAGCTCCTTCTGCGTGAAGAGGTATTGTACAGACTTGTGGTTTGTGAACAATCGAAATTTATCCCCCAGAAGATAGTGTCTCCAAATCCAAAGAGCGAATACGATTTCCGCTAACTCCAAGTCATGGGTGGGGTAATTCCTCTCGTGAGGCTTAAGCTTACGGGAAGCATAAGCTATGGCCTGACTCTCCTATTGCATAACACCTCCAAGTCCTTGTAAGAATGCATCGATGTAAACTAAATACTCAACTCTCGTCCTGGGCAATGCTAACACAGGCGCTGAGGTCAACTTGTCCTTCAACTCATCGAATGCCAACTGACAAGCATCGCTCTAGATGAATGGCACACCCTTACGAGTTAGAAGTGTCAAAGGACCCGCTAGTTTTTAGAATCCCCGAATAAACCTCCTGTAGTATCCTACTAGGACCAAGAAACTACAGATTTCAGTCGGTGTCGTTGGCTGTCCCCACTC
Source organism: Sambucus nigra (assembly GCA_949130495.1). Taxonomy (NCBI): domain Eukaryota; kingdom Viridiplantae; phylum Streptophyta; class Magnoliopsida; order Dipsacales; family Adoxaceae; genus Sambucus; species Sambucus nigra. Next base: position 126,469,838 of record OX422211.1, on the reverse strand, counting down.
CCTCACCAAGGATACCTTCCCCGGATCAATAGATATCCCCCAGTCTGAAATGATATGTCCCAAAAACTGAACCTCCTTCAACCAAAACCCACACTTCTCATACTTTTCATAAAGCTCCGTCTGACGTAGCGTCTGCAAAACCTGCCTCAAATGTTCGGCGTGCTCCTCTTCTGTCTGGGAGTAAACCAGGATGTCATCAATAAAGACGATGATGAACTAGTCTAGGAACTCTCTGAACACCCTATTCATTAACTCCATAAACATGGTTAGAGCGTTGGTCAAGGCAAAAGGCGTAACCCAAAATTCGTAGGAACCATACCCCATCAAGAAAGTAGTCTTCGAGATGTCCTGTTCCCTGGTACACAACTGATGGTATCACAATCGCAAATCAATCTTTGAGAGGAAGCAGGCTCCTCTCAACTAGTCAAATAAGTCATCGATTCGGGGCAATGGATACTTATTCCGTATCGTGACTTTATTCAACTCCCGGTAATCTACACAAAACCTCAACAATCCATCCCTCTTATTTACGAACAACACAGGGGCACCTCAAGGTGAAGTACTCCTCCGAATAAACCCCTGACCCAACAACTTCTCTATCTAATCTCTTAGCTCTCTCATCTCCATTGGATCCATACGGTATGGTGCGCGGGCAATGGGCCGAGTGCCCGACGTCAAATCGATAACAAAATCAATCTATCTACTAGGAGGTAATCTAGGTATGTCCTGAAATACATCAGCAAACTCCCTCATGACTTGAATCGAATCAAGTGGTATCACCGCTTCCTTAGAGGTCTCCTCCTCTATATAGTACAAATGAGTGGAAGATCCTCCCTCAGGGCGAGGCATCGCCACTAAAAACATCTCCTACCCGGGAATGGCAAAGATAATAATCCTACTGAAATAATCAATCATGGCTCGGTACGCCACTAGCCAATCCATACCAATAATCGCATCATATTCAGTCATCTCCAATACTAACATATCAGCGGGTAAAATAAACCTCCCGATCTCTATACCCACACCTCTACAAATAAGGGAAATCACAGAACCCCTACTCAACGGTGAATCTACACAAATAATAGTGCTCTCTGCAGAGTCTAACAACCCCAAAGTGAGTGCAAATCTCTTGGCAATGAAATAATGTGTGGCCCCCATATCAAATAAATTATGCCCCATAGTACCCTGAATAGAGAACATACCTTCAATAGCAGGTGGATCCTGTGGGACTGCAGCATGCTGGAGCTGATACACTCTCCCATACAGAAGCTGTCCATGTTGGGCTGGGACCACTGGATGGGTGGTAATGCTGCCATCTGTGGTGGTGCTGGGAGGGCGGCGGGAAATATAGGCCTCTGTGGCTCGTGTCGAGCACCCTCCTGCTGCTGCTGTGGGGCTCTGCCCCTATCAGGACAATCATGTCGTTTATGGCCAATCTTACCATAAATGAAGTACTTCCCCGTGAAGTCTCCCCCTCGCTGTCCCTGCTGCCCACGGCCCTGCTGGTTGTTACCATTCATGCCCTGACCATGCTGGCCCTGCTGAAACTGCTGCTGCTGACCATTCTGGCCTTGCTGGCCCTGATGGCCGTTCTGACTCTGATGGCCATGTTTGAAACCTCCCTGACCATTCCTGAAACCCTCAGATCTAAATCTCTTAGGATCCCCCTGTTGGGAACCCTGATCTCCCTACATGTGCTGACCCTGAGCAGATTGTGCCCCGCTGGCACCATTTCCCCCGATCCTACCCTGATGGCTGGACTTTCTTGATCGCTTACTCTCTGACAAGTGGAAGCGATGATCCTGGCAGTGAAGTAGTGCAGCGTTAACCACATCAGAATAAGTGGCCAACGAGAGATTCCCCAACAAGTGCTGACGCATCCTCCAAGTCAATCTATCCATGAACTTTTGAATCTTCTTCTCCTCGGTTGGAATCTCATCGGGAACGATGTTCAAGAGACTTGTGAACTCATCCTCATACTTGGATACGGTCTTTCCCTCCTGCTTAAGGTTCATCAACTTCCTCCTCATCTCAGTGTGAACAGCTGACGAAAAATATTTGTGGTCGAACTGCACCCAGAACTCCTGAATAGAAAGGGCGTCCCTCTCCTTCGCAATGGTAATGGACTCCCACCACTGTAACGCTGATCCTACTAGCTTAAAAGTAGCCACTATCTGCTTCTAAACATCCCTGCACTCGTACATCCTTAAGTGCCTCTGAATTTCCTTCCTCCACTGACTGGATACAACAACGTCGGTGAAAAGACTTGAAATTACCTTAATTAAAATCCAAGTTAATAATTTCCCTTTTTGAGATAAATGCGGAAGCGTTGGTAAGATGATGGTTCAGTAAAATAAATCAAGTCCTTGAATTTTCCTAAGTCATCATTAACAATTATCCAAAGTTAGGCGAAACCAAATGAGTGTGATAGATTAAACCAAATTTTACCTTGAAATTATCCTAAGCATGCATTCTAAATTATTTATGCAAGATAAAATAAACCAATCACACTACGCCGCGATGTACGAGGAAAAACCCAAGACGGGAAACAACCTCGGACGGCTCTAGCCACAAATCCACTAGATACGGAATTACAATTACAAGACAGATAGACTTACAACGACTGACTCGATCCCTCTCAATCCTCGACGCTTCTTCTTGTAGACACCTCGTCCTAGCGGATAACCTCGGAACACCACCGCGATCTCGGAATCCACCGATGGGGCTTTCTATGGTCACCGTCACCCGTACATTGAGCCTTTCTCCAAGTGGGTAGAATCGCAACAAAAAATTCTTTTTCTTTGATGGATGTAGAAGCAAACCAAAACTTCTCTTCTTGAATTCGGTAGAGATAAATCGGTGCCAAACACCAAGAAATTTGATATGTATACATGAACTTGGATAAACTCAATTGGGTGTAAACACTAGAGTGATGAAAATATTTCTCTAAAAATCTCACTCAAAACATGAACATTTTCCTAAACCATTTTGGCTCTCAAACTCTCTCTAAGAGATAAACTAAGTTGGAAAAGTTATGGAAATGTTGGTTTGGAAAATTTCATTCCCGTACATATTGAAGTCAGTAAAAGTTGGTTAAAAACCAAGTGGGGAAGAGGGTAAAAAACTTCCAAAAACTGCCAAAAACTGTTCCCGCCTGACAGCTCATTCGAACGACATTTCGTTCGAACGAAGTCTCGTTTGAACGAGACTTCTAACGACGCTCCAGTATGAACTCGATAGAAGCTCGTTGGAAATCTCGTTAGAACGACAATATCGTTGGAACTCGTTGGCAGGTTTGTTCGAACGACATCTGGTTCGAACGAAAAAACTCGTTCCAATGACATATCTAACGAACGACCAGAAAGATTGAAAAATTTGATTTTGGCCCAGAAAACTTTATGAACTTATTTTAAAGTTTTATATAATTTCTTTCTTAAAACAAAACGCAGTTTTTATAAAACCTAACACCCAATAAACTTTGTTCCAAGCTCCTATATAAATATAATTGCATTCATACCTTGGGAGCGTGGTACCATAGTTGATGACGTATAAACGAGGCACGCAAACCGGCACATTTGATGAAGCTTTATACTCTTTGCCGCTACGTCTTCAACACAAACTTCATAGGCTTGAGAGTATTACAATAACATACTATCCTATGAATAAATGTTTTTGTCCGGAATTGAGCCAAAACTATATATGGACTCAATTGGAAATTTGTGTCCTTACAAATCTCCCCCTTTGGCTATTCCGGGACAAAAACCAAACAAAAATCCTAAAGGGCCGTCAAGCTCACTAGACTCAAAACATAACCCACCCAAACTTGACTCAACCCAAGGATCAAATGCTTTGCCATTAAACAATGCCGCTTTAGAAGAAATCTTGCACACTTAAGCAAACTCATCAAATGCATAGGGAATATCAAAATATTAACTACAATTAAGTAATTACTCCCCCTAAATTAATTCTCCCCTTTATCAAACAAATGACATACTTAGAAAGACGTCTCCCCCTAAGATAAATCTCCCCATACTAAGATACGATAATAATAGGATTAGATACCATTTCTCCCCCTATCATAATTCTCCCCCTTTTTGTTCAGGAATAGGCAAAGGATAAAGAATTAAAAAACAGCTTAAAGTGATATAAAAGCAAGGCAAAGACAAACAAATATCATATATATATGAACTAGAAATATACCTGAAAATGCAAATTGTCCTAATTTAATAATAATTTCCTTTGTTATTTAAAACACAATAGATGATGCGGAAGCGTTGTAAAACAGATGATGGTTCAACTTTCAAAAATAACAACAAGTTTTAATTTCTCAAAACAAATTAAAACATAATTCAAGTCCTAGAATTTTCCTATGTCATAATTTTCAATTATCCAAAGTTAGGCGAAACCTATTTTAGCAAATGACTTGAATAAACCAAATTTACCCAATATTTAATTTAAGTCCCAAATTAAATGAGTGTGAAAATTAAACCAAATTTTATCTTGAAATTATCCTAAGCATGGATTCTAAATTAATGAGCAAGATAAAATAAACAATGTCACACTACGCCGAGATGTACGAGGAAAAACCCAAGACGGGAAACAACCTCGGACGGCCCTAGCCACAAGTCCACTAGATACGGAATTACAATTACAAGACAAATAGACTTACAACGACTGACTCGATCCCTCTCAAGCCTCGACGCTCCTTCTCATAGTAACCTCTTCCTAGCGGACAACCTCGGAACACCACTGCGGTCTCGGAATCCACCGATGGGACTTTATATGGTCACCGTCACCCAAGCATGGAGCATTTCTCCGTGTGGGTAGAATCTCAACAAAAGTCTTCTTTGTGATGGGGTGTAGAAGCAAACCCGAAACGTCTCTTGAATTCGGTAGAGAAAACCGGTGCAAAAAACTCCAAGTAAAGATATGTATATATAGAACTTGGAATAAACAACAATGGGTGTAAACTAAGTGTTTAAAGATTTTTCTTTAAGTTGAAGAACACTCAAACATGAACATTTTCCTTTGTAATATGATCTCTCAAACTCTCTCTAGGAGAAGTATTAGGATGGAAAAGTTCTCTTGGAAAATGTGTTTCCCGCACATAATAATGTATGAAAAAGTTGGTTGAAAACCAAGTGGAGAAGTGGGGAAAAAACTGCCAAAAACTGCTCAAAACTGTTCCCACCCTGGCCTCTCGTTCGAACGAACTTGACTCTCGTTGGAACGAGACTTCTAACGAGCGACCATCCTGGGCTCGTTAGAATCTCGTTAGATACCTCGTTAGAACGAAAAACTCGTTCGAACGACATATCGAACGACTGACCAGTTTAGGGTCGTTGGCAAACTCGTTCGAACGAAACTGGTTCGAACGACAAAACCCGTTCGAACGAAATCTGGTTCGAACGAAAAAACTCGTTCGAACGACATTTCTAACGAACGACCAGAAAGTTTGTTAAATTCGATTTTGGCCCAGAAACTTTTATATACTTATTTTAAAGTTCTATTTGATTCTTTCTGAAAATAAAATGCAGTTTTTATTACACCTAACACCCAATACAAATTGTTCCAAGCTCCTATATAAATATAATTACATTCATACCTTGGGAGCATGGAAACCTTAGTTTGATGACGTAGAAACGAGGCACACAAATCGGCATTTTAATGAAGCTTTAAACACTTTGCCGCTACTTCTTCAACACATACTTCATAGGCTTGAGAATATTACAAATAAATACTATCCTATGAATAAATGTTTTTGTCCGGAATTGAGCCAAAACTATATATGGACTCAATTGGAAATTTGTGTCCTTACAATACCAATGAAGCACTTACATATATATTGAGATATAAACACACATATAACACAAAATACAATAAGTTTGCACACTCGTATGGCAAAAATGTGTCATATGGAAATGGTAGTGTAGGGGTGTGAACTAGCAACAATTAAATTTAGACCCAAACACTTAATAAACGTACAGGGAGTTCTCATTTGATTGCAAACTTCATCACAGTTAAATATAACCTCATGTGACAATATAGATTGAACTCAATGAACAAACATACACAATGAATACAAGCCTAGCATGATGATGATTCTACAAACCAAATAGAGTCATGACATTAAAGACAACTAGGATAAACGGACATTGTGCAAACCGTTGATATACCATCCAATTCTCCCTCAATAAGCATATATATTCTTTTACTTTTGAATGAATATATCAAACACACATAGGCCTTGGCAATTGTTTTCTTTTTAATGCCAAATATTATGTTTTTAGGCCTTTGGATCACATATTTCTTTTAGATCCAATAAACGGTGGCTTACAATCGCAAAGGATTTAATTCATCCTTTCGGAGCCCTTCCCCGTGCACAGTTGTATTTATCATGTTTTCATTTTCACACAAATCTCACATGCAACGGATTTTGACATGCACTAGTCCTCCTAGGTCAAAGATACGTAGATGACTAGATTGATAGGAGAACACCTCAAAAAGATCAAATATAACATGTGACATTAAGATTTCAAAAGAGCTCGTGCATGTGTGAATAGAGGCATATAAAAATAGAATCCATTTAAACAACACAAAATCCAACTACTCCATATAAAACATGGTAAAGAACATTTTAAGGATTGAAAAACTAAACCAAAATTTCTAGCCACGTGGGAGCGTAAAAGATGGAATTCAAACACAAGTATATGCTACTTAAAGTGTGTCAAACTAAAATACACAAATAAAAAATCTTTTTGAGTTTTTAACATTTTTCACCAAAAATAAATATATATATACTCAAAAGAATAAACAAAAATCATTTGTATTTTTCATTAAGCTTAAATGAAATAAATAAAACACAAATGATAAACAAAAATCTTTTTATATTTTTCAATTAATTCAAACACAAAATATAATACAAAAAGATAAACAAGTCGTAATTTCTAGCATGTGATATCAAATAAAGCAATGACTAGAAAATTGACTAAACAAGCATACATTTAGCATGTGAATATAGCATAAAGTACAAACGCTAAAGTATGCAAACACTAACACATTCATCCATTAGATTTAGCAAGGGAGGAAGCATGTGAAAGTAAATGAGAATCAACAACCCTATTTTGCAAGGAAACTAAGTCAAATTTTCTAACCCAAATTAATTGAGAATGACTATCTTGGGGTGTAGGTACTTTAACTACCGTGGTTACATTACTATGGGATTTTCTAGAAATTTGTTTAAGATCAAAACAAAATTTCCTAAGATGACCTTGTCGACCACAATGTGTACAAGTAAGAGCATGTCGAAAAGATTTACCTGAGGAGTGATCTTTAAATGCATTCCTAGTAGATTCTCCTAAAACATTGGTTTGGGCATTATGAGTAAATTCATTACAAGTATTGAAGCCTAAACCACAAGTGTCATTTTTAATTTGGACCGTTCCTGACATTTTATCTAGTTTTTCCGAACGACACTCCAAATCAAATTTGACATGACTAGAATCTTTTAATTTATTTTCCAATTCTAAAATGTTAGATTCTAGTAAAACATTTTGCTCTTCAAAAGAAAGAAGCTCCTTTTTCAAGGATTCCAATAAACCTCTAAGGCTATCTCTCTCGCCTTCTACATATTCAAGCTTCTCTTGAAGAGTCTTCACATATTTCCTAAGGTCTTCTATTAAATCATTGTCATCAACGACCTTGACACTCTCTCTTAAACTAGCTTCTAACTTCAAATTAGCTCTTTTCAATTTAACAGATTCTGTATACAGTTCTTGAAAAGCATTTTGAAGTTCACTCATATCAACCTCATCTTCATTTTCACTCTCTCTTTCTTCTTCACTCTCACTATCATCAAAAATAAAAGAATCATGTACAATGACCTTTGAAGTGGCATGTGCTATCGTTTCATCAATCGATGAGTTCTCACTATCACTCACATGACTAGCCATAAAAGTCAAAAAAAAATTCTTAGTGGGGGAATCGGGCTTCTCTTCATTATCACTATCACTAAGGGTTGCATTATATGAAATGGGTCGTTTACCGTCTTTCCTTAGTTTAGTGGGGCACTCAAAATCCCTATGGCCATAACCTTCACAACCAAAACACTTATTAGACTCGTCCCTATCTAAATTGTCATTACTAGTTTTAGGGATCTTCTCGGCTTTAGAAAGCTTCTCGCTTTTATCATGTTTAGAAGTATCAAATTTCTTAAAATCATTTTTAAAATTACCTTTGTTAATTTTAAGAAATTTTCTAAATTTACGAGCAAACAAAGCCATGTCTTCCGAGTCACTATTACTTTCGCTCTCTACTACTTGTTTGACCTCTTTTCGGGCTTTTAAAGCAACGCCCTTCTCGATTTTCTTTTCATTTTTAGAGGGAAACATATCAAGTTCATAGGTTTGTAAATCACCTATAAGCTCTTCTAATTTCGTAGAGGCGAAAGTGGGTAAAGAATTTAAAACGGTCACCTTTGGAATAAATCTATCGGGTAGGGACCTTAAGATTTTCTTTACAACACGGTCGTCAGGTATTTTCTCTCCCAAGTTAAAAGATGAATTAACAATATCAGAAAGTCTAGCATAAAATTTATCAAAAGTTTCTTTTTCATCCATTTTGATAGTTTCAAATTGAGTGGTGAGGTTTTGGAGTTTTGAAGCTTTAACGACACTAGTTCCTTCAGGAGTTAATTGTAAAATATCCCAAGCTTCTTTAGCGGTTTCACACGTCATAATACGTCGGAATTAATCCGGTGCGGTAGCACTAAATAAGGCATTTAAACCTCGAGAATTAAATTTAGCAAGTTTAAACTCATTTTCAGTCCATCTATCGGCGGGTTTGATAACACGTTCATTTTCAACTAAGTAAGTTGGTGGGGAGTACTCGGTAACAACAGACATCCAAACTCTCTCGTCGATAGATTTTAGTGCCGATCTCATTCGCGCTTTCCAATACGCGTAGTTTGAACCATCAAAAATAGGAAATTTTGAAAATGGGGAAAAATCCATTTTAGCCAAAAAATTAAAGGATCTTAACGAAATAATTTATCGTTTTTGGCTCTGATACCAATTTGAAAAGGCTTGAAATTACCTTAATTAAAATCCAAGTTAATAATTTCCATTTTTGAGATAAATGCGGAACCGTTAGTAAGATGGTTCAATAAAATAAATCAAGTCCTTGAATTTGCCTAAGTCATCATTAACAATTATCCAAAGTTAGGCGAAACCAAATGAGTGTGATAGATTAAACCAAATTTTATCTTGAAATTATCCTAAGCATGCATTCTAAATTATTTATGAAAGATAAAATAAACCAATCACACTACGCCGCGATGTACGAGGAAAAACCCAAGACGGGAAACAACCTCGGACGACCCTAGCCACAAATCCACTAGATACGGTATTACAATTACAAGACAGATAGACTTATAACGACTGACTCGATCCCTCTCAAGCCTCGACGCTTCTTCTTGTAGACACCTCTTCCTAGTGGATAACCTCGGAACACCACCGCGATCTCGGAATCCACCGATGGGGCTTTCTATGGTCACCGTCACCCGTACATGGAGCCTTTCTCCAAGTGGGTAGAATCGCAACAAAAAATTCTTCTTCTTTGATGGATGTAGAAGCAAACCAAAACTTCTCTTCTTGAATTCGGTAGAGATAAATCGGTGCCAAACACCAAGCAATTTGATATGTATACATGAACTTGGATAAACTCAATTGGGTGTAAACACTAGAGTGATGAAAATATTTCTCTAAAAATCTCACTCAAAACATGAACATTTTCCTAAACCATTTTTGCTCTCAAACTCTCTCTAAGAGATAAACTAAGTTGGAAAAGTTATGGAAATGTTGGTTTGGAAAATGTCATTCCCGCACATATTAAAGTCAGTAAAAGTTAGTTAAAAACCAAGTGGGGAAGTGGGTAAAAAACTGCCAAAAACTGTTCCCGCCTGACAGCTCGTTCGAACGACATTTCGTTCAAACGAAGTCTCAATCGAACGAGACTTCTAATGACGCTCCAGTATGAACTCGATAGAAGCTCGTTGGAAATCTCGTTAGAACGACAATATCGTTGGAACTCGTTGGCAGGTTCGTTCGAACGACATCTGGTTCGAACGAAAAAACTCGTTCGAATGATATATCTAACGAACGACCAGAAAGATTGAAAAATTTGATTTTGGCCCAGAAAACTTTATGAACTTATTTTAAAGTTTTATATAATTTCTTTCTTAAAACAAAATGTAGTTTTTATAAAACCTAACACCCAATAAACTTTGTTCCAAGCTCCTATATAAATATAATTGCATTCATACCTTGGGAGCATGGAACCATAGTTGATGACGTAGAAACGAGGCACGCAAATCGGCACATTTGATGAAGCTTTATACTCTTTGCCGCTATGTCTTCAACACAAACTTCAGAGGCTTGAGAGTATTACAATGACATACTATCCTATGAATAAATGTTTTTGTCCAGAATTGAGCCAAAACTATATATGGACTCAATTGGAAATTTGTGTCCTTACAGTCGGAGCTACCTACGAACTTCGGAGGGTGTGCTTTCTGAAAAGCATCACGGACACTTTCCCAAGAAGACGGGAATGTATGAGCCTGAATCGGTGAGAATATCGATGCCTAGGGTGGTGCCTGCTGTACAACTGCTAGGGCGGCATTTTCCGCTTGGGCTACAATAGCTGCAACCTCTGCAGCAATCACGGTGACCTAGACTGGTGCAAGATGTGGCTCGGGTTGAGTATCCCTAGGAACTCGTTGTTCACGTCGTGGAGGCATCTGAAATGAGAGTAAAATCTATAAGTTAGTATTTATTATCTCAAAATAGCTGAAGAACGAAACATACACACAAGAATACAACAGTCCTAAAATATAGGGCTCTACATCAAAGAAAGCTCAGCGGAAACATAACAAGCCGTACAGATCCTAAGGACACTAGAACCTGATGCTCTGATACCACCCGTGACACCCCGACTAATTAAATACCGGGTAGCTACTCCTTTATTAAATTAATACAAAATGTCAAGTTTGTTCAGTTCATAGCATCATTGTGGAAAAACGTTCTAACAATTACTAGCCACCTAATATTTAAAAAGTGAGTTGTCAATTTTAATTAAATACGATTAACATGCAATAATTAAATTATGAAATGCTAACATAACCACCACAACATAATGAAAATGGAATAACCATAAAATATAAATGAGTCTGGAGGGATACTCCTCACAACAATCCAAATACAGGAATAACCAAATACAAAATATGAATCACTAAATTAATTACAACCAAAAATCTGATATAACTGGATAAATAAAGTGTCTAAAAGAAGTGAGGCGACATGCCCAATAGATGAGGAAAATCTAGTAACATAGAGTCAAGATCGAAGGTGGAGGCATCTACTGTCAAAGTCCTGTAACTTCCACGGGAGCTAAAGTCCATAACCTAAATGAAGCTCCTATCCATGGTGTCCTTGTGGCTGGGCACCTAAAAGCTTTTTACAAAAATATATTTGAAAGCAAACGGCTCAGAGCCCGATTGTGGAAAACAATTTAAAATATAGCAAGTGTTTTAATAACATAAAAAAATGAATGCAAAATACATTATAGGACGTGCTCTCACTTGAAATACTCACCTCTTGACTATATGTTCACTCTTAATGTATCCGTAATCGAATCTACTTATGCCCGTATCTAACTGGTTCAATATAAAATCTAACATTACTATACGATTCACGATTTAATTCCCGACATCTTATTTTACATAGAGTGTTTTACTCTTCTACATAGTTTCCCATTTTTGTACTACTAATCACTAAGGATCTTCCATTTTATCTTTTAAAAAATGTTGATATTATAGATACTCACATTTATACATTACAGTTTATTTCAATTAATAGTATATTATTCTCATCATAAATGTAAAATACTAGCACCTCGAGACTAAGCTGCGGTGCACACATACTCTGATATCCAATCCCGGTACATCACGTACATAAGGACCACGCATTTCGAATCTCTCAGGAATCATTCTCAAATAACAACAATCACACAAAATGGAGGCGAACATAGTTCACATCACTTGGGTCACACACATACCTACGCTCCCATGATCAGCAGACTTATTAACTTCTCAATAAGTCCTTCTCCGACCTATGTCCTCGAGTTACCAATCTAAATCCCCTGTAGGCACACAAAGATTAGATGGTCCTAATCGAACGCAGACCTCTCATGATAGCAAGTATGGTAGGTATGCTTTACACATAAAACCACATATACTAAGCATTCACACATCTTAGATATCTCGAATTATTAATATAAGTACACTTCTCATTCTTATACCGGCATTTAATGTTATATGATTACATGTCCCCGATTTGTATATTAACGTTGTCAACCCTTCTCACATCGTAATTAGGTATTCGTTTCCTATTCCACAAATGTCATCCGGATTACTATAAGGTTCTAAGTTCTACTCCTCAACGTACCCCAATTCTCCCAATTATACCCACTAGTCAATAAAGGAAGGTTAATTCTCAATTACTTAAGTCTACGGGACATTTGAAATAAAATCAGGCCAAAAAGGCCATTCTGTCAACTCGTTAGAAGTCTCGTTCGAACGAGTGTCATTCGAATGAAAGGTTTCGAATGAACTACTAACTCATTAGAAGGGATACTGTCATCTCGTTAGAAGCTCGTTCGAACGACCTGGGCAGGTCTTCTAACGAGATGCCAGACTGCGCCCAGAATTTCACCCAATTCATTTTTCTTCAAATTTCTCCCCTCTAAATCCCCACTAAGATCATCCCAATTAAGTTTCAACGTTTTAAAACTACCCTTAGTCCTCCTAAGTCATCCTCTAACATATATTTAGGGTCAATGCTTCCTAAATTAACATGTAATCATCAAAATTCCCAAACATTATCCCAAACCCTATAAACATGAAACTAGAATTTTAACGTCTACAATTTCTCCTTATAAATCCGTTTTTAAACCATCAAAAGATACATTTTGAATATGGAATTCATAAATTACCATTCTACATGCAACCCCTATATAATATTATGAGTTCTATCTCCAATTTCATGGGTTTTTCATCACTTTTAATATAAGCGACCTCCACATGGCCTACAGGAGGAACAAAGAAAAGGTAAAAACCATCAGAGTATAAATGGCAAAGAACTAATGCAGTGCCTAGACTTTAGAGAAGGGTCTAGGGACAATGGTGTGTAAGTCGAGGGAGTCAATGTGATAGCGATTAAAAAGTCATGCAACAACTCCATACAAAGGCTTAATGAAAAGACAAGACCCCATGCAGAGGGGATACATGAAAAAGTCTCTAGTTTTTACAAGAATAGTGATCTAGCCAACTCCGAACAAGTTCAAGCCACTAGTTATCAAACCAAAGTATGATGCGAGAAAAAACCCCGTTCATCATGTAGTGATGTACCAATCTTCGATCGACATATATTCAGTTTCTGATGAAATGACATGTGGGGCATTCTCGAGTACTATGATCGCTGAAACCCATGTAATGCCCAAGAAATCTATGGATAACTTCAAGAAATTGGCCAAGAAGTTCATTCACAATTTCTGTTTCGGGTTGAGGCCCCAAAAAATGGCTACCCATTTCCTACATGTAAAGCCGGTGAAAAATGATTATCTCATAGACTATATTACCAGGTTTAACAAAGAGAAAGTGGAAGTTTAATACGATGAGGAGAATAATGCCATGAACACCCTCATAGGGGGGATTGCAACAGGGTAAATTACTTTGGAAGTTGATCGAGAATCCTCCAAAGTTCATGGAATAACTTCTAGCTCAGGCCGGGAGAGTCATGAATGTGAAGGATGACATGACGTCCCAGGGAGAGGATAAAAAATAATTCAGAGGGATTAAGTATCAAAAGTCTAAGTGCAAGGATGGGATAAAGAGGTTGGTTGATGATAAATTTATTGACTACACCCCTTTCACACTAAGCCCCAATTTTATTTTAAATGATGTTAAAGATAATAGATCTTTGAGATAGCCTGAGAAGCTGAGGTCTTGGTGTGACTTTCATCAAGATCACGACCATTCCACTTATAAATTATTTACATTAAAAGATGAGATTGAGAAGATGCTCGATCATGGGAAGCCTTGGAAGTATATTAATTGAAGTGGTTCCAGGGACGACAGTAAAAAAAGGCATATTAAGATATAAGAAGCCAAAATGACATCATCAGGCCGACAAGATGGATGATGATCAGTCTGATGAGGACGAGGACAACCCTGACCTCCCACCAAAAATCCAAGAGACAAAGGGACGTTGGCACATGATCTCATTTGAGGTAAAAATAATCAACGAAGGGATGTATGGAGGGGGAACAGATCCAACTGACAGAAAGGCGCGTGTTGCAGTGTGTAAGTCAGTGCCCAAAAGGGTAGAGGTAAACTCGATTTCCTTAGAGATAATAGCCGGAAAGAGAAAAATGTAGATATGTATATTCTTATTATGGGATTATCCAGGTTGGACTTTAAAGGAATCTTGTCCCCTTACAAAGACCCTTTCATCATTACGACTAGGGTCCATGGTTATGATGTATAGAGACTATTGATAGGTGATGATAGTTCAGTTAATGCTATGTTTTTTCCATTCTTTAAAAGTCTAGGGATTACTTAGAAGATATTGGTTTCCTATCATCAACCCTTGATAGGATTCAACGGAGAAAAGGTGCACCCGATGGGAGTATTCGAGATGAATGTCAGCATGGGCACCGAGATGATTTATCAAAAAAAGAAAGTTAACTTGTTTTTAATGAATGAAAATGTATTTTCGGTCTATAACATCATCATCGGTCATGTAGATCTCAAAAAATTTGAAGCAATACCCCCTACAGTACACCATATGGTAAAATTCTCGACCTTTTACGGGGTAGGGGAAGTCTATGGTGATCAAAAAAAGGCCAGGGAATGTTACTACACCCTGACTGAGCCAAAAGAGGCCCATGAAAGACTCACTACCACCTACAAGATTGATACACTCGACCCAAGGGATGAGAAAAACCGAAAACAAGGAGAGTACGATGAAGAAGTAGAATCCATATCCTCAATGAGGATGACCCAAAAAAAACCATTCATGTAGGGTCATCCTTGACACTGGAGTTGAAGGAGGAGCTGATCAAGCTACTAAGGATAAGGCAATATGTCTTTTACTAGAGTCACGAAGACATGTTAGGGATAAATGACAAGATCTGTTTCCAACGACAGATTATCGACGAGGGAGTGGCCTACGGTGCAATTCCTTCTGTTTTGCCTTCCACACCTAGGTCCTCTCGTCCACTGGCCTACGGCTCAACGCCTCTGCTACCACATTAGCCTTTCTTGGGTGATTATGGATATCAAACTGATAATCCTTCATGAATTCAAGCAATGGATGTCGATACATGTTCAACTCTTTCTTCGAGAAGAGGTACTATAGTTACTTATGATACGTGAATAAGCGAAATTTCTCTCCCAAGAGATAGTGTCTCCAAATCCGAAGTGAAAATATGATTACTGCTAACTCCAAGTCATGGGTGGGGTAGTTCCTCTCATGGGGCTTTAGCTTACGGGAAGCATAAGTTATAGCCTGATCGTGTTGCTGAAGTACACCCCCAAGTCCTAATAAGGACGCATCTGTATAGATGAGATACTCCACTCATGTCCTGGGTAGTGCTAACATAGGCGTTGAAGTCAACTTGTCTTTCAGCTCATCGAAATCCAACTGACAGGCATCATCCCAGATAAATGGCACTCCTTTGCCTGTCAAATGAGTTAATGGACCCGCCATCTTAGAGAATCCCCGAATGAACCTACTGTAGTATCCTACTAGGCCCAAGAAACTACGTATTTTTGTCGGAATCGTAGGTCGTCCCCACTCTCTAACTGCCGACACTTTCCCCTGGTCTACGAATATCCCTCTATCCGAAATAATGTGCCCCAAAAAATTGAACCTCCTTCAGCCAAAATCCACATTTCTCATATTTTACATACAACTCGTGCTGGTACAGTGTCTTCAAAACCTGTCTCAAATGTTCGGCATACTCCTCCTCATTCTGGAAGTAAATAAGAATGTCATCTATAAAGATAATGACAAACTGATCTAGGAACTCTCGGAACACCTTATTCATAAGATCCATGAACACGGCTGGGGGATTGGCCCAAAAGGCATAACCCTAAACTCATAGGATTCATATCTTGACAAGAAGGCATTTTTTGACACATCCTGCTCCCTGATCCTTAACTGATGGTATCCTGACCTCAAGTCAATCTTCGAGAAGAAGGAAGCTCCTCTCAACTGGTCGAATAAGTCATCGATTCGGGGAAACTGATATTTATTCCGTATCTTGACCTTATTCAACTCTCGGTAATCAATGCACAATCGTAACAAACCATCTCTCTTCTTAACGAATATCACAGGGGCACCCCAAGGTGAAGTACTCCTATTAATAAACCCCTGTCCCAACAGCTGCTCTATCTGGTCCCATAGCTCTCTCATCTCTATTGGGGCCATAGGATACGGTGCGCAGGCTATCGACCGAGTGCCCGACGTGAAATCTGTAGTAAAATCTAACCCTCTGCTAGGTGGAAGTCCCGGGATATCCTAGAACACATCAGTGAATTCCCACACCACCGGTATTGAGTCAAGCGGTATCACTACCTCCATTGAGGTTTCTTCCTCTATATAATACGAGTGAGTGGACGACCCTCGCTCGGTACATGGCATCGTCACTAGTAATATCTCCTCATCAGGTATGGCAAAAATAATAGTCCTACTAAAGCAATCGATAATGGCCCTATATGCAACAAGCCAATCCATACCGATGATTGCGTCATACTCGGACATCTGTAATACAAGCATGTCGGCCGATAAGATAAGTCTCCCAATCTCTATACCCACCCCCCGACATATAAAGTGAATTAGTGAACCACTACTTAAAGGTGAATCTACCGAAGTAATAGTAATCTCTGTTGTAACTAATAACCCAAAAGTACGTGCAAATCTCGTGGCAATAAATTAATATGTAACCCCCATATTAAATAAAATGAGCCCGATAGTCCCCTGGATAGAAAACATACCCTCAATCACGGGTGGAGACTGTGGGGCTACGGCCTGATGGAGGTTATAAACCCATCCATACTTAAGTCGCTCCTGTTGGAATGGAACTGCTGGTATAGCTGGCAAAGCTAGCCTCTGAGGTAGTCCTGGGAGGGCAACGGGAAAGATTGGTCTCTAAGGCTCCTGTCAAGCACCCTGTTGCTGCTGCTGTGGGTCCCTGCATGTCTCAGTATAGTCATGTCACTTATGGCCAGTCTTGCCACATACAAAACACTTCCCCTGCTATCCTCGACCCTGCTGGCCGTTCCCACCTCCCCCTTGGCCCTATTGCCCCTGTCGAAAATACTGCTGGCCCTAATGGCCATGCTGACCCAGCTGGCCAGGCCTAAAACCTCCCTAACCCTGACGAAAACCCCCTGACTTGAATCTCTTATAATCCCCATGCTGGGAACTCTGATCAACCTGCCTCTGCAGACTCTTAGCTGGTTGTTCCCCGTTGGCCCCATTACCTCCTGTCCTGCCTGGCTGGCTAGACTCCCCCGCTCGTTTACTCCCAGTCATATTGAAGCATTGGTACTCGTAATGCAGCAATGATGCAATAAACACATCAGAATAGGCCTGCAATGACAAATTTCCCAGAAGATGCTGCCTGATCCTCCAGATGAGGCCATCCATGAACATCTGAATACGATTCTCTTTAGAAGGTACCTCCACCGGTACCAATTTTAACAATCGCATGAACTACTCATCGTATTCCGCAATTGTCCTCCCTTCCTGGGTGAGGTCTAGAAGTTTTCACCTCATCTCAGTCTTGACAGCGGAAGGAAAATACTTACGATCGAACCGCACAGAAAAATCACTGATCGTCATCAAATCTCGCTCTTCAGCAGTAGTAGTGGACTCCCACCAGTGTAAGGTTTTCCCTTTCAGCTTGTAGGTGGCCAAAACTTGCCTCTGTACCTCCGTGCACTCATACATTTAAAGGTGTCGTTGTATGCCCTTCTTCCACTGACTAGCAATAACTACATCCGAACTTCCCATGAACTCTGGGGGACATGCCCTCTGAAAGGACTCTCTCACTCTTTCCCATGTAGTTGGAAATGGATGCAGTGGAACTGGTGATACTTCCTGAACCTGGGATGGGTCCCGTTGTACCACCGCTAAGGCTTCATTCATCGCTTGTGCAAATATCACGACAATCATTGTTGCGTTCATTGTCCCCTGAGCCTGTATAGTTGACTGCTCTAGCTGGGCCTGTCGATCTCATGGTCCACGTCGAGGACGCATCTGAGACGAGAAAGAATATTATTAGTCCATAGTTATCACTTAATCTAAAATAGTTGAATAAGTAAACACAAAATTAAGATCACAATAGTCCTAAAGATAGGGCTCTATATCCAAGGACGCAAAGCTGAAAACATAGTAAGCCGTACAGATCCTAAAGGACACTAGAACCTGATGCTCTGATACCACCTATGATACCCCGCCCAATTAAATATCGGGTGATCAGTCTTTTATAAAATTTAAAACATAATGTTCGGTAGCATCACTGTCGAAAACATAATAACTCATTTAATCACCTAATATAATTAGGCTAGGTGTCAAAACTTTTTTTCCTTTTTAATTAAAACCATTTAATTACAAAACCAAGAAATTTAATATAAACCATCCACGCATAATTAATTAATAAAATACAGAATCAGAATCATATGCTGAAGTAACTAAGAGTAGATAAAATATTCCAGTTCAAAACTCCAAACCCAAACCATAGTAACCATAAATCCAAATGAAGATGAACAAAAGGTAACTGCTACATAATCTATGAAAAACTGTCTAAGGAATGGGCGAAACATGACCTAAATAGAAAGTCTATAAGGAATGGAAATGAAATGATGGTGGCGTCTACTACGAAGACCTACAGCTTCCACAACAGCTGTAGCATGACAAACAATCCAAATCTCTAAGCCTAATGTCCATGTGGATGAGCACCTAATATAATACATCTATATAGAAACAGAGAGAAAAGATGCGAGAAACGGGTCAGAGCCCGATGCGTAAAAATAGTTTTTTTAGCAGGTATTTAAAATTTTCAATAAAACGAGTATCAATTGCATGTTAGTTTGAACTCTCACATGAGATTCTCACGTCTCGTCTATTGTGCATGCCTAACGTACATCTATCCCCACCTAGCCATTTTTAACAATTCTAACAAGATAAATACTTACACTTCTTGTTATAACTCGTAGTAGCATTTTGAAATTCCCAATTTCCCACATTATTAATATCAGCATTTATTAATAAATTCGGTTATGTGTTATAACACTAAGTTAAGTATTCACAACTTATGTCACTTAAGATTGTACTAACCCAATATCCAACATTTTCTCTCAGTAGTAATAACACAAGTATATATATATATATATATATATATATATATATATATACACCACTATAATATACATATAATAATACAACACCCCAAGGCTGAACTTGTAGTGCGTTGCATACTTTGCTATCATGTCCCGGTACATCTCGTACTCTAATAAGGACTAGAGGTTCAGAAGTTTCCCACGAACCATATAAATAAAACACACATAATGTAGGGGAACATAGTTCACATATCTATGGGTCACGCACATACCTACGCTCACATTGTTAGTGGGCTTATCAACTCACCAATAAGCCTTCACAGTCATATGTTCTGAGATACAAGTCAATAATCCCCTCAGTATAAGACTGTCTCTACACCACCTCCCGTGATAGTAAGCAGCTAGGTATGTCATACACACAATACTAGCAAGTAATAGGTATTCACACATCCTACTAATATTTATAGGTATTCTCCCAAACTTCTGATATGTGTTCCATACGTATTTCATTCTCATTGTTACGTATATCAAAGTATTACTAAATTATTACCATTCCTTAGTAATTTCCAAAGTAACTCTTCTTTTCGAATTAATTAAAGTATAAACTTACATACTTCCTCGTATACCTATCTCGTTTTAAATATGTTAACTGATAAATTTCTCTCACTCATAAAGTCTAGACAATTCCTAAACTACCCCTAAGAAATTTCTCGAAAATTCACCCTGTCGCTCGAACCAAATGGCATGTTATTCGAATGACTGCCACGTGTCGCTCGAGCAACTTCATGCGAGATGCAATCTCACTTGAATGACTTCACGCGAGATACAATCTTGTTGGAACGACTTCCACTATGTTTAACCCTAAAACCTCAAAATCAACATCCAAATCTCCAAATAAACATTTTCAATTCTAATCCTATCAATAACATATGGAATCTAACATCCTAGAATCATCAATTCATTACGAATCATCAATAAAACATGGAATCCCCAAATTAATTTACCAAAACCGTAGTTCTTCAAATTCATATTCAATAACACAAAATTTCCAGATTCGTTCTACAAATGATTTCATCTAAACGTGGTTTGTAGTCTACATATATGAGGGGTTTCAATTTAATAATTCTCAAATTTAATCTACGTATTTTAATTCCTCAATTTTCATCATTTATATGCACTAAAACGTGATCATAGCATCCCTACACTAACATGAGTATCATAATTGCTAAGGTACAACAAGTTAAAAACACTTTCCTTAAATTTGTCATTTGATTCCTTAGCGTTGATGGTATGGTTGTGTTCCCCTTGTCCCGATCTACACGGTGGTGGTGGTGGTGGTTGTGTTAGTTGGTCTTATCTTGGCCCATTTCTCTTGGAAATAGCTCTCCCTCACACCTTTTATGGTCGTTCTTACTTCGTGACACTCTTTAACCCTAATTGGACTTTCCTTGGCTAATAAATAACTCTTAATTTTCGTCAATTAATTAGGCCCAAAACTGTAATTTACCATAATGCCTTCTCGGGGTGCCGGTTAGGCCTAAAATTACCCCGGGACCCAAACAAAACACCCGAGTATACTGTTTTGACTATCTCGACCCTTAAGAAATCAACGGTTCACTCGAAATGAGGATACAAGTTACAAAAAATAATTAATATATTTATTCCATTTGATTAGTCCTGACACGACTCACACGCGCGTCTGACTTAATTTACTAAATTGCCGTTTTTCCTACTCTTGACAATTTACCAAAGTGTATAATTCCATATTACATATCACAGAGTAATATTCAATCAATAAGTATTAACCCTAGCACGTTAGTTAATATTTATTTTAAATTTGGATTAATCAAAAATTAAATTCTCACATTTTAATTCAATTAATCCATGCAATTAATCCCACAATAATAATTAATCCTCTAATTATTTAAATCATAAAAATATGGGGCATTACAGAATATAGAGACGTCTTTGCATGGAAGTAAACAGATGTGCAAGGGTTATATGAAAATTCTAGTTTCCACAAGCTGAATGTTATGCCTTCAGCTATATCAGTGAAGCAAGCCACAAAAACTTACAAGCTAGAGTTATATCTGAAGATCATAATAATGGTTTCTAGTAGGATGGTTCATCAAACTGTTACTGCGCCCACTTTAGTTATCAAGCATTGTCTCAGTAGGAAAGAAGGAGAATAAGTAGATAAAGATCTGTGTGGATTTCAGGGGCTTGGCCAAAAGATAGGTTTCCTCTACCCTCCATTGATAGCTTGAACGATGCAACTGCTTAACATGAAATGCACAATTTTATCGATGGTTATGTGGGGTACAACCAAATTAATATGAATATAATAGATGTAGAGAAAATAATGTTCAGAACTCTGTTAGGCAATTTTATGTACATAGTGATGCCTTTTGGGTTAAAAAATGATGGGGCAACATATCAGAGAATGATAATGGCAATTTTCCTTAACTTCTTTCATAAATTCCTAGAATTTCATATGGATGATTTGGTCATGAAATTAAAGAAGGAGGAGTCCCATCTGGATGATTTGAGGAAGGTGTTCATTCGATGTAGGAAGTACAAGCTAAACATGAACCTACTAAAGTGTGACTTTGGAGTTACAAGTAGGAAGCTTATGGGCTTCGTGGTGGATCAACGGGGAGTGTAGATAGACAAGGAAAAGCAACAAGAGATCATGGAGATGCCATGTCTAAGAACAATAAAGGAGCTCAAGAGTTTTCTCGATAACGTCTCCTACCTTAGGAGATTTGTGCGAGGGTTAGCCAAGACAACTCATCCACTGACGGAGCCACTACAAAAAGGAATGAAGTTTAAATGGGAGGAAGCTCATCAAGAATATCTCACCAATATAAAGAAGTTGCTCACTTCTAACAAAACGATGATTCCTCCAAGGGTAGGGATACCATTACAGCTCTACCTCACATCTACCACCTGATCTGTCGGAGGTCTCTCAGCACAGGAAATTAATGGGCAGGAAATGGCAGTCTACTATCTCAGCACGATCATACACGGACCATAGGAAAGGTATAATAGTGTAGAGAGACATTATTTAGTCTTGGTATTTGTATCATAAAAGATAAGACAATATGTTATATCTTTCACAATTCATATTATGACTAGATGTGATCACATTAAGATTTTGTTGTCAAGAACTATTTTGATTGGAAGAGTAGCTAGGTAGGTCCTTATGCTGTCAGAATATGACTTGAAGTGTGTAGTCTCTCGTGTGGGTATATGCAGACTTATTGGTAATCTTTCTGTGTGGGATATTTGAGCTACCCCCTGAGAATATTCTTGGAAACAATTTGTAGTCCAACTTTCTGGTAGCAAACCCTGAGCAGTGGACTATGCAGTTTGATGTTTCTTCAATAGAAAATAAGGGAGGATCAGGGGTTGTCCCTTCAAATGGGAAGGATGAATTTTTCGTTTCCTATAAGTTAGATTTACCTTTCTCCAATAACAAATCAGAGTATGAGGCATTAGTACTAGGATTACTAAAGGCCCTTTAGAGGGGCATCCATTCATTGTGCATCAAAGGTGATTCAGACTTAGTGGTCCAATAAGTGAATGGGGAATATGCATTGAAGCATAACTACCTAGCACCCTACAGAACAATCATCCAACGGTTGATATCAACAAGTCCCATCAGGTCAAGATAAAGAGGCCTCCTAGATCGATGAATAAGCATGTTGATGCTTATGCCACCATTGCTCAGAAAGTGGCTATGAAAATCGACATAACTATAGTTGTGATACAACGAAGAATAGCTCTTTCGGTGGTGAAATTGATCTTACCGATGGAAGATGATTCGGATTGGAGAGATGACATCAGGAAACTGTTGGAGTCTCGGGAAGGAAGGATGGAACTCAAATAGCTAGCACAGTATTTTACGAGCCAAGTAAGTCTTCACTTTAGGAACGTGGGAGGATGGTTATCAAGGTGCATTAGGCTACAGAAAGTAGAGAAAGAGTTAAAGAAGACACATGAAGAACACTGAAAAATAACTGAGATCCATTTGTATAGAAGAATCTAGAGAGAGGGATACTTCGGTCCAATAATGAAGCAGGATGCATCAGAGTTACAACGAAGGTGAGATAAATGTTAACTTTTTTTGGGCAACTAAATGTCACTTTGTTGAACTCGAGAATATTTAAGGCATCCTTACATTGATTTCATAAAGGATGGAGTTAGTCCTATGGAGGAAATTAATGCAATGGGACTCAAGAGAAAATACGCACAGTCTCACATCCAATGGGAGAGACTCTATTACAAGGGATACTTCAATGGGTTGTTAAGATACGTCATAAAGGAGGAGGCAATGTAAGTCTTAAAGCAGGCTCACGAACCAATTCACATTGAAGGGGTTAAGTTATATGACCAATTAATGACCTTGGATTATTATTCGCCAACCATGGAGAAAGACTCTACTGACTTTGTTCTAAAATGCAAGGCATGCCAGCTTCATGGAAACATGATCCGTGCTCTCTTGGTGGACTTACACTCTTTGGACACTCCTTACCCATTGCACACTTGGGCGTTTGACCTGGTAGGGGCAATGCATCCTTCTTCAAGAGGAAAGATCTGGATATTGATGACAACTGAGTGCTTTACAAAGTGGGTTGAGGCAAATAGAACTAAAGAGATCAATAACAGGTGTGGTGGCAAACTTCATTAGACAGTACATAATTTGTCAACTTTGGATCCCAAAAGTTATCCTCTGTGATAATGAAGTCCCATTCTTCAACAAAGAAGTAATCATTCTCAAAGACAAGTACTCCATCATTCATTATACCTCAATGGAGGCATATCCCAAAGTTAACGGTCAATATGAAGCAACTAACAAGACCTTGCTCAATATCTTGGACAAGACGATGGAAGATTTCCTAAGTTCATGGGAAGATAAGATTCCAGCAGTTCTCTCAGGCTGCCTAACAACGAAGAGGAAAACCATAGGGTATACCTCCTTTACTCTTGTATTTGGAGATGAGGAAATTCTTCCAGTAGAGGTTGAAGTTCCCTCGACCCGATATGCCTTGCGATGGATCATGTTCCTTCAGAGTAGACACTTAAAATTTGAATCTCTCTATGAATACTAGGACAATATGATGCAACACATTCAAATGTACATGAAGCAACTCTCTAGGGCATATGACAAATTGCTGAGGCCAAGAAAGTTCGTTGAAGGAGATCTAGTTCCGAAGGAAGTTGTGAACCACATTCGGGGGCTACAATTGCCTAAACTTTCTACAAATTGGGAGGGACCTTTCATTGTGTAGGAATCTCATGATTCGGGTTACTTTGTTATCTTTATGATATAAGAGGATACATATTTTAATATTAATAATAAGTGGTTAAAGGTATATCATCTTTGAACGAGTAACCTCAACTAGAGATTTATTTTTTGTTAAACTGTTGAAGTTATTTGAAATTCGTTATGATTTATTTCTTTCATTATGATTCTTCTCATGAGTTGAGAAGAAATAGTTTGCATGTTAATTGTAAAAGTTTAATCTTTACAATGAATAGAAAAGACTTGTAATAAATGACAAAGCATGACATCGTAGCAAGGAATTTCTATTTTTTGTCATTCATGTAATAAAAAAGGGTTACAAAATCATGAAATATTTACCAAGAGTTACATACGAGGAAATGAAAATAATTACAACAAAACAAAAGAAGGGACTTCAACCCAATAGAAACCACAAGTAAGGAGAGTAAAATAAATCCCCAAGTAAGCCCGAAGAGGCTTCCAAATAAGTTCTCTGAGAAATAATTGAGACTTCAAGTATGGTCTGGACTTGGGACCGTTCAATCACTAAGGTTTCACATTTTTTTCTTTTCCTTCAGTAGAGCTTCTTTGGCGGCCTTACCTTCCTCTTCAACTTCTTCCAACACAGTAGCCAACTCAAACAACCTAGTCTCCTCAGCAAATTGGGATTATAGATGTTTTTTTTATAGAGCCCTCCTTATCTCTCCGATTAAATACACATTAAAAAATTCAAGTGGTTGACGAACCAATTCAGTTGGAAGTCATCCTTGCCTATCTACCTCAAGTTGACCAGGTATCGATTAATGAGGGGCCTAGTAAGACTTGGCATTTGAGTATTGACAACCTCAATAATAATAACTTCTAGACCCTGTAGCCTACAGATCATCACTAACATGTTTGAATAGAGGTAGTCAGCAGTGAAGGTTTGAGGGTGATGAGTAGAAATTTGTTCAATGATAGAACGATTACATGTAAAGACCTGGGGAGACTAACAAAGGACCATAAGGAATCACTCATAAGGAGCCATGTTGGGTTGAGGAATCTCACAACCAAACTCCTTATCAGTTGGCAGATCTATGGTCAAACCACAATCATTGTCACTTATTTCCTTCGAAGTGACTAACCCTTGATCAGTAGAGGCAACATGGGAGGAACCACACTGAGTTGTCTCTTAAGCAATAGCAGTCTCCCACACAATCTAAAATGTGATAAAGAAGAATTTTTTTGAGAAAAATATTAAAAAGTGGTTTCATTATTACGTCACCATTATCGGTGGAGTTTGTAGACAAATCTAAACAAGTGATTTTCATTGTTAAGTCATCGTCATAGGTAGAGTGTGAGAAAAATATCAACAAGTGTTTTTCAGTGTTAAGTCACCATCATAGGTGGAGTTTGAGAAAAATATTAACAAGTGGTTTTAATTAATAAGTCACCATTATAGGTGGAGTTTGAGGAAAAACCTTAACACGTGTATTTTCATTCTTAGGTCACCATTATAAGTGGAGTTTTTGAAAAACTTTAACAAGTGTGATTTCATTGTTAAGTCACCTCTAAGGTCAGAATTTGCGAAGAACCATTACAAGTGGTTTTCATTGTTAAGGAAGCTGTATTTTGCTTTCTTATTCATCGTTTTAAGAGGCATAGTTATAGGACCTGTGAAAAATAGGGAGAAGGTAGTAATTACCTATGTGGCAACTGTAGAAGTAATAACTACAAGAGCAACAACTAAAGGGGTAATAACTGTAGCAGTAACTTCAACATCTCTCTGAGTTTTAGTTGAATCGTTAGAAAAAGGAACCTCATCCCCTGGCGATGCACCTTCCTCATGAAAAGGAACAAGTTCCAAGATGGGGGAAGGTTCCCCTAAAGTCATTTGAACTCCAGTTCTATCAACCACCATAGGGGCCTAAGGAACCCATGGGCAAGAAGATGAATCAACGGTAGCCTGAGGAACATCCCATAACGAGAGGAAGGAGTAAAATTTGGAGAAATATTCAAATAATATAAAACTGTTAGACATAAGAAACACCGCATAAAAGAGGGAAAATGCATAAGAAAGGATCTTACCTCAATGAAGGTGGAAAAAAGTGCAAACCCAATGATAGGTCTCACCAAAAGGAACTACATAAGTGATCCGGCAAGAGATGTGGCTAGGTTAGAAATAGCTACAACCTAAAAGGTAAGAAAATACTAAGGATACAAGACAACCAAGTGGAAAAGATGGCTAAAAGAGAAAAATCTATTACCTATGGAGGACTTCAAGAGAATATAACAATGTCTAGAGTAACCATATGAAGGGTAAATGCCTCAAAAAAAGACAATAGAATCTCCTCTGGCTGAGGGTAAGCTCCAACGGATTCCATAAAGGCAGCTACACTCCTGAAAGCCTCCTCTACACGTTGGGAGGAAAATTGGTGAGAATAATGCATCCCATACATGGGAGAATGGGGAGGAAATGTAATGGTATCAGAAATACTGAAACGTCCTCCCACGAAGGGGTTCACAGGGGGAGAATGTACATTGGCTTCACCCTCCTACAGAGAAAAGATATTTGCACAAGTGTTAGAGAATATACCTCATTAAGTTAGAAATGGCTAAAGGTGGAAAAACATACATCTTGATCTGGAGAAGAGTGGGACGAAATGACCATTGGTGAAGAAGGTGATGCAGGTGCTTCAAAAGACCTTTCGGTGGGACCGTACTCCACTTTAGGACTGTCATCAATGGTAATAATATCAAGGGGAGATAGAAGAGGATATTTCCTTACAACATGGGTAGTAGGTGGTGGTTGCAATTCATAAACACATTTTTTCTAGGTTTTCGTACCCAGAGTCTTCTTTCTTGTACCAAAACCACCATTAGTAGAGGGGACTCTATAACTTATCCTCCTTTATGTGTCCCCCCCGGTATGATCTACACGTATTATGGGAAATGTTGCACGAGGAGGGATGGGAGTAGTATCGTTTGAACTCACATTATACCCTTTCAAGCTCTGCTTGACATTTTACTTGTATCTCCCCACTTAAGTATGCCGACATAGGAGGGGGAACAATGACAATTGGAAAGGAATCCAAAAGGACTTGGGACTTGGACTTAGACATCGAATTTGAGGAAGTCCCACTTTTTGTTATCCTTAATTTTTTTATAGGGGGTTGGGAAGGGCCCTTACCGAAAGAACATAGGGAAACGGTACCTTCCAAAGAGGCTTCTCCAGTAGGGGAAGTTGTATTTGGATCTGGTGCTTTTTTGGTCTTGGGGGCAGCTGTAACAACCAACGCAAAATATGGAGGCAGATCGTTGGTGGATCTTTCGGGTTGCTAGTTAGAGGGAACTCAACCCCCCCGGCATAATTTTTTTTGACTCCCAACTTTGAGAGTAGGAAAGTGAGAATATGTGGGTCGACTGGGGGACATTGAATGAATTCTCTAATCCTGTCCGGCTGCATCGGCTAATAATTAGTTGCAAAAATAGTAGTCACATCACCCTTCCTTGTGACACTAGGTATAATGATTCGTCCAGTAGTCATTGATATAATTGAGGAAGCAATAGAAGATGCATACAAGAAGTAAGCCTCAGAGATAGTGGACTTACGATGTGACTCTTGGAAAATAGGCTGAGGCGCCCCTTGGTCATAGCCAAATTGGATAGAACAACTATTAGGGTTGTAGTTCTTCGAGGTATATACCCTATCAGTGTATGAAGGAAAATAACATGGGGTAAACAGGAGCACAATGGAAAATGAGTGATCTTAGTTGATTATCTCCTCAAATGTGGCATGAACCGTTCTGGCTTCGTCAGTAAAGAAACACCATGTTTGGGCAAAAAATCTTCACTGTAGGGACTCATTATGAAGCAACTCGGCCTGTTAATAATGGGAAGAATGTACTTTAGACTTTGCTTTTTATGAAATCAAAATAATCGATTGGTCTTGAGGTCTTCATAAAATTGATATGGTTTTTTGTTCGTTTCTATCTCGGGGAAATGACTGTAGAGAAAACCTGTCAAGATGATGGTGTTAGAAAAATTGGCTAAGTTACAGCGGTCAAGGGATAGTTCTATGGGTCCTATTCAACTAGGTATAGAGGTACCCCAAGTCCATGGCTACAAGAGGGAGCTTGAACCCACTAGCTAAGCATACAGATATGTTGATGAGATCTCGATGGGGCTGATTATTGGATTTGCTAGTCATCACAAAAATGAGAAAGAAAAATAAGTATACAAGTTGGTAATTCTAAAGGGGTACCTTTGCCTTAGCCAAAAACTAGAAGATCCATCATTTTCAAAAGTAAAGAAATAACTAACGAGAGGGGAGAATGTAGCTTTGTTAGAAGACCCCACGTAACTTCGGCATATTTGATACATCATCGCTTGGGCAGTACTTCGGCATCTAAAGCCTCATTAGAGTAAATCAAGGAATTTGTGGTCTCAATCCCAAGCATCTCACAAACATCTTCTAAGTTCATGATAAACTCCCTCCACATATCCTTGAAGGTACGTGTTGAAACGTTAAAACAAGATACAAGTACTTAGAGAGAAGCATTGTGTTTGGAAAGAGTAAACTCACTAAACCCCTTTGCCCGATGGATCCCAACCTTTATGAGGGTATCAATATAAATTGTCTTCAGGTAGGTGTTCCAGGAAGAAAAGTTGACTTGAGAGCCTCTTGGCCCTTCTAAGTCTAACGGGGAACTGGGGAAGTTATATCGTTCAAGGTGAAAATGCAAACCCAAATCTATAGTATTGTTATCTTCATCACCAAGTATTGAGGAATCACACTTGGCGTTAAAAATGATTGTTTTGCACATGGATGAGTATTCATCGCCCTTGGAAAAAATAGGATAGCTGTGATGAAAGCAGAGTTACTCTTGGTGAGATCCCACAAGTGCGGTGGCATCCAAAGCGGTGGAAGTATTAGGAGTGAGGGCAGTAGAAACAGTTGAGGGTGATGCACCTAAAGCCACAGATGAAGAATCCATGGGAGATTAAGGTGAGGGAATGGTGTAAAGAAGAAAGAGTAGGTTAGAAATAATAATGCAACATCAGGTGAAGATGGAAAAGAGAAGAAGAGTAAACTGGAGGCTTCATTAACAATAGCGAAAGAAATATTTTTCTATCTCTAATGCTCTGGAGAGATTGATAGCAAATGAAAGCGTGAAAAAGAATAGGGTAAGTGTTTGAGGTATTGAATGTTTTTAATGCAAATAGAATATTTAGTCTTCCCATTAAGGCACATGCTTAGACGCCTATAATGATTATAAATGGACACGTGACACTTCTACGATTGCTCTCACAGTTCGAAAGACAATCTCACATCATTAATGAGGTGACACTTAGGAGAGAGGGTACCATTTAAAGAGCTAGAGATGGGGGATTTATCAACTTTCATTGATTTATATTTTTTTGGTTTCTTGCCCCATTATTCTTAGTTTTAATGTTGGTATTGGTCAAAGATGGTTCACATCCACCTCTAAATGCCAAGGTTAGATCTAGTTGGCCCTATCAGTAGTCTAAAATGGATGATATAACGGTGGTGATTAGGTCATCAGTGGCCAGCAAATAACACATGCAACACTAGTTCTTGGCCTTCATCCATGACCTTGTGATCCATATCTCAGAGGATCCTTCCACCAATCTTATCACTCTAGTTATCAAATAGGAAATGCATCCAACAATCAGGGAACCACCCCCATCTCCTGCTAATGAAATCAAAGATAACCTCAAGCAGAGGGAAATTTCTGACCCGTACAATTTTCACCTCAGAAAGGAGATTCAAGGTTATCGATAGGACTTAGATTTCTAATAAGAGGATTGTTGGGAGATCTTTGAGATTTTAGATACGTCGTATTGGATAAGGGTTACCCCATATCCAACTTACCATGGAAGGAGTTTTCAAACACCTGTTAAAGTCATTAGAAGTGAAACCCTTTCGATAGGCTCAGTAGGGGATCAACTTTTAATAGTGTCTTCTTAAGAGGGGGTGGCAACATAAATGATACCCCAGAGAGCGTTAGTGGAATGTGTGTGTCACTGGTCATCTCGATAAGGAACAACCAAGATGACACCTTGAGAGGGTGAGCATTAAATAATTAATAGTGGACAGAGAAATCTGAATAGGGGACCCACTGTCGAAGTCATTACTGAAGAGGAATGAGTGGGTGGTAATGCGACCACTGAGGAAAAACCTTAGAACAACTCAATCCAAAGGTTGGAAGATAAGTATGGGTGCTTAATTAAAAGCCAAGACCCGAGTCACCAATGTTATAGGTAGGGTTATCCTTTTGTGTCGAGAATAGTCACCTATCCAACTCTGGATAAGTTAAACCCTCAAAAAATTACTCCTAAATATGATGGAAGTACGAGTCTTGTTAACCATAGAGAGATGTATCAGTCGGCTGCTAACATTTATTCAACCCAAGACAAGATGATGTGCCAGAATTTCTCCACTACACTAACGAGTGTAGCCCATGTGTGGTACACCACCCTATCAACATGATCTATAGACAATTCTAAGCAATTGGATGAGAAATTCATTCACAACTTCTTTTTCGACACAAAGTCAGCCAAACGTGTGACTCATTTGCTAAATGTTCGGCAATAGAAAATTGAGCCTCTAAGGGAGTATATATCTAGGCTCAACAAGGAAAAGTTATAGGTTGATGACTTTGATAAAAACATTACTATGACATCTCTCATAAGGGGGCTTCACTCTAATAACCCGCATAATTTTTTGGGTATTTTAAAATTATAGAGGAAAATAAGGTATTTTTATTTATTATTTTTCTTGCTCAATAATGTTGAGAATTATTTTTAAAGACGAGATTTTCAATTGGTTTCAAAATCGGAGTTAAAACGAATTTTTAAATGATTTTTATATGATTATCCCTTGAAATTATTTTAATTTGGCAGAATAGGAATCCCGGAGTGATCGATCGATCGACTCTAGGGGATCGATCGATCGACCCCAGTAGAATCGTGGGCTGCAAGTATTTTATAGAGTTTTTGTTGTTTAAAATTCTTATCTTTTTACCTTATAAAATGACATCGTGGGTGACCATTTGAGAAACAACTTTTGGTACAAAAATATACAATAAACATATTTTTATTCCTTTCATTTTTATATACGCTGCACCTTGATATTTATGCATTCAACCTTGGGTTTGGAGGTGTTCTTGGGGATGTTTTGATGTTGGAGCTTGGAAATGATTTGTTGATATTTGTGAGATGATTTTAATGGTTTAATCTGAGTTTCTAGGCAGATTCATGTTGGTTTCTTATGTTGGTTTGAGGTAATGGGGTTTTACACAATATTCTTTTTAAATCTATGGAGAGTTATTCCCTTTGATTTCATGTGATTATTGAAATCTTATTTGAATTGCTAAATTCATTTGGAATTTGGAAATTATTATTGGATACTGATTTTTGATTCATATGGTATTTTGTGTTGAGCATGTTGTCATGAGATTTTTATATGGCATGGAGGTTGGGTACCCACCAAGATTCCTATTCCGGTTACTTGATAAAGTATGGTGTGCTATGTTGAGGCCTGATGACCCGGTTAATGTGTTGTTGAGAAATTATATTGATAAAAATTCTTGTGAGATTTGAATTTGATTTGAATATTCATACTCATATTGTTACGCTTTATTCACCGCTAATATTTGTTGAGCATATTTCCTGTTGTATTGGGTACTTCACCATATTTTTTTTCTTAATGGAAGGTTAGCATGGATTTGGGCGTTATGGACTAATTGGAGATTGATTTTTAGATTGGCTATTTTGATAAGCATATGCAAGAATACAAATGAGAAGATTTGTTTTTATTTTGCTGTATAGAGCATAGGCGATTTATTTTGTTTCGAGATAGATAGTTGTATTATTTCGAGAGACTTTTGGTTGTATTTTTTGGAAATTGAGATTAAAGGATTTTTTATATTGTGATATTTAGTTAGATGCTCTATACCTTGTTGATTGTGGATTTGGTTAGAGTACCGCTCCTCTCTTCCTAGGCGGGGTGTTCCAAAAGGTATCAGAGCTTAGGTATACGACAACCCTCAGGTCTTGGGTTTTGGGTTCATTACGTGTTTAACACTTTTTGTAGATAGAGTATTTTCGATGATATTCGTGATAGGTTTCGAGATTAGATGTGAGGAGTTTATTTTTGGGAGACGAGATTATTTTTGGAGCTTGTTGTAGTGGCCTGATTTTTTAGAGTTAGGCTTTCGGAAAATTTCGAGGGCGAAATTCCATTGTTAGTGGGGAAGTGTAACAACCTGCGTAATTTTTGGGTTATTTTAAAAATATAGAGGAAAACAAAGTTTTTTTTATTTAATTATTTTTCTTGCTCAATAATGTTGAGAATTATTTTTAAAGACGAGATTTTCAATCGGTTTCAAAATCGGAGTTAAAATGAATCTTAAAATATTTTATATGATTATCCCTTGAAATAGTTTTAAGTCGGCAGAATCGGAATCCCTGAGTGATCGATCGATTGACTCCAGGGGATCGATCGATCGACCCCAGTAGAATCGTGGGCTGCAAGTATTTTGTAGAGTTGTTGTTGTTTCAAATTCTTATCTTTTTACCTTATAAAATGATGTCATGGGTGACCATTTGAGAAACAACTTTTGGCATGAAAATATGCAGTAAACATATTTTTATTCCTCTCCTTTTTATATACACTTATCACATTTATATTTATGCATTCAACATTAGATTTGGAGGTGTTCTTGGGGCTATTTTTATGTTGGATCTTGGAGATGATTTGTTGATCTTTGTGAGATGATTTTGATGGTCCAATCTGAGTTTTTGGGTAGATTCATGTTAGTTTCTTATGTTGGTTTGAGGTATTGGGGTTTTACACAATATGCTCTTCAAATCTCTCAAGAGTTATTCCCTTTGATGTCATGTGATTATTGAACTCTTATTTGAATTGCTAAATTCATTTGGAATATGAAAATTATTATTGGAATTCGATTTTTGATTCATGTGGTATTTGGGTTGAGCATGTTGTCATGAGATTTTAATATAGCACGGAGGTTGGTCACTCACCAAGATTCCTATTTTGGCTACTTGATATAGTATGGTGTGGTATGGTGAGGCCTGGTGACCCAATTAATGTGTTGTAGAGAAATTATATTGATAAAAATGCTTGTGAGATTTTCATTTGATTTGAATATTCGTACTCGTATTGTTACGCTTTATTCACCACTAATATTTGTTGAGTATCTTTCCTATCATATTGGGTACTTCCCCATATTTTATTTCTTAGTGGCAGGTTAGGGAGGATTTCGGCTCTATGGACTAAGTAGAGATTGATTTTCAGCTTGGTTATTTTGAGAAGAATATTCGAGAATACAAATGAGAAGATTTGTATTTATTTTTTTGTATCGAGCATTAGCGATTTATTTTATTTTGAGATAGATAGTTGTATTATTTAGAGAGACTTTTGGTTGTATTTAATTTGAATATTGAGATTAGTTGATTTTTTATATTATGGGATTTATTTAGATGCTCTATACCTTGTTGATTATGGATTTGGTTAGTTTTATCGAGTACCGCTCCGCACTCCTCGGGCAGTGTGTTACATTAACCCATAAAAAATTTATTATAATCTATCCGAGGATCCTCCAAGAACTTCTGCCTATAATCGTAAAAATCATAGATGTGGAGGAGGTTATGGAGGAAAACTACACTCCTCTAGCAGTTAGTGTAGATCTAATCTTGAATGAGAGAGAGGACGATTAAGAGCTCATGTGTCCCGAAAATCTGAACGCTCCGACTCACAATACATACAAGATCAAGTTGTGTGAGTTCTATCAGGATCATGGATATACGAATACCCTCTACTTCGCTCTTAGAGACGATATTGATAAGTTATTTAAGTAGGGGAAGCTACAGAAGTGTGTTGACAAGAGGGGTAGCTGAGAAGGCAACATAAATAGATACTCCATATTAAACGACAACAGGACCAAAACGAAGGAGGTGGAGGCAAACAAAAATATTCCATAGTTAAATGATTATGATATAGATGACCTAGACTTTCCAAACAAACCTTTTGTAATTAGAGGAAACCTTAATACGATTTATTTTTATGTGAAGATGATATATGGAGGATTTGCTAGTGGAGGAACTCAATCAACAAATAGGAAGGCTCATATGATTGAGGCCCAACCAGGTCCTAAGAGAGTACAAGTCAACATGTCTGAGGCCGAGATAAAACCAAGAAAGTTAAAGAAAGTTTATATGGAGACTCTCACCGCAGGATTTTCTACTGGATTTTAAAGGAATTTTATCTCCGTAAGATGACCCTAGTGTCTCCTATTTTAGTTGATAGGGATAATTCCGTTGACATCCTATTGTAGGATTGTTTCAATCAGCTGAAGTTTAGAAATACGAGAAATGTCCCGTATTATTACCATTGATCGGATTCAGTGGAGAGAAATTCCATCATCTAAGATGTTTTAAGATGGGTGTTTGTATAAAAACCTGGGAGAGATGCTTGATAAGGAAAATTAGCTTTTTGTGATGGAAAAGAATGTTTTCTCATTATATAACTTAATTATTGGGAGGATATCGCTCAAGGATTTTTAATTCGTTCCTTCCAACACACAACAAATGGTTATATTCCTAACCCCTTATGTAGTAGGGGGAGTAGATGGTCATCATGTGGAAGCACGTGATTGTTACTTCACCTCAAAGAAAGAGAGTGAGGCCCACAAAAGGAAGCTGACCTCATACAACAATGACACTATTTACCCAAGATAAAAGTAGAAACTCAAAAAGGGAGAACCTATTAAAGAGGTAGAATTTATCATCCTCATTGAGAAAAAATTTTAAAAAAAAAGTCCAAATAGGATCTTTCCTCAAACCAGAAATAAAGAAGGAGTTGGGTGAATTGCTGAGAAGAAGTCAAAGTGTGTTTGCATGGACCCACAACGATATGATGGGGATTGACCCCAAGGTTATCTGTCGTCGGCCTAACTTGGACGAAAAACTTAAACCAGTGAAATAAAGACGACAAGACTTAGCCAGAGACTGCAATGAAGTTATATAAGAGGAAGTGAAGAAGATGAAAACTAGATACTTATCAGAGAAGTGAAATACTCGAAGTGAATGTCCATCATTTTTATAGTGACTAAGTAAAATTGAAAGTGGAGGATGTGTGTAGACTTTACTGACCTTAACAAAGCATGCCCAAAGGATAGTTTTCCTTTGATGAGAATCGACCAGATGGTGGATACTAAAATCTTCCATAAACTAAAGAATTTTATGGACACTAATTCTAGGTAAAATCAGATCTACATGGATGAAAAGGATGTTGAGAATATGTCCTTTAACACAGATAAAGGAACATACTACTACAACATAATATCGTTTAGCTTAAAAATTATAGGGGCTACCTATTACAGGTTAGTCAACAAAAAATTTAAGGATCAAATTAGGAAGAAGATAGAGGTCTACGTGGACGATATGCTCACGAAGATTTGGAAGGTCTAGAGTCATGTGGCTGACTTAGAAAGAACGTTTGGTACAAATGATCGATACAAAATGAAGTTGAATTTCACAAAGTGCTTGTTTGGAATTAGAGATGGAAATTTCTTGGGATTCAACGTCAATCAAAGTTGAATTAAAGAAAATCCTTCTAAGATAACGGCATTGGTTGATAGGAAGATGTCGAATAGATTTATGGCTAGGGAAATAGAAAAATGTTTGCCATATTTCTAGAATTTAAGGAAGGGGTTTATTTTGGACTAGAAGTGTGAAAAATCATTTCACGAGTTGAAGTCGTATCTAGGATCACCAATGCTCATCTCCAGGATGATCCAAGGAGAAAAGTTATACCTATACCAGACTATCTCGGAGTCATCCATTAGTGGGGTTGTTGTTTGAGATGAGAATGGAGTTTAAAATGTTATTTACTTCAATAGCAAGTCACTCTAAGAGTTAAGGTATTTGAAGATGGAAAACCTTTCATATGCATTTATTCATGCCTCTAAGAAAATGAATACCTACTTTTAAACTCATAACATGGTAGTGATCATCGATATGCCCCTCAAAGAAGTCATTCAGAAACCTAAGAAATTGAGTAGGTTAACGTAACGCCCCGTCCGCCCAGGGAGAGCGATGCGGAGTGCCACTATCGATAAAATAAACCAAATCCACAATATAACAAGGTATAGAGCATCTAATTTCTACAAAAATAAAAGAAACCACTAATCTCAATCTTCAAATTAAATACAACCAGAAGTCTCTCAAAATAAAAAAAAAATAACTCGAAAAGAAAAGCAAATCTCCAATGTCTATACATCAAAATAAATACAAGGCTTCTCTACTTGTATTCTCGAATATTCTTCCCAAAATAATCCACGCTAAAATAATCCCAATTGGTCCGTAGTGCTCAAATCCACGCTAACCTGCCAATTAAAAGAAAATATGGGGAAGTACACAATACAACACAAAAGATGCTCAACAAAATATGTGTTAGCGATGAATAAAGCATCACGACACAAGTACGAATATTCAAATCAAAAATGCAAATTTCAATAGCATTTATCAATAAATTTCTCAACAATACATCAATGGATCACTAGGCCTCATCCAATCCACATATGATTTATCAAGACATAGCCCGGGAAGCAAGAATTTTGGCGGGTGCCCAACCTCCGTGCCATATTAAAATATGATGACAACGTGCTCAACAATGATATAATGATACCACATGAATCAAAATAATTTCAACAATTGTTTTTCCAAATTTCAACGAATTCAACAATTCAAATATGAGTTCCATAATCGCAATATTTCAAAGGGAATAACTCTCGAGAGATTTAAAGGGCATATTGTGTAAAACCCCATACCTTAAAATCATTTATGAATAATCACATAAATTCAGCGTCAAAATATTATCAAACCATCACGCTCCCCTCGCGAAAATAATCAAATCATGTTCTAGCCCCAACATGAGATAACCCCAAATAGTCCTATTTTAAAAACTCGAAAAATCATCTTCAAAAATTATTCGATTCGCCAATCCGACTTTAGATTTGGATTCTACACGAACAATTGAGTCAGGTATGTGTTTTGACTTTTTTCTCAAATCTCATTCGAATGCACTCAAAAAGAAGATCTAAACATTTCAAATTGGCTCTTCTCATTCCACTCGTTTTTGCCTCTTTAGATTTCGCTTTTGGCCTCTCCTTTTCATCTCCCTTTCCTTATAATCACCCATAATATTCCTTATATAGTCTCTCTCTCAAAACCTAGCTTGCTGCCTAAGCTAACGCATATTACTATATTGCCCTTTAATTCAAAATTATCAACTTTACATATTTAAACCATTACAAAATATCCAAAAGACAATTAAATTTGAATTTAAATATTCGATTCATTTCAAATAAAAATAAATATAATATCAATATCCCGATTAATAAATAATAACATTATTAAAATTATATACCATATTCATAAATAAAGCCCTCAAAATTAAAGGGTATTACAGTTAATGGATTGGTCAGTTAATCTAGGTTAGTTTGATATCACATATCAGCCGTGAAGTGCGATTAAAGGATAATGATTATCAAATTTGGTGGTGGAGTTCACATGGGACTCCACGAATGACATAGTAAGAGAAGTATTAGTTGAAGTCCAAGAGGTCACCCAAAAGGGAAAGGAAATTAGTAAAGAAGGTATGTTGGTCGAGACCCTTGTTGGTGCACAAAAAATAAATTTGTTGTTAAAAATGGTTCCTTGGCTGAAGGTCCCTTTACATGAGAGTATGTTTGTTAAATGTTCATCCTATGTAAATGGGAGTGTGGAAATATTGATGTTATCGACGCTAGATGGGATCGATATTGAATATGCCATGTATTTCAACTTTGAAGCATCAACTAATGAGTCTGAGTATGAAGCCCTACTTGTAGGACTCTCTCTTGCAAAAGCATTGAATGTCGATCAAATATAGCCCATACTGATTCTTAATTGGTTATGACCTAAATCCTAGGATCTTATGAAGGAAAACAATATAAATTGGCTATGTATTATGGTCAGTGTCAATAAAATATTCAAAAGATTTTGGGAAGCCAAGAACAAAATGATTCCAAAAAATGTGACTGGAAGGGAACATGCACTCACGAGGCTAGCATCGACCACCAAAACAGAGATCCGATGGTCAAATCTAATAGATACCGAAGAGGCAGACATTGAAGTGTGTATGAACTTGAACCTAGGATCATCTTGGATGGACATAGTCATATAATATTTGAGATACGAAAATCTATGAGAAGCCAAAGACAAACACAAAAAAGTATAATACCGTACAACTAAATTAACTATTTGCGGGGATGTGTTGTATTAAAGAGGTTTCTTCTTCCCTTATTGGGATGTGTGCACCCGGCCAAGATAAATTCTCTGCTCAGAGATGTATACGAGGGTTCTTGTGCAAGACACATTACCAGACAATTCTTTGCTAAAAGTATCGTCACTCAGGGCTACTATTGGTCGAACCTTGCTAAGTACTTGACCGATTATAGTCTCAAGTGTAATAAGTGGCAATGTTTTTCTAAAATACCCCGTCAACTTCATCAGCCTTTTTACAAAATATCGGCACCTTGGCCTTTTTCTATATGGGGGATTGACTTAGTCAGACCCCTACCCAGAGCAAAGGGAATCTTCATTTTCTTATTTTTGAAATAGACTATTTTTCAAAATACATAGATGGAAACAATATGATCACCATTGCTGAGGAGAAACGTTTCAAATTTAAGTGGAGGAATAATATTTATCAATATTGACTTCCTATTACCTTAATATTTTAAAATAGAAAGTAGTTTAAGAAGAAAAATTTGGAAGCCTATTGTAGAAGGGCTGACATCATAGAATTTTTTTTGCATCGATCCATCCACAAGATAATGGGAAGACCAAAGTAACAAATAGTATGCTATTGAATGGAATCAAGAATAAATTAGAAGATGCCAATGGAAAATGGGTTGACGTGGTGCATAGCATTATATGAGCATATACGACGACAGAAAGAACTCCAATGGGAGTGAGTCCATTCATGTTAGTCTAGGGGTCAGAAGTAGTTATCCTAATAGAGATTGGGTAGCTAATCCATATGGTTTAAACTTATGAACCTGAGGCATATTCAGAGGAAAAACACTATACTTTGATAATATCAAAAAATGAAAAGAAGATGTGGTCATTAAACGGTCATCTTATCAATCGAGAGATGCTAAATTCTACAATAAGATGGTCAAGTGTTGGCCTATCATGGAGGGGGCTTTCTGTCACACCCCGCCTAATTCTGGCATCGTCCGCCACCAAAACTAAGCCGAGAGTGAGTAAATAAATATCATTCTTAGCATGAGACAGATATGAGACACATAAATTAATCCACAAGATAAATAATAATCAATCTCAAAAGGAAAAAAATCCAACTAAGCGATAAAAGATCCATATCCATGCTAAAAATAAAATAAATATAATCCCTAATAATATGAAATTGAATATTCTCCAACTGAATCTTGAGAAATAACCGAATAAAACCCATACAACTTTGGAATAGAAAGGCCCAATCACAACCATAAACTGTCTCAAAATATATACAAATGAATGGAAAACTAAACTAAATCAATATGCATAAGGTAGAGCAACTCCAACTGCACCTCCAAGAAAATCTCCAAAATTCTATACGGCTTCTCCAAATTCCATTTCCTAAAAAGTTAGTCAACGCACGAGGTCAGAGCCTCTAGCATGAATACACACTAATCCCCTCAAATAGGATCCTTGAATCCAAATAGTAGCATTATACGCAATAAATATCACAAAAGAATATTTTAACTTAAACGGGATAATTAAATATGATAAATATAAATTACTAACTCCCCACAGAGATCCCCATTTGAAAAGTGCACTAAGATTGTTTATGAAAATATGAAAATTCTAATTTCATTATCTATACATAAATTACGTGAGTTATACGCCACCAAATTTATTTATTTAAAAAAAAAGGTTTTTCTACATGCAACCTACACCAACAAGCCCAAAATCACTCGTGAATCCTACGTACCCAAGGGTTATGAATATTAATCATATTAAAGGATTTCATAATAACAGTCCCAAGTCTTTAATGTCCACTTTCTCTAATTAGGTTTCTAATTGATTTTAAAGTAAAAACATATGATTACAATTTAGGCAACACTTAAAAATCATAATACTAAAGGAAAGGAATTGAGTATTCATGCCTGAGATTCACTGGATGGAAATCAGATTAGGAGGTTGAACTCCTGTTGAGAAAACACCAATAGACTCTTCAAAAGA
Source organism: Sambucus nigra (assembly GCA_949130495.1). Classification (NCBI taxonomy): domain Eukaryota; kingdom Viridiplantae; phylum Streptophyta; class Magnoliopsida; order Dipsacales; family Adoxaceae; genus Sambucus; species Sambucus nigra. The sequence continues at coordinate 126,428,769 of OX422211.1, read as the reverse complement.
TTTGAAAAGTAGGGGCTGGGGGTTGAAGATGACAAATATGCTTTGGAAAACCTTTCTGGAGAAAGTTTGAGAGAAAGTGATTTTAAAAGTCTCAACCACATTTCTATTTAATATATTAAGGGTTTTAGAGTTAATAACATATTAGGAGTCTCCCATCCAATCACCGCATATGTCGTTCGAACGAGCACGCCTGTCGTTCGAATGACAATGCGACATCGTTCAAACGACAACGCATGTCGTTCGAACGAGACCCAAAATTCACACAATCAAATCTTTTAAAATTCGACTTAACTACCTGATAAAAATTTATTAGCTGAACAAATACGCACCTTCCAGTTAAATGTTTGAATAAAAACCTTATATCCTTTTTATAAAAGTCCTGAATTAATTCCCGATTTAAAATTTATTCGTAAAACTAAGTTAAAATAACAAAGACTATTATATCCAAAATTTTATTTTTCTCCCAATTAATTAAAGTCAATTAATTAAAACACGGGGTGTTACATACTTCCGCACTAGCAAAAAAATTTCATCCTCGAAATTAGACGAAGTATACATATCAATGCATAAATCTCACAAAAAAATATGGCTCACATATGCCTACTCGTAGAATGCCATAATTAGGTGCCCATACACCCAATCCTACGCACACCTACCCCAGGAAAAACAAAATAATATATATTGCCTATATACATACGCATAGTTATGAAAATAATGGCGTGCCACACGCTCTCAGAAATCCCCCCTTAATCGTATCTCTGAAAGTCATCAAAATGCTAACCTCCTCAATTAAATATCAACACCAAAAATTGAAACATACAATACCTAACAACTGTACTAAAATTTTCAAAATAATTATTGTCTCCATAATCCATTCTAAGGATCCTCACATCAAGCTTACTAATTCTAATCTCAATGCCTATAACGTCCTTAGCACAAAACAGCATATCTCCAAGAAACACATCTAACACGTATGCTAGACCCTCTACCTTAAAGTGTAAGAATAAAAAAAGGGAATCAAACATCGGCAAGACGGAAGCTAAACGGACTCATAACCTATGAAACCTAAGACCATGCTCTGATACCATCTGTCACACCACGCCTAATTCTGGCGTCGGCCGCCACCAAAACTATGTCGTGCGTGAGTAAACAAATATCATTCTTAGCATGAGACAGATATGAGACATATAAATTAGTCCAAAAGATAAATAATAATCAATCTCAAAAGATAAAACATCCATCTAAGCAATAAAAGATCCATCTCAATGCTAAACTCCAAATAAATCTAATCTCTAATATTATGAAATTGAATATTCTCCAACAGAATCTTGAGAAATAATGGAATAAAACCCATACAACTTTGGAACCGAAAGTTCCAATCACAACCATAAACTATGTCTCAAAATCTATACGAAGGAATGGAAAATTAAACTAAATCAATACGCATAAGGTAGAGTAACTCCAACTGCACCTCCAAGAAAATCTCCAAAATTATATGCGGCTTATCCAAATACTATTTCCTGAAAAGTTATTCAACGCATGATGTCAGAGCCCTGATCATGAATACACATTACTCCCCTCAAATAGGATTCGTGAAGACAGATAGTAACATTATACGCAATAAATATCATAATAGAATATTTTAAATTAAACGGCATAATTAAATGTGATAAATATAAATTACTAACTACCCGCAGAGATCCTCGTTTAAAAAGGCACACCAATGTGATTTTAAGTCCCAAGTCCCCCGATATTAGCCCATTCCATTATTTTCTCAATTTATTATACTAAGAATAGCGGTCCTCCCGCCTCGGGTGATTTCTCCACGAAAATACACATCCCGTAGTTAAAACGCCAGCTGGCCCATTTAAACTGTCAGCCATTGCTGATTGACGAGGTTCCACACATGACACGACATAAAACGTCGGTCTGCATGTTTACACTATCGACCCTCGCTGATTATCTCACCAATATATTTTAATACCTGTCTTATTATCTTAGGTATTAATTCTCAATTTCACAACTTCTCAATTATAAATTACCCTAACCTTTTAGTGAATGTGAGATCCTAAAAATACCCCTTAGTCCCATAACTAAGGGTCCCCAAGTTATCAATATGTCATACCCTATGTATAGGATGAGTTTCTAACACAAACCTCAACCTAGTCTCATGCCTAGGCTAGCATAACAACGATAAAACATCGAAAATCAGCCCACCCCCAAAATGATAAACATGTAATAATTTACCTCACTAGTCCCATACCTATAAGGCGTAAATCATCATAAGGCCTATGCATTAGTACCATACCTAGAAGGCATCCTAAAATATTGGGAGAGCATAAATACATAATAACCCGTCATAAAAAAGGCCAAATAATAATACCAACAAGTCATACAAATATACATGATAAATAAACGTACAAAACTACGCATGATACTCCAATAAAATAAATCTCAATTTAATTTTCACGTCGTCAAAATACCCAATTAATCCCATTTAATTATTTTAACTTAAGTGCACTGAGATTTCATCATTAAAATATTAAAATTCTAATTTCATTATCCCTACATAAACTACGTGAGTTATATGCCCCCAAATTCATTTATTTCAAGACTACGATTTTTCTACATGCAACCTACACCAAGAAAACCAAAATGAGTCATGAATCTTACGTACCCAAGGGTTATGAATATTAATCATATTAAAGGATTTCATAAAAATAGCCCCGAGTCTTTAGTGTCCACTTTCTCTAATTAGGTTTATAATTGATTTCAAAGAAAAAAACACGTGATTACAGTTTAGACAACACTTAAAACGCATAATACTAAAGGAAAGGAATAGTTCATGGCTGAGATTATTTGGATGGAAATCCGATTAGTAGTTTGAACTCCCCTTGAGAAAACACCAATAGACTCTTTAAAACTTTTGAAAAGTAAGGGCTAGGGGTTGAAGGTGAGAAGTATGCTTGGAAAAAGCATTCTGGAGAAAGTTTGAGAGAAAGTGATTTTTAAAGTCCCAACCCCATTTCTATTTAGTATATCAAGGGTTTAAGAGTTAAAACCAGATTAGGAGTCTACCATCCAATTACCACCTCTGTCGTTCGAACGAGCACGCTTGTCGTTCGAACGATAGGCCAAGTCGTTCGAACGAGACCCAAAATTCCCACAATCAAATGTTTTAAAATCCGACTTAATTACCTGATAAAAAATCATTCGCTGAACATATACGCACTTTTCGATTAAATGTTTAAATAAAAACCTTAAAACCTTCTTATAAAAGTCCTGAATTAATTCCCAATTGAAAATTAATTCGTAAAACTAAGTTAAATCGTAAAGACTATTAAATCCAAAATTGAATTTTTCTCAAAATTAATTAAAGTCAATTAATTAAAACATGGTGTCTTACCCTTTTATACTAAAAAAATCATCCATAAGACCAACGAGCTTCACCCCTACTGTCACGGACTCTACAGAGTCATAGAAGATGTCGTCCGAGTAGCATATCGGCAAGAAAACCATTAGGGGAACAGTTCTCTAAACTTAAGAATTCAAATCATTAGAAAAAATAATAACAATAGTTAGTTCGTATGTTCTAGCCAAAAGGATATTTTGTTTTTTATGATAAAATACTATATCAAGAAAATTTGAAGAGATAAATATAATATCAAGTGTTTTTATCCTATTTTGGTATTGGAATTATTATAAATTACTTAGTTATATAATTAAATTTCTCGCTCAACGGTATGCAAACTCCTTTGGAGCCTTGAATACAAGACATCACTTTGTATAAACCTTGAGACGTGGTAAAAATTTAACATCATTTGAGTATAGTGAAAAACCTTGACATCATTTAAGTATGACGAAATTATTAAGCATTATTTTTATGGTGAATAGTTTAATCTCTTTCTCGGCGGTCTGAGAATGCCTTTTGAGCCTCGGCTCCAAGACATCACTCTAAATAAACCCTGAGAGGTGGGAAACAATGAACATCATTTGTGTATGGTGAAACTCTTTAACATCATCTAAGTACGGTGAAATTATTAAACATTATTTTATGGTGAATAATTATATCTCTCTCCCAGTGGTATAAGAATGCCCTTAGTGTATCGGCTATAATACATTACTCTATATTAAACCTCCAAGATGGGAATCATTTAACATCGTTTGAGTATGGTGAAATACCTAACATCATTTTTTTAGGAGACCATATCATTATAACTTACTCTCGACGGTACGAGAGTTGTCTCATTATCTTCAAACCACCATAATAAAAAAAATCATGAGGGATAAGTCTTACGTCATTATTGAATATTATAATGAAATTAGGTCTTAAGACCAATGGGAAGTATGTCCCTTTCATATATGCCAGAACATATAACACACATTATTATGAAAGCAACAAGAAGATAATACACTTGGTAGAAAATAGTAAAGACAATTGCAAAACTCAACATTCAAAATATGTTATAAAGATTGTTTCAAATCAAGACTTACACATAATAGATGTTCAAAAATTGAGAAAAAAAGATGAATTGGGGTTCAAACATCACAGTTTGTCAGCTACAAATAATGGAACTTAAGTATCGGTTGCAAAGGATTCATTAAAAATTTACTTAGTTGGGTTCTTATCGTGGTTAACAATGATCCCCTCTTCCTCATTACTTAGGGTCGTCTCAACCTCAACTATCATAGGCCCATTAGCATTAGCCTCGACTTTCACCTCCTTAAGTGTAGTGACGTTCAAAAGAGCAAAAAAGTTAAAATATGTAACAAACTTGGCGAAAAGAGGATTGTTGGCGACGAGGTCGCCATGTTGGTTAGAAAGGTCCTAACATATGGTTTCCCCCTTTTTCATTTATTGTATCACGTAGCCGAAGAACTCCACTGAATTCTTGAATTCATCAACACCCTTCTTAGTAACTATCTTTATCCGCTCGTCCTCGTCTTCCTTCTTCTTCTTAAAAGATTCGACTCAAACCCTCAATTTTTTAGCTTTTGGTCATGCCTCAGATTTTCTAGGAGAACCTTATGATGATCTCGAAACTCTGGACCTTAGAGTCATATTTGGCCTTTCGTTCCTTTATTTTATGCTTCAACTCAGAGAGATTTGACTTGGCCTCATGACCAACATTTGACTTAGCCTCATCTGCCACAACTCATTACTGAATGTTTTGGAGGTAAATGACAAACTGTAATCCCAAGTAATAAAAAAAATAAGTACAACACAACACTCCCCAAAAATAGAAAAATTTCAGAGTTAGTCTTTACCTTAGTCGCCTTGTGAAGAGAAAATTTAAAGACCCTTGAAGGGTCATGATAAATTATGTATTGGTTAACAAAGTTTATGATAATCTAAGTGAAACCTCCCTAGCCTTTAGTTGACTCCTAAGAAGAGAATCATCATTGACCCCAAGTTGGTCGAGGCGTGTAACCGCCGTGGTATCATTTTTAATGTGGATGAGAGGATCAATGGTTTGTCTTGAATGGCTCTTTTTCCTCTTCTTTTATTATATAATAGTAGGAGCTGAGGTTCCACCGACATCCTATCTCCTTTTCTTTGGCCACTCGATAGCAGGGCTCCTGTAACTGTAGATTTTTTCTTATTATTAATTTATTGTGTTGTATTTTCTTTTTGACTAGCAAGAAAGTTAGTTGTGATTCCTGATGCCATCTCCCAGTCTTTGTTTGATATGCCGACTAGACAATCTGTAAAGAGTATATGAGAGAAAATTATATTTTGCATAAATAAGAGTCACTACACCAAATCTGTCGAATTGTCACAGTCATGGACCTTGACAAGTTGGACTTGTCAAGGTAAATGACCGTAATAAGTTTGGGGGTGACAACTTTTGTTGTCATAGACGTGTAACGGTCAATGACCGTGACAAGTTCATTAGAATTGTCATGATCATGTCATGGTCTATGACCTTGAAAAGTATTTTCATGGTCATAAACCGTGACAACCCGTGATAATATTTAAAAAATTATCACGGTCAATGTCCGTGACAACAATCCTTTATCACGGACTTGTAACGGTCAATGATCGTGACAATTCTGGGCAGAAATGAAAAAAAAATCTGTTAGGCAATATGGCCACTGCCACTGTCCAGGAGTATATTTGTACATGTTATAGCAATGTTGTACCTGTTCAAACATCATATATCCAAATAAAATAGAGATACTACAAATATACATTTAAATTATATGCATCAAAATATAATCTAAATATAACTCAAATGTAACAACTTAAAATAATTCAATTCAAATAATGTAACTACATGTGTGGGGTAAGGTTAGCTCTGAGGAGGTGAGTAGGCCACATGATATACGAATTGACACACCCAGCAATATATATCGTGCCACATTGTTTGCGCAACCACAATGGGGAGTTCTACTTCACAGGTATCATATGCATGACACACACTTGGGACTCAATGTCTTGAAGCGAATGTCCATGAAATGGCATACCCTAAATGCTATCCGGGTCCCTCAACCCCCGCCCTATCCGTTGGCCATCAAATATGACCAGTATAAGCACGCTTGTCCAACCAAGTGTCGACATCAGTCGATCGAAGGGATCCAAATAAGGGAATGGATCATCAAAGTCTGCACATGTTGGTGATGAAGCAACGAGGTCCACATCCTCGTCATCCTGCACCTACTCCTCTAACACCTTTTCCTTACCTTTACCCTTACGGTTTATGCCCAACAAACGCTTCATGAATGAGAACATGACTTGGACCATCGCCTCCAAATGGGATAGCTTCGTGTCATGCGAGTCCACCGTTCCAGCTAACCCGGTGCCACTCGTCTCCAATTCGATGATCCTAAATTTGGCCACCTGCGAGCTCACCCCTTGTCCTCCCCTTGCGATCAGCGCCAAGCGCGTGGTTGAGTGCGTCTGTGGACAAAGATGCCTTGTCGGCATCAGACTGTGACTCATGCACTTCCTTAAGCTTTACCTGAAACGACAAAAACACATGATTACTAAAATAAATAAATTATAATGTAATTTACAAAAAGTAAACTATCGGATTACTTACAATTATGGCCACGATGCTCGGGTACACCTCCTTATCCTTCCCCTTCTTCGTCTGAATAGCCACATAATTATTGAGGCTATGTGTCCTACCCCCAGGGTCACACCCAGCCCCTTGAAATAAAATAATGTAAAATTATTATCAACCCTGCAAAGTAAAATAATGCAGAATAACATATTTGTGTAGTTAAAGAAAAATTAAATTTCACCATCATCCTATGCTCCACCTAGGAGTAATACGTCCAACTGAAGTAGTGCCCGTCCGTCTTTTTTACCCAATTTTCCCCTCCCCGATTGGCGAGATTCCAATTATCGCTCACTGATCTCGTTGTCAATTAACTTTTGACATTGTGCTAATGAGATTGGCTCCTTCGGTGAGACGGATTCACGCACTCGGATAACGGACTCTTGGGTCTTCCCAAAGTACCGGGTTCGCATATATTTCTTCCACATCTTGTGTTGCTCCCCCGACTGCTCCAAGACGAAATCGTGTAGCTTTGGATCCAAGCTGAATTGTTCTGTCCAACAAATACAATCTTAGTTGCGAATAAAAATAAATACAAATATAAATATAAATACAAATATTAAATGAAATTGAAAATTAAAACCGAAATCGAAATTGAAATTGAAATATTAAAATAAATATAAATATAAATACATTACATGTAGTGCCACCCAAATAGATAACTTGAGCTCATTTGGCACCTCCCTCCAGCTAGTGTACCCCAGGTCGATGATCATCTTTACCAGCTCGAGGGATGTCGCTAACATCCCCATCTTATTCTCGATGGCCATTCCCAATTTTCCATATTTGGGGACCCTAGGGGATGAGGATCCCTCGCCGCCTCCGCTACCATCGAGCCCAAATGACATCATCACAATCAGCATCATCATCCTCGCCTTAATACCTGAAGGAGACCTTTTCGGTAAAAAAATGTTGTTTTAGTACAAATCAAAATGAATTAGAAGAAGACGTGCAAATATGTACAATTACTACAAATCCAAATGAATTGTTACTGTTTAACACCTCAATTATGAATTCCAAAACAACAGCATCTAGCTCATAATATGCACAATTACTCAAAATCCAAAACATAACCCCTACTGCCCACACACACGCACACTACAAAAGACTGAAAATGACGGTTGGGTCGCCTTAATTTTAAACTTTGGTAGTCATCGTTAAGGTTTATCGTGATATCTTCACAAGAACTTGAACATTGTACATCATCAGTAACCTCATTCTCCTATGCCTCATAAATTCGGTACACATCATCAACTAAATCCTCTAACATATTATGATCTACGTCATCCCCTTCTACATATATCCTACTTGTTGAAGGTTGTTTGGGGACAAAAGGAACTTTCAATTCACCGTGAAAACTCCAAAATCGATAAATATCTTGCATACCCCATCTTAACAAATGTAGTTCAACTGTTTTCCACTCAAACACCTTACACTCTTACACCTAGCACACAGACACCTAAAATCTTCATCATTATGACATCTCTTTATGTATTTCATAAATTCATTAGCATCTCTACGAAACACATCCCCCATTCTATTTGTCTCACCCATCCACTTTTTATATTTCGGATATCCCATCACAGCTACCACAAATAATCACCTATTAAAGGTAAGAAGCGTATATTCACGGATTAGTATAAGTAAAACTTAGATTTATAGTACGCTTCATTTAATAATGTCTTGTTTATATTCGATTTTTAAATTTCAAATTCAAATTCAATTAATAATAGAAATTCCTATTTCCTCCATCTCCTCTAAAGGGTGAGTGGTACTATCCCATTCAAGATCGCGTATTTCTGTAATATACTTAATAGCTCATGCACATTGTTACGATTTGAGAAAAATTCGGCAGCATATCCCCGTAGTTCTTCAAGTACACGATGTAGATTGGCAAGTGTGAGTGTTATTTCAATTAATCAATTGAAATAACAGTCATACTTGTCAATCTAGTATGTACCCAAAGAACATTAGGATACGAATGCAGAACCTCCTCCAAAAGTAACAACTTTAAGCCACTAAGAATATTATTATACAGAAATTATGCAGTCCCAAACTATCTAAACGGGACAATTCGAGAGATCTCATTACAGGGGTAATGACTCCCGACCAGGTCTAAGGGCTATTGAATGCGTACGCATAAGAACTAGAAGGGTGGTATCTATGCGCACTAGATGTAATTTCAAGTATGTTTCATTTAATTATCATACTATATATATATATATATATATATATATATATATATATTGTTCGTTATACAAAGTAATTTTCAAAAAAAGTTAAAAAATTCCACCCCCATATGGACAATAATCTAGTGGTCATGCCACTTTTAAAATTAACCAACCCAACATCGATCCACTATAATCCAAAAGGAATGGCAATAACAAAAGTGTATCCCGTGCCCCTTCTAATTCATCTACTGAATTAAGTCTTTTCATCAATTAAACTAACAATTAAAGTATACCATTATTAATTTACTAATTTACAATGAGGGGCAAACCTACTTGCATATTAAAGGGGCACTAATTATTAATTAACAAAAACAAATTAACAACCAATCAATATTAAATCAATCAATTATTTTACAAGGGGCACTACAATATGAGGGGAAATATCAAATAAACAAATAAAAATTTAATTAAAAAAAACACACACACGCACAAATACACACAAACACACACACACACACACACACACACCATGCCACCACCACCCCCAGCCCTTCCCCCTCCCCCCCACTGCCGCTGCCCACCACACGTGCGCACACACACATAAGCACATGCACATGCACATATACACACATAAACACACACACACACACACACACACACACACACACACACACACACACACACGCACATACACCCCCTCCCCTCCCCCAGCCCTACCCCCTCCCCACACACGCGCGAATATATACACCACACACACACATTTACAAACAAATGCACATATACATACACATATACATAAATGGAGGAGAAATAGAGAGAGAAAACATACCAAAGTTGTAGAGAGAGAGTGTGGAGTCGCTAGAGAGAGATAGAGGAATGGATGGAATTAGAATCGGTGGGAAAAAAGAAGAGGGAGGGGTTTTTTTACTGACAGAATTGCCACGGACATGTCACGATCCCTGATCGTGATGACTTTATACGATCATGACAAGACCTTGTCACGGTCAATGATCATGATAAAAAACATGTATTTTTTTGTCACAATCAATGACCGCGACAAGGCTAGCCGATTGAAGGGGGCCAATTTGACCATTTTGGTGTAGTGAGTAAAATCCCTTCAGAGACGATAATAAAGTAAGAAAATTTGTGAAGATCGATAATATTTCCTTACAAAGTGTCCTCGGAAGTTCCACACCCATGATATAGTATTAGAGGAGTAAAAGGGTCATTGGATTATTGAAATTAATTAAGCCATCCTCCTTGAGTTTGTATACCTCCTTCCTCATCTCAACACTTAGTCCGGGATCGACTTTGACCGAGAAAGAGATATGGTCCCATTGGCAAGGAACTATCATCGCATCCGAGCTAGATGACTCACCTTAACTAAATTCACATTGGTATACAATAAATAAATAAATAAGGAGACTTCCAATCATGGTTGGAAGTCTTATTTATTTAAATAAGTTTTCCATGAAGATGCCGTGACACAAAATGGTAATAACATGGGTTGACTTTTGTAGTAACAGTCGTGTAACATGCTCGAAATATCTCGGCTAGAAGATCCTCATAATAAGTATCCCTCTAGAGATGAGTCTTTCCATAATGGATCCTCCAAGAATTAGAAGTTAATTGGGTATAAGCAATACCGATTGAATGAAAAATTTCCCTTATAGAAGGGTGTAAAAAAAGGTGAAAGTCGATCCAAACATTTGTTCGTAAATTACAACTTCTCCCTTATTCATGAGATCAAATGCACATTAATTATCGGTAAGAATCCTCATGCCGATAGAAGGCTTAATCCCATAAATGTGCATCCAAACCTCCAGATCAGTCTCATGGACATCACTGGAAATGATTGAGGCTACACTTATGCCCAAGGTGTAGTGTTCCATTTCCACTCTTTCCTCCTCAATGAAAGGGTCTAGCCACAAGGGTTCTATTATCTGAACTCATCTAGAGTCATATCCAAGATAGGTACGAGCATAAGATGGGGTTGGGGGTACATTGGGAACAACATAAATCTCAGACTCATCATTTGGGATATCATATATTTGGGGCTAAGGGTCTCCTGACTAACGAGAAAAAGTACAAGAATGAATCATGATACGTAACTTTACTTCTTCACCCTTACATGGATGTGATATAGGGACCTTCATGTCCACCTCAAAAGAGTCAGCGTCAAAGTCCACTCGGTCATTGCGAAGACCTAAGCGCTCAGATAGGATATAACCCTTTAAAGAAGATGGAAAGATCGTGTCACTACTAAGATAAATGATAACTACAATGGTCCTAACCGTAGTCTCATCTTGATAAGGGTAAGTAAAAATAGAGGTTTTTCTAGAGCTAGAGGAGTGGGATTCAATGGTATTTGAGGCCTACGTCAGTGTGAATCGGCCTAGGACCTTCTTATAACTCATCTTATATTTTTGCATAGATGAGAAAACTCTTTACCAAGCTCGTATAATATACGGTACATGAAAAAAATGGGGGAAACCTAAATAGAAACTACTAAGGATCAAACTAAGGCAATTGAATATTTTTTGAATAAGTTTGTAAGATGTGGGTTCGTGGAATACAATTAGTATCAAGTGAAGCATAACCCCTTATCAAGACCGTGATTAATGCTCAAGGATATATGTAATAATGATAATAAATGAGAATGAAATGTACAGTGAAATTCAATACTCAAGATGATATTAAATGATATTTTTGCACCATAAAGAAATGAGAATACAATAAATGAGGGGAACCAACGAGCAACTTGGTCGAAGAGAGAATGAGCAAGCACTCTTGACACAATAAAGGCAAGGTAGGAACCTCAAGCTCAGTTAGTGCTCAATGAGGGTGATATCAATGGAATAAAAAGGGAGTGCTCAAAAAATAAATATTCACACAATAGCACTTGTGTATGAGGAAAATCCAGTAGTAATTCTATGATCCAATTGTCGTCCTTATGAACCGTTTGTTCGATCTATTCATACGAGAGCTAGGTCACTCGAGTAACCTTGTAAATATTAAATATGATTTGAATGGTATTAAATGCCAAGGTACTGTGGCATCAATGTCAAAGATATTTCATTAAATTCATGGGATATTATATTTTTGCCGGAAACTTCTTGACTAATCAAGAGCGTGGTGGCATTAATGAGGGTGTGACATGTTAGATCAATTGCTTACCTTATAATAGCTTTAAAGCCTGAAATCCTTAAATAGGTCTTCCATCCTATGGACAAAGCCCACTTGAGTTTTGTTACTTCGAGTCTCTAAATGCTAGGCATCATGACATCACAAATTAGGTGAACGGTGATCTATACAGGGTGTGTTGTCACATCAATCAAAGAGAGAGTTTATCAAGTTGAGGTTTCTTAGCTGGAAGTATCTCGAGAAACTAGTGTACTATTTATTGACGAGGAATTATATCCAGACGATCATTAGGGGTTAGGAGTCCTTTTAGGAGGTTCATCAAAGTATGATTGTTCGAGCAACTATTTGTGCGAAAAAAAGTTTTACCAAGTGTACCAAGAGGGTTTGTTATTGCTTTCCCAATGTTTCCTTGCTACTAATACTCCAAACAAAATCCTTGTGAGATTCCGAGGAGGAGGTTGTCCGATAGAGCATGTAAGCTCTCCCATACCCTGCCAGGCTGTGACACCCCGACTAATTAAATACCGGGTAGCTACTCCTTTATTAAATTAATTCAAAATGCCAAGTTGGCTCAGCTAATAGCAACACTGTCGAAACATTTTTATTATTACTAACCACCTAGTATTTAAAAAGTAAGTTGCCAAATTTTAATTAAAGTCTGATTAACATGCAACAAGTGTAATGAAGAATAATAACACCATTCACCATACCGAAGTAAATAGAATAACCATCACATAATGTAAATAAAGTCTGGAGGAAAACTCCTCACTACAAATCCCCAAACTGAAATAATTAAACTGAATACTGAATCAATACATGCCAAAGTCTGAAAACTGTAATGGAAAAGTAACTCTAATGGAACTAGGCAACATGCCCTAAAACTGAAGAATACTGAAAATGGAATCCAAATGATAGAAGCGTCTAAAAGAAAATCCATGTAGCTTCCACAAACAGCTACAGCTCGTCACCTGAATGAGTATCCTATGCATGGTGTCCTTGTGGCTGGGCACCTAAAAATGGTTTTACAAGAAAATAGATTTGAAAGCAAACGGGTCAGAGCCCGAATGTGGAGATATTTTAAAAACCTGCAAGTGCTTTAAAAACATTTAAAACATTAAATGCGAAGTACATGTTAGGACGTGCACTCACATGAAATTCTCACCTCTCGTCTAACTGTGCACTCCTAACGTAAGTACCCATCTAAAATGACACAACCCACTAGCTAAGTAACATCATATCTAGCTAGACTGCCATAGGTTCTACCCTTATTACTCGGTTCCCATTAACATTATAACGATCACCTTTAAATAGGGGCTTAACGTAAATTCAGTTTCTCATAGAAGTAACATAACTCATTATAGATTATCCCTTTCATATTAACCAAATTTATTCACACAATACCATACGAAAGTTTCCATAATAAAGTGTATATTTTCCACAACATAAATATACAGTATAATACAATACCAGCACCCCGAGAACTAGCTGCGGTGAACGCATACTCTGCTATCCATCCTGGTACATCAAGTACATAAGGATCACATATTCCGAATCTCTCAGGAATAGTTCACAGATAACAACATCACAAATAATGGAGGCGAACACAGTCACATCACATGGGTCACGCACATACCTACGCTCCCACGATCAGCGGACTTATTAACATCCCAATAAGCCTTTCTCTGACCTATGTTCATCAAGGTAACCAGTCTAAATTCAGGCAACACAAGGATTAGAGGGTCCTAAGCGAACGCGAACCTCCCGTGATAGCAAGTATGGTAGGTATGTCATACACACAATTCATATACCAATACTAAGTAAGCACACGTCTTAGTAATCCCGTAGTTTAATTGTAGTACATATCGCATTCTCGTACCAACTTAATATATATACAACTTATGAAATCCCGGTCCATATTTATACGCGCCATAATTTATTCTCACGTCATAGTAGGCACTCACGTCTCGACTCAAATGTCTATTTGATTTGATCCACACTTATATAATTTACTCCTCATTATATCCCAAATGTCCCAAGTATACTAATACACCATCAAAGGAATGTTATCTCTATCCTCGAATAAGTTTACGGGACTCCCAAAATCAAAACAGGCCAAAAGGCCTAAACTGCCAGCTCGTTAGAAGTCTCGTTCGAACGAGGCTGTTCGAATGAGATTTCGTTCGAACGAACTGGGCTATCTAACGAGATATCGTTCGAACGAGATTATCGAATGAACATCCCTCTCATTAGAACCCCAAACTGTCAACTCGTTAGAAGCTCGTTCGAACGAGTTCGTTCGAACGACCTGGGTAGGTCTTCTAACGAGTGACCAGATTCAAGCCCAGAAATTCTATATTCGTTTTTCACCAATTTCTACACTTCTAATCTCAACCGAAATTCGTCCCAACAATGTTTTATGGTCACTAATCATCCCTAAACATATCAAGGTCACATACTAACGTGTTTCAAGGAATCAATCCATCCTAAACATCATTAAATCCTCAAGTCTCTACACTTTTCCCCAAATTTTCAAGAATATAAACCCTAGAATTTATAATCATGATTTTACCAAATTAAATCCGTTTTAATTTCATCCAATATCTAATATCATCAGAATAGTCATCTACTTATCATTCTACATGCAATTTCTCTTCAAGATTTCAAGTTCTAAGTTCCAAAATACATGGGTTTTTATTTAAACTCTCAAGAACAATTTGATTTATGTAAATTCCTACACATGGAAGATGCATTCTCTATAATAATTGAAATTAAATCACTTGACTCTAGTGTCTCTGAACTTGGTGTTGATTTGATGAAGATTTTCTACAGAATTCCCTTCTTCTCTCTCTCTCCAAGCTTATCTCCAATGGTGGCTAGGGTTTTCATTTGGAAAGTGATTCGAAACCTAATTCTAATAACCTACGTAACCTATTCGGTTAACATGGGTTGGTTAGTGGCTTAGTGGGTCAAATCCACATCAGATTTACTTCACTAATTTTCGTCATTTTTAATTCCTCAAAAATACAAAATTACCAAAATACCCTTTATGTTGCCGGTATGGCCTAAAAATACCCCGGGACCCAAATTAAACCCCCGGCTAGTGTTTTCTGACTATCTCGACCCTTCCGGACGCGTTGGCGCACTCAAAACGACCACACGGTTGATAGAATTTAAATTCACTTTTATAAATAACATAATTATATCCTGACGCAACTATCACCCGCGTCCCAATAAAATGACCAAATTGCCGTATATAAATCTCACGACAAATTTCATAATTCAATATTCATATACCATCATATATACTCAATATAGTCAAATACTAACTCACATCTCGCTTGTATTTTATTCGGATTAATTTCCAATTAATACGCATTTAATTAATTAATCCCAAAAATAAATATAGCCAAAAATACGGGGTATTACACAGGCATGGTCCCTTGAGGGTACTAAACATCCTCTCACATACTAAAAAGTTAATTGTTTATAATTAAACACAAATGCAAGACTAATTACATCATATTTATTATTACAAATATTGTAGTTCGAATGATCTTGGTCTGTGTAGGAGGTCTCTCAAGCAACCTCTGCCTTTACCCTTTTGTTAGCCTCTACAAGGTAGTCTCAACTAATCAATCTTCAGTGTGACTCTCCCCCTACATTTGGCCCTTCGTAGAGATGTTTATTTACTTCATGAAGAAAATCTATAAGAAATACTTGGATGACCTTCAAACCATTGGCAAAGGAGGGTTATTTCCAACAAATACATAACACATAATAATAGGTACAAAATAGTTTGAGTTAGGGAGAATAAGAGTGGAGAGGGATTTTGTTAATCTCTCCTTCAAGCTATTTCATCTTTTACTATCTTGTGACCATATTAGGTGGCATTTTTCCTTGATACGACACTCTGATTACGTGTGAAAGTTTTCTTGGAGAGCGAAGGTATTTGTTTTAATTTTCCCTAAAAAACTCTTCATCTCCCATTTTTGGGAACTCTTTGTGTGACCTATTATTACTCTGGATGTGTCATATTTAATGAGACTGACATTTTCTTCTCCCCTTTTACATGTGACGACTTGGGGTCAGCGCGTGTTCTCCCGTAGGGAGTTCCATCCATTGCCACTTGGTCATCATCATTATTAATTTTTTGATTTGTACCCCTACGCGTGTGTGTAGGCCATGCAAGGTACATTAAAAGTTGCCATATTTTCTAAAACATCATTACTCAAGCGTCTTTTGCACTTTTTTCTTCCCCTATATAAGTCATACTTATCCACTCCAAAATCTTACCTTTGTGTTCATTGCCTTTTGCATTCATTTTAGAGAGATAGTGAATTCAACACTTCTTCTTGCCTCCTTCCTGTAACTAAATTATTTTCCTTCTTTCCATTTCCATTCATCAGCACTCATGCCACCTATAGTAAAAACAACTCCATCCACCAAGGGCGTTTCTCCCCATAACTATTCCCACCAGAACTAATGGGCCCACTATCATGTGCACCTTACTTCAGTGAGATCGACCACTTTTGGGTTTTTGCTAAACACTGTCCCAAGGAGCTTATTCCATCGGAGCCGGTGATTTTGCTGATGGACGAAAGAGACGATGTTGATGACTTCGCCTATGTGACACCCAGCTTATTCAATATAAAGGGTGGTCAAGCCTATACTAAAGTACAACAGGAGTCTCAAGTGTATCATTTTCAGCACCAACTCCCGA
Organism: Sambucus nigra; assembly: GCA_949130495.1. Lineage (NCBI taxonomy): Eukaryota > Viridiplantae > Streptophyta > Magnoliopsida > Dipsacales > Adoxaceae > Sambucus > Sambucus nigra. Next base: position 126,411,670 of record OX422211.1, on the reverse strand, counting down.
ATATAAATATATCGGTAAACACCCTAGATATCAAAATAAACAGGTGCCAAAAAAATTTCTTTTTATGAAGTGTACCGACAATAAATCATTCACATACTATGGAACATAAACAATAATAGACAAATAAAGGACTAGATCATTTACATGCTAAGGGTAGTCATACAAAAGAATATACCTGAATATGTTGTCGGGCAACAGACCATACATCAACAAAAGGAAGCAATATAATAGATAAACATATAAGACCTTTGGGTACACACTCAATTTATGATTGGGAATTATTAACTACATTGCAAAAAAGAGATTCATCTATAACAAAAATCCTGTAACATCCCACACATGCTAAAGCTCCCAAAACTTTGGAACAGATAACCATCATTAGCGTCCTTATGGAGGAACACCTATAATAGACACAATATACATATTTCAAGGGAAAAGATATTAACGGGTCAGAGCCATGGGTTTGAAATTAGTTATAGCAAGTGAATTAAATGAATAATAATTAAAAAAAAATGCAAGATTTCATAATTGATGTGGAGTCGCACGCGCTTGAGACTCGACCTAACCTATCAACTACGGTGCGCACCTAAACGTACACATAAATATTAAGTTAAGCGACCCCACTAAATCTATGAACCATACCCTCAAGCCTATGCATAATCCCCATTTGCGTAACTATAACAAATTAACAGTTATATGACACTTCCCCGTAATTATGTAAATTCAAATACCCCATGTACTGATGACCAAACATCTTCCCACTTCCAACATAGTGCTAGCAAAATCCAAACAAGTAACCCCCCGATGCACTACTACCTAACTTGGTTAGTTATGGAATCCCATTAGGCCCTCAGTACATAGTACGAAATCCTAGATTCCAGTATATAAACATAAAAGCATACTTATCCCATTTAATACTAAAAAGGGCAATACATAATGCATATATCACACAAGTAGGGAAAATACATAACACATATCGTAAACATGTACTAACAGTCTTTAAAATTCTATCATCTTCAAGGGAATTGCTCACATATCATCCTGGGTGACCAGCGGTTAGACTCTCACACTGACTTAGTATAGAACCAATTCACAAACGTATGAGAAGTGGCCATATTTCCTTACCTAAGGTAAGAAGAATCATACCCAAGACGTCTTACCCCTGCCTCTCTCGTGGTTAAATACGGGACGCTGTGACATGTGGCCTATACTCTCCCTGCTCCTCGAGCCAGGGGAGTTTCCCACATCGTGCAACTTCCGATAACAGCACTAGAGGGGTATGCACAACATAGAATATATCTTGCACATCAAATATATACATTCACATCATATATACAAACTGTCACACTTTAGAATGTATTTATATATATTAATAATCCTAGATTTATCTAAATATCACACCTTACACTAGCTAATGATCCACACAATCATTTCAAGATCATACTATAATTTACTCGCTTAATTGATCATTAATAACCAATCACACCTATGATTATTCCTCAAATTTAACCTCGTTAAGGACCCAAGAACTCTCTCTCATTAGCCAATACCCTCCTCGAGAGAATCCCCATTCCTTGGAGGCTTTACACAAAGGAAGCAACATAATACCCTCTAAAATATACCTCTATAATAGCCCCAAAGTAACCCCTCCATCGAGTCGTATCATCCCCACATTATGCCCCATAAACATGTTTACACAATAACATAAAAGGGGTTTCATAAGTATTTAAATCAACTAGAGGAATAGCATCAGAATTCACAACTACCGTAATTGGACTAGACCGAAGGTCCCTAAAAACGAACCGATCCGGTTCCAAAAAATTGACCGCAACTTCCAACATTCAGACCGATTCGGTACCCTTTGAAAATTAATCAGTTCGATTCCTTAAATTTGCTAAAAAAAACCCTTAACTTATGGATCGATCCAATATCCTTTGAAAATGAACCGGTCTGGACTGCACAGTATTGAATCCAACGAAATCTCCATAATTTTACAACATACCTTTCTTCTACAATATTTCAACCTCAAAATCCACCCAAAATATGCATTCCACCATTTTTATGCCTTCAAACCCATATACGCATAACAAAAACTAAACTTCTTTACAAAAGTCTAGGGTTTAACATATATCTCTAAGATTACCAATATCTTACCACAAATTATGAAATAAACCATATAATTAAGCATTTAGCAAGTTAATCCACTTGCCTCAATGGTGTAGTGTCTGATTCTTCCTCAAAGTCAAGGATTATATAAGATTTCAAAGATTCTCAAGCTTCCTCTTCTTTTATCTTCTCCTCACGTTCCTTCCCTCAAATGGGTTTTCTCTTCCTCAAAGGTGTAGGGTTTGAAAGGTAGTCTTTCTTTATTAGATATGTTTCGATTTTGTTTTTGTTCATTTTTTTAGATCTGTTTCTATGTATGTTTATGTTTTGGGATGTAATTATTTTTTTTGTTTTATTATTTATTTTTTCCTTTCTACGTGACACGATTATATTTGAACACCCTAAACATGTATATTACATTTCATTTTTATTGTGTGTCTACAGATTTTTATTGTTTATGTTTATTTATCGATTTTTTTTAAATAAGGGTTTCATGATCTAGGGTTTTAACGGATTTGGTTATTTGGCCCTAGCATGTGTTCTAGAAAATGGTCAACTGACATTCAATTGAAACTTTCGTTATTAGACATGGGTTTGTAGTGGCATGGGTGTAATTTATGGGTTTTTAATTCAAAGATGTTATATATTTGAGGGTTTAATTCGTATGATTTTTAGGTTTGTTACGGATACATATTAGGTTCCAATTTGCAAAATTTTTGCAGTAACACACCAGCATCCATTACTAAATTTGAATTACTTATATTGCTAAAAAATCATATGCAAGTTTTTTTGTGGTTTAGTTTGGTGTGTGTTGATGATCAATGGTATACTCATTTTTATGTTGATGGTATATACTCGTTTTTAGTTTTTGTATATTTTTTGGGTTTTTCATGTTCCATTTCAACCATCATCAATTTCCACTAAGGTGAGATATACTAAGTTGCAACTATGCTTATTTTTACACATGATATACTGTTGAAATCTCATTGTGGGAATTTGTGCAAATGAGTTGCTATTTATCCATTCATTATATTTATCAATTTCTCAATATACAAAATTTTATGGATGTTTTTATGTAACAGGTGTATGCGAGGCCCACAGTATGTCTTTGGTAAGGTTATTGAGTTTGATTTTATTTTTTATTTTTTTCTGTTCTACTATAATTTTTATTAAAACTAATTTTGTTTTTCTTTTGAGTTATCTCAGGTGGCAATATACTCGAGTCACCAATAAGGTAGCCACACCACACAGTAAGCTCTCTCACCATCTCTTTTTTCTTGGCTTCACCTTAATGTGTTACATTAATGAGTCCATATTCTTTGTTGTTCTACTCCTCCTACGAAATTTATAAGCAAGGCTCAATTCATGGATTGGAGTTGTGAGTTTAAAGTGTAAAATTATACATCTTTTTAAAGGTAGTTTGGACAATATTCTCATCCTTATAATTCATTCACCATTTCGCTCGGGCAATCCAACCATGGATCAAATACATAATTTATTTATTCTGTGTTTTGTAATTTTTTAATTTATTTTAGTAAGAGGTATGAGCTTGAAGTTATATATGAGTTTTAATATGATTTCTTTTAATATTTTCGCTCTACCAATACTTTTAGGCATTGGAAAAGTTGTCTTCTTATTGTTAGTTATACTTTTTTGCATTTCACTATGTAACTATTTTCATAACATTATTTCATGGTTTTTTTTTTAACTTTGTTAATCCGATATTTACAACATTCCCTTTTATTGCATTGTTTCGAAAGATATTAGAATAGAAAAGAGAAGGATTAATGTTTTTTAGTTTTCTATTCAAATTTTCCTATTGTGCCACTAAACTAGCACAAGCCCCTCGAACCAATATACATTGCATATGTTACAACTTGCTTTCCTGCCTGAGTTTGTCCATAATAACGTTGACAAATAGACCTAACTATTGTTAGCATTAGGAAAAATGATTTCTCAACCAACGTTCTCGTTTATTTTCATCCACTGAAACTGGAGTAGCTCATTATATTTTATGATTCCTAGTTACCTATAATCGAATGGGTAGTTTGAATGATATATATTTTGGATTTTATTTCAGATACAAATGTTTGTGGCGCCTCTCTCATTTGTTATAGTACTATTTTTTTGTTAGTAGGTTTAATTTCTGGTATTTGAGATATATAATGTGTCGAAGTGACCCATCATATTATTAAATTTTTGAGTGGTATCAAGTTATTTTTAATTCTACTTTATTTGATCTGTGTTTTGAGGTTTTAATGTGAACAAGAGATAAATGAGTTAAGAATATTTGATCCTACATTGTTCGTATCATTTAATTCTTAACCAAATGGAGTAAAAAAGGATGTTATTAGATATTATGTTACTTTGATTCATTTTTATCTCTAATTTCTATTTGAAGAGCCCAAACTTTTACATGCGATTTATAGTGTCTCTCGCTCTTTCAAAATTTGTTCTATTAAATCTCTCATCCTCAATCATACAATGGTTAGACTTTTATGAATCAATTATGCATTTAAGTTTCCAAAAAAAAAAATTTAGTTACAATGTCTATAAGGTATAAGTCCTTTGCATATGTAGTATAATCCCTTTTCTTAATGAGGATGTAAAAAAGTTTGAGGTGAATTTAATCTACCCATATTTATATATCTATATATCTATTGTTTTAGTTACATTATTAACTATTTGTTGATATCCTTCCTCAACAAGATTCAGGTCACTTGATAACAGGACCATGCTAGATATCGTGGTTGTTGGTCATTATTTCAAGGGTATCAGGGTATGAAAGCTAATGAATGATAATTCACAAAAGAGTACTGAAGCCTGGGAGCTGATATATTGTTTGCCGAGCTCCGAACACTAAGAGTAAAAATTCGACAGTGTGTGACGTAGTAGTGTTAGAGCGTGGGCTTATGAAACATTTGGTACAGAAAAAGCAATATTATTGGTGGCCATGGCTACTCTCGAAGACATGAGAATAAATGCAGAGCATATTAAAATCACCGATCAATTCGTAGAAGTTCACGGTGGGACGAACAACAATAACTATGCTAATGTGCAGCTCATACTAGAGGTCCGTAAATATAGTTCTATTTTTTATATGTACTTTAGTTATTTTCATTCGTTGATCATCATAATATTATATAATAAATGTATCGGGAGAAAAAATTAATTTCAAAAAGTAAATATTTAAGAAGATATAATTTGATTAGGGTCACTTAAATAAGGGCCCAGTCCCTAAACTCTGCACATTTGACAAAACTAATAAACAATCATTTCTTGGTTATCAATATTTCGAAGATAACACATGTAGGTAAGTTTTTCAACAAGTATATACTTCAACAAAAATCAAACGCAACCGATTTATTTTTGCGGAAAAATCAAACAAAATCAAACGCTCGGGCATAACTCATGTTTAATCAAATCGTGTTGAAAAAACACTTAGGTGTAAACAAAATTTTTTAAATCAATCATTTTTGGGTAAAAATCAAACAAAATCAAACACTCGGGTATATACTCATGTTTGAATCTCATGTATATACTCATGTTTGAGTCAAACCCAACAAATATATAACGAAACTATACATGAGCGTTTTGGGAAATCAAATGCGTTTTTGAGTATATACCTGAGTATTTTTTCAACAGGTATATACTTCTACAAAAATCAAACAAAATCAAACTCTTTGAATAGTTGTGCATTGAGGGAGCATCAGTTGACTGAGGAAAGGTATAACTGATGTCTCTGTTTTGGAGTATTTTTTCACCTTCTTCTTTATTTTATTATCGTACATATGATTTGGACTAGGTAGTAGTTCAAAGAAGGTATATAGATATATTATTATAGATGAAGACAAAGTGCTCTGTTAATGTCATTTGTAATATTGTTTTTAATCTTACGCATATTACTCAACAGAGTATTCTAAAAATTAATCAGTTGCATGTATTGGTGTTTACCTCTTATATATATCATCATATTAATGTCATTTCTAATATATTGAAATTTGTTTTTAGTTCAGGGTTTATTTTGTTTGATTTTCAAGATTTGACCATGGATTCCGAGGTATTTAGCCAAGATCTTCAACTCTCCAACCAGTGGCAGCGATCTTACATTTTTGAGGCCATAGGCAGGCGATCTCATTTGTCTCTTCAAGCTTCCGTAATTTTCACAGCCTCACCACTGCTATTGCGGACTTATAATATTTATCAACACGCCAAAATTGCATGACCTCCATCGTCATAGGAACGTTATATTCATCATTTTCTCATTTCATTTCAAAGGAGTGAGGTTTGAGTTCTACATATTTTAACCCAAAGCAACGCGGAACCAATGGAAACCTATACTGCATTTGTCTTGTATATTTTGTTCTCTCTAATAGTTTTTTAAATCTTATGAATATAGATGCATATCTCAAAGAAATTTTACCATTTCCATTTGTTTATTTAGTTTTAGTGAGATATATTGTGTGCAGCAAAAAGGATCATTGAGTGATTTCCGAGCAAGATACAATGTTGTGTACATAATTCTTTCCTATGTTTAGTTAGTTTTTGTTTCATACCCCCATTTCATTAGTTTCTGGTCTTAATTGTTTATAGCCAAAAATTCATTTTTTTTTATTGGATTGTGTTTAGACATTGTGTACTATGACCCTATTTGATTTTGTTCCATTTTGGTTGGATTTTTTGAGGTTTGATCAATAATTATCTAATCTTGTCTCAGATGTTTGGGTATGGAGTAGTGTTTAGTTACTGAATTTATCACAGAAGTTGCATATGACTTTAAGGTTTGAAAATTATGTTTGAGTAAGGAATGGTGTTCAGTTACTTAATTAATGTTCGTTTTACATGACTATAATATATTACTGTTCACACTTAGTTTTGTTTTAGTTGATATTGTATTTTTCATATTTTTGAGGTTAGGAGGGTTCAAAGTTTGACTGATATGTGTATGGTGGTAATTGAAGGAATTGTGCTTCTCTACCCGGGAGTCTAAATGCATTGTCCTCATACTCGATGCAATTCTAATTATGCCTTCTCAACTATTGCACTCTTATAAGGTACATCTCTATGGTGGATTGGTTGGAACTCAACTACCGACATCTTCAGGGCATGACTCCTTATAAGGCCATTTCTTATACCAAGTGGGAGAATGAAATTTCCATGGTCCAAAAATCTCAAGTGTAACTTTGATCAGGTATGTTACTATTATGTTGGTACATATCCATCATTCATTGTCTTTATGAAGTTTAGACAATAATTTTTTTTTGTTTGACTCAAAAGATTAAAAATAGTTATTTTTATTGATTACTTTTTATGTTTAAATGGCATGTTTGGTGTTTTGATCGTAGCTTTGTTTTAGCAATTTCTAATGTATCTTAAAATATGATAAATCAACTTTATTTTTTCTCCTCTTCAATAAATTAATTAAATACAAGTACAACACATAGTTCAGCTACATGTAGTGTCCCCTCTTTCCCATTTTTTCCTTTTTTGTTGGTTTTGTGATAAGACATGTTGAATTGTTTCACTTCATCAAAAGATTCTGAGGTGATTTAGATGAGATTAATAATATGTTTGTTTATATGATCACAAGATTGATGTAGGAAGATTTGCGGGGTGAGTAATCCTCTTTTGGACATATGATGAGCTGAAACGCATTCAACGAGAGAGCGCATAATCAGGCGAGGCCTCATACAACTCCAAGAGCTAATCTTAAGAGACTGAAACTCATCTTCTTGGAAGAAACCATTTGGATTGCCATTTCTTGGCATATTACATTTACCCCTTCGAATTGGCTAACACAGTTTTTTCTTTTTTTATAGTTTACTCTGATTATAGTGTTATATTTAAATTGCATGAAATAGAACATAAATGTTGAACATGTGAATTGTTGTCCTAAAAAATATCATATGGAACTATGTACCCCATCAATTTGTTAATTTGTTAATGATAAATAACATTTCCATATGTACTATTAGGATTGTTTTTGTTGGAGTATATTTTATTTCTTATGCAAGGTGGATAATCCTATATAAATAGGAGATTATCGCCGATTTTTTTAAAATTACGCTTTATCTTTTGGGGGAACGAAATATTTGCCGTTTTACAAGCTATTAGTTTGAAGTACAAACTATTTGTTTTTTTGTTGGTGTATTTCTTATTTCTTATACAGGGCAGATAATCCTATTAACAAAGTACGCTCTACCCAAAATATTTAAATTGTTTACGTTTATTTATTTTACATACAAACATATCTTGGTGCCTTCAGTCAAAGGGCAATACACTTAATTGCAGGATCATGAATAGGCGAATGTAGGCTTGGTTACCCCCATATATAAAGAGGGTTCTCCCGTGTTTTGAACCCAAGATCAAATGTAACTTGGACAATGACACTTGCTATCGCACCAAAGCGTGACTTTCTACTTTTCAAAATAATCAGCATGCCTTCAGGCACGGGCATATATATATATATATATATATATATATATTCCTTGATATGTGGAAATATCACACCTTACACTAGCTAATGATCCACACAATCATTCCAAGATCATATTATAATTTACTCGCTTAATTGACCACTAATAACCAATCACACCTATGATTATTCCTCAAATTTACCCTCATTAAGGACCCACGATCTCTCACTCATTAGGACATAACCCTCCTCGAGAGAATCCCCTTTTCTTGGAGGATTTACACAAAGGAAGCAACATAATACCCTCTCAAATATGCCTCTATAATAGCCCAAAGTAAACCATCCATCGAGTCATATCATCCCCACATTATGCCCCATAAACATGTCTACACAATAATATAAAAGGGGTTTCCTAAGTATTTAAATCAACTGTCGAAATACAATCAGAATTCACAACTACAATAATTGGACTGGACCGAAGGTCCCCAAAAATGAACCGGTTCGGTTTCGAAAAACTGACAGCAACTTCCAACATACGGACCGATCCAGTACTCCTTGAAAACGAACTGGTCCGGTTCCTTAAATTTGCAAACAAATCCATAACTTCCTAACCGATCCGATTTCCTTTTAAAATGAAATGGTTTGGACTGGACAATATTGAATCATAAAAAATCACCATAATTATACAATATACTATTATTCTACAATATTTCAACCTTAAAATTCACCAAAATTATGCATTCCACCATTTCTATGCCTTCAAACCCATATACACACAACAAAAACTAAACTTCTGTACAAAAGTCTAGGGTTTAACATATATCTCTAAGATTACCAATATCTTACCACATACTATAAAATCAATCACACAATTAAGCATTTAGCAAGTTAATGAACTTACCTCAAAGATGTAGTGTCTGATTCTTCCTCATAGTCAATGATTATTCATGATTTCAAAGATTCTCAAGTTTCCTCATCTTCTCTCTTATTCTCACGTTAGCTCTCTCAAATGATTTTTCTCTTAATTGAGATTAATTAACCCTCTAGTTTCGACACCTTTTTTGGGACTCGAGGCAACTGGTTTTGACACCTTTTTTAAGGAGGCCATTTCTAGTGGTAAGACGGCCTCTCGAGCATACCTAGAAGTGGTAGTGAAGGAGTGTATGATGACCTACAACAAATGTATGTACTCATAGGTGATACATAACTTTTACTTCATTGAGGATAATGAGACTTTCGAGTCTCGCGAGGTGGTGAAGAAAAACCCAAAAGGAAAGTAAATGCTCAAAACTTTTGATTGTCCTTTCTAAGATCTTCCTCCCTGACAAACCACACAATTTCCTTATGAAGGACCTAATTAACATGGCCATTCAAATGGACTACGACATCAAGATCCCTTTGGCCGCGATGGCTTTAGGTTCACTTTATACCTGGCTTCATCGAGTTCAGGAGGACTCCGCTTAAACCATTCACATGTTTGACATTTCAATCTATGCTAACCATGTTCTATTGATAACTTTCTTGTATGCCCATTTCCTTAAGTATGCTCTAGCAAGCAGCTACCCTCAGTCTTAAGAAATTCGAGTTCCCCGAATATGTGGTTAGAATCATAAGATTTTGAAGATGCCCTTTATCTCCTTGATCAATAATGTTGAAAGTTTTATTTACCTCCCATTTGTGGGTGTTTATCAGTTCTTCACCGATAATTTCTTTTTGGAGGAACAATGGCCTATTTCCCCCATTAAGGAATCAGTATCTAGGAACGCTATTTATAGCAACGTTCCTTTGATCCTTATTGCTTTGTACTTGCCATCATACCCCGAATGGACATCTTATTAATTGATATACTGCACCAATCAGGTTGCAATGGAGTTAGAGTATGACCAGGGTAATTTAATGATCACTTTTTTTCCCACGAGAAGCCCACCATTTTTTCCTTTGCTTATAAAAATTTTATGACTTTGAATGTTGATAATCTTTACTGCAATAATACTGCCAACCCCATCATCCTGAGTAAAAGTGTTCGAGGAGGCAGATCAACTATGTACTTGTCTATATTTTTTATGAATCATCTAGGTATGTTTTAGAGTAACATTCTTAAGGAACCCCATTATCCTAATGTTGAGAGGTTTCCCCTTATAGAGCTAGGGTTGAGGAGTTATTCCACCTTTACCAATTTCCCTTCGGTACAACTAACGATTCCACTTCGTCCGAGATGCATCACTTGGATCCTTTGGAAGAGTCAATAGTGAAGAAGAAGAAGAAAAAGAAAGGTACTCAAACTTTGAGTCTAGGCGAGCGGGCTACTGCTGCCCCTGGTACCTCTACGAGGGTCGAAGAGAGGGACACTCCTCATGCTTCTTTAACTGGGGAAACTATGAGAGCTACTACAAAGCTCATTCTAAAAACTTAAGACCGCCCAAGTTTGTTATCCTATTATGGCCCGGGTTGTTTATCCTATTATAACTTATAATCCTGAGTTGGCCAAGTAAATTGACCAGATGTGGGCTAACCTTATTCAAACATGCAACAACTTTTCACCAACAGATAGGGATGCTATAACTGCTCATGGATTATTTTACACTCATATAGTTATTGGAGGAATTAAGAAATGTAGCCGATCCTCTGCAGGGATAATGAGTCAGGTTAAAGTTATTTTTGAAGAAGAGGTTTAGAAGGAAAGTGTAAAGGAATAATCTGAATAAGAAGTTGAGGAGGAATAAGAAGAAGAAGAAGAATAGGAGGAGGAAAAAGATTGAGAGAAAAAAGTAGAGGATAAGAGGGAGGATGAGTTTAAGGAGAAGGATTCCCCATATATCGAAAGATGTAGGCTATAAAGGATGGTTTCTCCTTCGATCGAAGCCCTTTTCACCACCACATGACTATATGATGTTGGAAGATACTCTCGTTAAAGAAGATGTATGTCTATTCCCTTTACTTGTAACTTCTATTATTTTCTTCTTCAAATATTGACTCTTGGCCTTCTTAACTTCGGGATGATGTCTAAGGTGATTCCCACCGAGGTGCTAGGGTGAGTGATAATCTTGAGGGTCCTCTGTAAGATTTTGAGATGATCAATTATTTATCCCCTTCTCGTGATGTTCTCCCAAAGGGTGTAAGTGCCCCTACTACTTCGAAGGAAACCATGAATTTCCCCAGAGGAAATTGTTAGCCTTTATGTTGTTCAATCCAGTAGTGGATATTCACCTGACTCTCCCTTCTTGTGTAATTAGGCTACCCTTAAAGAAGCTGCCAATGATGAAGGTGTTATTGAATCTGGTGTAATAAAGGTCCCCGTAGGTGCACGCTCTAAAACGGTAGAACTTTGTAATACCCCGTATTTTTATAGCTTTTAAATTATGGGATTTATTAAATTTAATTGAGATAAATTAATTTAATTTTAATCCGGAATGTTGCTTTAAATATTTACTAGCGTGACGAGAGTTAGTAATTATTGGAAATTTGTTATCTGTTGAATATTACAGGATGAGTATAGTAATATATGAGATTTATTGTTATAATATTGTCACGTGTGAATAAAATGACAATTATGGAAATTTAAGTCGGGACGCGCCTGTGTCGTGTCGGGACTAAATGTTGATTAATAAGTGAATATTTTATAAGTTGTTCGTATGGTCATTTTGAGTGCGCCAACGTGTCCGGAAGGGTCGAGATAGTCAGAAAAGTGTACCCGGGGGTATAGTTTGGGTCTCGGGGCGTTTTTAGGCCTAATTAGTACCCCCGGAGGGCGTTTTGGACATTTCGCAATTATGGGTAATTAAACCTACGAAAATTAAAAGGGTTATATAAGATATCTAGGTTTTCTTCTAGGGTTAGAAGAACCAAAGACAAATGACGGCCATTGGAGAGGAAGAGGAGAAGCTCTCCAAGGAGTTCTAGGCCAAGAACACCTCCGATTGCACCGCCGTCACCACCAACACGTAGATCGCGAGACGGGGAACGGAACCACACAAATTTCGGCACCAAACCAGATTTCTAAAAATTCCAGGCAAGTGTTTATCTTGCTTATTTCGCTGATGCATCTTTCATATTGGTTTAGGAATGATTAGGATGAATTGTATGGAAGAAAAACCCAATTTGAGATAGGAAATTGCATGTAGTGATGACTTAAATGATATTTTAGAAACCCTTTGTCATTTAAAAGATTAAGAGTTTGATTAAGAAAAGAGTTCTAATTAGATACAAAGACTAAAAATTTTATTCAGGATGATCGGACCATTGGAATCGCTTGAAATTTTAGTATGTTGTAGCGAACGGCGAGACAGGACTGCTGACAAAAATTCAGCTTGATCGAACGGTCGGATTTCTAAAAATATTATTTTTACTAGAGAGTTTTATGTTTTGAGGACTCTTAGAGAGTTTTATATTTTGAGGACTCTTCTAAATAATAAAAAAAAAATCAATTAAAACTCCATTTTAATTCCGATTTCGAAACCATTTGAAATTCTCATCTTTGAAAATAAAATTCAAAATCCTTTAATGTAAGGAGAAATCTATATTTTTGGGATATCTTACATGAGGGACAATGTAAGTATATGTTAAAGAGAGAGAGACACGTAAGAGAGTTACTTTGGGACAAATGTGTAAACCTACTGAATTTTATACTTGGGAGGATAGAATCCGTGAGCGTGATGTAGTAAGTGGAAAAGTTCCTCAAATTAAAATAAGATGTGAATGGTTATACGTGATAACTAAATAATGAGAAATAAATACAAATGTCATAATTATGGGAATTGAGAATTTATCCATTATTGAAATGGTAATGTTAGTATAGTTATATGATTGTGTATGCATATACTATCTATGTGTGAAAATCATGCCCACGCTACTTGCTAACCCTGAGGTTTCCGCGCTGGGACAGTCTTATCCCGATGGGACCTTTATGGGGGATATTAACTTGTACCCTAGAAGATAGATATCCTTGGTACAGGCTATCAGAATGATAGTTCAGACGGTCCTAAGAGATGCGGGTATGTGCTTTCCTCTTAGAGACTTGGAATCTATGCTTCGCCTCATTTTGTTTGTGTATAGGTATCCTTGGTATAGGGTAACGCAGTGATAGTTCAAACGGTCCTGAGAGACTTGGAATCTATACTTTGTCTCAATATTGTTTGAGCATGTGTTGATACAGTTCGAGAGTGATTCCGAATCTGTATTCCCTCAGTACGAGTGATACGGGGATTGGATAGTAGAGTATGCCCGCACCATAGTTGTTATTTGGGGTGCTGTTGTGATATATATATATTTTATGAGTAGTTAATATGTATATGAAATTCTGAAATCTGGAACTGCCTACTGTGATGAGATATGTAGGACATGGTTGATGACTCAAATTGTAAATACTTGTTTTGAGAAAGTATAATATGACACTGGAAAACTTTATTGATTTATAAAGTTAAAAATGAGAACTTTGGTTGATAATTGAAATATCATTTTCGAACAATTGAATCGTTAAATTTTGAATCTTACGAGTAAGCTAAGATAAGTTAAATCATTGGGAAGATTAGTGCGATAAATGATAAGACAAACCGTTGGAAAGGTTAGTGCGATAGGTGTGCACATTAGAAGAGAGGTGAGAATTCCTCAAGAGAGTGACGCACTAATATGTTGTTGCATTGGCCTGTATCAATTTAAATACTTGCTAAACAAATTTTAAATCATATACACTATCGGGCTCTGACCCGTTTCTCTCTCTCTCTCTCTCTCTCTCTCTCTCTCTCTTGTATATATATGTATGTATTACAGGTGCACAGCCACAGGGGTGTCTTGCTTAGGATCTCTTGGAAAGAACGCGCTGGAGCTTAGGTGGAAGTTGCAGGACTCTTGATTAGACGACTTCGTTCATTCGGATCCACTCTTAGTACTTTCATCTACTTGGGCATGTGTAGCTCTTTCCATTATTCCATTGTTATTAGACATTTGTATTTCAGTTATTTCCAGTATTGTTACTATGGGATTTATTCAGTTCGGATGTGTGACTTTAGATTTCGTATGTTGACATTCGATTAATGAATGTATTAAATTAATTGCATTATGTTGCAAAATTTAATGTGGTGTGATTCTTACTTATTGAATGTTGTTAATAAAATAAATGATTTTTCTTTAAATAAAATTTGGAAAGTATGTATGAACATGGTTTTGACACTTAGCTTAATTAATTAGGGTGTTAAGTTGGAAAATTTTATTTTTCGACAGTGATGCTAAGAATGGACCAACTGTTCACCTTGATTTAATTTAATAAAGGAGTGATCGCCCGGTATTTAATTAGGCGGGGTGTCACAGGTGGTATCAGAGCATTAGGTTCTAGTGTCCTTAGGATCTGTACGGCTTATTATGCTTTCAGCGTTGCTTTGTTTGTTATAGATCCCTATGTTTAGGATTGTTGATTCCCTTGATGAGATTTCGTTCTCCTGCTATAATGTGTATACACTAGTGAATTCTAATTTCGTTCGGATGTGTGCATATGTCGAGCGATGACGGATGTCAGAAGAGGACCGTTAAGTGTACATCACGAGGCAGGGCTCAGTTGATATTATGAAATATATCCGAGGATGATGACCGTAGTCTAGGTCACCTCCATTATGGCACGAGAAGCCATGACTAGAAAGGCGACTAAGGTGCAGCAATGATTTTTCAAATGCTGCTATAGTCAAATGAGGTGCGAGGGTAAACTTACCCAACGTATTACAAAAATGTGTAGAGACTGTCAATGGGAAATTTTAGAAATGCAGAAATTGTATGTGTCTTTACCAAAGGAGGTAATGTACCCAAAGGCTTAGATATAGGACGAAGTGTGGCAAACTGAAAGTGAAAATTTAGAGAAAATTTTCTTGGCTTTCGGGACGAAATTATAATGGTTGGAGTCAACCACCAATTTTAGAAGTGGAATGCTATGCCTATAGGAGAACCTTAGGTACAGTGTTGATCGTATGTTCCTTCCTCAATTGTTCAGGGTGAGAAGCAAACGTGGTTCTGAACTCATCGCGGGAGGGCATGACAGAAGTTCGATTGTGGATATGAACCCTAATCATTAGCAAATTTTGTATCGAAAGATGTAGATACGAGTGGAGGAAACGACTCCAAGTGGGAGACCAACTCGTAATAATAATTGATAATACTCGAGGAGGAAATTCTGATGGACGGTTGATTCAGAGGTTGACAATGTTGTATTTTGTCAATAAAGATGATAATGCTCCTTGTGTGGGAAGCTTAAAGAAATCGAAGAATTTAGTCGAGAATAAGACAGAATACAATGTTGGTGATATAGCACCAAAAAGAGATGTGGATATACATCAGGGGACCCATTTAAATGATTCGGATAATGGAATTCTTACCAAGTGATGGTAAATTCAGTAAGTGCTATTATAGATAGTAACATGATCTTTATGGCATAAAAAGTCAAAGGAACAATCGGAATGGTTAACAAGAATCGAGTTTACTAAAGCCCGAGAGGAGGACAAATCCTAACCTAGTTAGTAGGACAGGTGGTAAGTGGATTATGTACTGAGGTATTTTGTGCGGAGTGAGATCGCTCACGATAATATGTTCCAAAGTGAGTATAAGGACAAGAATACGGTCCCTAGTAAAAGGCAACGATTAAAATAATTTTTTTATGGTTTGGGCAGATGTGTTACGTCCGAAAACCATTTGCGCAGTCAAGACGATTGACAAGGTAGAAGTGTAAGTTGTATCCTCAGAGGATGAGGCGTGTTTATGTGACACGAGCGAGTCACTATATTTTGTTCATTGCTAGATTAGCATGTGAGACGAGCTTAATGCATATAATTATAAATGTTACCATTATGTGAATATTTTTCCCTAGTGTAGCGGGATTTTTCTTTAGTGCTATCCGCGGAGGATGAATGAGTATATCAACAGTGTTTTATACTTTATTGAGGTTACTCGTTGTAGTGATGCGATACACGAGTATGATATTATCTTGTTTAAAACATTACAGAAATGCTTAGTACGATAGTGGGCATTTATTGCAAGTCTATCAGAGTGGTTGCATTAGTGCAACATGTTTTATGTTTGTTTTGGCGAGGCTTTACATGTGAGAAGGTTGGACTTGAACTATATTATCTATCCTAGAGACTTCGGAGGAGATAGTGGGCTCGAGATATTCGATGCCAAAGTATGTATAAACTTTGCCAATATGATTCCGTATGTATCGGGATTTACCGTTGAGCGAAAATATTTGACGCAGCATTATGTTTGGCACTCTGCACTTAGTGTTAGGAAGAGTGCAGTGTTATATTTATCCTTAAGAGACGTGGGAGTTAAGAGTTATACCCCTAATGTTAGAAAAAGGAATTTCGAGAATTACGATTGTATGTATTCGAGGTTTATGGAATGCTATTACCACCAACCTTTGTTGAACGATAGTGAAATTTGGTGAAACGTTCTTTGTTAAGCATAATTACGGGAGAAATTGTAACTTTTCTGTCAAGGGACGGAATAAAGGGGTATATACTATGGACAGAGGACCTAACGGATTTCGATAACCGACAATGCTAGGTAGTAGTGTATCGGGGGGGTTCCTTATTTGGATTTCGCTTTGCGAGACATCCCAAGCATGAAACTTAGCTTAAGGTTGGAAATAGGGAGACGTTTAGTCACTATTCCATGAGTTCGGTACCCTGGTCGAAATTGGATCAAGTAATTTTGTATGTAAGTTGGAAGTTGAATTTTGTTTTAAGGTCATTGGAGACGGATTTTTGTGGTAGGAAAGCATTAAAATTTATCCCCACGAGTTGAGGGGTGGAACGATGATAAGGAGAATTTAAGAATTTTGATTTCTAGGGTGATTGAGAGTACCCAAATGTCATAACTGCGTACAGAACACAATGTGAATAAAGAGTTGGAATGATTTTTAGCATGGATTATCTGGAAAGAACTTTATATTATACAAAAGAGATGACCTGTAATTATTTCGATGAATAGAGCGTTAGTGATTTATTTTGGTTGTTGTACCTATTTGGGAAAATTGTTGTACTTATCTGAGGAAGGTTGAGAATTACTATTCCTCTTTTATTGTCATGGAATTTGAATGCCCTATCCCTTCTATTCTGTTGAATTTAGTTAGTCCTATAGATGAGTAGCACGCCGTACGCTCTCCCAGGGCGGTCGGAGTGTTGCAAAAATGTGGGCATCTTGGTTAACTACAATTAAAATAGTCCGAGTCGAAGGGGCGTGGTAATAGACGTGTGAAATATATGTTTGTGGGACTAGTATAACGAAGTAGAAGTGATAGAGTGTATTAAACGTCACATGAGGGGCGATAATCCATACATAAGTGTGCAATTAGAATAGCACGCCCTAACTTGATTGGAAGGCTGTGGGAAGCCATTCAAGAATTGGTATTCCTTGAATATAGTAGAATTTAATTGTTATGAAGCACACCCGGAGCGGAGCTGTTATTAGTCAAGTGTGAGAGCGACTCACACATATAAAGAGTAATGATGTTAGTATAGTATAAGAGATCCAGAAGTGCGCTTCATGGAGAGAAGAGCACGGGTTGAACTTTCGGCATACTATAAGGAAGGAAGGGGAGTATTACGTGTCACTTAATGTGAGACATTTCAAGGGAAGAATCGATATTTAGCGAGACGTAGTGAGTAGTCTCTACATGCACTGCCCATAGGTAAGGTTTGGTTGAAAGAGGAGAATCAACCAAATAATTTTGTATTTATCAAAAATTCCTGAAATTGGAAGAGGTTGGTAAAGTCGGTAAAGTTCTTGGATGGGTTGCCATCCTCAAAACAAGATAAAGGGTTTATCCCGAACATGTGAATTAAGTCGCGGAGAAGGAAGTGATTGATATTCCTTTGGGCTGGCTTACAATATTAACTAGTATGCCCCAGACTTCCTTTGAAAGGAAGGATCGCGCCAGTGCATGGTCCGACGCAGTATAAATTTCTGAATCAAGATGAGATTGGTGAATCCCAACTTTGATATGGGATTTCAGGAACCATCGGAGATAAGATTTCGTTTCAAGTAGGATGTATCACCCTTAGCCAGGGAATAAGCGCATGGTGATTAAAGATTAGTGGAGCCACGTGAAGGAGATTTTGGAATCTTGGTACGATGATTTCAAGAATGCTCTGTAGAAGCACTCGTACCTGTTTGTCGCGTATGAGGTACTTATTAAGGTTTTGTTATGGAAGAACCTCGACTATTCTCCTTCCGTATGTTTAGAGGAGAGTAGATAATCAGAATTTTTGGATCGGTCGAGAAAATATCCGATAGCTATGGTAGAATTCCACGACTGTTTTAGATCAAATGTTTGTAATATTTTCTCAGAATGGGAGTTTTGTATATGAATAAATACGAGTATTTGTCATGTAGTGAGGTGCGGCCTCCTAATGATAGTGAGATAATGAAATGTATAACGTACAGGCATTACCTATGTGAATGTTGTCGGTTGGGAGCACAATGTGAAGTGTCTCCAAAGAGAATGCAAAACAATGTTACTGTGAAGAAAGGGCTATAGTGATTGAGCGCCGTAATGTGTAGTTAGTTTGTGTACGGAAAAGGATATCCAGAATTGTGCTACCTTATAGGCCTTATTTTCCGAATTTCGGGACGAAATTCAGTTATTAGGGGGGAAGTATGTAATACCCCGTATTTTTATAGCTTTTAAATTATGGGATTTATTAAATTTAATTGAGATAAATTAATTTAATTTTAATCCGGAATGTTGCTTTAAATATTTACTAGCGTGACGAGAGTTAGTAATTATTGGAAATTTGTTATTTGTTGAATATTACTGGATGAGTATAGTAATATATGAGATTTATTGTTATAATATTGTCACGTGTGAATAAAATGACAATTATGGAAATTTAAGTCGGGACGCGCCTGTGTCGTGTCGGGACTAAATGTTGATTAATAAGTTAATATTTTATAAGTTGTTCGTATGGTCGTTTTGAGTGCGCCAACTTGTCCGGAAGGGTTGAGATAGTCAGAAAAGTGTACCCGGGGGTTTATTTTGGGTCTCGGGGCGTTTTTAGGCTCAATTAGTACCCCCGGAGGGCGTTTTGGACATTTCGCAATTATGGGTAATTAAACCTACGAAAATTAAAAGGGTTATATAAGATATCTAGGTTGTCTTCTAGGGTTATAACAACCAAAGACAAATGACGGCCATTGGAGAGGAAGAGGAGAAGCTCTCCAAGGAGTTCTAGGCCAAGAACACCTCCGATTGCACCGCCGTCACCACCAACGCGTAGATCGCAAGACGGGGAATGAAACCACACAAATTTCGGCACCAAACCAGATTTCTAAAAATTCCAGGCAAGTGTTTATCTTGCTTATTTCGTTGATGCATCTTTCATATTGGTTTAGGAATGATTAGGATGAATTGTATGAAAGAAAAACCCAATTTGAGATAGGAAATTGCATGTAGTGATGACTTAAATGATATTTTAGAAACCCTTTGTCATGTAAAAGATTAAGAGTTTGATTAAGAAAAGAGTTCTAATTAGATACAAACACTAAAAAATTTATTTCGGATGATCGGACCATTGGAATCGCTTGAAATTTTAATATGTTGTAGCGAACGGCGAGACAGGACTGCTGACAAAAATTCAGCTTGATCGAACGGTCGGATTTCTAAAAATATTATTTTTACTAGAGAGTTTTATGTTTTGAGGACTCTTAGAGAGTTTTATATTTTGAGGACTCTTCTAAATAATAATAAAAAAATTCAATTAAAACTCCATTTTAATTCCGATTTCGAAACCATTTGAAATTCTCATCTTTGAAAATAAAATTCAAAATCCTTTAATGTAAGGCAAAATCGATATTTTTGGGATATCTTACATGAGGGACAATGTAAGTATATGTTAAAGAGAGAGAGACACGTAAGAGAGTTACTTTGGGAAAAATGTGTAAACCTACTGAATTTTATACTTGGGAGGATAGAATCCGTGAGCGTGATGTAGTAAGTGGAAAAGTTCCTCAAATTAAAATAAGATGTGAATGGTTATACGTGATAACTAAATAATGAGAAATAAATACAAATGTCGTAATTATGGGAATTGAGAATTTATCCATTATTGAAATGGTAATGTTAGTATAGTTATATGATTGTGTATGCATATACTATCTATGTGTGAAAATCATGCCCACGCTACTTGCTATTCCTGAGGTTTCCGCACTGGGACAGTCTTATCTCGATGGGACCTTTATGGGGGATATTGACTTGTACCCTAGAAGATAGATATCCTTGGTACAGGCTATCGGAATGATAGTTCAGACGGTCCTAAGAGATGCGGGTATGTGCTTTCCTCTTACAGACTTGGAATCTATGCTTCGCCTCATTTTGTTTGTGTATAGGTATCCTTGGTACATGCTAACGCAGTGATAGTTCAGACGGTCCTGAGAGACTTGGAATCTATACTTTGTCTCAATATTGTTTGAGCATGTGTTGATACAGTTCGAGAGTGATTCCGAATCTGTATTCCCTCAGTACGAGTGATACGGGAATTGGATAGTAGAGTATGCTCGCACCATAGTTGTTATTTGGGGTGCTGTTGTGATACATATATATTTTATGAGTAGTTAATATGTATATAAAATTCTGAAATCTGGAACTGCCTACTGTGATGAGACATGTAGGACATGTGTGATGACTCAAATTGTAAATACTTGTTTTGAGAAAGTATAATATGACACTGGAAAACTTTATTGATTTATAAAGTTAAAAATGAGAACTTTGGTTGATAATTGAAATATCATTTTCGAACAATTGAATCGTTAAATTTTGAATCTTACGAGTAAGAGAAGATAAGTTAAATCATTGGGAAGATTAGTGCGATAAATGATAAGACAAACTGTTGGGAAGGTTAGTGCGATAGGTGTGCACATTAGAAGAGAGGTGAGAATTCCTCAAGAGAGTGACGCACTAATATGTTATTGCATTGGCCTGTATCAATTTAAATACTTGCTAAACAAATTTTAAATCATATACACTATCGGGCTCTGACCCGTTTCTCTCTCTCTCTCTCTCTCTCTCTCTCTCTCTCTCTCTCTCTCTTGTATATATATGTATGTATTACAGGTGCACAGCCACAGGGGCGTCTTGCTTAGGATCTCTTGGAAGGAACGCGCTGCAGCTTAGGTGGAAGTTGCAGGACTCTTGATTAGACTACTTCGTTCATTCGGATCAACTCTTAGTACTTTCATCTAGTTGGGCATGTGTAGCTCTTTCCATTATTCCGTTGTTATTGGACATTTGTATTTCAGTTATTTCCAGTATTGTTACTATGGGATTTATTCAGTTCGGATGTGTGACTTTAGATTTCGTATGTTGACATTCGATTGACGAATATATTAAATTAATTGGATTATGTTGCAGAATTTAATGTGTTGTGATTCTTACTTATTGAATGTTGTTAATAAAATAAATGATTTTTCTTTAAATAAAATTTGGAAAGTATGTATGAACATGGTTTTGACACTTATCTTAATTAATTAGGGTGTTAAATTGGAAAATTTTATTTTTCGACAGTGATGCTAAGAATGGACCAACTATTCACCTTGATTTAATTTAATAAAGGAGTGATCGCCCGATATTTAATTAGGCGGGGTGTCACAAACTTTTCTTTTTGAACTCCTTCCTTTAGTGTCTAAATGTTCTCTATCTACTGTTTTCTCTGACTTTTATTGTTTTTATGATCTTCTAGGCTACATTACCCAAGCAGGCTATCCAGTTGGAGTCTCCACCCATAAATAGCTATGTATTAGTTACTCTTTTTGGGCCCTCTATCCTCAATCCAGAGGGGGCGAGGCTGCTGCTGCTCGACATGTTAAGGAAATACAAGAGACAGCTTCCATTATCAAGGATGCTCATATTGTTACACTAGAGTAGCGTCCTTTGGTGGCACAAACAACTAACTTTGTGGTTCAAGGGGGCCCTAATGAAGAAGAGGACGTGGTGATGATGTTTATAAGGAAATTTTGCCAATGATTCTCAACACTTGACCTTGTCGGTGGTTCCCCATGTGCCACTTTCTGCACCAGTTGTGCCCACTATCAAGGACATACGATATCACCATCCTTTGGATAGTAACTCCAGCAGCAAACATTATTATAATTACTTAGTAATATAGGACTTTAAATACCCCATAAACAAGGGTACGGCAAACATAGTAATATATGACTTTAATCTCCCATAAATGAGGGTAAGGCGTTCCAAGTAATATAGGTCTTCAATCTCCCACATGTGAAGGTAAGGACAACCTAACAATATAGAACTTTATTTCCCATAAATGAGGGTCAGGTGTGCCTAACAATATTGGACATTAATCTCCCATAAGTGTGGGTCAGACGCACCTATTAATGTAGGACTTTATGTTGGTTTTGTCTCTCGTACAATGTTTGGGGAAGAATTGAGATTGAGGCAGAGGCCTCCTTTTTTACTGAGTATTTTTTTCAGTTTTGGGTTATTTACAAATTTGCCATTTTGTCTCAAATCTATAAATACAAGTGTTATATCTAGGTTTTGGGAGAGTAAAATTTTGAGAGTTATCAAAGCTAAAGAGAGGTAGAGCTCCATTTGAGAGGTGAGTTCTTGTGAGTTTGTGAGTGACTTTCTAAGAGAGATAAATTATGTGTGTGTATAACCTTTGGATTCCTCCATTTATTTACAGAAAGATATTATTCTCCCTTGTGGATGTAGCCAAAATTTGGGTGAACCACGGTATATCGTTGTTGTTTTTCTTTGATGATTACTTGTATGTTCTTATTGTCTCTTTATTGATACTTGGTTGAATTGATCGAGAGTTTTCACACTAGCTCATTTTCACAACAAGGACTTGGGTGTTTTTCCCTCACCAAGTGTTTGATAAAATTCCCGAGTGAGTTTTATCATCTTGGTCACTAGAGATAGTCTTTCTTTAGCACAAAAAGTGGTATCAGAGCTTTGGTTGCATTGTTTGCCCAGTATTTTGGTTTGAGGTTGAATCAATTTTGGCAATTTTGGCATAGCTTTTGTTTTTGTTCCAAATAACGGAAAATGTAGACAGTACTTGAGAATCAACCTCTACGAGAGGAGGCTCTAAGAGATGGGATCCGAGTAGTGGATCGAGTGGCTCAATGAAGACGAACATGAAGGCTTTATATGAGAAGATCAATTTTGAGTTATGGCAAAGATGAATGCGAGGCATTCTTGTCCAACAGAGGTTGCAATTAGCATTGTTGAGTGTAGAGGGACGACCTGTAGGCATAACTGATGGCGAGTGGGTTGACATTGATCAAAGAGAGGCTTCGTGTATTAATATTCTTATCACGAATGATGTCTTGAATAACATGATAGTGGAGACCACGGCTAAAGGCATGTGGGATATGCTAGAAGAGATTTATTTAGGAAAGTCATTATCAAATAAATTGTTCCTCAAGTAGAAACTCTTCAAGCTTTAGATGAAGGAGGGTGAGGATGTGATGAAGCATATCAACATTTTTAATGCCTTGATAAATGAATTGAACCCGATAGACGTTCAATTCATTGATGAGGATCGAGCATTATTATTGCTTGCATCATTACCCAATTCATACGAGCATTTTGTGACCACTCTCATGTTTGGGAAGTCTACGCTCTGGTTTAACGAGGTTGTGCAAGATATTGAATCACATGTCATGATGACAAAGAAGGAAGGTGTAGGTGACGGGTATTCCCAAAATTAAGGCCTTACAGCGAGAGACGGGTGTGGCCAAAATGGCAGAAGGTAGTCCAACCGGGGATTTAATGACGGTAGTAGGTCTAGATCGAGGGGTGTTGGTGGTAAAGGTCCAAAATGCTACAAGTGATGGGAATGGGGTAATATAATCTGTGAATGTCCTTTATGGAACAGCAAGGTTAAGGGAATGGTTGATTTCGAGAGGGCAGCGATACGAGTGTAGATTATGAAGATGAACTTGGAGAACTTATCATAATCTCCAAGGTTAACTCTCTTTTCCAAGATGATTGGATATTAGATTCGGGATCATCAGATCACATTTGCTCTAAGAGGGAATATTTTGACTCTTTTACAAAAAAATAGAAAAGGTTCCATGTCCTTGGCTAACGGAGAGAAGTTTTCTGTTAAGGGTGTCGAGATGGTGAAACTCAAGATGTTCGATGGGGTGGAGCGCACTTTGGTTAGTGTGGCCTTTGTCCTTAAGTTTTGAAAGAATTTGACATTTATTAGCCTTTTGGATTCCAAGGGTTATCGTGTGTCGGTGGTGGGTGGAGTCTTGAAAGTCACACGCGATTGTATGGTCACAGCGAAAGGAGAAGAGAATCAGGGGTTGTATCATCTAAATCAGACTTCGAGAAAGATGGGGAAGTTGCATGCACCAGTGATCGAACGTTCGAGGCATGTCTCATTTGTGAACAAAGCGAATACATTGATGCTAGATTTTCGAGAGTAGACGGTAGTAATGGGAGAATACCTACAAGTGGAGGGGATGGATCTAAGTCCCCCTCTAAGTCCAATGAGTGATGTTGACTAGGTTTAGTTGCACACTTGCATTGGCCAATTGGAATCGAGTAGGTGTAGGACTGTGATGTATTGGTGGTGTGTGTAGCTAGTTCAATGAAGAATAATAAGTTATTGCTTGTGAGCATTAGCAAACGGGCTTTCAACCATTGGCAAACTAGAGTCTTTTGTGACAAACACGTGGTAAATATTTCAAGGAAAAGATTTGGAGGGTTTGAGAGGTGAGGAATTTTCCCTCCCATCCTTTGTTATTTCTCAAGGTGGAAGATGGTGTTGATGTGTTTGAATGTTTCATGTAAAGAGGGTGTATGCCATATGTATTATGTGGGGTGTAGTCACCAGGTTACATGAGGAGAGAGCTTCACCGTATGGTTACATGGGAAGTATTATGATGCATTATATGGATATTTCTTAATTTAGAACTTGGTTCCTCGGCGAGTGGAGTCATTTGGAGTCTTGGAGTGAAGACTTGCAATATCTCACTTCATAGTTGAAGTTTGGGGTGGCTTAGCGTCGAGTGGAGCGTAACGGCTTATTAGACGTCAGTATGACCTTTGAGCGGATTTGATGTTTGTATTTTGAGTTCGATTGGATCGTGAGGATTTCCTGGGGGAATCGCATTAGCTTGGTAGACGGTAAGATGGTCTTCAAGCGAGTTTAATCTCAACATTATAGAGATTAGTTGGATTGTCGGGATCGCTCGCCAAGGTGGAGTTTGTTGGTTTTGGCTCTCCTACAATGTTTGGGGAAGAATTGAGATTGAGTTAGAGGACTCCTTTTTTGCTGAGTATTTTTTTCAGCTTTGGTTTATTTACAAATTTGCCATTTTGGCTCAAATCTATAAATACAAGTGTTATTTCTAGGTTTTGGGAGAGGACAAGTTTGAGAGCTATTTTGAGAGTTATCAAAGCTAAAGAGAGGTAGAGCTCCATTTGAGAGGTGAGTTCTTGTGAGGTTGTGAGTGACATTCTAAGAGAGATAAATTGTGTGTGTGTATAACCTTTGGGTTCCTCCATTTATCTATAAAAAGAATAAATACTCCTTGTTGGATATAACCCAAATTTGGGTGAACTACGGTATATCGTTGTTATTTTTCTTTGATGATTGCTTGTATGTTCTTATTGTCTGTTTATTAATGCTTGCTTGAATTGATTGGGAGTTTGCACACTAGTTCATTTTCGAAACAAGGTCTAGGGTGTTTTCCACACACCAAGTGTTTGATAAAATTCCTGAGTGAGTTTTATCGTCTTGGTCGCTAAAGATAGTCTTGATTTAGCGCAACACTTTAATCTCCCATAAATGAGGGTCAACTGTTCCTAGTAAGATATGATTTTAATTTCCCATAAGTGAGGGTCAAGTGCGGCTATTAATGTAGGACTTTAATCTTCCACAAACAAGGGTCAGGCATTCTTAGTAATCTAGTACTTCAATCTACAATAAGAGAGGGTCAAGCGGGCCTAGTAATATAGGACTGTAATTTCTCATAAAGGGATTGTATATTTCTTTGGCTTGATAAATTTTTTGTTTTAAGTTTAAGTCGAGAAATCAGTTGCTCGTGTGTTAGAGACTGAGGTTGTTGCGCATGAACCTACTCGAGAAGGAATTATAGTTGAGTCAGTTGCAGTAGGTGATGCTCTTGGTTTGTAAGCACTACCCTTGTCCCTAATAATTAGTGAGGTGCCTCTAGACTGCATGAAAATTATAGTGCTTTGAATACATGATGTCCATCTGCGAGTGATAGTGTCTTCATCCTATATCTTCTTGAGCCATCCCCTGAATCAGTTATGATACAAACCTTACATGATTTCTCGCATAATAGAGAGGCTTTTAGATCGATTTCCATTGACCTTTTCTCCTCGCAGCATCCAACCGTTACCAATAATTATGGATTATAGGTTGATCGGCCTTGCAACTATTATAGGGTAGGTCTTTAATACTCCCCTAGAATCCCAAATTGCTGATGCCATTTAGGTTTTCTTGGGAAATGTCAATCTCCTGATTAATGATGGGTTTTATTTACCTTAGTTGGTCAAGCTCCTATGTGATTTTAATAAGGCCGATTTACTTATTCTTTATGCTCATCTGCAAGCCTCACATAATTCACATGTGGCCATTTCTAAAGAGTTGGTGAGCTTGGAAACCGAACTTGTAAATTCTGAAGAAGAACTTGAGGTTTCTCATGAGGTTGTAATTAGTTTAGAGCCTAAAGTGGTTGATATTCTGGAAAGAAGAGAGCACAGTGATTAGGATTTATCTTACTTGGCTAATGACCAGAGCCATCTATAGCAAATACTGCACCAACACCATCATCGTCTACTTGGGTCGGCCAACTTAAGGTTTTGATTTGGAACTTTTCCTTCATGTAATTCATCATTTCAATGTATTTGAACACCTTGGTATGTATTTGGTTTGTCCCTTTTTTTTACTTGAGATGAATGAGGTGATAGATTTATACAATATCTATTTCATTATGCAAGAAAACAAAATAGAGAAATGGGTCGTAACTTGCAAAGCAACAGGTCTTTATACTATCATATAATTAATCCAGTAGTTACTTTGGGGAACATTCTCCCCCAATAAGCCCTTTATAACTCATGCTCGAGCAGGTGCAAACAAAATGTTAACCAAACCAAGTAATTCATTGAGGGTAAACTAACAAATGCTATTAAATATAGGAAAATTTGAGCCATTTGTTGTTTAATTTAAAAGTGGCATTGTCCTCTACCTCCGAGATCTTGTAGTAGCTCGAATCATGAATTATTCAAACAATATAGGGGTCTTCACAATTTGTTTCAAACTTGGGTAATAAAAGTCCCCGGATGTGCCTTATGCACGCTTTTATCATTGAGTCTCCCTCCATGAACTTCCTCGGCCTCACAAGCTAATCATAGGATCTGGACAACTATTTTCGGTGCATTTTAAAGTGTCTCACTGCATTGTCTCTATGTTCTTCTAGCACCTTGAGTTATAGACGGAGGTTGTGGGGAAGCATGTCAATTCGTTAATTATAATGGGTAAAAGGTACCTCGACCTCTACTGGGAAAATTGCTTTAGCGCCAAAGACTAAACAGAAAGGGGTATACCCCCTGGTTTTTCTCTTAGTTGTGTTGTAGTCCCATAAGACCTTAGGTATATTTCCATCTCATGTTCCTAGAATATCTTCTAGAATTTTTGAGAGGATGTTCACAAAAGTCTTTTTGATTGCTTCTCCTTGCCTGTTGCACTCTGGGTACGCCACGGTTGACTAGTGGTGGTGGATGGAATACATGTCTGTGAGCCAACTTACTGCATTGTTTATAAAAGGAGTGCCATTATCTGAGAGGAACGCCTTCGAGATGCTAAAATGAGATCCCGAAGAAAACTAAGAACACCTCAGTCTACTCTCATCGGAGATGAGGCCAAAAAATGCCAACAGTTAACTTAAAACTCCAAAAATCTTACTTAGTCAATCTCAAAATTTGTCCTAGTTTCCTACCCACCGTAAAACACATCTAAATAGGTGAAAACCACAAAAAATGGTGGCTATAGTAAACATAAAATATCACTGGACAAGTTAAAAATGTTAAATACCTAGTCAATCCAAAGAAAATGAAGATAATAGGTGACGAGACTCCTTGGAAATGAAGAAAATAAGTTGATAATGCAAAAAAACACTAGGAAGAATAGAACGCAAGTGACCAAAAAATCTGGATAGGGAGAGGACCATTTTTTACTTTGGTTGGATTATTTATGGAAATGGAAGGTTAAGTGAGATTTATAGACTAAATCCAATCATGTAGCACACCAAGTCTCTCATTATTATGGTAAGCCTCCCAATGCCCTAGTGTGAAGTTTGTTTGTGCGCATGGTTTTACGAGTCATGCCAACACTGACCAAACTCCTCAATAAATGATAGGTTTATTGCTTCTCATAAGTGAGAAATAACACCTCTGCAAAATCCTAATACAACCATTATATCTCTACTAGCCATGAGATACCCATTGATGCTGAATAGGAATTGAAACGCCGCGGTAAGACAGGATAGGAAAAGTGTTTAAATCTCATCCTCCCATTAACATTGAATGCGAAGGTCTAGGGGTCATTGGTATACATAAGTATGGTATTATATAGACGATACACTCAGGATGAGTATGCCTCACCAACACATATTTAAATAGGGCTTCCATCCATAAAATGCCCTTACCATCAGTCTTGTCCATGGTGGTATCAGCCTAAGAGATCACTCCAAGTGACGAGTCAGAGCGGTTGCCTAAGCAGATAAGGAACAACTAGTCTCATTCATTATCAGTGTTGGCCTTAAACGACACCAAAAAGTCGATTTGGCAACAATCCACGTGCCGATCTCGAATGACTAACTAGTATCATCTTGGCCTAACTAGAGTGGTATTGGACTCCAATAGACGTGGCTAGCCGAGACCCTTTATCTTTACTCGTGTCACAAATTAATGTACTCGTATTCTAAATTTATATAAATAAAATTCCATGATTCATAAATATAAACATGAAAACATACCTTTCAAAATACGTTCTCAAGAAAGTTCCATTGAGTCGCATTCAGTCTCAAACATTGTAGGCCAAATTCTTAAATCGTCTACTTTCATAACTTCTTCGAGTGAACAAATACCGTCAAGGTAGTGGCACCCCGAATATGTGTTTTTATTTCAATACTTTTGAAACATCGGCATGTGATCAACATATTATTTTAACATATAAATATATTAGTCCAACTAAATAAATATGTTATGTTAAGGACTAGAAAACATAAATACCGCATTCATGTACCTTGTATATACGGTGTCCCTCGTCGTACACCAGTAAATATAACCCATTAGCTAAATATGTTGGGTTTGATCCTAAGTCTCCTTGGGTAGGTAGGCACTATACCGAGCTAAACGCAAGAAGTCCAAGCCTCATAATACGTCTCTCGAGGTATTATTTCTTAGGGATGCCTCCATATCTAGTCTTACACCCCCTATATATATTATTCAACCCCACTGTTGGAAATACATTGGCTTTTATCCCAAGTCTCCTTGGGCACATAGGCATTATACCGAGCTTAACTCGTAAATATGATGACTCATAATATGTATCTGAGTGTATTATTTCCTAGGAATTACTCCATATTCAGTCATATGCCCATACATAATATACACTCCATGGTGTGAACTACGCAGGCTTTGATCCAAAGTATCCTTGGGTACGAAGGCTCTATACTGAGCTAAACTCGTTAATCCTAATCCTCATATTACGTCTTTTGACGTATTATCTTGAGGATGTCTCCATCTACAGGCCAAGCACTCCTGACCTCTACCTCTACCTCCATATTAATGGATATTTAAAGCATAACATCCTTAATGGTACACCCCCAAACTAGTCGAAATGAAAACACCTTACGTCTAGTAACCACCTTGAATTTATATGGTTATGTGAAAATATCAGACATCATTTGGGCCACTCCAATTCTGATATTCCATACACTAGCCTTCCCCTCCCAAGACAATTCCTACACTTTCACGGACATCACGTTCGACATGTGTACAACTAAACTACATAGGCTTTGATCCCAGGTCCTTTTAGGTATGTAGGCGCACTAATGAGTCCTTCTCATGAGCTTTAGCCTCAAAAACATGTTTAATGATGTACCAACGAGATGTATCAATCTTTAATACCTCACTTATGGCAAATGAAATATCAAACTATCTCAAGATGGGACCTCCTAAACATATTCCTACATACAAAAATGCAATCACGCATACACTAATGACAAGAAAGATGCACCCATCTCTCACCTTTCTATCTCTCCTCACAACATGGATGAGATATCAATTTATCTTAAAATCCTAGCTCCCTCGCATAGCTATATATACACTAACGTGTAATACCTTGTAATTTTTAAGACTTTTAAAATTGGTTATATTTTAAATTAATGGTTTAATTGGATTTTATTATAAATTATTTCATTTGGGTTTTATCCGAATTGTGGATATTTAAAATCTATGATTCTGAATATTACTTAAAGATATTCAGGTAATATATGAATGTGATGATTATTGATATTACTATGAGATATTAATTCAGTAATTTGATTTTTTAGTCGGACGCAATATGGAACGTGTCGGGACTAATTTGTTAAATTAAAAAGGGAGTTTATTTTCTATTCACCATATAGTCATTTTGACTATGTCGTTGCATACGGAAGTGTTGAAATAGTCAGAAAAGTCAATTTAGATGTTGGATTTGGGTCTCGGGTCATTTGAAAATGAAAACACAACCCAAAAGGGCATTTTGGTCATTTTTACAAGGGGGTGAATAGTGATTTAGGATCTGTCCTATTATAAGTATTTGGAGATTAAGTGTACATGGGTTATTCATCTCTTCTACAAAAAATAGAGAAATCATCTTCCCAGAGAGAGTGAAAGGTTACTTGGGAAGAGAAAAGCTTTCTTGGAAGGAGGAGAACCAAAGAACCAAAGGTCACCATCACCAACCACCACCGGAAGTTGATCGAAGAAGGGAGAACCACCTGTGATATACTACACCAAAGGATCAGACCTTCATTAGAGGCAAGTGTTTGATAATGGCAATCTAAGTTTGTATATTGTCCATGTTAGAATAGTTGTAAAAAGAGATGATTTTTTTTATGTTTGGAAGATAAAGATGAAGTTGTTAAATTGATTTTTGAAAATTAAAAATATATAGGAATCAAACTCATGTTGTACGTAGTTAGTAATCCAGGAAATAATCAAAAATCTGTTGAAGAACTTATGAAAACCATTGATGTGTTCTTGAAGATATTATGTAGATAATTTTCTGGAAAAAGAGGATATAAACATGCTTTTAATTCAATCTCTTGATGATTCTAGGATGTTTAGATGATTAGAAATCATTTATATAAGTTGATATATCATGTATTAAGGATTATAAGTCATTTGGGTGGTTAATATGAAGTTTTGAATGATAAAAAATGGTTAAACCCATAGTTGAAGAATTGAGAAAAACTAGGTTGTTACCTGGGAGATCGATTGATCGACCCCCTGCCTTCGATCGATCGACCTCCCCAGAATCTTTAAAGTTGTTTCTTTTTAATTTTGGTTCTTATGCCAAACCTTTTGTAGATCTTTGGTGATTATTAATAGGATATTATGGGACTTAGAAAAGATCAGTAGGTCCTAGATAAGATTCGAATTAATTTGATTGGGATTTAATTTATTAATAATGATGATAATTATATTGAAAGGAATTTTGGTTGCTAGATTCACTTGTTAGATTCTAATTGGTATGCATGAGGATAAGATAGTAGCAATAAGGGTGATTGAATTGAACACCAGGGTATCCTTAATTTTACAAGAGGGTTCAATCCTAAGTGAAAGAAGATGTGTTTAGAAGGGATTTGAAACTATCAATTTTAACCTTAATTAAAGGGAGACTTTAATTCGTAGTAATTCGGGAGATAAGATGATATGGACCAGTGGTGTATTAGTGACTTCTTACTGAATATATGTTGAGGAAAAATCTATTTGAACCTTGAGTAATGAGTGAGGCTTGGGGATAATTAAATTAAGAAGTAAAGTTATGATATTTTAATACAAGTTATTTGAACAGATATAATGCTACATATGGGAAATAATCTAAGGGTAATGTGAATACCTTATTGATAGTATATTATAGGTATGATAATGCCTATTTGATTGGTTGATGATTTATGTGTATGACATGCCTAGCTTACTTGATATCGACTGGATGTTTGCGCGTGAGGGCAGTCATATCCTGATGAATTCATGGGATATTTGATTTGTCGCTCAAGAACATAGGTCTATGAAAGACTTATCGGGGAGTTGATAAGTCCGTTGACTGTGCGTACATAGGTATGTGCGTGACCCATGTATACGAGATATGTTCGCCTCGAATTTGTATGTTGTTATTTGTGGTTCGAGGAATCCTTACTGAACTTTTAGTCCCCTATTCGGTGACCAGCGATGACGGGACATGATATAAGAGTAATGCATTTCACCGCAGCTGTGACTCGGGGTTCCGTATTACATATGTATATATAAAATGAATTAAATGAATGAATGGATATATTGTGATTAAATCATCTACTGCGTGATAATTGTAGATAACGGCTAATTGAGAAAAAGAATTGAAATAAGTTAATGAATAATTATGGAAAAGCTTAATTCATATTAATGAGAAACGAAACATGTTAATGAGAAACTCATATGATTAATTACATGATGTATTGTATGAGACATACGGGGTTATGATATAGGATGGAATCATAATATGGAAACAAGTGAGGAGGAACCATTAACTAGGAGGTTAATAGGAAACGTTAAGTGTGCAATCTAGAGGAGAGTAGAGAATAGAAAGTGAGAGTTGGATACTAACATGTACATAATAAATGCTTTATTGCACTTGTTAAATACTTGTTGTTTTCAAAATCATTTTCACATCGGGCTCTGACCCATTTCCTTGAATATTTTCTTTTCCATTGTACCTTCTATATCAGGTGTCCAACAGCAGGGACGCCAACCTTAGAGGATTATGACGAGCTATGGAGCTATTGAGTATTGATTAGATGCCTATATTCTTTTGATTCACAGTATTCTCTTAGTTAAGGCATGTCTCGCAGAGGAACTCAATTATCTCTTTTTCTATCTATGTCATACACTCTTGTATTTGTGTCATTTTAATACATTTACTATTGTTGGGATTAATTTATTGGATAATTATGTGGGAATGTTTATTCCAATTGCATTTAAATTCTTTTGAGGTATCTTTTCGGTTATCAATGTTGTAGAATAATATGTGTTGTGTTATTCGTACACTAAAAATGGATTTTGTTGAATTAAAATTTGAAAAGTTTTTAACAGCAGCTTAATTGAGTATTGGGTGAGTTGTAAATGTTTTCGATTATGATGCTAAGAATGATCCAACTGTATATTCTATTTTAATTTTGTATGGGACTGGCCACCTGTTATTTAATTAGGCTGGGTGTTACAGGTGGTATCAGAGCATCAGGTTCTAGTGTCCTTTAGGGTCTATACGGCTTATTATGTTTTCATCTTAGCATTCTTTGATGTAAAGCCCTATGAGCATGATTATTGCTTTTCTATGTACGCTTATGCTCTTTAGCTATTATGTTATATCAAATACTGATAGTATACTCTCATTTTAGATGCCTCCTCGACGTGCACCTCAGCCCGCCCCAGCTCAGGGTAGAATGACTGCGGACGAAGTTGCTGTAATTACATGCAGTCAATGCAGCTCTGGCTGCTGTTCAGCAGGCTCCAGCACATGCAACAGTTGTGCCACCCTCATAAGGGAAAGTGTTTCCTACTGCATGGGAACAAGTTAGGGATGCCTTTCAGATGGCGCACCCACCTGAGTTTCAGGAAGGTTCAGATGTTGTGACTGCTAGCCAATGGAAGAAAGATATCCAACAGCACTTGATAATGCTCGAATGTACTGATGTTCAACGTCAAATACTAGCCACATTCAAGCTATTAGGGGAAGATTTGCAATGGTGGGAAGCTACGACCACTATGGAGGAGAGGGACTCAATGACTATCCAAGACTTTTAGATACGGTTTGATGGGAAGTACTTTCCTTCATCCATCCAGACAGAGATGAGGAAAAAACTACTTTATTTGAAGTAGGAAGAGAAGACGGTGGCGGAATACGAGGAAGAATTTACGCGATTAACTAATTTGGTACCAGCAGAGGTACCCACTGAGGAGAGGAGAATTCTAATGTTCACTGATGGGTTGAACTATAAGATTCGCCAGCATTAATTGGGAAATCTTTAACTACGTACTTATGCAAATGTTCTTAATGCTGCAATTCTTCACTGCCGGGATAATCGCTTACATGTTCAGGGTGTCAAACGGGGGTTTGGGTCAAGCCAGTAAGGCAAGACTACTGGGGGAAGTTCTAGTGGGATTCAGCAAGAACAGAGTCATTAGCGTCAAGGTGAGCAGGGTTCCCAGACAGGGGATTATGCTAAGAATTTGTGATATGTAGATTCTCAATTTAAGGATAGAGGTAATGGGCAAGGACAGCAGGGCCATCAGGTCCATATACAGGCTCATCAGGGCCAAGGGAAATGATGTAATGGCCAGCAGGGTCAGGGTCAACAGGGGAAAAGTGGTGGAAAGTTTGCGGAAAAATATTTCGTGTGCGGAAAGTATGTCCATAAACGACAAGATTGTCCTGATAAAGACAAATTCCCTCAGCAACAAAATGCTCGACAGGAGCCACAGACACCAGTACTTCCACTAGTTGCTTGTAACAACCCGCGTAATTTTGGGCTATTTTAATTAATTTCTGAAAAATGGAGGAAAATAATGTTTTTGATAAAATTATTTTTATTGCACAAATATGTTGGTTATTATTTTTAAAGGCAAGAATTTCAAACGGTTTCGAAAACGGAGTTAAAACGGATTTTAAAATGATTTTTAAATGTTTTTAACTCTTGGAGTTGTTTTGACTTTCAACTCTTCATTTCTTTGCCTTTTTTAAAGGAGTCTTTTGGATTCCAACTCTTCATTTCTTTGCATTATAAAAGGAAGTCATGGGCAACACTTTTAACCTACTTTTGCCACAAATTTTGGCAGCAAATATATTTTATATTCCTCTTCTTTTTAATTATACTTTGGCCCTTGAGATTTTTTTGTTTTAACCTTAGATTATAGGTGTTCTTGGGGATATTTTATTGGAGGTTCTTAGAGAATATTTTGTAGATCTTTTGTGTTGATCTTGAGGATGTGATCGTTGATTTCTCATCATTATTTGAGGTATGGGGTTTTACACAATATGCTCCTTAAATCTCGCGAGTGTCATTCTCTTTGATTTCATGTTTAATTGAACTCATATTTGAATTGATAAATTCATTGAAATCTGGAAAATAATTGTTGAAATTATTTTGATTCATGTGGTATAATTATATTGTTGATGAGCACGTTGTCATGAGATTTTAATATGGCACGGATGTTGGGCACCCGCCAAAATTCCTGTTTCCCGGGCTATGGCTTGATAAAGCATATACGGATGTGGTGAGGCCTGGTGACCCGGTTAAAGTGTTGTTGAGAAATTATATTGATAAATGCTTTGAGATTTTCATTTTGATTTGAATATTCGTACTCGTGTTGTTACGTTTTATTCGTTGTTAATCTGTATTCGTTGAGCATAATTCTTGTCGTATTGTGTACTTCCCCATATTTTCTTTTAGTGGCAGGTTAGCGTGGATTTGGGCGCTATGGATTATTGGAGATTGATTTTATCTTAGATATTTTGGGAAGAATTTTTAATACATTTGAGAAGATTTGTATTATTTTGATGTATAGAGCATTGGGATTTATTTTATTTCAAGTTAGATGTTGTATTTAATTCGGGAGATGTTGTTGTATTTAATTTGAAGAATTGAGATTAGTGGGTTTATATGATTGTGGGTTTATTTAGATGCTCTATACTTTGTCACTTATGGATTTGGATTTATTTTATCGCATTAGCGCTCCGTTCACTCTCCCCGGGCGGGCGGGGTGTTACACTGCTCTTCCAGCTCCAGCTCCCGTGGTAGCACTACCTCCCATTCCAGCAGCACCCGCACAACAGGGTTAGTACGGGCGTGTATATAACGTCCATCAGGCAGCGAATCAACAACCACCACCCGTGAATGAGGGTATGTTTTCTATCTAAGG
Source organism: Sambucus nigra (assembly GCA_949130495.1). Taxonomy (NCBI): domain Eukaryota; kingdom Viridiplantae; phylum Streptophyta; class Magnoliopsida; order Dipsacales; family Adoxaceae; genus Sambucus; species Sambucus nigra. The sequence goes on along the minus strand of OX422211.1, from coordinate 126,374,948 downwards.
AGTTATGAGGCATATATTGATTTTTGTAGCGATTAATATTGTGTGGGAAAAAGGGTTGATAAACTTAACCTATAACACTTTATATACGTAGACTCCCCGAGGGTTGTGGGACACCTATATTTTTTCATGTCATCACGTGGGTTTTATTTTTATCATGGGATTACTTACTTTGGGCATGTCCGATCATGATGTGACTATCGTCATGTATTTACTTGTGGGATATGAGAGCATATGTACTACTACTAGACAACATCTTGTCTTTAATAAGAGAGTAGATGAGTAGACTTTTTAATTGCGATCGATAAAACCTGTAGAGAGGTTATATAATATTGACTAAGGACCTGAGGATTTTCGATGACCGACTACTTTAGGTAGTAGTGTATCGAGGGGGGGGGTTCCTTGTTTGGATTTCGCTTGCGACACACCCCACGCATGAAACTAATAACCGTTGGGAGTTGAAATAAGTTAGGTCTTTAGGATATGAGTTTATAACCTTTGCGATAAATATTATAATGATAGTGGTATGATAGGGTGTATGGGCGCCCTGGATAGTTGGATTGTAGTATTTTTCAAAATTGTGAAACAGTAAGTAGTTGTGACTTCAGAATTTATTAGTTTAAATACGTGAGGATCATTTTTTCAAAGTTTCTCGCGAGGAAGGTATAGGGAAGATTGGATAAAGTTTAAATCTGATTCTGTTGAAACTATATGGTGAAACTTAGTGTAACATCGATGGAGATTTTCGTTAATGTATTGAACGGGCGATACTACTTAGATTTCTTGCGACGTGAGATTTATACTCAGTGTCGACCTAATTAGTATGATTTAACTTTCTGAATTTCGGGACGAAATTCTATTATAAGGGGAAGTATGTAATACCCCGTAATTTTTATGACTTTTAAAATTGGTTATATTTTAAATTAATGGATTAATTGGATTCGATTATAAATTAATTCATTTGGCTTTTATCCGAATTGTGGATATTAAAAATGTATGATTCTGAATATTACTTAAAGATATTTAGGTAATATATGAATGAGATGATTATTGATATTGCTGTGAGATATTAATTCAGTAATTTAAATTTTTAGTCGGACGCGGTATGGGACGTGTCGGGACTAATTTGTTAAATTAAAAAGGGAGTTTATTTTATATTTACCATATAGTCATTTCAACTGCGTCATTGCATCCGGAAGGGTTGAAATAGTCAGAAAAGTCTATTTGGATGTTGGATTTGGGTCTCGGGTCATTTGGAAATGAAAACACAACCCAAAAGGGCATTTTGGTCATTTTTATAAGGGGGATGAATAGTGATTTCAAATTTTCTCCTATTATAAGTATTTTCAGATTAAGTGTATGTGGGTTATTCATCTCTTCTACACAAAATAGAGAAGTCATCTTCCTAGAAAGAGTGAAAGGTTACTTGGGAAGAGAAAAGCTTTCTTGGAAGGAGGAGAACCAAAGAACCAAAGGTCACCACCACCAACCACCACCGAAAGTTGATCGGAGAATGGACAACCACCTATGATATACTAAACCAACGGATCAGACCTTCATTAGAGGCAAGTGTTTGATAATGGCAATTTAAGTTTGTATATTGTCCATGTTAGAATAGTTGTAAAAAGAGATGATTTTTTTTTTATATGTTTGGAAGATAAAGATGAAATTGTTAAATGGATTTCTGGAAACTGAAAATATATAGGAATCAAAATCATGTTGTAGGTAGTTAGTAATCCATGAAATAATCATAAATCTGTTGAAGAAATTATGAAAACCATTGATGAGTTCTTGAAGATATTATGTAGATAATTTTCTAGAAAAAAGGATATAATCATGCTTTTAATTCAATCTCTTGATGATTCTAGGATGTTTAGATGATTAAAAATCATTTATATTTTTGTTGATATATCATGTACTAAGGATTATAAGTCATTTGGGTGGTTAATATGAAGGTTTGAATGATAAAAAATGGTTAATCCCGTAGTTGAAGAAATGCAGAAAAATTGGGATGTTACCTGAGAGATCGATCGATCGACCCCCTGCCTTCGATCGATCGACCACCCCAGAATTGTTAAAGTTGTTTCTTTTTAATGTTGGTTCTTATACCAAACATTTTTTAGATCTTTAGTGATTATTAATTGGATATTATGGGACTTAGAAAAGATCAGTAGGTCCTAAATAAGATTCAAATTAATTTGATTGGGATTTAATTGATTAAGAATGACGATAATTATATTGAAAGGAATTTCGGTTGCTAGATTCACTTGTTAGATTCTAATTGGTATGCGTGATGATAAGATAGGACCAGTAGGGGTGATTGAATATAACACCTGGGTATCCTTAAGTTTACAAGAGGGTTAATCCTAAGTGAAAGAAGACGTGTTTATAAGGGATTTGAAACTATCGGTTTTAACCTTAATTAAAGGGAGAGTTTAATTCGTAGTAATTCGGGAGATATGACGATATGGACCAGTGGTATATTAGTGAATTCTTACTGAATATATGTTGAGGAAAAATCTATTTGAACCTTGAAAATTAAGTGAGGCTCAGGGATAATGAAATTAAGAAGTAAAGTTATGATATTTTAATACGTGGGATTTGAAGAGATATAATGCTACGTATGGGAAATAATCTAAGGGTAATGTGAATGCTTTACTGATAGTATATTATAGGTATGATAATGCCTATTTGATTGGTGGATGACTTATGAGTATGACATACCTAGATTACTTGCTATCGACGGGAGGTTTGCACGTGAGGGTAGTCATATCCTGATGAATTCATGGGATCTTTGATTTGTCACTCAAGAACAAAGGTCTATGAAAAACTTATCCGGGAGTTGATAAGTCTGCTGACTGTGGGTAAGTAGGTATGTGCATGACCCATGGATTTGAGAACTATGTTCACCTCCAATTTGTATGTTGTTGTTTGTGGCTCGAGGAATCCTTATCGAAACATTTGTCCCCTATTCGGCGACTAATGATGATGGGTCATGAGAGCAGAGTAATGCATTGCACCGCAGATGTGACTCGGGGTGTCGCATTATATATGTATATATATAATGAATTAATGAATGAATGGATATATTGTGATTAAATCATCTACTGCGTGATAATTGTAGATAACAGTAACAACCCGGGTTTTCGAGCGACTATTTTATACTATTTTGCTTGATGGGTTAATTTTATAAAATAGGGGATCTTGGAGTAAATTTTATTTCCCGCGAGACTTAGGGATAATGTTTACTATGTTTTGCCTATTTACCATTATGAGAAGGTAAATAGCTTTATATTGTGTACTATTGCGTCGTTATATGTAAAACGACGGTTATGACCTATATATGAAATTGAGTATAATTAATGAAATAAAATGAAACTGGAACGCAAAACTATTTCACACTTTCTCGAATTCCAAAATAGGGGGTGCGGTTGTTTTTAGAATAGTCGAGATAGTCGAAATAAGTGCCCAGTTGTAATTTTTGAGATTCGGGCATTTTTAAGGCGTTATGACTCAAATAAGTGGTTACGAGTCATTTTAGTGGTGTATTAACAATTAACAGTGGGGATTTATGTTTTGGGACCCATATAAGTCCCCCACCCCTTTTTCTTTCTTCATTTGTGAGAGAAACCAAAGGAGAGAGAGAGAGAGAGAGAGAGAGAGAGAGAGAGAGAGGAGAGAGTTGGGAGAAATGGAGAGAAAGAGAGAGAATGGAAGATTAGAGCCGGAATCCGTTTCTTCAAGAAGAGAATCCAAGACTATGAACCTCGAGGAAAGTTTCTTACTTGCTAGATGTGATTTAATGTGATAAATTGCATGTATGGTTAGGTTTTAGAGATTTAACCCATAAATGGGTATTTGTTGATTTTGATGATTAAACCCTTAAATCTTAGTTTTAAATTGGATTTGAGGAATGTATATTAGTTATAAATGGTGTAGAAATGATTTAGGTTGAATTGTTGTTGTTGATGTTGGGAGAAATCAAAGTTTTGGGGTTTTTGGGAATTTAGGATTCATATAACCCGTAGCCCAAACTGGGCAAGATTTCAGGACCTATTCGATTCGGCCCTAGGGGCGAATCGATTCGGATAAGGGTCATCCTACAGGTCTGGGCAAACCGAATCGGTTCGGGTTGGGACCAAATCGATTCCGCAATTACAGGAAGTCAGGTTTGCTCACCGAATCGATTCGTCCTTTTAGGAGAATCGATTCGCAAGGGGCGAATCGATTCGGCCCGAGGGGCGAATCGATTCGGGTCCCCTATTTTTGTGAGATTTTAGCCTAGTTTGATTTTTATCCCTTTTTCTTTTAGGTCCGAGATTTAGGACCCTTCCTTTGGGAAGTAATAAGAGTTCCTAGAGGGTTGTATTGGGTAGACTAATGTCCTAGGTTAAGATGGGATATTTGAGTTTACTCGAGGGCTAGTTTGTATAGGTTAATGTCCGAGTAATACAGGAGGTTAACCTAAAGATAATTGGAAGTTAAAATATCAATGTTGAGCTTTTGGGAGACACTCCTTCATGGAGACTCACTTTGAGGGTTTATGAAATTTTATGAACTCTTCGAGGCTATTTTGAGGTTAGTGGAACTTTGGGTCTTAGGTCATTAATAAAATATGACTTAATGAGAATGAAATGCACATTCTAAAACTTGGTGCTTAACGGCTAAATGAATGATTTTTGGAAAAGTAAAATTGGAAGCTTTCAAAAAGGAAAAAGTAATGTTTTCATAAGTGTTAACTTATGGTTACACACCTCCCTAAATCTCTATCATAAGGGAAGTTGCGTATGTGTGGTGAAGCCCCCTGGCTAATGAATACAGGGTGGATATAGTCCCTAGGTCATATGGGCATTTGTATTACTGCGCTGGTTAGGGGATTCTGGGTGTGGTCCTGACTTTCCCGCAGGCAATATGGCCGCTTCCCGACGTTGGTAGGTTCCCAGGTTGTCTTGTATAGATAGGCCCTGAAAGATGATAGCCATTTAGGGGCGCGTCCAGTGGGGAAACCCGGAGGGATGGTCTTAGATTTATTAAAGCAATTCATGATAATGGATTGGCTTTAATTACATTTCCCGGATGGAAGAAGGGAAATGGGGTATGATTTGTCTTCGGTAACACTCCCGGATGGAAGAAGGGATGTGGAAGCATATGGTACACAAAAGTATTTTTATGATAATAAAAATGACTTTTGATTACAATTCCTGGATGGAAAAAGGGAAGTGGGGTTTTTATGAAAAAGGATAAAGCACTTTTTATGATATAAAAACTTGCTTTAAATTATATATTCTTCCTGGAGGGAATAAAGGAAATAAAATCTGTAAATAAGTTTGACTTGGTAAACATTTGATAAAATGTTGTACCAAGTATGTATATTCCTAAAGAAAGAAATTAGGAATTGTGCCATTTGATGATGGATGGGTTTTATTTTATATTCTCTTGGTGTAGCTGTAGATGTGACCTCACACACATATGCACACACACATATACATTTATTGATTATTTCATGCTAAGGATCTAATCGATCTCGACGATCAACCTTGCCTAAGTAGTAGTGTATCGGGGGGGTTCCTTGTTTGGATTTCGCTTTGCGAGACACCCCACGCACGAATAGGACATAGTTTTGAGAATGGGGAGAAGTTAGCCCTTAGTACTTAGGGTTAACTAGAACATCTCACTATATTGCGCTAGGTTGCTGCTAGATTGAGAGGTGAGAAATATTACTGTTATCTGCGAGAGAATTACGCACTTAACCGTCATGCATTTTAGTCACATGGTAATCATATCCAACCGGGCCCTGACCCGAATCTATATTTCGTTGTTTCAGCATATTCCTTGCCGTTACAGGTGCTCTATCGCATGGACACCCGTATTTACATTTCCATTCCAGTTCTTATGGGGATACAGCATATTGCGGATGTTGTAGGTTACTTGTAGTAGACGCTTCTTTCTACTGTACTCTAGTTATGTTCCGTATTTTTATTCGGGCGTGTTTTGCCCAAGGTATTGCACTCATTCATTATATTGTAAATATTGAATTTTAATACTCGATGTACTATTTGTATTGGTCTGTTCGCCGACAGCTTATTCGGCAATATTTATTATATTGTCATTCGTTATCCATTGACTTTTGATATCCACCGTTTTTACAAATGGGATTGTCTAAGAGTTTTTCTTTTCTTTTCAAAATTTTAAATTTGACGGTCCGTTTTCTAAAATGATTGGTGGTTATCTCATACTATTATTTTAATCGACAGTGATGCTAAGAATGAACCATCTATGATTCCTGTGATTATTGGAGTATTGGGATAGCCACCTATTATTTTAGTAGGCGGGTTGTCACAGATGGTATCAGAGAATTAGGTTCTAGAGTCCTTAGGAATCTGTGTGGATGTTCTACATCTTCTGCATTTCTCTCTGTTTGATTTAGAGCCTTAGGAATAAGGTCGTTGAATTCTCTTGTGATATTTCGTTCTCCTTCTATGGTATGAGAACCCCGAAGATCTTTTGCGTGTTCGTGTGAGACTTGTAAGTCGTTAGATGAAGGGCGTCGAGGGAGGCCGTTGTGAAGGCGTCATATGATGGGATTACTATAAGCTGTAGGTTGTGGTTAGGGATAAGGGCCGCTTTGGAGGTCTCTCCCTTTGTAGCATTATTTTATATTACTGCCGTGACTACTAAATACGGTGAAAATAGTTTTCCCAAGTACCGTTGTCGGTAGAGAGTGGTACTATGCTTGGGATTCCAAGCAATGTCAATTTGGAGATGAGAGGTCCTTGACAAGGACCACATGTTGAAGTTCGGTTGGATAGAGGAAGTGTAACCTCATTCGGTGAGAACGTAAGGCCTGAGAGTTTTGGCCTAAGAGATGGGTATAAGTGACCAGGTGTGAGGATTTGAGGAAAACCTTTCACCCACTGGAGTAAGGTTGAAGTGGCGGAAATGATGGTCGCCTCTTTATGGTGGGGCAGAATGTTTTGCCCATAGAGAGAGAGCCTTTCAGTGGAAATGCTAGGCTCGTAAGTAAGTGTTGGAAACACTTCTAGAGAAGTAGTGTTCATGAGACCCCATTGGTGGACATCCACCCGGGGAAGACTCGTGGAGCTAAGGTCGGGGAGGCTGGCAGAATGTTCTGTTTACTGAAGAAGTCAAGGGAACTATGCGTTCTGATCTTGTCGATTGAAGATGACCGGCAAAGATGGGACTCCTAGTTGAGATATTGATGGAAGTAGTTTGGTTCAGATAAGACTAGAATGACGTGTCTTGGAACCATTGGTAGTAGCCAAGGAGGTTGGCTAGTATGTTGGTGGAATTTCCAACTAGGGTGCGAGTGGCGCATTCCTTAAGGTAAGATGGAGTAGTATGGTGTTAGTCCTAGATTCGGGTGTGTATATCAAGCTTGTGTTAGTATCAGTACATATTTTTATATATAGTAAGTATATTTATATGGCTTCCATAATAGGGAAGTTCTGTATTTTCTTTCACTCGTTATGGGGCGAGCGATGATATGTGTGGTATGTACTACTAGTATTATATGTATTATACGAGTAGGGATATTCTTAGATGGAGTTGGTGTGATAGCAAGAGAATTAATTGCGAGGCTATCCTAGTTCTAGTTCTAGAAGAAGGACTAGTTGTTCTATAATATCTCCCCTGGATACAGGTTGAGACTTTATAGAGGTGGTTTACGGTATATAGATAGTTTCCATTCTTTATCTTGTTTTGCTTTGTTTGTTTTGTTTTATTATTTATTTGCTTTGCTTGTGTGTGATGTTCCTTGTCTCCATGACCGGCTAGTTAAGGGGATTGTGTGGAGGGGTTACTTATTTGTATTTCGCTTCGGCGAGACGCTCCACGTATGAACCTTAACGACATTGGGAGAGGAGAGATGTGCATTTTCTTTTCTTTTCTGTTCTTTCTTTTCTTTTTCTGTTGGTAGAGATGCTGGGTTGGAAGGTTTAGCCAAGAATCACGTAAATGAGTGATTAAGGGCTAAGCTGATGTGCGATATATGAGCACTATGATAGTTTTCCTCTGATCGATGTGGGGAAGACTAGGATGATGAAAGTCGGATAGAGACTTATGGTTGTGCCTTAATGAGAAGGCCATTTGTATAGAGGTATATGTGTACTTTGGGATAAGTATTGGTGGCATCTTACTGAAAGTAAATGCCTCAGTTGCTGGTTATGGTAGGATGTATACGTATATATGTATTAGTAGAGTTATGAGTTAGGATTTCGTGGATCCCGATCATGTGTCTTCGACCGTTACTTTTCGACGACCGACAATGCGAGGTAGTAGTGTAATGGGAGGGTTCCTTGTCTGGATTTTGCTTCGGCGAGACGTCCCACGCATGAAACCGAGCTAATGTCGGAAGTTGGGAAAGGTCTTGGACACTAGGGATATATTTAGTATTATATTTATATGACTAGATTAGGATAGATAGATTGACTTTAGAATTCTTAGGACGCTAGGCCCTTAGGGCATGCGACGTTATTTTAGGAGGGTGGTTGGGAGTTGACCACAATGGGTCAACTCTAAGTAGGATTTGGTCCTTAGACGAGAAGTATGGGATCTCGATCTATTCGGAATGTTAGGTCGTTAGTGGTGGGGCCTCTCGTATATAGAGTGTTACGTTAGTAACCTACCTTTTGAGGAGTTGAAGCATGAGCTGACTTTCCTTCTGCACTCGTGTTGTTAGGATCAAGAGTGGATTTAACGAACGAGTCTTTGCCAGGAATGGGAAGTATTAATGCAGGAGCATGGACCCATTATTCATGTGTCTCACACTTTTACGAAGTGTCATCCCCCGCTTGACGAAGAGTTCGTAGCGGTAGTATTTGCCTTAAGGAATCGAGGTATTTCTTCCTGGGAAGGAATTTGGGTCTTTTTGGGAGCAACAAGTTAGAGTTCGTGAAGGTCTATCGATAGGATTTTCCCTTTCGCTAAGGAAATGCGGATGGGGTAGTCGATGTGCCGAGTAAAAACCCGTTAGAGAGTTTAGTCGTGGCATGGAATGCCAATTAAACGAGTTTAACCGTATGTATGTGGGGTATATCCTACCACCCGTAATTGGATGGGTGGGTTTGATTTAAAGGAAGGATTGGAGTAGTGGTTTTTATGGATCCAATTTCCACACAATAGTTTAGATCATTGAGCCGTATACTTTTGAGGGCTATGCCAATGCGAATAGGATTTAGTAGTGTTGGGGTTAGCGATTGTAAGTTAGTGTAGTTATTCCCTAGTAAGGGTGTAACGTGTTTCGGAAAGTAAGGCAAGTTGTGCCGAGGTTGAGTAGATACCTCCTCCCTTAGTAGAAGGGTGGGATCGAAAGTTCATGAGGAATGAATTGGTGCTATGTTATAGCATGATGAGGTGGACTGATATCGATAGTAATGACATTAGTCTGGGTCCTACGGGGACATTGCACTGTAGAGGGGTTTGCTAGTATGATGGCACGTCTTTGGTATAGTATACCCTTCATATGGTTATGGGTTATGCCTGAATTTTGAGGGCAAAATTCCCCTTTAAGGTGGGGACTATGTAACAACCCAGGTTTTCGAGCGACTATTTTATACTATTTTGCCTGATGGGCTAATTTTATAAAATAGGGGATGTTGGAGTAAATATTATTTCCCGCGAGACTTAGGGATAATATTTACTACGTTTTGCCTATTTACCATTATGAGAAGGTAAATAGCGTTATATTGTGTACTATTGCGTCGTTATATGTAAAACGACGGTTATGAACTATATATGAAATTGGGTATAATTAATGAAATAAAATGAAACTGGAAAGTAAAAATAGTTCACACTTTCCCAAATGCCAAAATAGGGGGTGCGATTGTTTTTAGAATAGTCGAGATAGTCGAAATAAGTGCCCAGTTGTAATTTTTGAGATTCGGGCATTTTTAAGGGGTTATGACTCAAATAAGTGGTTACGAGTCATTTTAGTGGTGTATTAACAATTAACAGTGGGGATTTATGTTTTGGTACCCATATAAGTCCCCCACACCTTTTTCTTTCTTCATTTGTGAGAGAAAACAAAGGAGAGAGAGAGAGAGAGAGAGAGAGAGAGAGAGAGAGAGAGAGAGAGAGAGAGAGGAGAGAGTTGGGAGAAATGGAGAGAAAGAGAGAGAAAGGAAGATTGGATCCGGAATCCGTTGTTTCGGGAAGAGAATCCGAGACTACGAACCTCGAGGAAAGTCTCTTACTTGCTAGATGTGATTTAATGTGATAAATTGCATGTATGGTTAGGTTTTAGAGATTTAACCCATAAATGGGTATTTGTTGATTTTGATGATTAAACCCTTAAATCTTAGTTTTAAATTGGATTTGAGGAATATATATTAGTTATAAATGGTGTAGAAATGATTTAGGTTGAATTGTTGTTGTGGATGTTGGGAGAAATCAAAGTTTTGGGGTTTTTGGGAATTTAGGGTTCATATAACCCGTAGACCAAACTGGGCAAGATTTCAGGACCGAATCGATTCGGCCCTAGGGGTGAATCGATTCGGATAAGGGTCATCCTACAGGTCTGAGCAAACCGAATCGGTTCGGGTTGGGACCGAATCGATTCGTAAATTACAGGAAGTCAGGTTTGCCCACCGAACCAATTCAGCCTTTTAGGAGAATCGATTCGCAAGGGGCGAATCGATTCGGCCCGAGGGGCGAATCGATTCAGGTCCCCTATTTTGGTGAGAGTTTTCCTAGTTTGATATTTATCCCTTTTTCTTTTAGGTCCGAGATTTAGGACCCTTCCTTTGGGAAGTAATAAGAGTTCCTAGAGGGTTGTATTGGGTAGACTAATGTCCTAGGTTACGATGGGATATTTGGGTTTACTCGAGGGCTAGTTTGTATAGGTTAATGTCCGAGTAATATAAGAGGTTAACCTAAAGATAATTGGAAGTTAAAATATCAATGTTGAGCTTTTGGGAGACGCTCCTTCATGGATACTCACTTGAGGGTTTATGAAATTTTATGAACTCTTCGAGGCTATTTTGAGGTTAGTGGCACTTTAGGTCTCAGGTCATTAATAAAATATGACTTAATGAGAATGAAATGCACATTCTAAAACTTGGTGCTTAACGGCTAAATGAATGATTTTTGGAAAAGTAAAATTGGAAGTTTTCAAAAAGGAAAAAGTAATGTTTTCATAAGTGTTAACTTATGGTTACACACCTCCCTAAATCGCTATCATAAGGGAAGTTGCGTAATTGTGCTGAAGCCCCCTGGCTAATGAATGCAGGGTGGATATAGTCCCTAGGCCATATGGGAATTTGTATTACTGCGCTGGTTAGGGGATTCTGGGTGTGGTCCTGACTTTCCCGCAGGCAATATGGCCGCTTCCCGACGTTGGTAGGTTCCCAAGTTGTCTTGTATAGATAGGCCCTGGAAGATGATAGCCATTTAGGGGCGCGTCCAGTGGGGAAACCCGGAGGGACGGTCTTAGATTTATTAAAGCAATTCATGATAATGGATTGGCTTTAATTACATTTCCCGGATGGAAGAAGGGAAATGGGGTATGATTTGGCTTCGGTAACACTCCCGGATGGAAGAAGGGATGTGGAAGCATATGGTACACAAAAGTATTTTTATGATAATAAAAATGACTTTTGATTACACTTCCTGGATGGAAGAAGGGAAGTGGGGTTTTTATGAAAAAGGATAAAGCACTTTTTATGATAATAAAAACTTGCTTTAAATTATATATTCTTCCTGGAGGGAAGAAAGGAAATAAAATTTGTAAATAAGTTTGACTTGGTAAACATTTGATAAAATGTTGTACCAAGTATGTATATTCCTAAAGAAAGAAATTAGGAATTGTGCCATTTGATGATGGATGGGTTTTATTTAAAATTCCCTTGGTGTAGCTGTAGATGTGACCTCACACACATATGCACACACACATATACATTTATTGATTATTTCGTGCTAAGGATCTAATGGATCTCGACGATCAACCTTGCCTAAGTAGTAGTGTATCGGGGGGTTCCTTGTTTGGATTTCGCTTTGCGAGACACCCCATGCACGAATAGGGCATAGTGTTGAGAATGGGGAGAAGTTAGCCCTTATTACTTAGGGTTAACTAGAACATCTCACTATATTGCGCTAGGTTGCTGCTAGATTGAGAGGTGAGAAATATTACTGTTATCTGCGAGAGAATTACGCACTTAACCGTCATGCATTTTAGTCACATGGTAATCATATCCAACCGGGCCCTGACCCGTATCTATATTTCTTTGTTTCTGTATATTCCTTGCCGTTATAGGTGCTCTACCTCATGGACACCCGTATTTACATTTCCATTCCAGTTGTTATGGGGTTACAGCATATTGCAGATGTTGTAGGTTACTTGTAGTAGACGCTTCTTTCTACTGTACTCTAGTTATATGCAGTATTTTTATTCGGCCGTGTTTTTCCCAAGGTATTGCACTCATTCATTATATTGTAAATATTGATTTTTAATACTCGATGTACTATTTGTATTGGTCTGTTCGCCGACAGCTTATTCGGCGATATTTACTATATTGTCATTCGTTATCAATTGACTTTTGATATCCACCGTTTTTACAAATGGGATTGTCTAAGAGTTTTTCTTTTCTTTTCAAAATTTTAAATTTGACGGTCCATTTTCTAAAATGATTGGTGGTTATCTCATACTATTATTTTAATCGGCAGTGATGCTAAGAATGAACCATCTATGATTCCTGTGATTATTGGAGTATTGGGTTGGCCACCTAATATTTTAGTAGGCGGGTTGTCACAATAACGGTGAATTGAGAAAAAGAATTGAAATAAGTTAATGAATAATTATGGTAAAGCTTAATTCATATTAATGAGAAACGAAACATGTTAATAAGAAACGTATGTGATTAATTATATTACGTATGGTATGGGACATACGGGGTTATAGTATAGGATGGAATCATAATATGGAAACTAGTAAGTAGGAACCACTAACTAGGAGGTTAATAGAAAATGTAAAGTGTGCACTCTAGAGGACAGGTGAGAATAGGAAGTGAGAGTTGGATACTAACATGTACATAATAAATACTTTATTCCACTTGTTAAATACTTGGTGTTTTCAAAACCATTTTCACATTGGGCTCTGACCCATTTCCTTGCATATTTTCTTCTCTATTGTACCTTCTATATCAGGTATCCAGCAGCAGGGATTCCAACCTTAGCGGATTATGATGAGATATGGAGCTATGGAGTATTGATTAGGCGCCTATTGTGACACCCCGCCTAATCAAATATCGGGCGATCACTCCTTTATTAAATTAAAATCAAGGTGAACAGTTGGTTCATTCTTAGCATCACTGTCGTTAAAATAACTTTCCAAATTTAACACCCTATTTAATTTAGCTAAGTGTCAAAGCCATTTTTTAAACATTACTTTCCAATTTTATTTATTTATTTTATTAAACAATCAATCCAATAATTTAACATCTAACAACCCAATCCCAACATTTAAAACTTAAAGTAAAACATACATGCTGAATAAATCCCAAAGTAACAGTACAAGAAATAACTGAAATACAAATGTCCCAATAAAACAGATAAATAGTGGAAAGGGCGACACATGCTCAAAAAGGAGAATGATAGAAGTGGAATCAAGTAAATGAAATCGTCTAAGCAAGTGGCCTGCAACCCCCACCTAAGCTGCAGCACGTTCCTTCCAAGGGATCCTAAACAAGACGCCCTGTGGCTCCGCAGCTGTAATATATACATATATATACAAGAGAGAAAGAGGAATAGAAACGAGTCAGAGCCCGATAGTGTATATCATTTAAAAATTCGTTTAGAAAGTATTTAAATTGATACAGGCCAATTCAACAACATATTAGTGCGACACACTCTTGAGAAATTCTCGCCTCTCTTCTAATGTGCACTCCTATCGCACTAACCTTCCCAATGGTTTATCTCATCATATATCACACTATCATTCCCCAAGGATTTAACTTATCTTAGGTGACTCTCAAAATTTAAGATTTAACGACATCATGGTTTAAAAAGGATAATTTCATTTAGTACAAAACGCTCATTTTAACTTTATTGATTCATAAAGTTTTTTTCAATATCATATTATACTTTTCAAATTAAGTTTTTCCAATTTGAGTCATTATACATGTCTTACTTACCATAACACAGTAGGCAATTTCCCATATTTCAGAAGTTCATATATATATCAAATACTCGTATAATATATATATTCTAACAGCACCCCACATAAAATTTTATGGTGCGGGCATACTCTGCTATCCAATCCCCGTATCAATCGTACTAAAGGGAATACAAGTTCGGAATCACTCTCGAACTGTATAAATACATACACAAACAATATTGAGGCGAAGCATAGTTTCCAAGTCCAAAGGGTCAGTACATACCCTCACGTCTCTTAGGACCGTGACTACCGATTCGATAGCCTGTACCTAGGATTTCTATCTTCTAGGGTACGAGTCAATATCCCCCATAAGGCACATGAGATAAGATCGTCCCAGCGCGAAAACCTCAGGGATAGCAAGTAGCGCGGGCATGATTTTCACAAGTATATAATATATGCATACACAATCATATAAATATACCACTTTTATTATATCAATTTAGGTTTATCCAATAACCCACATTCACAACATTTATCCTTATTTTCCCATTATTATTTATCAAGTATAATGGTTCGTTTCTAACTTTAATTCGAAGGGTTTTTCCAACTTACTACGTAACCCTCATGGACTCTATTCTTCCAAATGTACAATTTAGTAGATATCCATTTATGTTCCAACGTAACTCTCTCTTACGTGTCTCTCCCCTTTAATATATACTTACATTATCCCTTATGCAAAATATCCAAAAAATATAGATTTCGCCTTACATTAAAGGATTTTGAATTTTATTTTCAAAGATGAGAATTTCAAACGGTTTCGAAATCGGAATTAAAATGGAGTTTTAATTGAATTTTTATTATCTCTAGGAGTCCTCAAAACATAAAACTGTCTAGCAAAAAAATATTAAAAAAATTGAACGGTCCGATCGAGTTGAATTTTTTTCTGTAGCTTCCTCTCGTCTTCAGCTAATTCTCTGTAAAATTTCATCCAATTCCAACGGTCCGATCATCCGGAATAAAAAAATTTTAGTGTTTGTATTCGATTAGAACTCTTTTCTTAATCAAACTCTTAATCCTTTACATGACAAAGGGTTTCCAGAATATCATATAAATCATCACTACATGAAAATTTCCCATCTCAAATTGGGTTTTTCTTCCATAAATCTCATCCTAATAACTCCTAAACTAATATGGATGATGCATCAACGAAATAAGCAAGATAAACACTTGCCTGGGATTTTCAGAAATCTGGTTTGGTGTTGAATTTGGTGTGGTTGCGTTCCCCATCTTGCGATCTACGCGTTGGCGGTGGCGACGGTGCAAACGGGTGAGTTTTGAGCCTTGGAATGCCTTGAGAGCTCTCTCCTCTCCTCTCCAATGGCCGTTCTAGTGTTTTGAGTTATCTAACCCTAGGAGATAACCTAAACATCTGATATAACCCCTTTAATTTTCGTGGGTTTAATTACCCAAAAATACAAAATGACTAGAATGCCCTCCCAGGGTACTAATTAGGCTTAAAAACACCCCGAGACCCAAATCAAACTCCCGAGTATACTTTTCTGACTATCTTGACCCTTCCGGACGCTTTGGCGCACTCAAAAGGACCATACGAATAACTTATAAAATATTTACTTTTATTTATCAATATTTAGTCCCGACACGACACAAGCGCGTCCCGACTCAAATTTCTAAAATTGTCATTTTATTCACTCGTGACATTTAATATGGCCACTATTATATATTACTTTGCTCATTAGTAATATTCAAAAAAAATTCCCATAATTACTAACTCTCATCATGTTAATAATTATAACATAATTAATTTCCGGATTTTTATTAAATAATTAATTCACATTAAATTTAATAAATCCCCAAATTAATATAGCATAAAAATACGGGGTATTACACACTTCCCCCCTAATAACGGAATTTCGTCCTGAAATTTGGAAAATAAGGCATACTTGGTAAGATCAAATCTGGATATCTCTCGCGCATATCGGTCTCGCGCTCCCAAGTGGATTCCTCCACGTTATGATGCTCCCACTGGACCCGTACAAGTGGAACTATCTTCGACCTCAATCTCCTCTCACTATAGTCTAGGATTGCCACCGGTCTCTCCTCGTAAGAGTTGTCAGGCTGTAAGTCTATCTCATTTATCACGATGTGAGTATGGGCCATATCATCCTGAAGATACTGTCTCAACGACGAGATGTGGAATACATCGTGAATGCAATGTAAATGCTCTGGTTGTCCCAATCTGTATGCTACCGGCCCAATCCTCTCGATAATGGGAAATGGTCCTACGTACCTCGGGGCCAATTTCCCTTTCTTCTCGAACCTCATCACTCCTTTCATAGAAGATACATGCAGTAACACTAGGTCCCCCACATTAAGCTCCCGAAAGAACCGTTTCGCATCGGCGTAGCTCTTCTGCCTGTCCTGGGCTACTCGAATGCGACTCCTAACCATCTCAATCCTCGCGGAGGTTTCCTGAATTACCTCTGGTCCTAGCAACTTGTTATCCCCCACCTCGAGCCAATAAGTTGGAGAACGACAAGGCCGGCAATACAAAGCCTCAAATGGATCCATACCAATCATAAACTGATAAGAGTTATTATAAGCAAACTCTACGAGTGGAAGATGTGGCTCCCAGCCTCCTCCAAAATCAAGAACACACATGCGTAGCATATCTTCTAACATCTGATTAGTACGTTATGTCTGTCCATCTGTCTGTGGGTGATAAGTTGAACTCAACTTCAACTCAGTACCCATAGCCTCCTGAAAGCTTTCCCAGAAACGTGACACGAAAAATCTTGTCTCTATCTGACACAATATTCAGGGGCACCCCATGTAATCTAACAATCTCATAAATGAACAACTGAGCATTCTGACCTGTGGTATAATCTGTCCGGACCGGCAGAAAATGAGCCACCTTGGTCAAACGGTCTACAATCACCCAGATAGAGTCGTGGGCCTACTGTGATGTAGGCAACCCTGTAATAAAATCCATGGAAATACTCTCCCACTTCCACGCGGGTACTTCCAATGGCTGAAGCAATCCTGACGGTTTCTAATGGTCCACCTTCACCAGCTGGCTGGTAGAACACTTGGACACGAACTCAGCAATGTCCTTCTTCATCCCACTCCATTAGTATTGCCTCCTCATATCCTAGTACATCTTATCTCCTCCAGGATGTACCGCCAATCGGGACCCATGAGATTGGGTCATCACTGCATGACGCAATTCTTCCTCTTCTGGAGCCACTAACCTCCCATAAAACCTCAAACCCCCATCAGAACTAACAGAATAGGACTCAGCACCCTTGGCTAAAAGTCGTAGAATCTGCTCCTGGAAAAACGGGTATGTGGTTTGGGCCTGTATTACCCTCGTAACAATCTCGGGTGTGACTATCATAACAGATATGAAGGAACGGGCTACTGCGTCCTGGTGACCCAACTCCTTCCACTTCGCTTTTCGGACGTCCGCTACCTCATTTACCGTTCTTTGGCTCAATGCATCAGCAACTACGTTGGCTTTCCCCGGATGATACTGTATGTCGAACTGATAGTCCTTCACAAACTCTAACCATCTGCGCTGACGCATATTCAGCTCTCGCTGAGTGAACAGGTACTGCAGTGATTTATGATCTGTGAGGAAACAGCACTTCTCCCCCAATAAATAGTGTCTCCATATCCTCAATGCAAAGACGACTGCTGCTAACTCCAGGTCATGGGTGGGGTAATTCTTCTCATTCGGCTTAAGCTTGCGGGAGGAAAAAGCTATAGCCTTCTCTTCCTGCTGAAGTACTCTCCTAAGTCCCCATAAAGAGGCATCGGTGTAAACCAGGTACTCTACACCAGGCTTCGGTAAAGCAAGGACTGGTGCTGAAGTAAGCTTATCTTTCATCTCGTCAAAAGACAATTGACAAGCTTCATCCCAAACATATGGTACCCCTTTGCGAGTCAGGTTCATCAATGGACCCGCTATTTTGGAGAATCCCCGAATGAATCTCCTGTTGTATCCGGCTAACCCCAAGAAACTACGCACTTCCGTCGGTGTCGTGGGCTGTCCCCACTCCCTCACTGCTGACACTTTACTCGGGTCAACTTCTATTCCCTGTTCAGAAACAACATGCCCAAAGAACTGTACCTCTCGCAACCAGAATCCACACTTCTCGTACTTAGCATACAACTGATGCTCTCGTAAAGTCTGAAGAACCTGCCTCAAGTGCTCGGCATGCTCCTCCTTGGAGTGTGAA
Source organism: Sambucus nigra (assembly GCA_949130495.1). Classification (NCBI taxonomy): domain Eukaryota; kingdom Viridiplantae; phylum Streptophyta; class Magnoliopsida; order Dipsacales; family Adoxaceae; genus Sambucus; species Sambucus nigra. The sequence continues at coordinate 126,356,585 of OX422211.1, read as the reverse complement.
TATATCAAAATGTCATCTATGAAGACGATGGCGAACTGATCCAAGAACTCTCTGAATACTCGGTTCATTAAGTCTATGAACACGGCTGGAGCATTTGTGAGACCAAATGGCATCACTCTGAACTCGTAAGACCCATATCTCGTCAAGAAGGCAGTCTTTAAAACATCCTTCTCTCTAATTCGTAGCTAATGGTACCTCGACCTCAGATCTATCTTAGAAAAGAAAGTTGCTCCCCTCAGCTAGTCGAACAGATCATCGATTCGAGGCAACGAATACTTATTTCGTATCGTGACCTTGTTCAACTCCCGGTAGTCCACACATAACCTCAGTGAACCATCTATCTTCTTCACAAACAAGATTGTAGCGCCCCAAGGTGAGGTACTCCTGCGAATGAAGCCCTAACCTAACAGCTGCTCTATCTGATCTCGTAACTCTCGCATCTCCGCTGGAGCCATACGGTATGGAGCGCGTGCTATCGGTCTCGTATTTAGCAATAAATCTATGACAAAGTATATCTCTCGACTAGGGGGTAGGCCTCGTATCTCCTGGAATACATCGGAATACTCACAAACGACTGGGATCGAGTCAAAAGGAATCATAACCTCCTTAGAGGCATCCTCCTCTATATAATACAAATGAGCAGTTGAACCTCCCTCTAGGCGAGGCATCCCCACTACAAACATCTCTTGCCCCGGAATGGAAAAAACAATGCTCCCACCGAAGCAATCAATCATGGCTCTATAAGATGCGAGCCAATCCATACCGATAATAACATTATGCTCATGCATATCTAAGACTAACATATCTGCGGGTAATACCAAACTACCAATATCTACCTCCACTCCCCGGCATATAAAGAAGATAAGCGACCCACTCCCCAGTGGTGAGTCTACACACGTCACTGTGCTCTCTGCTATGGCTAACAACCCTAAGGCCTTTGCAAAATGCGTAGCTATAAAATAATGTGTCGCCCCAGTATCAAACAAAACCCGACCCATAGTACCATGGATAGGAAACATACCCTCAATCGCGGGTGGTGCCTGTGGAGCTACTGCCTGGTGGACGTTATAGACACGTCCGTACTATAACTGCCCCTGCTGCACTGGAGCTGCTGGAGGCTGGAACCTGGGCTGGAGCTGGGAGGGCAGCTGGAAAAAGTGGTCTCTGTGGCTCATTACGGGCACCTTGCTGCTGTGGGGCCCTATTACCCTCTGGGTAATCCTGGAACTTATGACCATGCTTGTCGCATACAAAACACCGACCTCTGAAGTTACCTCCCCTCTCACGCTGCTGACCACGGCCCAGCTGGCCATTACCTCCCCACCACTGGCCCTGTTGGCCCTAATTACCACGCTGTTGGCCCTATTGATTAGGCTAGCCCTGTTGGCCCTCCCTATAACCCCTAAATCCCTGCCTGGAATCACCTGAACGAAATCGCTTAGCAGGGTCCCCCTGATGGGAACTATGCTCGTGTTGACGAGTCTGTCCATGAGATGGTGCCCCACTAGCACTGCTACCCCCGATCCTGCCCTGATGGCTAGACTCTCCTGCTCTCCTGCTTCCCTGTAGATGGAAGCGGTGATCCTGACAATGTAGTAACGCAGCATTGAGTACATCAGTGAAAGTACTCAGAGATAGATTCCCTATAAGATGTTGACGGATCCTCCAAGATGACCCGTCCAAAAACAACATTATCTTCTTACTATCAGTAGTTGCCTTATCTGGCACTATGGTGAGAAGTATCATGAACTCCTCCTCATACTCAGCAACGGTAGAGTTCTCCTGTTTCAAATTCAGTAATTTCCACCTCATCTCAGTCTGCACGGAGGGTGGAAAGTACTTGCGGTCAAACTGCTCCCAAAACGACTGAATAGGGACCGTGTCCCTCTCCTCCAAGGTTGTAGTGGACTCCCACCACTGCAAAACGGCCCCCACTGGCTTAAAGGAAGCCAATAACTGCCTTTGCATGTCAGTGCACTCATACATACGAAGATGCCGTTGGATGTCTTTCTTCCATTGGCTGACTGTGACGATATCTTAGCTACCAGAGAACTCAGGGGGATGCGCCTTCTGAAAAGCGTCCCTAACCCTCTCCCATGCACATGGAAGCTGTGCTGGTACTGGCGCCACTGCCTAAATCTGGGGTGGAGCCCGCTGAACCACCGCTAGCCCGGCATTCACTGCCTGAGCAACAATGGTGGCTACTTCACTAGCATTCATAGTGCCTTGTGCCGGAGCTGCTAGATGCTCGTCCTGGGCACGCCTATCCTTCGGTGAACGTCTCGGAGGCATCTGAAACATGAAGAATTTTATTAGTCTCCAGTCATTATCAAATCCCAAATGGCTGGAGACCTAAACGTAAAAGCAGGAATACAACAATCCTAAAAATAGGGCTCTATAGAAAAAACGTTAAGCTAAAAGCGAAAATAAGCCGTACAGATCCTATGGACACTAGAACCTGATGCTCTGATACCACCTGTGACGCCCCGCCTAATTAAATACCAGGCGATCACCCCTTTATTAAATTAAAATCAAGGTGAACAGTTGGTTCATTCTTAGCATCACTGTCGTAAAAATAACTTTTCCAAATTTAACACCCTATTTAATTTAGCTAAGTGTCAAAACCATTTTTTAAACATTACTTTCCAATTTATTTATTTATTTTATTAAACAATCAATCCAATAATTTAACATCTAACAACCTAATCCCAGCATTTAAAATTTAAATTAAAACATACATGTTGAATAAATCCCAAAGTAACAGTACTAGAAATAACTGAAATACAAATGTCCCAATAAAACAGATAAATAGTGGAAAGGGCGACACATGCCCAATAAGGAGAATGATAGAAGTGGAATCAAGTAAATGAAATCGTCTAAGAAAGTGACCTGCAACTCCCACCTAAGCTACAGCACGTTCCTTCCAAGGGATCCTAAACAAGACGCCCCTGTGGCTGGGCACCTGTAATATATACATATATATATATAAGAGAGAAAGAGGAATAGAAACGGGTCAGAGCCCGATAGTGTATATGATTTAAAAATTCGTTTAGCAAGTATTTAAATTTATACAGGCCAATGCAACAACAAATTAGTGCGACACTCTATTGATAAATTCTCGCCTCTCTTCTAATGTGCACTCCTATCGCACTAACCTTCCCAATGGTTTATCTCATCATATATCACACTATCATTCCCCAAGGATTTAACTTATCTTAGGTGACTCTCAAAATTTAAGATTTAACAACATCATGGTTTAAAAAGGATAATTTCATTTAGTACAAAACGCTCATTTTAACTTTATTGATTCATAAAGTTTTTTTCAATATCATATTATACTTTTCAAATTAAGTTTTTCCAATTTGAGTCATTATACATGTCTTACTTACCATAACACAGTAGGCAATTTCCCATATTTCAGAAGTTCATATATATATCAAATACTCGTATAATATATATATTCTAACAGCACCCCACATAAAATTTTATGGTGCGGGCATACTCTGCTATCCAATCCCCGTATCAATCGTACTAAAGGGAATACAAGTTCGGAATCACTCTCGAACTGTATAAATACATACACAAACAATATTGAGGCGAAGCATAGTTTCCAAGTCCAAAGGGTCAGTACATACCCTCACGTCTCTTAGGACCATGACTACCGATTCGATATCCTGTACCTAGGATTTCTATCTTCTAGGGTACGAGTCAATATCCCCCATAAGGCACATGAGATAAGATCGTCCCAGCGCGAAAACCTCAGGGATAGCAAGTAGCGCGGGCATGATTTTCACAAGTATATAATATATGCATACACAATCATATAAATATACCACTTTTATTATATCAATTTAGGTTTATCCAATAACCCACATTCACAACATTTATCCTTATTTTCCCATTATTATTTATCAAGTATAATGGTTCGTTTCTAACTTTAATTCGAAGGGTTTTTCCAACTTACTACGTAACCCTCATGGACTCTATTCTTCCAAATGTACAATTTAGTAGATATCCATTTATGTTCCAACGTAACTCTCTCTTACTTGTCTCTCCCCTTTAATATATACTTACATTATCCCTTATGCAAAATATCCAAAAAATATAGATTTCGCCTTACATTAAAGGATTTTGAATTTTATTTTCAAAGATGAGAATTTCAAACGGTTTCGAAATCGGAATTAAAATGGAGTTTTAATTGAATTTTTATTATCTCTAAGAGTCCTCAAAACATAAAACTGTCTAGCAAAAAAATATTAAAAAAATTGAACGGTCCGATCGAGTTGAATTTTTTTCTGTAGCTTCCTCTCGTCTTCAGCTAATTCTCTGTAAAATTTCATCCAATTCCAACGGTCCGATCATCCGGAATAAAAAAATTTTAGTGTTTGTATTCGATTAGAACTCTTTTCTTAATCAAACTCTTAATCCTTTACATGACAAAGGGTTTCCAGAATATCATATAAATCATCACTACATGAAAATTTCCCATCTCAAATTGGGTTTTTCTTCCATAAATCTCATCCTAATAACTCCTAAACTAATATGGATGATGCATCAACGAAATAAGCAAGATAAACACTTGCCTGGGATTTTCAGAAATCTGGTTTGGTGTTGAATTTGGTGTGGTTGCGTTCCCCATCTTGCGATCTACGCGTTGGCGGTGGCGACGGTGCAAACGGGTGAGTTTTGAGCCTTGGAATGCCTTGAGAGCTCTCTCCTCTCCTCTCCAATGGCCGTTCTAGTGTTTTGAGTTATCTAACCCTAGGAGATAACCTAAACATCTGATATAACCCCTTTAATTTTCGTGGGTTTAATTACCCAAAAATACAAAATGACTAAAATGCCCTCCCAGGGTACTAATTAGGCTTAAAAACACCCCGAGACCCAAATCAAACTCCCGAGTATACTTTTCTGACTATCTTGACCCTTCCGGACGCTTTGGCGCACTCAAAAGGACCATACGAATAACTTATAAAATATTTACTTTTATTTATCAATATTTAGTCCCGACACGACACAAGCGCGTCCCGACTCAAATTTCTAAAATTGTCATTTTATTCACTCGTGACATTTAATATGGCCACTATTATATATTACTTTGCTCATTAGTAATATTCAAAAAAAATTCCCATAATTACTAACTCTCATCATGTTAATAATTATAACATAATTAATTTCCGGATTTTTATTAAATAATTAATTCACATTAAATTTAATAAATCCCCAAATTAATATAGCATAAAAATACGGGGTATTACACACTTCCCCCCTAATAACGGAATTTCGTCCTGAAATTTGGAAAATAAGGCATACTTGGTAAGATCAAATCTGGATATCTCTCGCGCATATCGGTCTCGCGCTCCCAAGTGGATTCCTCCACGTTATGATGCTCCCACTGGACCCGTACAAGTGGAACTATCTTCGACCTCAATCTCCTCTCACTATAGTCTAGGATTGCCACCGGTCTCTCCTCGTAAGAGTTGTCAGGCTGTAAGTCTATCTCATTTATCACGATGTGAGTATGGGCCATATCATCCTGAAGATACTGTCTCAACGACGAGATGTGGAATACATCGTGAATGCAATGTAAATGCTCTGGTTGTCCCAATCTGTATGCTACCGGCCCAATCCTCTCGATAATGGGAAATGGTCCTACGTACCTCGGGGCCAATTTCCCTTTCTTCTCGAACCTCATCACTCCTTTCATAGAAGATACATGCAGTAACACTAGGTCCCCCACATTAAGCTCCCGAAAGAACCGTTTCGCATCGGCGTAGCTCTTCTGCCTGTCCTGGGCTACTCGAATGCGACTCCTAACCATCTCAATCCTCGCGGAGGTTTCCTGAATTACCTCTGGTCCTAGCAACTTGTTATCCCCCACCTCGAGCCAATAAGTTGGAGAACGACAAGGCCGGCAATACAAAGCCTCAAATGGATCCATACCAATCATAAACTGATAAGAGTTATTATAAGCAAACTCTACGAGTGGAAGATGTGGCTCCCAGCCTCCTCCAAAATCAAGAACACACATGCGTAGCATATCTTCTAACATCTGATTAGTACGTTATGTCTGTCCATCTGTCTGTGGGTGATAAGTTGAACTCAACTTCAACTCAGTACCCATAGCCTCCTGAAAGCTTTCCCAGAAACGTGACACGAAAAATCTTGTCTCTATCTGACACAATATTCAGGGGCACCCCATGTAATCTAACAATCTCATAAATGAACAACTGAGCATTCTGACCTGTGGTATAATCTGTCCGGACCGGCAGAAAATGAGCCACCTTGGTCAAACGGTCTACAATCACCCAGATAGAGTCGTGGGCCTACTGTGATGTAGGCAACCCTGTAATAAAATCCATGGAAATACTCTCCCACTTCCACGCGGGTACTTCCAATGGCTGAAGCAATCCTGACGGTTTCTAATGGTCCACCTTCACCAGCTGGCTGGTAGAACACTTGGACACGAACTCAGCAATGTCCTTCTTCATCCCACTCCATTAGTATTGCCTCCTCATATCCTGGTACATCTTATCTCCTCCAGGATGTACCGCCAATCGGGACCCATGAGATTGGGTCATCACTGCATGACGCAATTCTTCCCCTTCTGGAGCCACTAACCTCCCATAAAACCTCAAACCCCCATCAGAACTAACAGAATAGGACTCAGCACCCTTGGCTAAAAGTCGTAGAATCTGCTCCTGGAAAAACGGGTATGTGGTTTGGGCCTGTATTACCCTCGTAACAATCTCGGGTGTGACTATCATAACAGATATGAAGGAACGGGCTACTGCGTCCTGGTGACCCAACTCCTTCCACTTCGCTTTTCGGACGTTCGCTACCTCATTTACCGTTCTTTGGCTCAATGCATCAGCAACTACGTTGGCTTTCCCCGGATGATACTGTATGTCGAACTGATAGTCCTTCACAAACTCTAACCATCTGCGCTGACGCATATTCAGCTCTCGCTGAGTGAACAGGTACTGCAGTGATTTATGATCTGTGAGGAAACAGCACTTCTCCCCCAATAAATAGTGTCTCCATATCCTCAATGCAAAGACGACTGCTGCTAACTCCAGGTCATGGGTGGGGTAATTCTTCTCATTCGGCTTAAGCTTGCGGGAGGAAAAAGCTATAGCCTTCTCTTCCTGCTGAAGTACTCTCCTAAGTCCCCATAAAGAGGCATCGGTGTAAACCAGGTACTCTACACCAGGCTTCGGTAAAGCAAGGACTGGTGCTGAAGTAAGCTTATCTTTCATCTCGTCAAAAGACAATTGACAAGCTTCATCCCAAACATATGGTACCCCTTTGCGAGTCAGGTTCATCAATGGACCCGCTATTTTGGAGAATCCCCGAATGAATCTCCTGTTGTATCCGGCTAACCCCAAGAAACTACGCACTTCCGTCGGTGTCATGGGCTGTCCCCACTCCCTCACTGCTGACACTTTACTCGGGTCAACTTCTATTCCCTGTTCAGAAACAACATGCCCAAAGAACTGTACCTCTCGCAACCAGAATCCACACTTCTCGTACTTAGCATACAACTGATGATCTCGTAAAGTCTGAAGAACCTGCCTCAAGTGCTCGGCATGCTCCTCCTTGGAGTGTGAATATATCAAAATGTCATCTATGAAGACGATGGCAAACTGATCCAAGAACTCTCTGAATACTCGGTTCATTAAGTCTATGAACACGGCTGGAGCATTTGTGAGACCAAATGGCATCACTCTGAACTCGTAAGACCCATATCTCGTCAAGAAGGCAGTCTTTAAAACATCCTTCTCTCTAATTCTTAGCTAATGGTACCTCGACCTCAGATCTATCTTAGAAAAGAAAGTTGCTCCCCTCAGCTAGTCGAACAGATCATCGATTCGAGGCAACGAATACTTATTTCGTATCGTGACCTTGTTCAACTCCCGGTAGTCCACACATAACCTCAGTGAACCATCTATCTTCTTCACAAACAAGATTGGAGCGCCCCAAGGTGAGGTACTCCTGCGAATGAAGCCCTAACCTAACAGCTGCTCTATCTGATCTCGTAACTCTCGCATCTCCGCTGGAGCCATACGGTATGGAGCGCGTGCTATCGGTCTCGTATTTGGCAATAAATCTATGACAAAGTATATCTCTCGACTAGGGGGTAGGCCTCGTATCTCCTGGAATACATCGGAATACTCACAAACGACTGGGATCGAGTCAAAAGGAATCATAACCTCCTTAGAGGCATCCTCCTCTATATAATACAAATGAGCAGTTGAACCTCCCTCTGGGCGAGGCATCCCCACTACAAGCATATCTTGCCCAGGAATGGAAAAAACAATGCTCCCACCGAAGCAATCAATCATGGCTCTATAAGATGCGAGCCAATCCATACCGATAATAACATTATGCTCATGCATATCTAAGACTAACATATCTGCGGGTAATACCAAACTACCAATATCTACCTCCACTCCCCGGCATATAAAGAAGATAAGCGACCCACTCCCCAGTGGTGAGTCTACACACGTCACTGTGCTCTCTGCTATGGCTAACAACCCTAAGGCCTTTGCAAAATGCGTAGCTATAAAATAATGTGTCGCCCCAGTATCAAACAAAACCCGACCCATAGTACCATGGATAGGAAACATACCCTCAATCGCGGGTGGTGCCTGTGGAGCTACTGCCTGGTGGACGTTATAGACACGTCCGTACTATAACTGCCCCTGCTGCACTGGAGCTGCTGGAGGCTGGAACCTGGGCTGGAGCTGGGAGGGCAGCTGGAAAAAGTGGTCTCTGTGGCTCATTACGGGCACCTTGCTGCTGTGGGGCCCTATTACCCTCTGGGTAATCCTGGAACTTATGACCATGCTTGTCGCATACAAAACACCGACCTCTGAAGTTACCTCCCCTCTCACGCTGCTGACCACGGCCCAGCTGGCCATTACCTCCCCACCACTGGCCCTGTTGGCCCTAATTACCACGCTGTTGGCCCTATTGATTAGGCTAGCCCTGTTGGCCCTCCCTATAACCCCTAAATCCCTGCCTGGAATCACCTGAACGAAATCGCTTAGCAGGGTCCCCCTGATGGGAACTATGCTCGTGTTGACGAGTCTGTCCATGAGATGGTGCCCCACTAGCACTGCTACCCCCGATCCTGCCCTGATGGCTAGACTCTCCTGCTCTCCTGCTTCCCTGTAGATGGAAGCGGTGATCCTGACAATGTAGTAACGCAGCATTGAGTACATCAGTGAAAGTACTCAGAGATAGATTCCCTATAAGATGTTGACGGATCCTCCAAGATGACCCGTCCACAAACAACATTATCTTCTTACTATCAGTAGTTGCCTTATCTGGCACTATGGTGAGAAGTATCATGAACTCCTCCTCATACTCAGCAACGGTAGAGTTCTCCTGTTTCAAATTCAGTAATTTCCACCTCATCTCAGTCTGCACGGAGGGTGGAAAGTACTTGCGGTCAAACCGCTCCCAAAACGACTGAATAGGGACCGTGTCCCTCTCCTCCAAGGTTGTAGTGGACTCCCACCACTGCAAAGCGGCCCCCACTGGCTTAAAGGAAGCCAATAACTGCCTTTGCATGTCAGTGCACTCATACATACGAAGATGCCGTTGGATGTCTTTCTTCCATTGGCTGACTGTGACGATATCTTAGCTACCAGAGAACTCAGGGGGATGCGCCTTCTGAAAAGCGTCCCTAACCCTCTCCCATGCACATGGAAGCTGTGCTGGTACTGGCGCCACTGCCTGAATCTGGGGTGGAGCCCGCTGAACCACCGCTAGCCCGGCATTCACTGCCTGAGCAACAATGGTGGCTACTTCACTAGCATTCATAGTGCCTTGTGCCGGAGCTGCTAGATGCTCGTCCTGGGCACGCCTATCCTTCGGTGAACGTCTCGGAGGCATCTGAAACATGAAGAATTTTATTAGTCTCCAGTCATTATCAAATCCCAAATGGCTGGAGACCTAAACGTAAAAGCAGGAATACAACAATCCTAAAAATAGGGCTCTATAGAAAAAACGTTAAGCTAAAAGCGAAAATAAGCCGTACAGATCCTATGGACACTAGAACCTGATGCTCTGATACCACCTGTGACGCCCCGCCTAATTAAATACCAGGCGATCACCCCTTTATTAAATTAAAATCAAGGTGAACAGTTGGTTCATTCTTAGCATCACTGTCGTAAAAATAACTTTTCCAAATTTAACACCCTATTTAATTTAGCTAAGTGTCAAAACCATTTTTTAAACATTACTTTCCAATTTATTTATTTATTTTATTAAACAATCAATCCAATAATTTAACATCTAACAACCTAATCCCAGCATTTAAAATTTAAATTAAAACATACATGCTGAATAAATCCCAAAGTAACAGTACTAGAAATAACTGAAATACAAATGTCCCAATAAAATAGATAAATAGTGGAAAGGGCGACACATGCCCAATAAGGAGAATGATAGAAGTGGAATCAAGTAAATGAAATCGTCTAAGAAAGTGACCTGCAACTCCCACCTAAGCTACAGCACGTTCCTTCCAAGGGATCCTAAACAAGACGCCCCTGTGGCTGGGCACCTGTAATATATACATATATATATAAGAGAGAAAGAGGAATAGAAACGGGTCAGAGCCCGATAGTGTATATGATTTAAAAATTCGTTTAGCAAGTATTTAAATTTATACAGGCCAATGCAACAACAAATTAGTGCGACACTCTATTGATAAATTCTCGCCTCTCTTCTAATGTGCACTCCTATCGCACTAACCTTCCCAATGGTTTATCTCATCATATATCACACTATCATTCCCCAAGGATTTAACTTATCTTAGGTGACTCTCAAATTTTAAGATTTAACAACATCATGGTTTAAAAAGTATAATTTCATTTAGTACAAAACGCTCATTTTAACTTTATTGATTCATAAAGTTTTTTTCAATATCATATTATACTTTTCAAAACAAGTATTTCCAATTTGAGTCATTATACATGTCTTACTTACCATAACACAGTAGGCAGTTTCCCATATTTTAGAAGTTCATATATATATTAAATACTCATATAATATATATATTCTAACAACACACCACATAAAATTTTATGGTGCGGGCATACTCTGCTATCCAATCCCCGTATCAATCGTACTAAAGGGAATACAAGTTCGGAATCACTCTCGAACTGTATAAATACATACACAAACAATATTGAGGCGAAGCATAGTTTCCAAGTCCAAGAGGTCAGTACATACCCTCACGTCTCTTAGCACCGTGACTACCGATTAGATAGCCTGTACCTAGGATTTCTATCTTCTAGGGTACGAGTCAATATCCCCCATAAGGCACACGAGATAAGATGTCCCAGCGCGGAAACCTCAGGGATAGCAAGTAGCGCGGGTGTGATTTTCACAAGTATATAATATATGCATACACAATCATATAAATATACCACTTTTATTATATCAATTTAGGTTTATCCAATAACCCACATTCATAACATTTATCCTTATTTTCCCATTATTATTTATCAAGTATAGTGGTTCGTTTCTAACTTTAATTCGAAGCGTTTTTCCAACTTACTACGTAACCCTCATGGACTCTATTCTTCCAAATGTACAATTCAGTAGATATCCATTTATGTTCCAACGTAACTCTCTCTTACGTGTCTCTCCCCTTTAATATATACTTACATTATCCCTTATGCAAAATATCCCAAAAATATAGATTTCGCCTTACATTAAAGGATTTTGAATTTTATTTTCAAAGATGAGAATTTTAAACGGTTTCAAAATCAGAATTAAAATGGAGTTTTAATTGAATTTTTATTATCTCTAAGAGTCCTCAAAACATAAAACTGTCTAGCAAAAAAAATATTAAACAATATTGAACGGTCCGATCGAGCTGAATTTTTTTCTGTAGCTTCCTCTCGTCTTCAGCTAATTCTCTGTAAAATTTCATCCCATTCCAACGGTCCGATCGTTCGGAATAAATTATTTTTTTAGTGTTTGTATCTGATTAGAACTCTTTTCTTAATCAAACTCTTAATCCTTTACATGACAAAGGGTTTCCAGAATATCATATAAATCATCACTACATGAAAATTTCCCATCTCAAATTGGGTTTTTCTTCCATAAATCTCATTCTAATAACTCCTAAACTAATATGGATGATGCATCAACGAAATAATCAAGATAAACACTTGCCTAGGATTTTCAAAAATCTGGTTTGGTGTTGAATTTGGTGTGGTTGCGTTCCCCGTCTCGCGATCTACGCGTTGGCGGTGGCGGCGGTGCAAACGGGTGAGTTTTGAGCCTTGGAATGCCTTGAGAGCTCTCTCCTCTCCTCTCCAATGGCCGTTCTAGTGTTTTGAGTTATCTAACCCAAGGAGATAACCTAAACATCTGATATAACCCCTTTAATTTTCGTGGGTTTAATTACCCAAAAATACAAAATGACTAAAATGCCCTCTCGGGGTACTAATTAGGCTTAAAAACACCCCGAGACCCAAATCAAACTCCCGGGTATACTTTTCTGACTATCTCGACCCTTCCAGACGCGTTGGTGCACTCAAAATGACCATACGAACAACTTATAAAATATTTACTTTTATTTATCAATATTTAGTCCCGACGCGACACGGGCGCGTCCCGACTCAAATTTCTAAAATTGTCATTTTATTCACTCGTGACATTTAATATGGCCACTATTATATATTACTTTTCTCATTAGTAATATTCAACAAATTTTCCCATAATTACTAACTCTCATCACGTTAATAATTATAACATAATTAATTTCCGGATTTTTATTAAATAATTAATTCACATTAAATTTAATAAATCCCCAAATTAATATAGCATAAAAATACGGGGATTACACCTATCTTCTTTTGATTCACAGTATTCTCTTAGTTAGGGCATGTCTCCCAAAAGAACTCAATTATCTATTTTCTATCTATGTCATATACTCTTGTATTTGGGTCGTTCTAATACATTTACTATTGTTGGGATTACTATATTGGATTATTATGTGGGAATGTTTATTCCAATTGCATTTAAATATTTTTGAGGTATCTATTCGGTTATCAATGTTGTAGAATAATATGTGTTGTGCTATTCGTAAACTAAAAATGAATTTTGTTGAATTAAATTTTGAAAGTTTTTAACACCAGCTTAATTGGGTGTTGGGTGAGTTGTAAATGTTTTCGACAGTGATGCTAAGAATGAGCCATCTGTATATTCTATTTTAATTTAGTTTGGGACTGGACACCCGGTATTTAATTAGGCGGGGTGTTACATAACGGCCACCCGTTATACAAGCCTAGATTTCCCTGAGACTTACATACTTAATAACGGTCATCCGTTATATACGTAAAACTATTGATTTATGCATAAGAGAATCTTTTGTACCTGCACCGGTTGAAGTGAAATTTCTATACCACTCACTGATACCATTCTCTAACCTGGGCACCTATATATATATATATATATATATATATATATATATATATATATATATATATATATCTTTGATTGTCTTTCATGCTAAGGTCTCCAAACAAATTCAAAAATAACCAAAAAGTAATTAATTAATGTAAAGAGCAATAATATGGAAAAAAATATAGGAAACATACAAAATGAGCGAGCTAACTAAAACCCTCCCCACTCGTAACCCGATTCCCGAGTTTGCATAACAATAATATTTCGACCAACCACATACTTTAAAAACCTCCTTTATTATTAACCCAAAAGAATAGCTCAAACATTTTTGTTTGTTTTTATATAAATAAACATGCGACTCTCAACAACTGATGAAACCCTTTTTTTGACAAGAAAGTCATTCTTACCAAAGGGATGTGCATCAAAACCTCGACATGGCATCAAACAAAATCTAGCGGCAAAATCATCGACCCAACATTGAATCGATAACCTGACCTCGGGGGAAATGATATAAGAGGGGGATAAGAACCCCTCATCCTCATGAACTAGTTCCCCCGGGCACAAAACATCCCACATCTTGCTCATTGCCTGCAATGCCGTAGATATATTTGACATTGTATTTATAAACCATAACACCGTACATCATATAATTAATAAATGTACAAAGGATAACCTACAAAAAATATACCAATGGATAATTACTAAGTGTATTATGTCCAATATCTCCTAACTCCAAACCAAACTAAATTTTATGAGTAGTCATACTTTCTTTGGTTTGATATCCAGTTCTTCATATTTAGAGAAGTATTGTTATTTAGTTTTAGTTCACATTTCAGTTTTTAATTATTCTGGATTTTTATTTATGGGCTAAGGTGGTCACGAGCTATATACATTACAGTTTGAGACTAATTAGTATTGTGGAGTTTATTTATAGTTGATTGATTCAGTTTTAGTTTGGATAATCGTTAAATTACTCTCCCAATTCTTTACATTATTTACTCTTAATATGTTGTGAATGGTTTAAATTTATTGTGACCTTTATTTATTATTGATGCTGAGAATGGTATAGGTTTCATAAAGTGACCTATCTTAGATGTGTTAACCTGGCCCACTACAGGTGGAAAATAGGGGGTCTTATAATTCAGGGGGAGTTCCTAATTGGATTTAGGTGTAGATATCCATAAAATTGAGTAGCAGCTAAACTGAACCGCTTTTGAATTTTGATCTAGTTTGTAAAATAAAACTTCTACCAAAGTCATAATATAACCTCATCATCTAAATGTTACGTGTTTGATAAAATACCTAATTCAGTGTGAGTTTAAATTTCATTGTCTTAATTGATCATCATTGTTGAAATACAGCTTGAGATATATTTTGATTCCATAAGTTTTATTTTCAGTTAAGAAAATAATTTTTTAGAATTTTTTTGAAACGAGAGTCCTATTCAACAAGTGTTAGAATGCTTTTGAAACGAGTTGGCTATGAAATGAACCAGTTTTGCCTAGAATTTTTTTTATTGGTCATTAATTCCAAGGATGTACCATTCACCTCCTTCCTTCCAGAACATTAGCACACCAAATTCCTGATTTTCAGTTTTGTCCATCCCAAATTCGTAGCTCTGTTTATAAAAATATTATGTAAAACTAATTGAGATTATAATGTTACCAATTTAAATAATTCCTACGAAAACACACTGATCCAAATGCATGTATTTCATTCAAAGGTAATCATACTTTTTAGGAAGTTAAATTTGGAAACTAATAACTTTTTTTCACAAAATGTTAATCGATGTTATATTAATAACCATGATAAACGAATTTTTTTCTTTCTTTTAGTTAGGACCAAAAAATTCATTCGCTGCCAATTTTAAGAATTTTTCTCATGTGGTTGTCAATCATTGTATATTAAATATATAGAAAATTTTCATTTTTTAATAAAATAAAGATGATCGATTATATATTCTTACACTACTAGTTATAAATTAAAAAATATATTCGATAAGTGACAACCCATAGTATCCAAATGTCACGAAACCAACAAAATTATTTTTAAAATAGTAGTTGATGTTACATTGAAATGTAACATCCAGATAATAAGACGAACTCATTACGATATGAAGATTAACGGTAACTGGGTATGATAATAATTATATAACCGTAGTAAAAGAGAAAATAAAGAAGGTCAATACACAAATGTAAATGGTTCAGCTAATCGACCTACATCCACATTTAAGTAACTCATTATTCACTAGTTCAATAGTGTTATACAAGTTATAGGTTTAGTACTTTATCCCCCTAATAGTATTTTCTAGAGTTTTATTTTTCTTGTTCTACAAGTTAGAAGGTACCTTCCTATTTATAGGTGGCATGGAGTGTAATGTGCACCCCAATTCACATGGAGACTGTGGATTAATCTCATCCACTTTTATTGTGATGCATGTCCTTCTAGACAATATATGGAATGTATTATTATTCCTTTCATGTCTAATATTATCATGTACACTCACATGTGAATAATTGAAATGAATGAAATGTCCATTCTAATGAGTTATGTGCATTCATAGTCGTCTACTATAAAATGGTCGACCTTATGAGGCCAAGGGTATGATGAGGAACCTGAATGAGTATAAGGTTGATCGTATGAGGCCAACCCTTTAAGAGTATAGTGTACTCGATGTGATCCATAGAATAGATCGTCTGAATTCCATGATCAAAACATGTTTGAGTATTTTCCCAATAGGTAACTGAAAAGATTCATAAAAAATATGGATTCACTCAATACCAAACCTCAAGTACACTACTTAGTAAACAGTATAAGAATAATCAGACTTATATTCAATTCTGTTAATATGTTTTTATAATTGAAAAATCTTTTTAATTCACCTTGGTTTTGGAATTTTTTCAAATACACATGAAAGTAAATATTTTATGTTTAAAAATCTACATTATGAAGAATTGAATGTTTTTGTGAATTTTATGTATGAGTGTTCATGTGAGAAACAAACATAATTGGAGTTTTCTCAAAACATATCTTGGAAAATATTCTAATGGAAAACTGGACAAAATTTCTAGACACGTGTGTGACATACCTCACCTTAGCTTCATTGCAACAACAACTTGCCTCGCTCTTGCAAAACTTGTCGTTGGAATTTTCTTGTCCATATTAAAAAAATATCTAGGCAAAGGTACGGCTTGTTTCCCGTCGGTTCCACCATAGCGATGGTCCTCCTTATTATAGTGACAGTATATCACTTGTTACTTATGTCCCCATCCAAAAAGTCTGGACTATTGCGTGACCTGGATCTCTTCAGGTTCTTCATAAGGATGCAGTCACTCCTTGTAGCCACGCTATGGTGACACACGTCTGAAAGCCCCGAAAGTCACTCTTCTATAAGATGTATCTTTAATATCTTATTAGTTAGTGTGTGAAGTAAAACTTTCTGGGTGACTAAGACCCTAATGTGCCTATTTGACACCTTAAAAATGTGACACCTATCATTTGCGCCTTTAAACAATTTGAAATAAAATGTCTATAAGATATTTTATTATATACTCTTCTAAACCAAGAGTGGAAGATTTGAAAAAAATATTTTTACTGATAAAAACGTTTCATATATTTGAAAGCACATTTTTCACTCCTCTTATTTGAGTTCTTCCAAGCCATTGTTTCTAATAGAGTTATACTTACTCATCTTGATTAAAAAATGTAATCTTCATTGGTGAGTAAATATTTTCTCTTCTTGGCATGAAAAAACTCATTTTGAGATTTAAAGCACCACACCTTTGCAAACACCCCAACATACATATCTATTGGATTCCCTCAAATATCTTAAGCATAACAATTTAGTTTCTTGAAGGTTCCATCCCAAAATAACCAAGTTTATTATACTTTGAAGAATAAAAGTTTTGGCCAAATGATTCGAAGGCATTTGTTGCTGACCAAAAACGGTAGTGGTTGTGTAGTGTACTCGAGTTGTGGGTTCTCTCTATGGAGAATATGGAGGGAAAGAGTTTTCAGTCGATTGCAGAGTCATGAGATTGTAAGTTTATTTCTTCTAGTTTTAATACTCTAGCATTGTGCATTTTTTGTTCTTTTCGTCCCATTGTTTTCCCCGTTAGAGTTTTTTACCTTGTACATTCGGTCTTGTGCTTATTTACTCCTTTCACATCTTTTAGAATCATTGTCTTAATTAAGAGGGTAAAACTTGAAGATTCTAAAACTGGGTAAAATATTTTGTCACACTGTCTTTTGGATTGTAAAACAATTTGTAATAAAAAATTAACAAAACATTTTCTTGATCTAAGGGAATTAGTTTTTATTGGTGTAACTATTATCGAGAGGCATGATCTCAACTGGTATTAGAGGGGGTCTCCAAGTTGTACGTGTAAAACCTAGGTTTCGATCCTTTTAGGTGCAATGTATGGAAGGTCGAAGTAGCACCCCGTATTTTTAATGATTTTAATAATTATGTGATTAATTTTTTTTGTTGGATTAATTGAACTAAAATTTGAGAATTTAATTGTTAATTAATTCCGATTAAAATAATTATTAACTACCGTGCCAAGGGGTTAATAATTATTGTTGTGAACTACTAAATATTACTGTGTTATATGTAATATGGAATTATGATATTCGATAAATTGTCGAAAGTGTGAAATATGACAGTTTGGTAATTTAAGTCTGACGCGCGTGTGAGTCGTGTCAGGACTAATTGAATGGAATATTAAGAGAAATTATTTTTATTAACTCGTATGGTCATTCCAAGTTCGTCATTAAGTTCGGGAGGGTCGAGATAGTCAAATTAGTATACCTGGGTGTTTAGTTTGGGTCCCGGGGCAATTTAAGGCCTAACCGGCGTCCCGACAGGGCATTATGGTAAATTATATTTTTGGGTTTAATTAATGGACGGAAATTGGGAATTATTTTATCAACCAAGAAAAATCCTTTAGGGTTGTGAGACTGAAAGGAAAGAACGGCCATAGAGGGTGTGAGGGAGAACCAATTTCTAAGAGGGAAGGCCAAATTATTACCATCTTGCACAACTACCACCACCAATGCGTTGATCGAGAAGAGAGGAACGTGTCTATACCAACATCACCAAAGGATTCAGACCTTCGATTTAAGGCATGTGTTTATTAC
Organism: Sambucus nigra; assembly: GCA_949130495.1. Taxonomy (NCBI): domain Eukaryota; kingdom Viridiplantae; phylum Streptophyta; class Magnoliopsida; order Dipsacales; family Adoxaceae; genus Sambucus; species Sambucus nigra. Next base: position 126,338,015 of record OX422211.1, on the reverse strand, counting down.
TTGATTTCTTTTAGCAATAATCATGCTCATGTTTGTGTAGAGGAAATTAATCATGATTTACATGTTAATTGGGTGAAAATTGGAGATTTAAATTATGATTAGGGACTGGGTTAATTAGTGGTTGAAATTCTTTCATGTATGCAGAGGATTAAGCATGAAATAGAATTATATATTGATGAACGAATCTGGGTTGATTAGATTCTTTGATTAATATTCTGGAAACTAGGGTTCATGTGAATTAATTTGGCGGTTTCATATAATTATGATGATTATGGACGAATTAATGATCCTAGGATGTTAAAAATTATTTATAATCTGTTAGGTGTTGATGGATATTGATGATGAGGCATTGGGTGTTGAATCTTAGAGGTTTTTAGGTCCAAAAATGGTAGAAAATGCTGAAATTTGGTGAAGAAGACGAAACCGTGGGTCTCGCGCGAAGTGGTTCAAACGATATGGGGATCTCGCGCGAAGTCATTCGAACGACACGTGGAAGTCGTTTAAGTGACATGTCATTCTGGTTCGAACAACATGTCATTCTAGTTCGAACGACATGTCATTCTGGTTCGAGCAAAAGGGTGAATTTTGGGGAATTTTCTTAGAGTCCAGTTTGGAGTTTGTCTATTTATTGGAGTGAGAGAAACTACCCGATAGTAAACTTAAACAAGACAGAATTTTGGGAAGGTATGTGAGAATTAATACTTTAATTATTTCGATATAAAGAGAGTATACCTTGGAGATTACGAGAGAGATAGTAATCTAAATATTTATAGTATACGTAGTGTTGAGAATAAAATGCGTATGAGAAGTATATATGTAGGTTAGGGAAATACCTATAAATTTTAATAGGATGTGTGTATGCCTATTATGTGATATTATTGCTAACAGAACTAATGGGTGATAACCCGGGGTGCAAGAATATTATAGTTAAGCGCACTAATGAGTGATAAGTCGGGGGTGCAAAAACTCTATGGCTAAGTGTACTAATGGGTGATAACCTAGGGGTACAAGGATGATTATTATTAGGCGCACTAATGGGTGATAACTCAGGGTGCTGGATTATTTATTGATAGGTGAATTAATGGGTGCTAACCCGGGGATGCAAGATTCTCTTGATAGGCGCACTAATGGGTAATAACCTGGGGGTGGTGGATTATTATTAATAGGTGCATTAATGGGTGCTAACCCAGGGATGCAGGATTTTCTTGATAGGTGCACTAATGGGTCTTAGTCTGGGGGTGCAGGATTAGTATATATATATATATATGTATAGGGATGAGGTGACTATATATATAAACTTGTGAATATTTGTACTGTGTGAAATTACTAGACTTGGTAATAATAATAATCATTAAATTTCCCCAAGTGTCTTAACCTAAGGGTGAAGGATTAGTGTATATATATAGGGATGATGAGACTATATATATATGACTGTACTTGGGGAACTTTCTACTTTGTGAGACTAGTAGATAAAATGGAAATGAGAAATAAAATAATCCTAGTAGATAAAAGATTAACGATTCAAACGGTGAATAATGAAACTTAGTATGTGAGATAAATTATCTGAATAGCGTATTGTATGGGCGATATGGGAATACTACTAGTGAGCACAGTTAGTATTAGTATGATTTCTGACTAGTTAGACTTGGTGATACAACTAGGGGGAGATTAGATGTACGTTAGGCGTGCACAATAGATGAGAGTGAGAAACTCATGTGAGAGTTTGATAGTTAATATGCGTATAAGACTTGTTTTGAGAACCAGTTTTAAATACTTGCTAAATCATTTTTAAACCTCGGGATCTGACACCTTTCTTATATCTCATCTCTCTTTTGCTATATATATATATTATTCCAGGTGCTTAGCCGCAGGGGTACCAGAATTAGAGATTTTATTGACAGACGTGTTGCAGCTATTTTTTAAGCTGTATGTCCTTGCATTAGACGCATATATCCTTTCTATTCAGTATCATTTAGACTTTTTAATTAGGGCATGTGTCGCCTGCTTCTAGTTTTTTACCTAAGATATTGTATTCAGTTTACTTTATAGTTTAGAGTGTTGAACTGGGAGGTTTTACCCAGTCTTATTTATTTCAGTACTTGATTCATGTTCAGTATGTATTATATTCCTATGTGTAGTGAATGGTTTATATTTTAAGACTGAATGAAAATGGATTTACATTGTTTTACTGAAATTGGAAATGTTTTGACACCTAACATAATTTTATATTAGGTGAGTAATATGTTAAAAAGTTTTTCGACAGTGATGTTAAGAATTAACCAACCAAAAATTCTATTTTAAATTGGTACATAACTGATCACCCTTTATTTAATTGGGTGGGGTGTCACATTCAACCCCGGAACCTTCCCATTTGATGGTAAAAATTAGTCTTATTGGAAATCCCGTCATAACAACATATTTAATTTATTTGAATGAACATATATGGACATGTGTGATTTTGGGGTGGACTTGCCCGGAAACCGTTGTTGATGACGTCAACGTTAATAAGATTTGATCTACTTAAGATGACAATTACCTAAAGGAGTGTGTATGGAACATCAACGGACTTAATGCTATTTTTTGTTCCATGTCTCCCACTGATTTTAGATGTATATCCGCATGTATAAATTCAATGTAGGCGTTGGATGTTTTTATAAATTACCTTCAAAGGCATCTCCGTCGTGAACCATTCCAAGCTTCAATCGTTTACTACCCATTTCAAACTTATTACCATATAGGAGAACAAAACTTTTGATGAGTTCTATGCCGAGCTGAATGACATCGTTAACTTTTTCTTCCCTTTGAAGAAGGCTATAAAAGAGAATAAAATTATTGATAAAATTTAATAGTCTCTACCCATAGGTTCCATGGAAAAGTGGACGCCATTGAACATGTTAGAGCACTGCTTTCAAAACCAACGTGGGTAGATGAATTAGTTGGATCTCTCCACTCCTATGAGGTGATTTTTTCTTAGCACCAAGGATTACCTCCTAAGGAGAAGAAGAAAAATCTAGATTTTAAAGGTGAGAAGGTATCTCTTAATTTTAGTTCCCATGATGTTAGTGAGGATGATATGTCATTTCTCACTATGTTTTCCAAGAACTACAAAAATGATTTCATTGTAAAGTTGCAACCAAAACTTATTCACCTAGACTTGAGATTGGTCATTGAAGTGGAGAAAATAAATATGAAACTCCAAGGACCTTAACGTGTTTTATGTTTTGTGGTCTAGGGCGTACGTCAAAGCAATGTCCCCAAAAATTTGAGTCATGATGGTGGATAAAATGTTTGTCAATCCATGATTAATGATGATGAATAGGATTTTGAATATTAATCTAAAAAATGCAACTATGATGCATTTACGATAAGAGATAAATTTGATGAGTAGATGATTTAAAGGATTTTTATGTTATTGTTCTACCGAGTGAAAAAAAAGTCTACTATTAGCCCATATTTTAGCACTATTCGGGAAAAGGTGGAAGATGATCTCCAAGAGAACTATGTTACTCTTTACGATGAGTCCATAGACCTCGAAAGGGATAACATGCAACTCTACACCAAGTTAGCCAGTATCGAGAACCAAATTCCTATGGTGGGTTAGAGTTGTGTGAGAGATTTTCTTACTCCACACATCGTAAGTAGTGCACCGTATTTTGAAGTAAGTCCCATTTACTTTCTTCGTGTTAGGATTGAGTTCTTCAATGAGGTCTAGATTTTCTCAAAGCATTGAGTAATTCCATTGTGGGGTTTCGAATATCCCTGACCATTGGGTAGACATACCAATGTATGGATAAGGGACAACATATGTGATTACATTTTATCTTTATTTGCTATCATCATTTTTAGTTCACTGGTGAGTTCTTCTATTTCTGATGGGGGAATATTACTTAATGTAAAATGGGTGAACTCCCTCTCATACTCAGCGACAGTGTGCTCCTCCTGTTGTAGCCTCATGAACTGAGATCTCAAACTCGCATGCTTATAGTATGGTAAATAATTTCCTTTAAACATCTCCAAAAATTGTTGGATGGTTAAGTTATACACATCCTCCTTTGTGGTGACTGGCTCCCACCATAGCAATATGTCTCCCACAACCTAAAACTTGCCAACATCTATCACTTCACCTTTCAACACTCTACTAGATAAAACCACCTTTTAATGTATTTCCTTCACTATAAAGATACAATGGGATCTATGGATCCATCGAATTGAAGTGGGTTGCCTTTGCCACAAGCACTTCTATCTCTCTCCTTTATGGATATGTTATGAGGGGTAGGAACAACCATGGGTGGTGATAGTGGTGGTTGCCGCTCCTGAGGCACGAAGGCCATGGTAGCTTCTACACTCTGATCTATAATGGAATCCAATTCTATTGGCATAAGTATGGGTGCCTTTTGCAACTGTTATGGCTGCGCTACTACTGACTTAACACTCACAATCTGTCTAGGATGTACGTCTATCCTCTGGGTGTTCACAATTTGAAGGATGATAAACAAAAGCGTATAAGTATTTGTATACACCCCATTCTAGGAACGCCTATGTCCCTCCTTAGGTCCTTAGAATCTCCCCATTCCACTACAAGCCCTAGGCCATACTTTGAGTATCGATTTAGAGGCCATTGGGTGCTCCCGGGCCCTATTTGAATTCGGTCAACTCTATTGTCAGAGTGAATGCTCATTGAATATTTGAAGGGCTCTGAATCCCCTTTCCAATGATTCACTCCATGCATGAATCAGCATAACGATTCGAACAAGCGGACCATATGACTACTAAAAATCAATTTGGAGGCCACTAGGATCTCTCGGTCCCCAATTCGACCCCATCCAACTTCATCGTCAGAGAGAAAGCTCTTTGAGTCTTCAAAGGTTGTTGAAACCCGTTTCCAATAGTCCACCCCATGCACAAAATAGCATAACCATTCGGACAAACGATCCTTTTTCCCCAAAAAACTGATTTCTGAGGCCACCGGGTGCTCCCGAGCTCTGTTAGATCAAGGCCAGCTCTTCATCTCGAATGCGACTGAATGAACATCTGAAGGTCACTAAAAACCCTTTCCAATGGTTTTCCCCATGTCTGATTCTTACTTACGATGCGAACGAACGATTTGTCTTACTTTGAGAGGTCATCGGGCTCTTTCGAGTACCAATTGACTAAGGTCAACTTTACAGACTGAGCCAATCTCTTTGGAATGTCAAACAACATCGCCTCACCTTTCCAATAGTCCACCCTATGAGCAATTCTGATTTACCGTTCTGATGAATGACCCATTTTCATCTCATGATCTCCCATCCAAAGCACCAACGTGCGCTTTCAAGCCTTATTTGTCCCGAGCCAACTTCCGGACGAGGGAGAAATCCCAAGAACTCTAAAGTACCTTTTTAATGGTATGCCCCATGTGCAATTTGGATGAACGGGTTATGTTCTACAACCTTTTTTAAGGAAAATATTCACAAGACTGTTGATTGGCAGGTCCATTTCCCTACCTATCGGCAGTGTGCCAATGGTTACTTGTCGATTGGAAGATCTAGGTCCATGCCGATCGACACCCCCTTACCCTATAAATAGAGGGCATGACCTCACTCCAAAGGCATACCTCAGACTCATTAGTATCAGTGATCTTAGCAATATTCTCCTGAAATCAACGAAGCTTCTTCATGTGAAATTCCACTCAAGCTTGCATTCCCATCCTGTTCAAACCCAATTTGGAAAAATCTAATTCTCTCTCATCCAGCATTCATCTCACATCCAAGGGAGTTATCCAAGATCAAAGACCAAGCTTCAAAGAAGGTCCGAATCCTTCCCTCTCTCTTTGAATCTCTTGTTTTTTCATTACATAAATTAGATTCATAATTTAGTTCTTACTTTAGTTCATAAACATTAACTTCTAACATTTTTATTAGTATATTGTACATACTTTATTTTCTTTAAAAAAACCAACAAAAATAGGATTACACCTATAAATTCCAGTGGGATAATCCATCACCATTTTTCAAAACTAAAACACATTTTCTACACACGTACATATAATAAAATCACGTTCGAATCTATGGGATATACCCCACCCTTATGTCTCATTTGAACTACGTGTACATTGATTCCTTTATAGGCTACGTAGGCATTTTGGATTAGAACCCGAGACTCGATTCGAATTTTCCAATTTTTTAATTTTCCAATTTTCCTAAATTCTCCATTTCTGCATTTGCCATATTCTTGCAATTATATTAGGACATATTAAGCTTCTGATTCTTATTAGCGCTTCGTGCAACAAATATTATTGTTTCATCATAATGATCAATATCGCGATAAACACACAAATCATATTTTCAATATATTATTTGGTTACATTCTTATGGATGACCTCAATCTATCTCTTCTATGGTATGATTTGGGAATTTCGATCTCCATTATATATGCACGCACAAGCAATTCATGGAGAAATAAAGGAAAATAATAAAACAAGCCCATGAGAGGCTGAAAGGGCGGGATGAGTGCCTAACACCTTCCAATTCTGTTACTTAGCCCCGAACCTTTGAACTATTGGTTTTATAAGCATCATTGTTTCTTTGATGTCGTTCTCTCGAGGCTACGACATGTTCTTTTGCCCATTTTGTGAAAAATAGGCTAGCGACTTTAGCTCTTTACGTTTACCCCACATCGATGAGGCCCGAAGCATTCCTAGACTGAAAGAGGCCGTGAAACCTTTTCATTCCCCATTTTCTTTCCTCAACCCCCGTTCATGAGAAGAAGTAGAGAGAGATGGATAATACGCAAAATTGAGGATGGCCACACTGACGACTCCACTGGGGACTTTTTTCCATAAGAATGCTAGACTTTATTTGCATGGTTGTTTTGGTTTCCTACTTGTATGTGTATGCGTCTATCTGTATGTTCCCTTTTTCTCCACTATTATTCCTTGCATATATATACCTCATGTTTATATCATTAATCACTCACACACTTGTAGAAATTCTCCATGTACACTTCACACTACGTGCACCTATGATCAGTTTTATCCACTTGTTGTACACACCACCTCCACTTATCACACTTGTATATATCCATTCTCCCTCATAATTGTCACACACCACTTGTTGTTGATCCATGCTTAGATTCACTACCACACACTCACAGGTAGATATTCACACATCACTCACTCTCACATATCCATGCTTGGTATAATCCACATGTTAGAATAACTTTTTGCACTTTTACATTATCCCCTCCTTAGTATAATGTTCATGATTCCAAATAGATATACTCTCTCCATAAGATACTAATAAAAAATCATGCCTTTTTGCACACTTCATCACCAAAGAGCATTTCCATTGACCAAATGTGTCCCGTAACTGGGGGTCACTTAGTGATGGGCACTGGTCCGATAGGTCACAATTAACCTAAGCTATATGACTCTCACCTTCCATTGACCAAATACCTTCGATGCATATTGAACGATTCCCCCAACATCATATCGCTTGACCGAAATCATGATGGGAGGTATATCGCAAGGAATTATTTCACGTACATCGAGTATATAAAATTTTCTCTCACGCGCATTGTTCCTAAGAGGTATATAGTGAGGCAATTCACGTACACTCAGGTATATCAAATGGCTTGTCCACACATATCAATTTTCCTCAAAAGAAAGACGTATATTATGGAAACCATGACAAATGGTGGAACCCTTTCCAATTAACCCAACAACTGCATACCCTCATATAGGTGTCAAACCTAGGTCACTCATATTTAGTTTTCCGATTTCTACCTAAAACTCTGTTGAAATAATAGGTCGACATGCTGCCCAAATTTTTGTGCAATTTTTAAAAAATGGGACCCTGCCCATGAACCTGGTAACAAGTCCAACCATGTTTTTACATATTTTTCAAACTCAATTTTCCCATGCTCGGGTCCTGTCCGACATTTATTTTTTTGCATTTAGGTAAACATAATACAAGTGAGAACACAATAAAAAAATAATCATGTTGAGACCCATCTCTTGATTTTCCTCTTTCTTTACAAAAGGGGTCAAAAACATTTTTCCCTCTTTTATCAAAAATATTAAAAGCATTTTTCCCTTCATTACACCAAAAATATTTTTCCTCCTTTTTTTCAGAAACATTATGTCCCATTCTTTTCCAAAAACGTCAAAAAAAAATATTTCTTTTTCAAATATAACATTTTCCCCCTTCTTTTTCGAAAATAAATTCATTTTTTTCTTCTTCTCAGGTCGACCAAGCACCGAATGTGCAACCGAATTTAATGATAGTCCTACCCCAACTCACTGCCAAGATTGACAACCTTCAAATCGAGGATCATGAGATGCAACAAAACTAGGTCCTTGATCTCAAAGAGCCCGAGTTTCTCTTCCCTCACACTATGGGTTCGCGTGCACCCGAACCTATATTGGTCCTCGAGGAATATCAACACGCTCCACATGCTCCTCCCACTAATGGGCCACCGTGAGCATAGCTCCCTATGCTGAATCTTGCCCAGCGATGATATAACTTACCCATAATTATTGATCCAAATGAGGATGAATTAAAAAAAGAGTCAAGGAGGACCTTGAGATGTTGACCAAGAAGTTTTACAAAGTCAGAATCTCTGGGAACTACCTGGATTACACCCATATGTCTCCTTATCCTAAAGCAAGGTTGCCAGAAAAGTTCAAGATGCCCAACATCGAGAAGTTCAGGGGTAGTGAACCCCCAATTGTCAATCTTCACAGTTACTGTTGAGCCATGACTCCCCTAGGTGACTTCGATGAAATAATAACCCAAATATTCCGTCAAATTTTGAAGGAAAATACTATTCGCTTGTTCTAATCTCTCGAGGAGTCCAGGATCCGCAGTTAGGAGGATTTTGCCCACGAATTCATGTCACAAAACAAGTATAATGAAGAGTTGAAAGTCGCCCACCGTGATTTAGAGCTGCTCAAACAGAACCCTGGGGAATTAGTTAGTAACTTCATAGCAAGGTGGAGAGAGAAAGAAGCCCCCATGACCAACCAGCCTTCTAACGAGGACCAAGTCAATATTGTGAAGAAGAACTTCTTATCCCATGCCCGAGCGATGATGGGAGGAAAATACTACCCCTATTTTTTATCCCTCTAAGAGGTAGGACTAGAAATCGGAAAAGGTCTTTGTGACATCCCGCCTACTTAAATATCGATTGGTGAGTCATTTATTAAATTAAAAATAGGATTTACATATGGCTCATTCTTATCATCACTGTCAAAAACTTTTTAAAACTCTACTAACTACCTAGTATTCAAAAGTCGGTGCCAAATTTAATCTTTCATTAGACAAATAAATAACCAAGTAGAAAACTACATAAATTATTCACCACATGTAATATCTAAACCAACGCACAATAAAATGAATGAATTAAAAAAATCTTGCTGAATAAACCATCGGCTACAACTAAACCAATAAAATCCAATAATAACAACAAAATCTAATACAATCCTGAACTGTGATAATAAATCTGAAAGGGGCATCACGCCCAACTAAAACTGTAACTGAAATCGATTCCTACACAAGGAATGAAGAATATATGAGTCTAATCCAAAACTCTGCAAGCATCCACCTGTGCCGAAGATGCGTATCCCTAAATTAGAATACTAAGTCTGGCATCCCTGTGGATGGACACCTAAAGGTTTTAAAAATATTTTTATAGCAAGAGTTAGTACTGAAGACGTTTTGAAAATATTTATCAAGAGTTTATGACAGTTCAAAATCGGTTATTGATTACACATGTTACGTGCACTCTCTTCAGTATCCTCACCTCTTATTTATAGTGCACGTGTAACATCTCTACTTATCCTACCTAGTTATACTACCCAAGATAACTAGATGTAAGTAACTATGAAGACTAATCACATCTCTAAGTTCCCCGTACTGCCCATACCATATGCTAATAGAATTAACATTTCTCATAAATTAAGATTTGAAATTAAAATTTCATTTAACTTCTCAATTCATTTATTAACATCGACTACTTAATTCATTCTTTTAGATATACACTATCTAACTGTCTACTGTCATACATAAGTAGAATATATATACATATTTCGTATTGATATATATATATATAGTAATAGTGTCTCTCCAATGACCACCATGAACACAAGGGAATTAACATTCCTACTTTTTTCACTTTCTAAATTAATTAAATTTCTCTACTTAATTTACTTTTAGGATACCACCTCTACTTTCACGCAAAAGTAGTACATTCTCATTTTTATATATTTTACACACTAATATATACCTTTATGGGCTCTGTTCTAATCACCACCGTTAATAAAAAGGCATTCTTTGCTATCAAGGTCATGTATCACTCACTACATTAAGACCATTGCTTCGGAATATTTCCTCGAACCCAAAATCAAATCATAAATAATGGAGGCGACCATATTTCTAAGCCTTTGGGTACGCACATACCTAACTTACACAAATGACCTGCCTGTCTCACTAATACACAACACATAATTATCCGCCCTAAGTTTTATGTCCTAGGCACAAATCCTTAGCTCCCGGGACTCGACAAGGTCGGATCGCCCACTGCCCAAGAACCTCCGTGATATCAAGCAGCCTAGGTATGCTAACTCATAATCGTCAATCACATAGGTACATACAACCTATATATGTGTTATCATTAGGTATACACACAACCTTTTTATCAACATTCCTACATAGTATATGTCACTTGAATACTCGCTCTACTTTCATTTTACGATTATTCTCACTTTCGCATTTAATTGAGTATTATTCTCAACTCTAAGGGACCTAGTTTCCCCTTTATGAATTTAGTACCTAAGTCTTCCTCACCCTACTAGTTCATGCCATAAGCTCACCCACGCTTTCCCGTAATTACATTCTCATTCTCGTAAATTAATTACTTTGTCGTTAAATCCTGTTTAATCATCGTCTTAAATCTCTCGATGCGACTAAACTCCCACAACTCTAACATGGCCTACTACAATTTAAAAGATCCCTCCTTATATTCTAACAATCTCCCAAAAGTTTTCCCGACAACAATTTAGAAGTACTAGGCAATAAGGGATATTTCATATTTTTCCAGGAACCGAACCAGTTCGCCCCTTTGAACTTCATCTTCTTCGTTTCGCAGATGCGTTTTTCCCATTAACACACCTATAATTTGCATGTTCCTCCACAAAACTCTAGACTAACTATCCCAAACCCTTACCACATGTATTATGACAATTTCTAATGTAATTTTTGCATCAAAACATTATGAATAACATTCAAGAATGGATTTAATCATCTAATCCTTTAAAACCTTAAGTTTTAGGTTCTTTCACTATAATACATCAAAAACCCAGATTTAATTTGTGTATAATCATACAAAATGACATCAAATATTTCTACATGAAATTCTTACCCAAACATGTATTTAAATCAATTTTTCCTTCCAATAATCATTAAAATAATCAATATAATTGAAACCCCGGTTACATGGGTAATATAACTACATATTGATTGCAATACACACTAGCCTATTCATCACTAGGATCTGATTTTGTGGCTTGGTGATGCATGTGATTGTCATCTCTATCAATCCTCACTCCTAGGTTGTTTGAGGTGCAAGTTTGAGATGAAAAGCTCCAAGAATCTCCTCAAAAGTTTCAGGGCTGGTTTTTCTTTCTTATCTAAGGACTCCTCTTTCTTCTTGGTGTTTCTGACCATAGACCCTTCTATCTAAAAATAGATATAAGGCTACAAATTTTGTCGGTCTTTAAACCTCCTTTTTCCAAATGACCAAAACGCCATCAATAGGTGCTGGTTTGGTCTAAAATTGGCCCTAGGCGAAAACTACACCCAGGGTATACTATTCCAAATATTTTGACCCTTTCAAAACCATCTGTGACCTCAAAATCATCATTCAAGTGACTTAAAAATATATTTCCTATCTCGACCCCAATTTAGTCTACATGCGACTCCTAGTTGAGATAAAATCAAATACGCCCATATCACTCGCTATAACGTAAATCAATAATAATTGATTATATACAATTCACTTAGTAAATATAATTCACAATATTAATCATGATCTCATGCTCGATTAGTATTTAATAGTCACATTATATTCAATTCAACTAAATTACTTCTCTCGCGTAATTTAAAATAAGACAATTTAATTACCAAATTAATTAAATCTCAAATATGCAGAAACACGGGGTATTACATACTTACCCCTTACAAAGGAATTGCGTCCTTGAAATTTGGTCATACTTGTGGTAACCAACTCTGGATACTGCTCTCTCATTTCATCCTCCCAATCCCAATTAGACTCATCAACACTTTGGTGGCCCCACGAAACACTGACTAGTGGCACTACCTTAGACCATAGTTTACTCTCACTACGATGACGAATAGTATCGGGTCTCTCCTCATATGAGATGTATAATATGCAAATTAATCTCCTCAAGTGGAACGTTCCAGAAAGCTATCAGAGTTATCCGTACCCCCCCCCCCCCTCCCCCGAAAAAGCTCAATCTTGGTAGTCGTCTCCCATATCATTTCTAGCCCAGGTAACTTGTTGTCCCCCGCTTCTAACCAACAAGCAGGTGAATGATAAGGCCTCCCCTAAAGCTACTCAAATGCATCCATACCGATGTTAAATTGGTAAGAGTTTTTATATGTAAAATATAGCAATGGAAGGCATCGCTCCCAACCTCCCCTCCCCCCACCCCATATCTAGAATTCACATCCTCAACATGTCCTCCAGCATCTGATTAACATTCTCAATCTTCCCATTTTTCTATGGATGATAAGTGGTACTCAACGCAAGTCTGTGCCCATGGCCTACTGAAAGTTCTGCCAAAAGTGAGACACCAAAAATATTGTCTCTATTATACACAATGTTAATCGTCACCCCATGCAACTTAACTATCTCAGAAATGATCAACTACGCATACAGACTCGTCTCATAGTCAATGCAAATTGGCAAGAAATGGGCCACCTTGGTCAGCCGATCCACTATCACCCAAATGGGATCGTGACCCCTCTACAATGTCGGTAACCCAGTAATGAAGTACACTAAAATTCTTTCTCACTTCCCCATTGTAATTTCAAGTGGCTATAGCATCCTTGAAGGTCACTAATGGTCAACATTAACAAGCTGATAGGTAACACACTTCGAGACAAACTCTGGTATGTCTGTCTTCATACATGAGACTATGCCATAAATGCATGTCTCAAATCCTCATCCTCTGGAACTACAATCTCTCATTAAAACTTATGTCTCCCCCTGATCTGATCGAGTAAGACTATGCACCCTCCGTTACTAACTTTTATATCCTGACCTGACAGTACCGATCCTCTGCATGTAACTTGACTACCCGCATCACAATATCGGGAGTGATAGCTAACTCTTCCATGCACGCTCTGGAAATCTCATCCTCACGTTGAAGTTCACTCCACTTTTCTTTTAAGACCTCTGCTAATTCTCCAGCAGGTGGTCAGCTCAATGTGTCTTCCACCACGTTAACCTTACTACTATGATACTGTATCTCAAACTGGTAATTCTTCATGAACTCTATCCATCGTCTCTACCTCATGTTCAATGCCTTATGTGTGATAATATACTGAAGTGACTGATGGATCGTGAGAAAAATAAACTACTCCCCCAAAAGATAATGTCTCCATATCCTTGAAGAAGAAACTACCACTGCCAACTCAAGGTCCTAGGTGGGGTAATTCTTCTCATGGGGCTTAAGCTTTCGGGATGCATAAGTTATAGCCATATCCTCTTGCTGTAGTACACCCCCAAATCCTCGCCTTTTAGAATAATAGTATACTCATCTACTCTCATGTTACAAAATGAAAACATACATCGCGGCGCTCTGCTTACCACTAGGTGCTCAATGCTAAATCAATGGCGGGATCAGTCTCTCCACTCAATAATAACCCAATATACCCCGAATCACATCAGTAACTATCCCTACTCACCGAGATCGAACATATAATTCCAACATATACTCTCAAATCTCTGACACAATATAATATATCTACACATATATATAGGTTCGACCCTCTTTCAGGCGATAACAAAAAAAATCATACTCTGAAATAGCGAACACAAGAACTCACTATCACAATCTATGATCGCTCAACCCATCACTAACCAGACTCGAAAATTAGTCTACTCCATTCTCATAATTTTTTAAAGAAGTAAAATATCACGTAATATAAACATACTGTTAGTGCACTCACCCTTTCTCTCGTAGGCTCCAAGAAAGAGTCCAGCTACCCCACGGTTAAACAATCAATATAAGGCTGATGCTACCAGCACACCCACAAAACCCGACTCACACTCGAATTTTAGTGTTAGAAATAAAATATTGTGACTCACCCATGTCACCCAAAATGTATCATAATCTCATAAGAATAAAGGAAAAACTATATCTCCATTTGCTATCTAGATTGCCTAGTTAACTGGTCCATCAGCCTAACTCTCGTACCGAGACTGACCCAACATCTACTGTATATCCAGGATCTCATCCGGTAGTTACCCCTATATTGTTTTTGGAAATCCTTCTTCTTGTGGACCCTCTCCCCACAATTATAATGACTGCAAGAGAAACTCTTTTATTCTTTTCTTTCGCCCTACTTTCCGTCCCCGACATTTCCTTAGCCCCAATGGCACTAAGGGACGGATATGCTGTTATTGTTGTTTAGGACTTTGTTGGTCCTACCTAAACCCACCACTCTCGGGTTGTTAACTCTTCAGCCTAAATCCCTTATCCCAATTCCCTATTGGGGTTTTTCTCTTGTTGTTGTCATGCCCAGCTGGCACCATTTTCATCTACTTCCTAGTCTGACTAGCCTCACTTTTTTACTCTAGATGAGTTGAATACAGGTGGCCCTAATATCCAAAAATAGGACACCTCTTTGTGCCATTCCACTCTCACTAACCCCACTATACATTTTTGGGTTATTCTTCTCACGGACCTAGTAGCCTCGACCTTGATATCTACCTTCTTTGTCCCTTTGGCTCCGTTGGCCCTATGGGACTTGTTGTTGGCCTTAACGTCCCTGACTAAATTGACCATCTAATGGTAGGAATTATATTATTCATAATCATTGGAATGGCCCCCCTACTGGGTATAACCAAGTGTGATGCTTCATAATCATCTCATAATCCAGCTTACTTGCTTGTCTCCCTTCTTCAGGAAGAGATGATGTAAATATATAAACGTATAACCTTAGTGAAATCAGCACTATTCATCCTATTCTAACTTCGCATCCACGTTTGTGTATTCTAAACAAGATCCCATTATCATCTCATGGACCCTTTTAATTACTCTTTGTATCCCCTTTGTCGGTTACGAAGTTCGCTAAGCACGTCATATTCTCTCTCTCTCACGGTCGGTATCTATCTGACCCACTTATGGTAAGTTTCCAAAACTCTTAGTTACATCTCTGTAAGAAGATTAGATGGAAGATCTTACGATAAAATTCCCCCAACTTCTTTAAATTTGTTCTGTAACTATTTCCTTATATGGGTGACTAACTCATATCACCACCATTCTGCTCCTATGAGTAAGAATTTGGCCCTAAATTTAGTCCTGGGTGTCGTTGTACTCCACCCTCCACTGTTTTCTTTTGATTAATTCCATCCATTGGTTCATCACACTTCTTTTCTTTCCTAAAATCTTGCAGGTGACTCTTCGAAAGAGTCCCCCTGACTCTCCCTTTGCCTACAACAATGGGTGAGTCTGAAGTTGTGTCACCATTTTCTACAACAGTGTTTAGGGAATTATTATCCCATAATTATTATATTATCATCACTTGTATGGATAATAATCTTGGTGACTTCTATTGCAAATATCGTTCTCAGAGTACTCTCTGTCATCTGCCTCTCCTCTCCTCTTGCATTCCGTCTAACGGCCTTAATTAGTTGTCCCATATTCCTCAGTGTAAGGAGCTCAAATGAACTCGTACGTGAATCACATCAACTATACTTACTAGCGGGAGAACGTAAGTCGCATATGTAGAGGAATATAACAATACTATCATAAGGCTCGTCATCAAAGAACGCTAAGCTGAAACATGAAAATTCGCATTGATCCTAAGGAATCTAGATAATGATGCTCTGATACCATATGTAACACCTCGCCTAATTAAATACCTGGTGATCAGGACCTAAAACATGATTTACATATGGTTTATTCTTAGCATCACTGTCAAAAACCTTTTAAAACTTTACTAATCACCTAGTATTCAAAAGCGGGCGCCAAATTTTATCCATCATTAGAAGCGCCAAATTTTATCCATCATTAGAAAAATAAATCACCAAATGGAAAACTAAATAAATCATTCACCACATGTAATATCTAAAAAATGCACAATAAAATTAATGAATTAAAAATCTTGCTGATTAAACCATCGGCTATAACCAAACTAAATAAATTCCAATAATAGCAACCAAATCCATTATAAGCCTGAACTGAGATAATAAATCTGAAACTGTAACTAAAATAGATTCGTACACTAGGAATGAACAATACATGCGTCTAATCAAAGCTCTTCAAGCATCCAAACGTGCCACAATTGCGTATCCCTGAAGCAGAATATCATGTCCGACATCCCTGTCGCTGACACCTAAAAGGTTTTAAAAATATTTTTATAGCAAGAGTTAGTACTCAAAATATTTTGAAAATAGTTAGCAAGAGTTTATCATAGTGCAAAATTCGTTATTGATTACACATGTTACGTACACTCTTTTGAGTATCCTCACCTCTCATCTATAGTGCATGCCTAACGTCTCTAATTAGCCCACCCAAGCTAACTAGACATAAGTAACTATCTGGACTACAATACACTAACTGAATTAACATTTCTCGTATGTTAAGAGTTGAAATTAACATTTAATATAACTTCTCAATTCATTGATTAAATTCCACTACTTAATTCATTCTTTTAGATATACACTATCTAACTGCCTACTGTCACACATAAGTAGAATATATATATATATATGCATTTCGTATTGATATATATATATAGTAATAATGTCTCTCCAATGACCACGATGAACATAAGGGAATTAACATTCCCACATATTGTGACACCCCGCCTAATTAAATACCGGGCGATCACTCCTTTATTAAATTAAAATCAAGGTGAACAGTTGGTTCATTCTTAGCATCACTGTCGAAAAATAACTTTTCCAATTTAAACGCCCTAATTAATTAAGCTAAGTGTCAAAACCATTTTTAGACATTACTTTCCAAATTTTATTTTATGTAAACCAACATTTAAAACTTTACGAAATTCATAAATAAAGAATCACACATCAACTACACTGGAACAAACAATTCTATAATTAAACATCCAACTAAATGAATCCAACATTTAATACTTAAATGAAAACATCCCAACAATAGTAAATACCAAAGAGTAAAATACTGGAAATAAATGAATCACAATGTTCGCTAAACATCTAAATAATGGAAAGGGCGACACATGCCCAACTGAATAAATAGTGCTAGTAATGGAATTAAGAAATGAGGTCGTCTAATCAAGAGGCCTGCAACTCCAACCTAAGCTGCAACGCATTCCTTCCAAAGGATCCTATGCAAGACGCCCCTGTGGCTGGGCACCTATAATATATACATATATATACAAGAGAGAAGAAAAGTGGAAAAGGGGTCAGAGCCCGATTGTAAAAAGATTTAAAATTTGTTTGGCAAGTATTTAAATGTTTACAGGACAATGCAACAACATATTAGTGCGACACTCCCTTGAGAAATTCTCACCTCTCTTCTAATGTGCACGCCTATCGTACTAACCTCCCCAACGCTTTAACTTTTCTTAGGTTACTCATAAGATTTAAGCTGAATAATTCAACTATTTAGGAGGTTAATTTCATTTGATCACAAAGTTCTCATTTAAACCTTATTTTCCAATAAAGTTTTCCACTGTCATATTATACTTTTCAAAACAAGTATTACCAAATTGAAGTCATTATTCATCTTACTTACCATAAGCACAATAGGAAGTTCCAAATTTTAGAATTTCATATATATATATTAAATACTCATATAATATATATATATATATTCTAACAGCACCCCACATAAAAATTATGGAGAGGGCATACTCTGCTATCCAATCCTTGTATCACTCGTACTAAGGGAAATACAAGTTCGGAATCACTCTCGAACTATATTAACACATACACAAACAATATTGAGGCGAAGCATAGATTCCAAGTCTCTAAGAGGTCAGCACATACCCTCACGTCTCTTAGGACCGTCTGACCATCGATTAGATAGCTTTTATCAAGGATATCTATCTTCTAGGGTACGAGTCAATATCCCCCATAAAGGTCCCATCGAGATAAGACTGTCCCAGCGCGGTAACCTCAGGGATAGAAAGTAGCGCGGGCATGATTTTCACACGTGTATAGTATATGCATAAACACAGCCATATAAATATACTACTATTACCACATCAATTTTAGGTTCATCTCGTAACCCATAATTATGACATTTATCCTTATTTTCTCATTATTTAGTTATCATCTATAATGGTTCATCTCTTACTTTAATTTGAGGGATTATTCCAACTCACTACGTAACACTCATGGACTCTATCCTCCCAAGTGTAGAATTCAATTGGTACTCATCTATTTTCCATCGTCCCTTATATGTAAACATCCCTAAACTGCAATTCTCGTCTTACATTAAAGGTCTCTGTAATACCCCGTATTTTTATGCTATAATAATTTGGGGATTTATTAAATTTAATGTGAGTTAATTATTTAATATAATTTCGAAAGTTAATTATGTTATAATTATTAACGTGATGAGAGTTAGTAATTATGGGAAATTTGTTGAATATTACTAATGAGTAAAGTAATATATAATATTGGTTCTATTAAATGTCACGAGTGAATAGAATGACAATTTTAGAAATTTAAGTCGGAACGCGCCTGTTTTGTGTCGGGAATAAATGTTGATTAATAAAAGTGAAATATTTTTAAGTTATCCGTATGGTCATTTTGAGTGCGCCAACGTTCCCGGAAGGGTCGAGATAGTCCAAAAAGTGTACTCGGGGGTTTAGTTTGGGTCTCGGCGCATTTTTAGGCTTGTTTGACACCCCGGGAGGGCATTTTGGACATTTTGCATTTTTGGGTAATTAAACCCACGAAAAATATTTGGCTATGTCATCCATTGGGAAGATCAAGGGTTATCAGACTCAAAACTTTAGAACGGCCATAGGAGAGGGAAGGAGAAAGCTTTCCAAGCAATCCAAGGACAAAAAGTCACTCGATTGTACCGCCACCATCACCATTGCGTAGATCGCGCGACGGGGAACGCAACCACACCAAAATCGTCCGCAAATCAGAATTCTAAAATTTCTAGGTAAGTGTTTATCTTTCTTATTTTCGTTAATGCATCACTCATGTTAGTCTAGGGTTGATTAGGATGATTTTCATGGAAGAAAACCCAAGTTGGAGATAGAAAATTGCATGTAGTAATGGTATAAATGGAAATCTGGAAATCCCCCTGCATATGTAGAGGTTAAACCACGAATTTATGATGTTTTAGAAGAAGAAAATTCTGGAAAATATTGATTAGAACAAGGTTAAAGAAATTCTAGGGTTCTTGAGATTAATATGAGTTTTTGGTCTATTAATCCATGGTTGTTGATGAAAATTTGCATGATTTACGTAGAAGATGTATAATATGGGTTTATACTGTTAGTAGTACAAATTTTTTGGCGATTGGGATTGAAAAATCTGGATTTGGATGAGGTTGTGTGATAGAACCCGTAACTGGTTTCCTGCAGAATTCGACATACTTGCTTGATCGATCGATCGATCGAGCCAAGAGCTTCGATCGATCGAAGGTTCGATCAATCGAGCCCCAACCCTCGATCGATCTCCCCTTCTGGAAGACTTATATTTCCCTCTTTTTAAATAGTTGAATTAATTCAAAATGAATAATAATCCTTAGACAACCTTATTTAAATATTTTGGGAGATATAGATGACCAGTAGGACTTATAAATGATTATGAGACCTTTAATGTAAGGCGATATTTGCATTTTTGGAGTGTTTATATATAAGAGACCATGGAATTTTGCATTAAAGGGAGAGATACATAAAATAGTTACAATGGAAAATAGATGAATATCTACTGAATTTTACACTTGGGAGAATAGAGTCCAGGAGTGTTACGTAGTAACGGTACATTATTATATATATCCTTTAGATAAGAGGGCATTAAGAGTGATACCCCTATTATTAGGGGAAGGAGTTTCAAAAAAAAAAGAAAAAAAATTTCGATTGTATGTATTCAAGATTCATGGGACGCAATTTCCAACACCCAATTCTGAACGATAGTACAATTGGTGAGATGTTCTTTGTTAAGTGTAATTACGGGAGGAAATGTAACTTTTTTGTCAAAAGACGGAGTAAAGGGGTAAATGCTATGGACGGAGGACCTAATGGATCTCGATAATCGACAATACTAGGCAGTAGTGTATCGGGAGGGTTCCTTGTTTGGATTTCGCTTTGCGAGACATCCCACGCATGAAACATAGTGTAAAGATGGAAATAGGGAGAAGTTTGGTCACTATTCCATGAGTTCGGAACCCCAATCGAAAGGGGATCAAATAATTATAACTTTAAGTGGGAAGTTAAATTTTGATTTAAAGCCAGTGGAGCCGGTTGTGTGTTAAGAAAGCATTGAATGTTTTTCTTTGTCACCACGAGTTAAAGGGGCAGAATGATTATAAGGAAGATTTAAAATTTTGATTTTTAGGGTGATTAAAGTGTTGTAATCACGCTGCAAGCACCAGGGAAAAATAAAGAATTTGTTTATTAGTATGGAGCGTATGTAATGTTTACGCTAGTATGCATGTTTATGGGGTGTGTAGACATCCTGGTTAACTGATGTCAAAACTCACTCGAGATGAAGGGGCGTGGCAATGGGTGTGTGGAAAATGTGTTCGTGGGGCTAATAGAACGAAGTGGAAGTGATAGAGTGGATTAAACTTCACATGCGGGGGCGATAATCCATACATAAGTGTGCAATTAAAATAGCACAACCTAATTTGATGGGAAGGCTGTGGGAAGCCATTTAAGAAAGGGTATCCCTTGAATAGAGTAGAAATTTAATTATTATGAAGAACCCTTGGAGCGGAGTAGTTATTAGTCTAGTGTGAGAGCGAACTTGCGCATGAAAAGAGTGATGATGTTAGTATGGTGTAAAGGATTTAGAAGTGCGCTTCGTGGAGGAAAAGAGCACGGGTCGAAACTTTCGGCATACATCAAGGAAGGAAAGGAAACGTTACGTGTCACATAATGTGAGACAATTCAAGGAAAGATCGATGTTTAGCGGGACGTATTAAGTAGTCCCTACATGCACCGCCCATGGGTAGGGTTTGGTTGGAAGAGGAAAAGCGACCAGAGAATTTTGTGTTTATCGAAAATTCCTGAAATGGGAAGATGTCGGTAAAGTCGATAAAGTTCTTGTATGGGTTACCACCCTCAAAATAAGACCAAGGCAATGTTAACTGGTGCGCCCCAGACTTCCTTTGAAAGGAAGGATCGCACGAGTGCATGGTCTGGCGCAGTATTAATTCCTTATTCGGGATGAGATTTGTGAATACCACCTTTAATATGGGATTTCAGGAACCGACGGAGATAAGGTTTTGTTTCAAGAAGGATGTATCGTCCCTAGCCAGGAAATAGGCGCACGGTGATTAGAAATTAGTGGAACGACATGAAGGAAATTTTGGGAATCTTAGTACGGTGTTTTCAGGAGTGCTCTGAATAGGCACTCGTACCTGTTAATCACGTATGAGGCTCTTATTAAGGCTTTGGTGTGGAAGAACCTCGAATATTCCCCTTTCGTATATCTAGAGGTGAGTGGATACTCAGAATTTTGGATTGGTCGGGAATACACCGATGACTATAGTGAAATTCCACGACCGTTTTAGGCCTACAAGAGTGGTCAGGGGTTTGTATGGTTTTCTCAGAATGGGAGTTTTGTATATAGATAAATTCGAGTAGCTGCCATGTAATGAGGTGCAACCTATGCGAATGTTGTCGGTTAGGAGCACCATGTAAAGTGTCTCCAATAAGAATGTTAATCAAGCATGCTGTGAGGCGAGGACTATAGTGATTAAGCGCCTTACTATGTAGATAGCCTGCGTAAAAAGAGATATCCATAATTGTTCTACCAATTAGGCCTTATTTTCCAAATTTCGGGACAAAATTCTGTTATTAGGGGGGGGGGGGAGTATGTAATACCCCGTATTTTTATGCTATATTAATTTTGGGATTTATTAAATTTAATGTGAGTTAATTATTTAATATAAATTCGGAAATTAATTATTTTATAATTATTAATGTGATGAGAGTTAGTAATTATGGGAAATTTGTTGAATATTACTATGGGGACCCTGAATTTAGCACCATAGGCCTGGACGAGTAACCTCTCCCTAGCGGCCCAAAGTCCAGGCCCATCACCCTCATAATCAATCCAATTACCCCACGATCCCATGAAGGGGAGTTGTTGGGAAACACGATTCCATGTAGGGGAGATGGCTAATAAGAAGGAACCCATCACCCCCACTACTCCAACATATACATGTATAAATTAAACCCTAGTCCGGGGCAAAGGACAAGTTGTATTCTCGGTACTTATTCCTCAGAATATAGAGAAATAACACTGACTGAACCACCGTGGACGTAGGCACTTCTTTGCTGAACCACGTACCCCCTTTGTTGTGTGATTGGCCTTTTATTTATCTTTTCTTGGTTGTTACCTCTTTCATATTTATTTGTGTTGCATAATAATTGTCACTACAATTGGCGCCGTCTGTGGGAAACGTTTATCTTTCCTTGAGAAGAGCCCACGCCAAGAAAAAATCTAAGATGTCTGGTCACAGCAGCAACGCTCCTCAAGCAGGAGATATTCAGGAGCCACCCGCTCCTCGCGGGATTAGGTCTGAAGTCCGACGTTCAGATCACGGGGCTCGCTTAGAAAGGCCAGCCTCAGAAGAAAGTCAAGGACCAGCAAGGTCCACTCAGATATCCAGATTGATCGATGCATATGAAGCAAGGCTCCACGAGCAGAGGGATTCTTCTCGCAGGTATGAGGCTGAGAATGCTCGCCTGAAAAGAAGACTGGAAAAACTGGAAAAAGAACTACGCCCTGATACCAGGAGACGCCCCTATCGCACCCCTAGCCCTCAGGCGAGCAAATCTCGCAGCCGAGGAAGGAGCCCTAGGCGGTAATATCAAGGGTTCGAAGGTGGCAGCTCAGACGACGACCTCCGCGAGCAACTGAGAAAAGCTCGCCGCTATCAGAGCCCTGCTCGCAGCAACGACAACATACGGAACCTAGTCCGCAGAGAGATGGACCAACATCCAGCTCACCGCAGCACCAGGTTAACCAGAGAACTCGCCAGGAGAGCCCTCAAGACCCAGATGAAATCACCCTTCACGAGGGAAATTGAAGAAGAAGAAGAAGCTCCCAAAAAGTTTGCTATTCCAAGGTTCAAGATTTACGACGGGAAGACTGATCCCATTGATCATGTCAGGCAGTACCGGCAGGCTATGACCCTCTGGAATCACCGAGATGCACTGATGTGCCGTATTTTTCCCTCGAGCCTTCATGACGTGGCCCAAAAATGGTTCGAGAAACTCCCTCACCGATCCATCAAGAATTTCAAATCCCTGGCCGAGCTCTTTACGGCCCGGTTCATCACCAGCAGCTCCCATCCCAAAAGGATGGATGCTCTATTGACGATGAAGAAAACTCCTCAGGAGACACTTCGAGACTACGCGAAGAGGTACTGGGAGTTATTCAACGAAGTCGAAGACTGCGCGGAAGAGGTGGCAGTGGCTTCATTCAAAATTGGGCTACCTAGATCTTCCCTCCTTTACCAGTCCTTGATAAAGAAGGAAGCAACCACCATTGATGACCTGATGGCCCGGATTGAGAAATACGCAAAGGTGGAAGATGTCACCCGCCTTAACGTAGGTGAAAACGGTCGAGCCAAGCTTGCCGCGAAGGGAAGTGAGAAAGTTGATAACCAGAAAAAAGGAGGAAAGAATGGGAGCAAGAATGGCCCCAAGAACGGAGGAAGCCCTGACGTTGCAAAATCGTTCCAGGCGGTCAACACCATCTTCAAAGAACCAATTTACAAAATTCTCTCTAAGATCAAGGATGAGCCGTTCATCAAATGGCCCCGAAAAATGGGAGGAGATCCATCAAAAAGAAACAACGCGCTGAGATGCACCTTTCACAAAGAGGGAGGACATAAGACCGAGCACTGCAAGGCTCTTAAGTCCCACCTCGAGGAGCTGGCCCAATCCGAACATTTGAACGACTTTGTGGAAAGGAAGGTAGAGAGAGTGATTGTCCACAAGGAGGCAAAACCCGATAACGTGTTAGAAGACGACACCGGATGCGAATTCGCAGTAATCCATGGAGTATCCAATGTTAAACAAATCCAGGGCAACTCAGCTCGGATGGAGGTAAAGAAGCTGACAGCAGTAATGCAAGCTTTTCAAATAGATCCAGCGAAATCACAGGCAGGAAAACGCCGGCGAGCAGAGGACATCAACTACAACAAGCATATTGTTTTCACGGATGAAGATCTTGTGGGAGTAAGGACCCCACATCACGATGCCTTAGTCATTACACTCAGGATAGCCAACTTTGATATCGACAGGCTGCTCGTCGATCAAGGAAGCTCATCCGAAGTAATGTACATCGACTTGTTCAGAAAATTGAAGTTGAACATCGCCGACCTGAAGGGAACCACTGTTCCTCTGGTCGGCTTCGCTGGAAAAATGACCATGCCTCTGGGTAAGATAGTACTACCAGTGCTCGCTGGGAATGTTTCGAAAATGATCAAATTCTTGGTGGTCGACATCGATTCACCGTATCAAGCCATCCTCGGCAGGGGATGGCTTCATGCAATGAAGGCAGTCTCCTCGACCTACCACCAGAAACTCAAATATATCACCGAGCGGGGAGTGATGGAGATACATGGCGACCAGGCGATGGCGAGAAAGTGCTTCATAGCGGCCATCCGACCGAAGCCAGAGAAAAAAGACGTTCAAACCAGCGAGAAAGTGGAGGAAGGTGCAATCCCTTCCAAATAGCAATTAAAATATGGAAGGCCCGGAGTGGAAGAGACCAGGCTCCTCCCCTCCGAGCGGGTTGTAGAGGACCTGGTAGAAGTAATTGCTAGAGAAGGCGACAACAGCAGAGTCTTCCTGATCGGAACCTCACTCACTGACGAAGAGCAAAAGGATTTGTTAACCTTACTCAGAAGCAACATAGATGTTTTCGCTTGGGAACCCTATGAGCTGCCAGGAATCGATCCCAATATGGTCTGCCATCGGTTGCACGTCAATCCCACATTCAAGCCGATAGCACAGAAGGCACGACGAACTGCTCCCGAGAAAGCCAAGGCAATAGAACAAGAAGTCGAAAAACTGCTGGATGCAGGATCCATACGGGAAGTGCAATTCCCCAAATGGTTATCCAACCCAGTGGTAGTTCCAAAAAGCAACGGTAAGTGGAGAGTTTGCATAGAATTCACTGACCTCAACAAAGCTTGCCCCAAGGATAGCTTCCCTCTTCCAAAAGTAGACCAACTAGTAGACGCCACTGCAGCTCACGAGCGAATGAGTTTCCTAGACGCATACTCAGGCTATCACCAGATTCCCATGTATGCACCAGATCAGGATAAAACGGCGTTTATCACGATGGTTGGTTTATACTGTTACAAGGTAATGCCTTTTGGGCTAAAAAATGCAGGGGCAACTTATCAGCGGCTGGTTACTAAAATGTTCAAGAATCAGATGGGAGACACGATGGAAGTCTACATCGACGACATGCTCGTCAAGAGCAAGGAGAAAGAAAACCACCTTTTGGACCTGGCAAGTACCTTCGAAATCCTCAGGAAATACCGAATGAAACTCAACGCGAGCAAGTGTTCCTTCGGTGTCCAGTCAGGAAAGTTCCTTGGCTATTTGGTCAGCAAGCGTGGCATAGAGGCAAATTCGGACCAGATTGATGCAATTAAACGGGTGCAACCTCCTCGCACAATCCGCGATGTACAGAAGCTCACTGGAATGCTCGCTGGTTTAAATCGTTTCATTTCTAAATCCTCCGAGAGATGCAATCCCTTCTTCCAACTCTTAAAAGGCAGCAAAACGGTAGAATGGACCCCAGTTTGCTCGCAAGCATTAGGCGAGCTCAAATCCTACCTAAGCTCCCCGCCACTGCTTGTCATACCACAGCAAATGGACCCTTTGTACCTCTACCTCTCTGTATCTAGCCATACTATCAGCTCAGCGCTAATGTGTGAAGTCATAGGGATCCAACATCCAGTCTATTACGCGAGCAAAACCTTACTAGACGCCGAGCAGCGCTACCTGCCATTGGAAAAGCTCGCATTCGCCCTAGTAATGTCCTCGAGGAAACTGAAGCATTACTTCGAAGCTCACACGATCATTGTCCTTACATCACACCCCCTCAAGGCTGTCCTAAGGAAGGCGGATTTGTCGGGCAGACTGTCTAAGTGGTCAGTCGAGCTTAGCCGGTTTGACATCCAATTTCAACCAAGGACAGCTATCAAGGGTCAAATCCTCACTGACTTCATAGCCGACTTCACAGGCGAAGAACCCTTCGACCAGCCTAAGCCAACAGAACAAAACAGCCAGGCTACAGGGGGAAGCTGGAAGCTATTCGTTGATGGAGCCTCCAACTCAAAGGGGGCAGGAGTAGGAATTGTTCTCATCACTCCAGAAAATGCAGTCCTCGAGCAAGGAATCAGGCTGGGATTTGCAGCCTCCAACAATGAAGCAGAATACGAAGCCTTAATTGCAGGTCTCCAAAGGGCGTAAACTCTAGGAGCAAAGCATTTACAGGTATTCGGAGACTCACAACTAGTTTCCAATCAGATAAGTGGAGACTACAACGCAAAGGACGAGAGGATGGCAGCCTACCTCTCCTTGGTAAGAAACTTGATGACGAACTTTGAAGAAATCAACATCCAACAGTTTCCCAGGGGGCAGAACAGCCACGCTGACGCTTTGGCAGCCCTAAGCTCGGCAGTTGATTCCAGCCTTAAAAGGATAATCCCTATCGATTTCCTTAGCTACCCGAGCATTCACCCCAACTGTGAGCTAACAAAAGCGAAACAAATAATCCAATTGGAACCATCCCCTAGCTGGATGGATCCCTTAAGAGACTATTTGAAGAACGGAACGCTCCCAAAGGATAGGAGGACCGCCCACCAGATAAGAGTCAAAGCTGCTCGCTTTCACTTATCCACGAGAGGCGACTTGTATAAAAGATCTTTCTCCGGCCCCTACCTTAGATGCGTCCACCCAGGCGAGGTCAAGACAGTGCTTCACGAGCTTCACGAAGGAATCTGCGGAAGTCACGTCGGAGGAAGGTCTCTAGCCTTCCGAGCAATAAAGGAAGGTTACTGGTGGCCATATATGCAAAGGGACTCCACAGTATATGTCCGCAGATGCCTAAAATGCCAGCTTCACGCCCCCATGGTCCACTAGCCTGCCAGCGAATTGAAATCCCTGACCAGCCCCTGGCCTTTCGCCCAGTGGGGAATGGACATCGTGGGACCACTACCCACCGCTGCCGGCAATCGCAAATACCTGTTGGTCGCCACTGATTACTTTACCAAGTGGATCGAGGAAGAACCACTGGCGAACATCCGAGATGCTGACATGATGAAGTTCATATGGAGAAATATAATCACTCGATTCGGGATCCCCAGAACCATCATCACTGACAATGGGACACAGTTCGAGAGTGGCCCCTTTCAGGACTTCTGCGACCAACACGGGATCAGGCACCACTTCAGCTCGGTAGCTTATCCTCAGAGCAACGGACAAGCTGAGGCTTCCAACAAAACAGTGATCGCTGGATTAAAAAAGCGGTTAGAGCGAGCAAAAGGCGCGTGGACTACCGAGCTACCACATGTCCTATGGGCATACAGAATGACTCCCAGAGGAGCCACAGGTCAGACGCCATTCTCACTAGCATATGGTATGGAAGCGGTCATCCCATTAGAAGCAGGGTTGCCTACAATGAGATCCGACCTTGTCGAGCAGAATCAGAATGATCAGGCTTTGCTCGCTGAACTCGACTTGGCTGACGAGCGCAGAGAACTTGCCCTAGTAAAACTAGTGAGCTATCAGCAACAGCTCGCGAAGCACTACATCAAAAAGGTCAATCCGAGGAAGTTCGAAGTTGGAGACTATGTCCTAAGGAAGGTCCTGGGCAACACAGTAAAGCCATCAGATGGTAAACTGGGCCCAAACTGGGAAGGACCTTATGAGATAATTAGAAACGATCTGCAAGGTGCCTATCATTTGAAAATGATGGAGGGCAGAGAGATACCACGAGCATGGAACGCAGCTAATCTCAAGAAATTCTACTTTTAGGAGTTCTATTGTTAGATCTTTTATTGTACTCATTTTGGGAAAAGACAGTTTATTTCTCTATTCACCAATAAAAATCTCTCAGTTGATTACTCTCCAAAAGAGTAACAATTATATCTTATTGCACATCCTTTTCAAATCACAGGTATAATGGTTGACATAGCAGGGGAACACCCCTCCTCTGCTCATCGTCACGAAGCACGACAGACCTCTTAGCATTGCCCATGGCAATATATGAAGCTCTACAGAGTATTCTTAGGCATCAAACCTACTTTGGTTAAACAAAATCCTGACCGGATGAAGACATCCAATAACAGGTGTGTCCTCGCCAATTGCCCCTCTTAGACCTAAGGGAGTGTGACGACACAACCTAAAAGGTAAAGAGAGAGCACAATGGTATTCTTAATACTGGACTGGGCGGACACTCACATGACAAGATAAAGATTGTGAAGCTGCAAAAATATAACAAAGATTGGATAAACACGTTTAGTCGGCAAAAACGCCCAAAACTCAAACTTTCCATTAATCTTTCATATTTACAAACAATAATAGTACATGTTTAGTCGGCAAAGGCTCGCCCAAAGCATTTACAATTATTAAAAAACAAAATATCAAGAAGGGGGAAGCCTCCGAGCAAGGTAGTCAGCAACCTTAGCTCTCCTCCCGTCATCAGGGGCAGGATCGAATTCCTCAACAACTTCATTTGTGTCCAACTCCAGTAGCCACCGAGGAATAGCATCAATAGGAATCCATCGGTCATCTCGCCTGAATGGATTGGGCATCAAAGTAGAGGGAGAAACCTCGTGCCGATACCACAATATCGAGTTCCTTGGGACTTGCAGCTCTTTGAGAGCACTCAACCACCCCCTGATGAAGGAAAGCTCCTCGAACTCCGATAATCTCGTGGGAGCATCCAACCAGCCCTGATCATAGCCATCAGTCCACACTTGGCGAGGGCCCTTCTTGAATAGATGCCGCAGTCGGGTGACATCCCTCTGGAGCCTAGCAGCAGTTACGTAAGCTCGCCGGACATCGCCGCGCAGCTCTTCCATTTTTCTCTCACGCTGCTCCTTAACTTCCCTACTCCTACCCCGTGTACTCCTACCAGCACGCGGGAGGGAAGGTCGAGTAACTCGCGACGAGGAAGAGCCTTGTAGGACTGCCGAAGCGGTGCTCGGCGAATGCTCCTTAAGCTTCAAGACCTCCCGCCTCAGGTCGTCATTCTCCCACTGAAGAAAATCCACGACTTGATTGATCTCGGTGGCCTCCAGTAACTTTTCTCTCAGCTCGCTAACTTCTTCCTGCACTGAAGCTCCGATCTCTTCCATTTCCTGGAGCCTGTCCTTCAATTTGGCCACCAGCTCGGACTGATCTTTATATTTCTGGTTCCTTGACTTAGCAAACCTGCAAAGCCTAGCAAAAGCCTGGCGAACTGCAGGGCTTGCATTAGGACCCAGAGTCCTACCTAATTGGGAGGTAACAGGAACATAGTCATCCACATCAACCAACTACAAGTAAAATAAAAAGGAAAGCAAGGGATCAGCATAAACAAAAATAAAGTCTTTTCTTTGATAACGAGCGAGCTTACATCAGAACAAAAAAGGAAAAAATTACAAAGAATCCCTATCACTTAGCAACCTCGGTGGATGGACCTTTGTCTTTATCAGCATCGGCAGGGGCATTACCCTCTGCAGGGGCATCCACTGCCTCCTCGACCAAGGGAGCATCAGAAGAGGTCGCCCGAGAAACAGGATTACTGCCTTCAGCAGTTGGGGCTGGGTCCTCATCCACGACCGGCTTTGGCCCTCGATCATGCTCGTCAAAGAGTGGGGATGCAACATCCACCCCAACGGCCACAAGGGCCTTGTTCCACCCTTTTTTGAAGTTCAGACGGCTAATATAGCCTATCTGAACCTCGGCATCTTCATACGCAGCAGCCCAGCCAGAATTGAATGAATGCTCTTTAAGAGTGGTTGCCTGGGCTTTCTCCGCCTCCAGCTGCTCGGTAAGAACCCTGTTCTTCTCCACAAAGTCCAGCTTGCTCGAGCAGACCTGATCATACGACTTCCTCAGCTCGCCGAGCTCCCTAACAGCATTATCTCTCTCGCGAGCAGAATTAGCAAGGGCCGAGGTAGAAGAAGCTCGAGCCGCATCAGCAGCCTTCAGATCGGCCTCCAGCTGAGAATCTCTGGCCACCAGAGTAGACTTCTGCTGCTCCAGCTCGGTGTTCCTTCTCAGAAGCTCGTCGCGAGAGCGATAGAGCACAGCAAAGTCAGTCACAAACTGCAAAAAACAAGGAAAGGATCAGAAAGAAGAAACCATCAAAACGGATTAGAAAAAGTTGAGAAGTAGAAAAGGAACCTTACCAAGGCAAGCCTCTGGCTAGCTTACAAGGCCAGTTGATCGGACCCTGACGCCCTCTCACGATCTGCAGGGAGGACTGCCCTCTCAAGCAGCGCAGGGGCGAGCTGAGGAGAGGTGGCCAACGAAGCCCCCTCAGGCAGAGCAGATACTGGGACCAAGGCTTGACCGGTCTTGGTCCTCAGTTCCATCTTCCTCCTCTCCTCCTCCTTTTCCTTCTCCCTCCTCTTTCTCTCCTCCACCTTCTTCCTCTCCTCCTCCTTTTTCTTCTCCCTCTCCCTCGCCTGCTCCTCCTCCCTCTTCTTCTTCTCTTGCTCTTGAGGGGAAGGCCGAGAACCAGTAGCTATGGCCTCGAAGACAGTCTTCGATTTTTTGGACCTCTGTGCAAGAAGCACATCATCATTATCATCATCATCTCGGATCAAATTCTTCCTGGGAGGCATTTCTTCACCTGAATTGCTGGTAGTACTCGAGGAACTGCTGCTATCAGCACTACCTCCACCCAAATTGCTCACAACCCCTGCAGGATCACTCTCCGACCTGCTCTCTTCTTCGTCCAATTGGATGGGCTCAGCAGAAATCTCTTCAGAAGAGTCAAAGTCCGGAACAGTATCCACAGGTCGGGCTATGAAGCTGGAACCTGTGTTCTTGTACTCAAGCAGAAAAGCAGCAGACCTAGGATGCTCGTCGTCACCCAAGGGTTCCCTGATGTTCCAAGCTTTCACCAGTTCCAAGATACGAACCTCGCTGAGAGCAGGCTCCAAGTTCTTTATCTTCGCTGTAAAAGAAAAAGCAAGGAGAAGTTAGAAAAACCACAAAGTCAGCAAAGGTTGAAGTAATAATCTGGCATCTACCTATATATTCTTCCCCATAAAAAGGAATAGTAAACCTCTCAGACCTCGACCCTTCAAATTGGGGGGAAAGTTGCCAATTCCTGACAAGGAAACCTTCTTGCCAGTAGTCCTTATGGGAATCAGGTAGATTTACTACCAATACCCTATCAGGGCTCCTAGCCTTAAGGTACAGAACACCTGAACTCGTTTGAGAAAAGGAGTAACAAAAACAGACCTCGGCAAGCCCTAACTTCGTGCCATACAATTGATTTATCCTATGCACGCCGTTCACTATTTTCCATACGTTAGGCGAACATTTTGCAGGCACAATACTGAAGTAGCTAAAGAAGTGCAGAAATAGATCATTGGGAGGGAAGGTAAGTCCCCCCTGGGAGAGCAACAGGACGTGAATCCAATGTGCATCCTCTATATCCCTAACGTTCCTAGGAGGCGAGGCACAGCACTCAATCTCTACCCACTCAGGAATACTATAGAATTTTCTAAACTCAGCCACAGACCTATTTCCAATCTTCGCCATTGGAAAAACACAAGAAAAACTACAAACCAAAGAGAAAATGCAAAAAAGCATGAGAGACTTACAAGACAGAAGATCAGGTCAAATGGCGAAGAAGCAACAAAAGTTGAAATCGAAAACAGAGGGTATTAAGCGCAAGAGCTCTCAGAAGACGAAAGATTGCTGGAAAAGCATGAAGCGACAAAAAGAAATGTGCCTTATTCCAACGAGCCTTCAAGTCTAATCATAGCGCACGAATAGCGAAGCGGGTGCCGCCAAAGTAACTTCACAGTTTTCAAAGAAATCGACCATAATAGCTGATTATTTAAATTCACTGGACCTGAAAAGATGGCCCAACAAATTTAGGGGCAATTGTGGGGACCCTGAATTTAGCACCATAGGCCTGGACGAGTAGCCTCTCCCTAGCGGCCCAAAGTCCAGGCCCATCACCCTCATAATCAATCCAATTACCCCACGATCCCATGAAGGGGAGTTGTTGGGAAACACGATTCCATGTAGGGGAGATGGCTAATAAGAAGGAACCCATCACCCCCACTACTCCAATATATACATGTATAAATTAAACCCTAGTCCGGGGCAAAGGACAAGTTGTATTCTCGGTACTTATTCCTCAGAATATAGAGAAATAACACTGACTGAACCACCGTGGACGTAGGCACTTCTTTACTGAACCACGTACCCCCGTTGTTGTGTGATTGGCCTTTTATTTATCTTTTCTTGGTTGTTACCTCTTTCATATTTATTTGTGTTGCATAATAATTGTCACTACAATTACTAATGAGCAAAGTAATATATAATATTGGTTCTATTAAATGTCACGAGTGAATAGAATGACAATTTTGGAAATTTAAGTCGGGACGCGCCTGTGTCGCGTCGGGAATAAATGTTGATTAATAAAAGTGAAATATTTTTAAGTTATTCGTATGGTCATTTTGACTGCGCCAACGTGTCTGGAAGGGCCGAGATAGTCAGGAAAGTGTACTCGGGGGTTTAGTTTGGGTCTCGGGGTGTTTTTAGGCCTATTTGACACACCGGGAGGGCAAACCCACGAAAATTATTAGGCTATATCAGCCATTGGGAAGAGTCCTTTAGGGTTATCAGATTCAAAACTTTAGAACGGCCATAGAATAATTAAGGAGAAATCTTTCCAAGCAATCCAAGGTTGTCACTTGAAGAGATTGAGATTAGTGGATTTATATTATTGTGGGTTTATGTCACTTGTGGATTTGGATTTATTTTATCGCATTAGCGCTCCGTTCGCTCTTCATGGGCGGGCGGGGTGTTACATATAGATGACCAGTAGGACTTATAAATGATTATTAAACCTTTAATGTAAGGCGATATTTTGATTTTTGTAGTGTTTATATATAAGAGACGATGGAATTTTGCATTAAAGGGAGAGATACGTAAAATAGTTACGATGGAAAATAGATGAATATCTACTGAATTTTACACTTGGGAGGATAGAGTCCAGGAGTGTTACGTAGTAACTTGGAATAATCCCTCAAATTAAAGTTAGAGACGAACTGTTATACGTGATAACTAATAATGGGAAAATAAGGATAAATTTTGTAATTATGGGTTATGAGATGAACCTAAATTGATATGATAAAAGTAGTATATTTATATTACTGTGTGAATTCATATACTATATACGTGTGAAAATCATGCGCGCGCTACTTGCTATCCCTGGGTTACCGCGCTAGGACAGTCTTATCTCGATGTGACCTTTACAGGGGATATTGGCTTGTACCCAAGAAGATAGGAATCCTAGGTACAGGATATTGCATCGATAGTCACGTTCCTAAAAGACGCGAGGGTATGTGCTGACCTCTTGGACATGGAAACTATGCTTCGCCTCAATGTTGTTTGTGTTTTGTTTAATACAGTTCGAGAGTGATTCCGAACTAGTATTTCCCTTAGTACGAGTGATATGGGGATTGGATAGCAGAGTAGGCCCGCATCATAATTTTTATGTGGGGTGCTATTAGAATATATATATTATACGAGTATTTAATATATATTTGAAATTCTGAAATTTGGAAATGCTTACTGTGTTATGGTAAGGAAGAAATGAATAATGACTTTAAATTGGAAATACTTGTTTTGAAATGTATAATATGACACTAGGAAACTTTATTAATAAATAAAGTTAAAATGATAGCTTTGTTACTGAATGAAATTTTCCTCTTTAACAATTATATTGTTCAGTTTTAAATCTTACGAGTAATCAAAGATAAGTTAAACCATCGGGAAGTTTAGTGCGATATAAGGTAAGATAATCCGTTGGGAAGATTAGTGCGATAGGTGTGAATATTAGAAGAGAGGTGAGAATTTCTCAAGAGAGTGCCGCGCTAATATGTTTTTGCATTGGCCTGTAAACATTTTAAATACTTGCTAAACAAATTTTAAATCATTTACACTATCGGGCTCTGACTCGTCTCTATTTCTCCTCTCTCTCTTGTATATATATGTATATACCACAGGGGCGTCATTCATAGGATCCTTTGGAAGGAACGCGCTGCAGCTTAGGTGGGAGTTGCAGGCCTCTTGCTTAGATGACTTCATTTATTTGATTCCACTCCTAGCATATTTATTCAGTTGGGCATGTGTCACCCATTTCCATTATCTAGTTGTTTTATTGGACATTGTGATTCATTTATTTCTAGTATTGTCACTTTGGGATTTATTACTGTCTGGATGTTTTACTTTAAGTTTTAAATGTTGGGATTTAGTTGTTGAATGCTTAAATTATTTGGATTATATGTTCCAGGATAATTGTGGTGTGATTTTTTTAATAATGAATTATGTAAAGTTTTAAATCATTGGTTATAAATAGAATTTGGAAAGTAATGTCTAAAATGGTTTTGACACTTAGCTTAATTAATTAGGGTGTTTAAATTGGAAAAGTTATTTTTACGACAGTGATGCTAAGAATGAACCAACTGTTCACCTTGATTTTAATGTAATAAAAGAGTGATCGCCCGGTATTTAATTAGGTGGGGTGTCACATGTGGTATCAAAGCATCAGGTTCTAGTGTCCTTTAGGATCTGTACGGCTTATTTCGTTTCCAGCTTAGCATCTTTGATATAGAGCCCTAATACTAGGAATGTTGTGTTCATCTCTATACATTGAGAATTTGTGCTTCTGCGATTTGTTTATGCGAATGATGAACTCATCCAAATTTATTTAAATTTTCAGATGGATCGTCAAGAAGAACTAGCTAAAACGGTTAAGGGAGTCAACGAGCAAGATCGACTCACACCTCAGGTATCTCCAGAGAGAATATCAACCGCCGAGTTAGCAGGTATTGTGGCACAGGTAGTTACCACTGCAGTCTTGCAGTATCAAGAACACAGCACACATCTCATGGGGGCAAAAGATCTAGAGAGTACCGTCAGTCTGTCATGACTCGAAATAACAAGTGTGTGAAGACACAAAAATTGCAACAACAAGCTCCTCAAGCCCATAAAAGCCACGAAGGTAACTAATTGTGCGGGGAAGCCCAAAAGCGTCAGGGTCAACAAAGCCAGGGTCCGAGTGAAGTCACGAAGGAGTGTTTTAGATGTGGAATGGACGATCATGAACGCCAAACTTGTCCGGATTAGTCTAAAAAGGAACTCCAAATCAACCAACGAGAACTTTTGGGACTCTGCTATATATGTGTAAATTCGGGTCACAAGTGGAGGGATTGTCCTCATCTTGACATAGTTTCTTCACAAATTTCCCACCAAGGCCAACAAGACCAGGGAAAAAGCGAGACTCGTCAATAGCGTAGTGAAGTGAAGCAGTTTCGGGGGAGGTGCTTCCAATGTGGCAGAAATGGCCATAGGCATCAGGATTGCCCAGAGAAGGATAGGGCCCCACGGTAGGAAGGTTCTAGTATTAAACCACAGAAGCCAGCTCCACCACCCTTTCCAACAGCCTCAGTTCAGCAGAGACAGTTACAGTATGGATGTGTCTGTAACGTCCACCAGATAGCAGCGTCTCAGGCCCTAACCGAGAAAAGAGGTATGTTTCCTATCCATGGTACTATGGGTCGAGTTTTATTTGATACTGGGGAGACACACTATTTTATAGCTACTCATTTTGCGAAGGCCTTAGGGCTATTGGTCATAGCAGAGAGCACTATGACGTGTGTAGACTTACCACTGGGAAATGGTTCACTTATTTTTCTTTATATGCCGGGGTGTGGGAGTAGAGATTGGTAGCTTAGTATTACCAGCAACCATGTTAGTATTAGATATGCATGAGCACGACATTATTATCAGTATGAATTGGCCCACAGCTTATAGAGCCATGATAGATTGCTTTGGTGAGAGTAATGTCTTTGCCATTCCGGGAAAATGTTTGAGTGGCGATACCTCGCCCAGAAGGGGGATCTTACACCTATTTTTATTATATAAAGGAGGATACCTCAAAGAAAATTGTAATTCTCCTGGATTCAATTCCAGTATTTCGTGAGTTTTCGAATGTATTTCAAATGGTTAGTGGATTAAATATTGAAATATCTTGCGGAGAGTGAGATCACACATGCTAAAATATTTTCCGAAGAAAGTATAGAGACAGAGTGTGGTGTCTAGTAAGGGATAACGATTTGTGACACCCCGACTAATTAAATACCGGGTAGCTACTCCTTTATTAAATTAATTCAAAATGCCAAGTTGGTTCAGTTAATAGCATCACTGTCGAAAACATTTTTATAATTACTAACCACCTAGTATTTAAAAAGTAAGTGCCAAATTTTAAGTTAAGTCTGATTAACATGCAGTAAAAGAATAATGAAAGAATAACAACCATTCACCATAATGAAGTAATGAATAACCAACAAAGTAAATATAAATCCGGAGGAAACTCCTCACAACAATACCATAACTGAAAAATAATACGACAAGTCTGAATCCTGAATAATTTACATGCCAAAAGTCTGAATAACTGAAATAAATGGAATGTCTCTAAAAGAAATGGGCGACATGCCCTACAACTGATAACTGAAGAATATCGAGTCAAGATAGATGAAGCGTCTACAAGCAAAGTCCTGTAACTTCCACAAACAGCTACAGCTCGTCACCTGAATGAGAATCCTTAGCATGGTGTCCTTGTGGCTAGGCACCTAAAATGGTTTTTACAAAAATAGATTTGAAAGCAAATGGGTCAGAGCCCGAAAGTGGAAATCATTTTAAAAATAGCAAGTGTTTTAATAGCATTAAAACATTAAATGCAAAATACATGTTAGGACGTGCACTCACATGAAATTCTCACCTCTCGACTACATGTGCACTCCTAACGTACCGTACCCATCTACATGACATACACATCTAACCAAACCGTAATAAGTTCTACCCCTTACAACTCGATCCCCATATTACATTCTAGCGTTATCAAATAAATAGAGGGCTTCACTTAAACTCAGATTCTCAATTAGTAATATAATTCACTATCGGTTAACCCGTTATGTTCTCTCACTACATTACCATAATTATTCACAATAACAACATGAAAGTTCCCATTAATTAAGTGTATATCATTCACGTCATAAATATACAATACAAGCACCCCGAGACTAGCTGTGGTGCACATATACTCTGCTATCCATCCCGGTACATCACGTACATAAGGATCACATATTCTGAATCTCTCAGGAATAGTACTCAGATAACAACATCACAAATAATGGAGGCGAACACAGTCACATCACATGGGTCACGCACATACCTGCGCTCCCACGATCAGCAGACTTATTAACATCTCAATAAGTCCTTCTCTGACCTATGTTCATCGAGGTAACCAATCTAAATCCGGGCAACACAAGGACTACAAGGCCCTAAGCGAACGTAACCCTCCCGTGATAGCAAGTATGGTAGGTATGTCATACACATAAAATCAATACATATGCTAAGTATTCACACATCTTAGTAATCACCATAATATATTGGTGGTACACTTCTCATTCTCGTACCGACATATAATACTACACAATTTATATGTTCCCGTTTAATATAATAAAATGGGCCGTCAATAGTTCTCACATCGTAATAGACACTCACATCCTACTTCATATTTTCCCTTAGGTTCAAACTACACTACTAGATTTGACTCCTCATTATATCCCAAACATCCCAAATATATCAATTACTCATCAAGGGCAGGTTATCTATACATATACATAAGGTTACGGGACACTCGGGATCAAAACAGGCTAAAAAAGCCTAAACTGTCAACTCGTTCGAAGTCTTGTTCGAACGAGGCTGTTCGAACGAGAGTTCGTTCGAACGAAGTGGGCTTTCTAACGAGGTCTCGTTCGAACGAAATCATCGAATGAACTTCACCCTCGTTAGAAGTCAAAGGTCAACTCGTTAGAAGCTCGTTCGAACGAGCTCGTTCGAATGACCTGGGCAGGTCTTCTAACGAGTGGCCAGTTTCGAGCCCAGAAATCCTTATTTCGTTTTTCCATCTTTTCTTCACTTCTAATCTCATCTAAACATTAGCCCAACAATTGTTCAAGGTTCCTAATCGTCTCTAAACACACATAGGTCACCTACTAACGTTTTTTGTGGGGATTAAATCACTATAAACATCATCCAAATATCAAATCCATACATTTATCCCCAATTTCAAGAACATGAACCCTAAAATTTATAAATCATCAAAGAGTCTAAATAAATCCGTTTTTGTTTCATCCAAAACGTATTAACATCAG
This sequence comes from Sambucus nigra, assembly GCA_949130495.1. Taxonomy (NCBI): domain Eukaryota; kingdom Viridiplantae; phylum Streptophyta; class Magnoliopsida; order Dipsacales; family Adoxaceae; genus Sambucus; species Sambucus nigra. The sequence goes on along the minus strand of OX422211.1, from coordinate 126,299,116 downwards.
ATTATTCACCTACATATAGTTCTACATGAAAATCCTTATCACAATACAAGTTTCTAATTCCAAATTAATGGGTTTTTATCAAACTCCCAAGAACAATAAGATTTTTACAAATTCCTACACATGGAAGAAGCATTCTCTGAAATTAATTGGAATTAAACCACTTGCCTTATTTGTATCTCTGATTTGATGACGAATTTGATGAATGGTTCTCTCTCTCTGCAGGATTCTCCTCTTTCTCTCCCTCTACAAGCTCTTCTCTAATGGTGGCAATGGAGGCTAGGGTTTGTCTTAGGAACTTTTGGGGCTAATTCTAATAACCCCCGTAGCCCTCTAATTAGTAAATGGCTGGTAATGGGTTAGTGGGTGTTTTAATTTTCCATTTAAAACTCCTAAAATTCGTTAATAAAAAATCCCAAAATTCTAAAATTACCAAACTGCCCTTATTGGTTGCCGGTATGGCCTAAAAATACCCCGGGACCCAAACCAAACCCCCGGCTAGTGTTTTCTGACTATTTCGACCCTTCCGGACGCGTTAGCACACTCAAAATGACCATACGGTTAATAGAACTAAAATTCACTTTTTAATTAAAATAAATATTTCCCTGACGCGACTGTCACACGCGTCTCAACAAAATTTCTAAATTGTCGTATTTCAATCTCACGACAAATTTCATAATTCACTATTCATATATAATCATATATGCACATTATAATCAAATACCAACTCGCATCTCATTAGTATTTTTAATCCGAATTAATTTCCAATTAATACACATTTAATTTAATTAATCCCATAAATAAATATCACAAAATACGGGGTATTACATACTTCTCCCCTAATAACTGAATTTCGTCCCGAAATTCGGAACTAGAAAGTACCTGGTAGGAACAACTCTGGATAACGTTCGCGCATCTCATCCTCGTGCTCCCATGTGGACTCCTCGACATTATGATGTCGCCACTGAACACGCACTAATGGAACTATCTTTGATCGCAGTTTTCGCTGACTTCGGTCCAAAATAGCAATCGAGCCCTCCTCGTAGGAGCTATCAGGTTGGAGATCTATGTCCTCCACAGCAATATGAGAATGAGCCAAATTGTCTCTAAGATATTTCCTTAGCGAGGAAATATGGAATACATCGTAAATCCGATGCAAATGCTCCGGTAATCCAAGCCTATACGCAACTGGTCCAATCCGCTCAATAATAGGAGATGGTCCCACGTATCTCGGTGCCAACTTCCCTTCTTCCCGAAATGCATGATCCCCTTCACAGGAGATACTCTGAGCAAAACCTGGTCCCCCACTTGGAACTCCCTGAAGAACCTCTTCGCATCAGCATAGCTCTTTTGCTGATCTTGAGCTACCCGAATGCGACTCCGAATCAATTCTATCCTCGCCGAAGTATCCTGAATCACTTCTGGCCCAAGTAGTTTGTTGTCCCCCACCTCCAACCAACATGCTGGGGAACGACAAGGTCTACCGTACAACGCCTCAAATGGAGCCATGCCAATGGTGAACTGGTAGGAGTTGTTGTAAGCAAACTCCACCAGTGGAAGATACTGCTCCCATCCACCCCCAAAATCAATGATACTCATCCGTAGCATGTCCTCCAATATCTGATTTGTACGCTCAGTTTGCCCATCGGTCTGCGGGTGATATGCTGTACTCAACCGCAATTCCGTGCCCATGGCCTCCTGAAAACTCTCTTAAAACCGTGAAACAAATATCTTGTCTCGATCAGACACGATATTTAGGGGCACACCATGAAGTCTCACTATCTCTGAAATAAAGAGCTGGGCATACTGTCCCGTAGTGTAGTCTATACTTACGGGTAGAAAATGAGCGACTTTGGTCAACCTGTCCACAATTACCCAAATGGAGTCGTGACCTCTCTGTGACGTAGGCAATCCCGTGATAAAGTCCATGGAGATGCTCTCCCACATCCACATCGGGACCTCCAATGGCTGTAGCAGTCCTGCCGGTCTCTGATGATCCACTTTTACTAGCTGACAAGTGGCGCATTTAGAAACAAACTCAGTAATATCTCTCTTCATCCCGCTCCACCAATACTGTCGTCTCATGTTTTGGTACATTTTGTCCCCACCGGGATGTACCGTGAACCGTGAGCCGTGCGACTCTGCCATCACCTCATGCCACAATTCCTCCCCTTCTGGAACCACCAATCTCCCATTGAAGCGTAATCCCCCGTCTGAGCTAACGGTATAGGACTCGGCTCCCTCTGCTAGTAATCGAACTATCTGCTCCTGACAAAATGAGTCATTTGCCTGTGACCTTACCACCTTCGTGATAATCTGTGGTGTAACGGTCATCACAGACATGAACGATCGGGCCACTGCATCCTGGTGTCCCAATTCCTTCCACTTGGCCTTCCACACCTCTGCCACTTCATCTGGTGGCCTACGGCTCAACGCGTCTGCTACCACGTTAGCCTTCCCCGGGTGATACTGGATATCAAATTGATAGTCCTTCCCAAACTCAAGCCACCTTCGCTGCCGCATATTCAACTCTTTTTGCGTGAATAGGTACTGTAGGGACTTGTGGTCTGTGAACAATCGGAACTTCTCCCCCAAAAGACAATGTCTCCATATCCGAAGGGCAAAAAAAACTGCCGCCAACTCCAAGTCATGAGTGGGGTAATTCTTCTCGTGAGGCTTTAGCTTACCGGAAGCATAAGCTATGGCCTGATTCTCCTGCTTCAATACACCTCCTAGTCCTTGCAAGGATGCATCGGTGTAGACTATATACTCAACTCTCGGTCTCGGCAATGCTAACACAGGTGCTGAGGTCAACTTATCCTTCAACTCATCGAATGCCAACTGACAGGCATCACTCCAGATGAATGGCACACCCTTACGAGTCAGATGTGTCAAAGGACCTGATATCCTCGAAAATCCCCGAATGAACCTCCTGTAGTATCCTGCTAATCCCAAGAAACTATGAATCTCCATTGGTGTCGTGGGCTGTCCCCACTCCCTCACCGCGGATACTTTCCCCGGATCAACAGATATTCCCCGGTCGGAAATAATATGTCCCAAAAACTGGACCTCCTTCAGCCAAAACCCACACTTCTCATACTTTGCATACAGCTCGTTCTGACGTAGCGTCTGCAAAACTTGCCTCAAATGCTCGGTGTGCTCCTCCTCTGTCTGGGAGTAAACCAGAATATCATCAATGAAGACAATGACAAACTGATCTAGGAAGTCCCTGAACACCCTATTCATCAAGTCCAGAAACACGGTTGGAGCATTGGTCAAACCAAAAGTCATAACTCGAAACTCGTAAGAACCATATCTCGATAAGAACGCAGTCTTCGAGACATCCTCCTCCCTGATACGCAACTGATGGTATCCCGATCTCAAATCCATCTTTGAGAAGAAAGAAGCTCCTCTCAACTGGTCGAATAAGTCATCGATTCGAGGTAACGGGTACTTATTCCGTATCGTGACTTTATTCAACTCCCGGTAGTCCACACACAATCTCAGTGAACCATCTCTCTTCTTCACGAACAACACAGGGGCACCCCACGGTGAAGTACTCCTCTGAATAAACCCCAGACCCAATAACTGCTCAATCTGATCCCGTAACTCCCTCATCTCAGCTGGAGCCATACGGTACGGTGCGCGTGCTATAAGTCTCGTATCTGGTAATAAGTCTATGACAAAGTCTATCTCTCGACTGGGGGGTAGGCCTGGTATCTCCTGAAACACATCGGAATACTCCCTAACAACTAGGATCGAATCTAAAGGAATCATAACCTCCTTAGAGGTATCCTCCTCTAGGTAGTACAAATGAGCGGTCGAGCCTCCCTCTGGGCGAGGCATCGCCACTACAAACATCTCTTGCCCCTGAATGGCAAAAACAATTCTCCCACTAAAGCAATCAATCATAGCTCTATAATCAGCGAGCCAATCCATACCGATAATCACATCGTGAACATGTATATCTAATACCAACATATCTGCAGGTAATACCAGACTACCAATCTCTACCCCCACTCCCCGGCATATAAAGAAAATAAGTGACCCACTCCCCAATGGTGAGTCTACACACGTCACTGTGCTCTCTGCTGTGGCTAACAACCCTAAGGCTTTCGCAAAATGTGTAGCTATAAAGCAATGTGTTGCTCCCGTATCAAACAAAACCCGACCCATAGTACCATGGATAGGAAACATACCCTCAATCGCGGGTGGTGCCTGCGGAGCTGCTGCGTGGTGGACGTTATAGACACGTCCATACTGTAACTATCTCTGCTGCACAGGAACTGCTGGAATGGCTGGAAGAGCTGGCACCTGGGCTAGAGCTGGAAGGGCTGGCGGAAAAAGTGGCCTCTGTGGCTCATGTCGAGCACCCTGTTGCTGCTGCGGGGCCCTACCCCTATCAGGACAGTCCTGGCATTTATGGCCAGTCTTGCCACAAACAAAACACTTCCCCGGGAAGTTCCCCCCTCTCTGTCCCTACTGCCCCCGGCCCTGGTGGTCGTTACCGTTCCTCCACTGGCCTTGCTGGCCCTACTGAAACTGATGTTGACCATTCTGACCCTGCTAGTTCTGATGGCCGTTCAGACCCTGATGGCCCTGCCGAAAACCTCCCTATCCGTGCCTGAAATTTCCTGACCTGAACCTCTTGTGATCACCCTGCTGGGAACCCTGATCACCCTGTCTCTGCCCCTGAACAGAATGTGCCCCACTGGCACCATTTCCCCCAGCCCTGCCCTGATGGCTGGACTCTCCTGCCCTCTTGCCTTCAGTCATGTGAAAGCAATGGTCCTGGCAGTGTAACAGTGCAGCATTAACCACATCAGAATAAGTGGCTAACGAGAGGTTCCCTAACAAGTGCTGACGAATCCTCCATGTCAACCCGTCCGTAAATTTCTGTATCTTCTTCTCCTCTGTCGGTATCTCATCCGGAACAATGTTCAGAAGATCAGTGAATTCGGCCTCATACTCGGCCACAGTCTTACTCTCCTGCTTGAGGCTCATCAACTTCCTCCTCATCTCCGTATGAACAGCTGATGGAAAGTACTTGCGGTCAAACCGCACCCAAAACTCATGGATAGTGAAAGTATCTCACTCCTCCACGGTGGTAATAGACTCCCACCACTGCAGTGCAGACCCCACTAGCTTAAAGGTAGCTAGTATCTGATTCTGGACATCGGTGCACTCATATATCCTCAAGTGATGCTGAATATCCTTCCTCCACTGACTCAAAATTACCACATCGAAACTACCTGTGAACTCCGGAGGGTGTGCTTTATGAAAAGCATCACGTACACGTTCCCAAGAAGACGGGAATGCATGAGCCTAAACTGGCGTGGCTATCGGTGCCTGAGGTGGTGCCTGCTGAACTACAGCTAGTGCGACATTTACCGCCTGGGCCACAATTGCTGCAACTTCGGTTGCATTCATCGTGCCATGAACTGGTGCGGGCTGTGGTTCTGGCGTTGCATCCCTGGGAATCCTTTGTGCACGTCGTGGAGGCATCTGAAACAAGAATGAAGTTTATAAGTTCGCAGTTATAAACTCAAAATAGCTGAAGAACGTAGCATATACAAGAGAACACAACAGTCCTAAAATATAGGGCTCTATATCAAAGAAAGCTCAGCGAAAACATAATAAGCCGTACAGATCCTAATGGACACTAGAACCTGATGCTATGAAACCACCTGTGACACCCCGACTAATTAAATACCGGGTAACTACTCCTTTATTAAATTAATGCAAAATGCCAAGTTGGTTCAGTTAATAACATCACTGTCGAAAACATTTTTATAATTACTAACCACCTAGTATTTAAAAAGTAAGTGCCAAATTTTAAGTTAAGTCTAATTAACATGCAGTAAAAGAATAATGAAAGAATAACAACCATTCACCATAATGAAGTAATGAATAACCAACAAAGTAAATATAAATCCGGAGGAAACTCCTCACAACAATCCCATAACTGAAAAATAATACGACAAGTCTGAATCCTGAATAATTTACATGCCAAAAGTCTGAATAACTGAAATCAATGGAATGTCTCTAAAAGAAATGGGCGACATGCCCTACAACTGATAACTGAAGAATATCGAGTCAAGATAGATGAAGCGTCTACAAGCAAAGTCCTGTAACTTCCACAAACATCTACAGCTCGTCACCTGAATGAGAATCCTAAGCATGGTGTCCTTGTGGCTAGGCACCTAAAATGGTTTTTACAAAAATAGATTTGAAAGCAAATGGGTCAGAGCCCGAAAGTGGAAATCATTTTAAAAATAGCAAGTGTTTTAATAGCATTAAAACATTAAATGCAAAATACATGTTAGGACGTGCACTCACATGAAATTCTCACCTCTCGACTACATGTGCACTCCTAGCGTACCGTACCCATCTACATGACATACACATCTAACCAAACCGTAATAAGTTCTACCCCTTACTACTCGATCCCCATATTACATTCTAGCATTATCAAATAAATAGAGGGCTTCACTTAAACTCAGATTCTCAATTAGTAATATAATTCACTATCGGTTAACCCGTTATGTTCTCTCACTACATTACCATAATTATTCACAATAACAACATGAAAGTTCCCATTAATTAAGTGTATATCATTCATGTCATAAATATACAATACAAGCACCCGGAGACTAGATGCGGTGCACACATACTCTGCTATCCATCCCGGTACATCACGTACATAAGGATCACATATTCCGAATCTCTCAGGAATAGTTCTCAGATAACAACATCACAAATAATGGAGGCGAACACAGTCACATCACATGGGTCACGCACATACCTGCGCTCCCACGATCAGCAGACTTATTAACATCCTAATAAGTCCTTCTCTGACCTATGTTCATCGAGGTAACCAATCTAAATCTGGGCAACACAAGGATTAGAAGGCCCTAAGCGAACGTAACCCTCTCGTGATAGCAAGTATGGTAGGTATGTCATACACATAAAATCAATACATATGCTAAGTATTCACACATCTTAGCAATCACCATAATATATTGGTGGTACACTTCTCATTCTTGTACCGACATATAATACTACACAATTTATATGTTCCCGGTTAATATAATAAATTGGTCCATCAATAGTTCTCACATCGTAATAGACACTCACGTCCTACTTCATATTTTCCCTTAGGTTCAAACTACACTACTAGATTTGACTCCTCATTATATCCCAAACGTCCCAAATATATCAATTACTCATCAAGGGAAGGTTATCTCTACATATACACAAGGTTACGGGACACTCGGGATCAAAACAGGCTAAAAAAGCCTAAACTGTCAACTCGTTAGAACGAGGCTGTTCGAATGAGAGTTCGTTCGAACGAAGTCGGCTTTCTAACGATGTCTCGTTCGAAAAAAATTCACCCTCGTTAGAAGTCAAAGTTCAACTCGTTAGAAGCTCGTTCGAATGAGCTCATTCGATCGACCTGGGCAGGTCTTCTAACGAGTGGCCAGTTTCGAGCCCAGAAATCCTTATTTCGTTTTTCCATCTTTTCTTCACTTCTAATCTCGTCTAAAAATTATCCCAACAATTGTTCAAGGTTCCTAATCATCTCTAAACACACATAGGTCACCTACTAACGTTTTTGTGGGGATTAAATCACTATAAACATCATCCAAATATCAAATCCATTCATTTATCCCCAATTTCAAGAACATGAACCCTAAAATTTATAAATCATCAAAGAGTCTAAATAAATCCGTTTTTGTTTCATCCAAAACGTATTAACATCAGATTATTCACCTATATATAGTTCTACATGCAAATCCTCATCACAATACAAGTTTCTAATTCCAAATTAATGGGTTTTTATCAAACTCCCAAGAACAATAAGATTTTTATAAATTCCTACACATGGAAGAAGCATTCTCTGAAATTAATTGGAATTAAACCACTTGCCTTATTTGTATCTCTGATTTGATGACGAATTTGATGAATGGTTCTCTCTCTCTGCAGGATTCTCCTCTTTCTCTCCCTCTACAAGCTCTTCTCTAATGGTGGCAATGGAGGCTAGGGTTTGTCTTAGGAACTTTTGGGGCTAATTCTAATAACCCCCGTAGCCCTCTAATTAGTAAATGGCTGGTAATGGGTTAGTGGGTGTTTTAATTTTCCATTTAAAACTCCTAAAATTCGTTAATCAAAAATCCCAAAATTCTAAAATTACCAAACTGCCCTTATTGGTTGCCGGTATGGCCTAAAAATACCCCGGGACCCAAACCCAACCCCCGGGTAGTGTTTTCTGACTATTTCGACCCTTCTGGACGCGTTGGCGCACTCAAAATGACCATACAGTTAATAGAACTAAAATTCACTTTTTAATTAAAATAAATATTTCCCTGACGCGACTGTCACACGCGTCTCAACAAAATTTCCAAATTGTCGTATTTCAATCTCACGATAAATTTCATAATTCACTATTCATAAATAATCATATATGCACATTATAATCAAATACCAACTCGCATCTCGTTAGTATTTTTAATCCGGATTAATTTCCAATTAATACACATTTAATTTAATTAATCCCATAAATAAATATCACAAAAATACGGGGTATTACACGATTATAGTAGCTTTGTTTTGGTTTGGGCAGGCATGTTACATCCGGAGTCAATTTGTACGGTCAAGACGATTGGCAAGGCAGAATTATAGGTTTTATCCTCAGAGGGTGAAACATGTTTTCTGTGACACGAGCGAGTCATTGTATTATGTTCATTACTAAATTGGCATGTGAGGCGGGTTTAACGTGTATAACTACGAGCAGTATTATCATGTGAATATTTTTTCTAGTGTAGCGGGATTTTCCTTAGTGCTATCCGCGGAGGATGAATTAGTATATTAATAGTGTTATATGCTTTATTGAGGTTACTCATTTTAGTGATGTGATATACGAGGATAGTATGGTATTGATTACAACTTTATAGAAATGGTCAGTACAATAGTAGGCAGTGATTGCATGGCTATTGGAGTGGTTGCTGTAGTGCAACGTATTCTGTTTTGGAAAGGCCTCAACCGCAAGAAGGTTGAACCCGCACTTATATATTATCTATCCTAGAGACTTCAGAGGTGATACTGAGTTTGAGATGATCAATACCGGCACAAGGGGACTTGGTTGTTATGATTCAGTATGTATCGGGTTTACGGTTGAGCGAAAAGTTTTAACTCAGTATTATGGGTAGCGCTCAGGACTTGGTGATAGAAAGGGTACATTATTATATATATCCTTTAGATATGAGGGCATTAAGAGTGATACCCCTATTATTAGGGGAAGGAGTTTCAAAAAAAAAGAAAAAAAATTCCGATTGTATGTATTCGAGATTCATGGGACGCTATTTCCAGCACCCAATTCTGAACGATAGTAAAATTGGTGAGATGTTTTTTGTTAAGTGTAATTACGGGAGGAAATGTAACTTTTCTGTCAAAAGACGGAGTAAAGGGGAAAATGCTATGGGCGGAGGACCTAACGGATCTCGATAACCGATAATACTAGGCAGTAGTGTATCGGGAGGGTTCCTTGTTTGAATTTCGCTTTGCGAGACATCCCACGCATGAAACTTAGTGTAAAGTTGGAAATAGGGAGAAGTTTGGTCACTATTCCATGAGTTCGGAACCCCAATCGAAAGGGGATCAAGTAATTATATCTTTAAGTGGGAAGTTAAATTTTGATTTAAAGCCAGTGGAGCCGGTTGTGTGGTAAGAACGCATTGAAAGTTTTGCTTTGTCACCACGAGTTAAGGGGGCGGAATGATAATAAGGAAGATTTGAAATTTTGATTTTTAGGGTGATTAAAGTGTTGTAATCACGCTGCATGCACCAGGGAAAAAGAAAGAATTTGTTTATTAGTATGGAGCGTATGTATTGTTTACGCTAGTATGCACGATTTATGGGGTGTGTAGACATCCTGGTTAACTGATGTTAAAACTCACCCGAGATGAAGGGGCATGGCAATGGGTGTGTGGAAAATGTGTTCGTGAGGCTAACAGAACGAAGTGGAAGTGATAGAGTGGATTAAATGTCACATGCGGGGGCAATAATCCATACGTAAGTGTGCAATTAAAATAGCACAACCTAATTTGATGGGAAGGCTGTGGGAAGCCATTTAAGAAAGGGTATCCCTTGAATAGAGTAGAAATTTAATTATTATGAAGAACCCTTGGAGCGGAGTAGTTATTAGTCAAGTGTGAGAGCGAACTTGCGCATGCAAAGAGTGATGATGTTAGTATGGTGTAAAAGATTCAGAAGTACGCTTCGTGGAGGAAAAGAGCACGGGTCGGAACTTTTGGCATACACCAAGGAAGGAAAGAAAACATTACGAGTCACATAATGTGAGGCAATTCAAGGAAAGATCGATGTTTAGCTGGACGTATTAAGTAGTCCCTACATGCCCCGCCCATGGGTAGGGTTTGGTTGGAAGAGGAAAAGCGACCAGAGAATTTTGTGTTTATCGACAATTACTGAAATGGGAAGATGTTGGTAAAGTCGATAAAGTTCTTGGATGGGTTACCACCCTCAAAACAAGACCAAGGCAATGTTAGCTGGTGTGCCCCAGACTTCCTTCGAAAGGAAGGATCGCGCCAGTGCATGGTCTGGCGCAGTATTAATTCCTGAATCGGGATGAGATTTGTGAATCCCACCTTTAATATGGGATTTCAGGAACCGACGGAGATAAGGTTTCATTTTGAGAAGGATGTATCACCCCTAGCTAGGAAATAGGCGCACGGTGATTAGAAATTAGTTGAACGACGTGAAGGAAATTTTTGGGAATCTTAGTACGGTGTTTTCAGGAGTGCTCTGAAAAGGCACTCGTACATGTTAATCATGTATGAGGTGCTTATTAAGGCTTTGGTGTGGAAGAACCTCGAATATTCCCCTTTTGTATATCTAGAGGTGAGTGGATACTCAGAATTTTGGATCGGTCGGGAATACTCTGATGACTATGGTGAAATTCCACGACTGTTTTAGGCGAACAAGAATGGTCAGGGGTTTGTATGGTTTTCTCAGAATGGGAGTTTTGTATATAGATAAATTCGAGTAGCTGCCATGTAATGAGGCGCAACCTATGCGAATGTTCTCGGTTAGGAGCACCATGTAAAGTGTCTCCAATAAGAATGTTAGTCAAACTTGCTGTGAGGCGAGGACTATAGTGATTAAGCGCCTTACTATGAAGATAGCCTGCGTACAAAGAGATACCCAGAATTGTTCTACCAGTTAGGCCTTATTTTTTGAATTTTGGGACGAAATTGTTTCATTAGGGGGGGAGTATGTAATACCCCGTATTTTTATGTTATATTAATTTGGGGATTTATTAAATTTAATGTGAGTTAATTATTTAATATAAATCCGGAAATTAATTATTTTATAATTATTAATGTGATGAGAGTTAGTAATTAAGGGAAATTTTTTGAATATTACTAATGAGCAAAGTAATATATAATATTGGTTCTATTAAATGTCACGAGTGAATAGAATGACAATTTTGGAAATTTAAGTCGGGACGCGCCTGTGTCGCGTCGAGAATAAATGTTGATTAATAAAAGTGAAATATTTTAAGTTATGCGTATGGTCGTTTTGAGTGCGCCAACGTTTCCGGAAGGGCCGAGATAGTCAGAAAAGTGTACTCGGGGGTTTAGTTTGGGTCTCGGGGCGTTTTTAGGCCTATTTGACACCCCGGGAGGGAATTTTGGACATTTTGAATTTTTGGATAATTAAACCCACGAAAATTATTAGGCTATATCATCCATTGGGAGGAGTCCTTTAGGGTTATCAAACTCAAAAATTTATAAGGGCCATAGGATAGGGAAGGATAAAGCTTTCCAAGCAATCCAAGGCCAAAAAGTCAGCCGATTGCACCGCCACCACCACCAACGCGTAGATCGCGCGACAGGGAACGCAACCACACCAAAATCGTCCGCAAATTAGAATTCTGAAATTTCTAGGCAATTGTTTATCTTGCTTATTTTCGTTAATGCATCACTCATGTTAGTCTAGGGTTGATTAGGATGATTTTCATGGAAGAAAACCCAAGTTGGATATAGGAAATTGCATGTAGTAATGATATAAATGGAAATCTGGAAATCCCCCTGCATATGTAGAGGTTAAACCACGAATTTATGATGTTTTAGAAGAAGAAAATGCTGGAAAAGATTGATTAGAAGAAGGTTAAAGAAATTCTAGGGTTCTTGATATTAATATGAGTTTTTGGCCTATTAATCCATGGTTGTTGAAGAAAATTTGCATGCTTTACGTAGAAGATGTATAATATGGGTTTATACTGTTAGTAGTACAAATTTTTTGGCGATTGGGATTGAAAAATCTGGATTTGGATGAGGTTGTGTGATAGAACCCGTAACTGGTTTCCTGCAGAATTCGCGATACCTGCTTGATCGATCGATCGAGCCAAGAGCTTCGATTAATCGAAGGTTCGATCGATCGAGCCCCAGCCCTCGATCGATCGACCTCTTCTAGCAGACTTATATTTCCCTCTTTTTAAATAGTTGAATTAATTTTAAATGAATAATAATCCTTAGACAACCTTATTAAAATATTTTGGGAGATATAGATGACCAGTAGGACTTATAAATGATTATGAGACCTTTAATGTAAGGCGAGATTTTGATTTTTGGAGTGTTTATATATAAGAGACGATGGAATTTTTCATTTAAGGGAGAGATACGTAAAATAGTTACGATGGAAAATAGATGAATATCTACTGAATTTTACACTTGGGAGGATAAAGTCCATGAGTGTTACATAGTAAGTTGGAATAATCCCTCAAATTAAAGTTAGAGACAAACTGTTATATGTGATAACTAATAATGGGAAAATAAGGATAAATGTCGTAATTATGGGTTATGAGATGAACCTAAATTGATATGATAAAGTAGTATATTTATATGACTGTGTGAATGCATATACTATATACGTGTGAAAATCATGCCCGCCCTACTTGCTATCCCTGGATTACCGCGCTAGGACAGTCGTATCTCGATGCGACCTTTACTGGGGATATTGGCTTGTACCCAAGAAGATAGGAATCCTAGGTGCATGCTATCATATCGATAGTCACGGTCCTAGGAGACGCGAGGGTATGTGTTGACCTCTTGGACTTGGAAACTATGCTTCGCCTCAATGTTGTTTGTGTTTTGTTTAATACAGTTCGAGAGTGATTCTGAACTTGTATTTCCCTTAGTACGAGTGATATGGGGATTGGATAGCAGAGTATGACCGCACCATAATTTTTATGCGGGGTGCTGTTAGAATATATATATTATATGAGTATTTAATATATATATGAAATTTTGAAATTTGGAACTGCCTACTGTGTTATGGTATGGAAGAAATGAGTAATGACTTCAAATTGGAAATACTTGTTTTGAAAAGTATAATATGACACAGGGAAACTTTATTAGTAAATAAAGTTAAAATGAGAGCTTTGTTACTGAATGAAATTTTCCTCTTAAACAATTATATTGTTCAGTTTTAAATCTTTCGAGTAATCTAAGATAAGTTAAACCATCGGGAAGTTTAGTGCGATATAAGGTAAGATAATCCGTTGGGAGGATTAGTGCAATAGGCGTGCACATTAGAAGAGAGGTGAGAATTTTTCAAGAGAGTGCCGCACTAATATGTTGTTGCATTGGCCTGTAAACATTTTAAATACTTGCTAAACAAATTTTAAATCATTTACACTATCGGGCTCTGACCCGTCTCTATTTCTCCTCTCTCTTGTGTATATATATGTATATATTATAGGTGCCCAGCCACAGGGGCGTCTTGCATAGGATCATTTGGAAGGAACGTGCTGCAGCTTAGGTGGGAGTTGCAGGTCTCTTGCTTAGACGACTTCATTTATTTGATTCCACTCCTAGCATATTTATTCAGTTGGGCATGTGTCGTCCATTTCCATTATCCAGTTATTTTATTGGACATTGTGATTCATTTATTTCTAGTATTGTCACTTTGGGATTTATTACTGTCTGGATGTTTTACTTTGAGTTTTAAATGTTGGGATTTAGTTGTTGATTGCTTAAATTATTTGGATTATATGTTCTAGGATAATTGTGGTGTGATTCTTTAATATTGAATTATGTAAAGTTTTAAATCATTGGTTATAAATAGAATTTGGAAAGTAATGTCTAAAATGGTTTTGACACTTAGCTTAATTAATTAGGGTGTTTAAATTGGAAAAGTTATTTTACGACAGTGATGCTAAGAATGAACCAACTGTTCACCTTGATTTTAATTTAATAAAGGAGTGATCGCCCGGTATTTAATTGGGCGGGGTGTCACAGTCTCGTAATTATTAATTAATCCTACTGGTCTTCTTTATCTCCAGAAATAATTTAATAAGGTTGTCTAAGAAGTATTACTTATTTATATTTAATTCAACTATTTAAAAAGGGGAAATATGAGTCTTCTAGAAGGGGTCAATCAATCGATGGCAGGAGCTCGATCGATCGATGCATCGATCGATCGACTCTCTTGGTTCGATCGATCGATCAAACAGGTATGGCGAATTCTGCAGATTAGCAGTTACGGGTTTCATAATCCAACCTCAATCAAATCCACATTTTTCACATCCAAACTCCCAAAAATTCGTACTACAAACAGTATAAACCCATATTATACATCTTCTACGTAAAGCATGCGAATTTTCATCAATAACCATGGATTAATAGGCCAAAACTCATATCAATCTGAAGAACCCTAGAACTTTCTTTAACTTGGTTCTAATCAGTCTTTTTCCAGAATTTCTACTTCTAATTCATCAAAAATCCGTGATTAAACCTCTACATATGAAAGGGATTTCCAGATTATCATTCATATCATTACTACATGCAATTTTCCTATCTCCAACATGGGTTTTCTTCTATGAAACTCATCCTAATCACCCTAGACTAACACGAACGATGCATTAATGAATATAAGCAAGATAAATACTTGCCTAGGAATTTCAGAGTTCATATTTCTGGATGAATTTGGTGTTGTTACGTTCCCCGTCACGCGATTTACGTGTTGGTGGTGGTGGCGGTGCAACCGGATGGATTTTTGGCCTTGGATTGCTTCGAAAGCTTTCTCCTTCCCTCTCCTATGGCCATTCTAAGGTTTTGAGTCTGCTAACCCTAAAGGACCATTCCAAATGGTTGATATAACCTAATAAATTTCGTGGGTTTAATTACCCAAAAATGCAAAATGTCCAAAATGCCCTCTCGAGGTGCTAAATAGGCATAAAAACTCCTCGAAACCCAAACTAAATCAACGGGTACACTTTTCTGACTATCTTGACCCTTCCGGACACTTTGGCGCACTCAAAATGACCATACAAGCGACTTATATTGTATTCACTTTTATAAATCAATATTTAGTCCTGACACGACACAGGCGCGTCCCGACTTACATTTCCAAAATTGTCATTCTATTCACTTGTGACATTTAATAGAACCAATATTATATATTACTTTGCTCATTAGTATTATTCAATAAGTTTCCCATAATTACTAGCTCACATCACGTTAATAATTATAAAAATAATTAATTTCTGAATTTATATTAAATAATAATTCACATTAAATTGAATAAATCCCCAAATTAAGAAAGCATATAAATACGGGGTATTACATAATTCCCCCCTAATAACGGAATTTCATCCCGAAATTCGAAAAATAAGGCATACCTGGTAAGAATAAATCTGGGTATCTCTCGCCCATATTTGCCTCGCGTTCCCAAGTGGATTCCTCCACATTATGATGCTCCCACAGGACCCATACAAGTGGAGCTACCTTCGACCTCAATCTCCTCTCGCTATGGTCTAGGATAGCCACTTGTCTCTCCTCATAAGAGCTCTCAGGCTGTAAGTCTATCTCATCTATCACGATGTGAGTATGGGCCATATCATCTCAAGGGTATTGTCTCAATGACGAGATGTGGAATACATCGTGGATGCGATGTAAATGCTCTGGCAGTCCCAACCAGTAAGCCACCGACCCAATCCTCTCGATAATGGTAAATGGTCCCACGTACCTTGGGGCCAATTTCTCTTTCTTCCCTAACCTCATCATTCCTTTCATAGGAGATACTCGCAGTAATACTTGGTCCCCCACATTAAACTCTCGGAAGAAACGTTTCGCATCGGCGTAGCTTTTTTGCCTGTCCTGGGCTACTCGAATGCGACCCCTGATCATCTCAATCCTCGCGGAGGTTTCCTGAACCACCTTTGGTCCTAGCAACTTATTACCCCCCACCTCTAGCCAATAAGTTGGGGAACGAAAAGGCCTGCCATACAAAGCCTCGAATGGAGCCATGCCAATCGTGAACTGATAAGAGTTATTATAATCGAATTCTACCAGTGGAAGATGTGGCTCCCAACCTCCTCCAAAATCAAGAACACACATTCGTAGCATATCCTCCAACATCTGATGAGTATGCTCTATCTGTCCATATGTCTGTGGGTGATAAGCTAAACTCAACCTCAACTCAGTACCTATAGCCCTTTGAAAGCTTTCCCGGAAATGCGACACGAAAATCTTATCTCTATCTGACACAATATTCAGGGGCACCCCATATAATCTGACAATCTCAGCAATGAACAACTGAGCATACTGACCCGTGGTATAGTCTGTTCGCACCGGCAAAAAATGAGCAAACTTGGCGAAACAGTCCACAATCACCCAGATGGAGTCGTGGCCCCACTATGATGTAGGCAACCGTGTAATAATATCCATGGAAATACTCTCCCACTTCCACGCGGGTATTTCTAATGGCTGAAGCAACCCTGACGGTTTCTGATGGTCCACCTTTACCAGCTGGCAGGTAGAAAACTTGGACATAAACTCCACAATATCCTTTTTTATCCCACTCCACCAGTATTGTCACCTCATATCCTGGTACATCTTATCTCCCCCAGGATGTACTGCAAATCGGGACCCGTGAGATTGGGTCATCACTGCATGACGTAAATCTGCTCCTACTGGAACCACCAATCTCCCATTAAACCTCAAACACCCATCATAACTAGCAGAATAGGACTCAGCACCCTCGGCTAAAATCTGCTCCTAGCAAAATGGGTCTGCGGTCTGTGCCTGTATCACCCTCGTAACAATCTCAGGTGTCACTGTCATGACAGATATGAAGGAACGGGCTACTGCGTCCTGGTGGCCCAACTCATTCCACTTTGCTTTCTAGACGTCCGCTACATCGTCTACCTGTCTATGGCTCAACGCATCAGCAACTACGTTGGCCTTCCCCGAATGGTACTGTATGTCGAACTGATAGTCCTTCACAAACTCTAACCACCTGCGCTGACGCATATTCAACTCTCGCTGAGTGAACAGGTACTGCAGTGACTTGTGGTCGGTGAACAAGCAGAATTTCTCTCCCAATAATTAGTGCCTCCAAATACTCAATGCAAAAATGACCGCTGCTAACTCTAGGTCGTGGGTGGGGTAATTCTTCTCATGCGGCTTTATCTTGCGGGAGGCAAAAGCTATAGCCTTCTCCTCCTGCTGAAGCACTCCCCCAAGTTCCTGTAACAAGGCATCGGTGTAAACCAGGTACTCCACGCCCGGTTTAGGTAAAGCAAGGACCAGTGCCAAAGTAAGCTTGTCTTTCAGCTCGTCAAAAGCCAATTGGCAAGCATCATCCAAACATATGGTACCCCCTTACGAGTTAGGTTCGTCAATGGACCCGCTATTTTAGAGAACCCCCGAATGAATCTCCTGTAGTATCCCGCTAATCCCAAGAAACTACGCACTTCCATCGATGTCGTGGGCTGTCCCCACTCCCTTACCGCTGACACTTTACTCGGGTCGACTGCTATCCCCTGCTCAGAAACAAGAGGCCCCGGGAACTGTACTTCCCCAAACAGAACCCGCATTTCTCATACTTAGCATACAACTGATGCTTGTGTAGAGTCTGAAGAACCTGCCTCAAGTTCTCGGCATACTCCTCCTCGAAGTGTGAATATATCAAAATATCATCTATGAAGATGATGAAAAACTGATCCAAGAACTCTCTGAACACTCGGTTCATCAAGTCCATGAATATGGCTGGAGCATTTGTGAGGCCAAATGGCATCACTCTGAACTCATAGTACCCATATCTTATCAAGAAAGCAGTCTTTGAAACATCCTGCTCCCTAATACGTAGCTGATGGTACCCTGACCTCAGATCTATCTTCAAAAAGAAAGTTGCTCCCCTCAGCTGGTCGAACAGATCATCGATTTGAGGCAACAGATACTTATTCCGTATCGTGACCTTGTTCAGCTCCCGGTAGTCCACACATAGCCTCAATGAACCATCTCTCTTTTTCACAAATAAGACTGGAGCGCCCCAAGGTGAGGTAATCCTGCGAATGAAGCCCTGACCTAACAGCTGCTCTATCTGATCTCATAACTCTTGCATCTTCATTGAAGCCATACGATATGAAGCGCGTGCTATAGGTCTAGTATCCGATAATAAATCTATGACAAAGTCTATCTCTCGACTGGGGGGTAGGCCTAATATCTCCTGAAATACATCGAAATATTCATAAACAACTAGGATTGAGTCTAAGGGAATCACAACCTCCTTAGAGTTATCCTCCTCTATGTAATACAAATGAGCGATCGAGCCTCCCTCTGGGCGAGGCATCGCCACTACAAACATCTCTTGCCCCGGAATGGAAAAAATAATATTCCCACCAAAACAATCTATCATGGCCCTGTAAGCAGGGAGCCAATCCATACCGATAATAACGTCATGCTCATGCATATCTAAGACTAACATGTCTGCAGGTAATACCAAGCTACCAATCTCTACCCTGGTGAGTCTACACACGTCACAGTGCTCTCTGCTATGGCTAATAACCCTAAGGCCTTCGCAAAATGGGTAGCTATAAAATAGTGCGTCGCCCCAGTATCAAATAAAACTCTACCCATAGTACAATGGATAGGAAACATACCCTCAATCGCGATTGGTGCCTGTGGTGCTGCTACCTGGTGGACGTTATAGACCCGCCCGTACTCTAACTGCCCCTGCTGTAGTGGAGCTGCTGAAATAGCTAGTAGGGTTGGTACCTGAGCTGGTACGGGGAGGGCAGCTGGAAAAAGTGGCCTCTGAGGCTCATTACAGGCACCCTACTGCTGTGGGGCCCTCTCTCCATCTGGACAATCCTGGCGCCTATGGCCATTCTTGCCACACCCGAAACATCGGCCTTGGAAATTACCTCCCCTCGGACCCTACTGACCACGGCCCTGCTGGTCGTTACCACCCCGCCACTGGCCCTGTTGGCCCTGATGAAAACACTGTTGCCCCTGTTGGCCCTGCTGCTATCGATGTTGGCCTTGCTGGCCCTGCTGCCCATTCCTATAACCCCCAAATCCCTGCCTAGAATCACCTGATCGGAAGCGCTTGGCAGGGTCCCCCTGATGGGAACTCTGCTCATGCTGACGAGTATGTCCCTGGGATGTCGGTGCTCCACCAGCGCCACTACCCCCTGTCCTTCCCTGCTGGTCGGACTCTCCTGCTCGCTTGCTTCCCTGCAGATGGAAGCGGTGATCCTGGCAGTGTAGTAAGGCAGCATTGAGTACATCTGTGAAGGTACTCAGAGACAAATTCCCTATTAGATGCTGACGGATCCTCCAAGCTAACCGGTCCACAAATAACATTATCTTCTTACCCTCAGTAGGTGCCTCATCTGGCTGTATGGTGAGAAGTCTCGTAAACTCCTCCTCATACTCAGCAAAGGTAGAATTTTATTGCTTCAAGTTTAGTAATTTCCACCTCATCTCAGTCTGCACGGCGGGTGGAAAGTACTTGCGGTCAAACCGCTCACATAATATTTGAATCGGAATAATATCCCCCTCCTCCAAGGTGGTGGTGGATTCCCACCACTTCAAAGCGGCCCCCACTAACTTGAAGGAAGCCAACAACTGTTTTTGCACGTCTGTGCACTCATACATACGCAGATGCCTCTGGATATCTTTCATCCATTGGCTGACGGTGATGATATCTGAACTACCCGAGAACTCAGGGGGATGCGCCTTCTGAAAGGCATCCCTAACCCGCTCCCATGTTGATGGAAGGTGTGCGGGTATTGGCGCCACAGCCTGAATCTGGGGTGGAGCTTGTTGTACTATCGCTAACGCAACATTCACCGCCTGAGAAATAATAGCGGCTACCTCATTTGCATTCATCGTTCCCTGAGCCGGAGTTGTTGGCTGCTCGTCTTGGGCACGCCTATCCTTTGGTGCATGTCTCAGAGGCATCTGAAACGTGAAGAAATTTATTAGTCTACAGTTACTATCAAATCTTAAATAACTGAAGACATAATCGTAAAAGTAAGAGTACAACAATCCTAACATAGGGCTCTATAACAAAAAAAGCTAAGCTGAAAGCGAAATAAGTCGTATAGATCCTAAAGACACTAGAACCTGATGCTCTGATACCACCTGTGACACCCCGCCTAATTAAATACTGGGCGATCACTCCTTTATTAAATTAAAATCAAGGTGAACAGTTGTTTCATTCTTAGCATCACTGTCAAAAAATAACTTTTCCAATTTAAACACCCTAATTAATTAAGCTAAGTGTCAAAACCATTTTTAGACATTACTTTCTAAATTTTATTTTATGTAAACCAGCATTTAAAACTTTACGAAATTCATAAATAAAGAATCACACATCAACTACACCAGAACAAACAATTCTATAATTAAACATCCAATTAAATGAATCCGACATTTAATACTTAAATGAAAATATCCCAACAATAGTAAATCCCAAAGAGTAAAATACTGGAAATTAATGAATCACAATGTTCGCTAAACATCTAAATAATGGAAAGGGCGACATATGCCCAACTAAATAAATAGTGCTAGTAATGGAATCAAGAAATGAGGTCGTCTAATCAAGAGGCCTACAACTCCCACCTAAGCTGTAGCGCGTTCTTTCCAAAGGATCCTATGCAAGACGCCCCTGTGGCTGGGCACCTGAAATATATACATATATATACAAGAGAGAAGAAAAGTGGAAAACAGGTCAGAGCCCGATTGTAAAAAGATTTAAAATTTGTTTAGCAAGTATTTAAAATGTTTATAGGCCAATGCAACAACATATTAGTGCGAAACTCCCTTTAGAAATTCTCACCTATCTTCTAATGTGCATGCCTATCGTACTAACCTCCCCAGCGGTTTAACTTATCTTAGGTTACTCATAAGATTTAAGCTGAACAATTCAACTGTTTAAGAGGTTAACTTCATTTGATCACAAAGTTCTCATTTAAACCTTATCTGACAATAAAGTTTCCTAGTGTCAGATTATACTTTTCAAAACAAGTATTTCCAAATTGAAGTGATTATTCATCTTACATACCATAAGCACAATAGGAAGTTCCAAATTTCAGAATTTCATATATATATATATTAAATACTCGTATAATATATATATATATATATTCTAACAGCACCCCACATAAAAATTATGGTGCGGGCATACTCTGCTATCCAATCCCCGTATCACTCGTACTAAGGGAAATACAAGTTCGGAATCACTCTCGAACTATATTAACACATACACAAACAATATTGAGGCGAAGCATAGATTCCAAGTCTCTAAGAGGTCAGCACATACCCTCACGTCTCTTAGGACCGTCTGACCGTCGATCATATAGCCTGTACCAAGGATATCTATCTTCTAGGGTACGAGTCAGTATCCACCATAAAGGTCCCATCGAGATAAGACTGTCCCAGCACGGTAACCTCAGGGATAGTAAGTAGTGCGGGCATGATTTTCACACGTATATAGTATATGCATAAACACAGTCATATAAATATACTACTATTACCACATCAAATTTAGATTCATCTCATAACCCATAATTATGACATTTATCCTTATTTTCTCATTATTTAGTTATCACGTATAACGATTCGTCTCTTACTTTAATTTAAGGGATTATTCCAACTCACTACGTAATACTCCTGGACTCTATCCTGCCAAGTGTAGAATTCAGTAGGTACTCATCTATTTTTCATCGTAACTATCTTACGCGTCTCTCCCTTTAATACAAAATTCCATCGTCCCTTATATGTAAACATCCAAAAACTGCAATTCTCGTCTTACATTAAAGGTCTCATAATTAATAATAAGTCCTACTGGTCTTCTTTATCTCCAGAAATATTTTAATAACGGTGTCTAAGGAGTATTACTCATTTAAATTTAATTCAACTCTTTAAAAAGGGGAAATATGAGTCTACCAGAAGGGGTCGATCGATCGATGCATCGATCAATCGACACTCGTGGTTCGATCGATCGATCAACTAGGTATGGCGAATTCTATAGATTAACAGTTACGGGTTTCATAATCCAACCTCAATAAAATCCATATTTTTCACACCCAAACTCCCAAAAATTCGTACTACAAACAATATAAACCCATATTATACATCTTCTACGTAAAGCATGCAAATTTTCATTAATAACCATGGATTAATAGGCCAAAACTCATATCAATCTCAAGAAGCCTAGAACTTTCTTTAACTTGGTTCTAATCAGTCTTTTTCCAGAATTTCTACTTCTAATTCATCATAAATCCGTGATTAAACCTCTACATATGAAAGGGATTTCCATATTATCATTCATATCATTACTACATGCAATTTTCCTATCTCCAATATGGGTTTTCTTCTATGAAACTAATCCTAATCACCCTAGACTAAAATGAACGAATGTATTTAATGAAAATAAGCAAGATAAATACTTGCCTGAGGATTTCAGAGTTCATATTTCTGGACGAATTTGGTGTTGTTGCGTTCCCCGTCGCGCGATTTACGTGTTGGTGGTTGTGGCGGTGCAACCGGATGGATTTGTGGCCTTGGATTGCTTGGAAAGCTTTCTCCTTCCCTCTGCTATGGTCGTTCTAAGGTTTTGAGTCTGCTAACCCTAAAGGACCATTCCAAATGGCTGATATAACCTAATAAATTTCGTGGGTTTAATTACCCAAAAATACAAAATGTCCAAAATGCCCTCCCGGGGTGCTAAATAGGCCTTGTTAACGAAAATGTTATTTGTCCCTAATTAATTAAATTAGTTTAATTAATGTACATTTTAGTTTAACTTAAATATATTGATTTTGATGATTCCAAACATATCTTTATTAAATGACATAGATATTTCTTATTGTATAATATTTTTTTATAATCTTATTCATATACTATGATATTTATTATATAATACTTGCATTCATGACATTTTGCCTTGATTATATATCTATTTTGACTGTGTTATACACGTTTATGTTTAAGCTTTATTTTCACGACTCAACATGTTTTGACTCTATTCAATGACATATCCGGGTAAAGGTATTCACGTATATTGCACATTTGTACTTGACACATTAGACACACATGCACATTTGCACTTGACACATTAGGCACTCATGCATATTTTTTTTTATCTATAATTTTAATTGAGTGATTGATCAATTTTGATCGAATTTTTTTTAATGGAATTATATTTTTAAATACGTTGACACTAAATATTTTTCTTAAATTTGTTTTGTTAAAAAAAATAAAAAATAAATAAATAATTTTTTTTGCCACAATCATACATATGCGTGTGAATATTTTTTTGTAGTCTTGAGTTTCTTTGTTCTTGTAAGCCCTTGTGTATATATTATTTTAGTAACCTTTGTTAGCATTTTGGCAAAATGCCAAATTCTGTTGGGTTGACATTTCTTTGTCTTGAACGGTTATATATAAATATATATATATATATATATATATATATACATATGTGTATGCATGTATGTGCTTTTGTATATATATGCTTACATATATGATTTTGGTTTTAAAGTTTTTTTGCAGTCTGACCACTACTACACACCTTACTGATTTGTCCCATCTCACTTCTGCAGCGTATTACCATTACTACTGGGCTACGACCTCATGTCTGCAAAATAAGTTTAGCTTTTTTTTTTTTTTAGCCTTGAAACCTTTTATAATATATATTTAGGTCCAAGAATCCTTTATATGTTTATTTTTTTTGGTCCGAACATCTTTACATATAAAAATCTGTTTGAATTTATTCTTCTGTCCGAAATATTTTTTTAAAATATCTGTTCGAATTTATTTATTTTTATCCGAAATATTTTTTACAATATCTGTTCGAATTCTTTTTTGCCCAAAATATTTTTAAAAAAAAAAAAATCTGTTCGGAATGCTTTATATTCACATTTTTCTGTCCGAGAAATTTTTATAAAAATCTGTTCCGAATTTTTTTTTTATATACACATTTTTATCCGTCCGAATAAGAACTATCATATTATTTCAGCCCGTGCGTAAGCAGTATTCACATAAGATTTGTTTTTTTTTGAACAAATTTTCACTTGGGCCATGAGTTTTTTTTTTCAGCTTCATATTTCGACCGCCAGCATTTATATATATATATAAAGCTCCATATCTTTGCATGTTTAATGCCTTGGGAATGGTCACTGCATTGGTCTTTGTCAGTGTCATAAGAAGCCATCACATGTTATAACTTTCGGCCATAGAGTCCTTACACAAGTCCTTTCAAAGTTATGTTTTAGATCTTTATATCTGTATAAGCTGTGTACAATATATTATGTCAGTCCCATCTCTTATAAAAATTAAAAAAAATCTGTGTGTTAAAACATCTTTATCCTATCTTCTTTGACGAGACCATACTGTTATAGGCTTTAGCTAGTGATGGTATCTTTTCTTATTCATTTACCTGCTTTAACCAAGTGTGTCTGGGAGCATTTATTTTATTTTTTAAACCTTAGGATTTCTTTATAAATGTATTCGGAATTTTTTTTATAAATATTTCTATCAGTCAGAAATTTATTTTTATATCTGTTCAGAAATATTTTATTCGATATTTTTTATATCTGTTCGGTACAAGTTCAAAATATTTCTATCAGTCAGAAATTTATCCTTATATCTGTTCTGAAACTTTTTATATCAGTGTGGGAAATATTTTTTATTTACTTTGTCCCATTTATTTACTTGACAGAAAAATACTCTTGACACACCAGATATATTCTTTACACAATGGTTCCACATTTACATATCAGATTTGTATTATCTCTTGGACTAACATATTTTTGCAGAAGCCATTTTAGAAATGTTAAGTACTACTTTCAGTCACACATTGTCAGATTACCCATTCTTATGCTACAACAAGCCATATTTTTTATTGAGAAGCAAAAATGAAGATTTTCACATCAGCCTTGCAGATTGTTTTCAAACTACTTTCAACTCAGCAATTCAGGAGCATTTAATGCTCAAATTGGATGTGTCTAACAGCTAGTTTTTGGAAGACACATTTAAAGATTTCAAGTGCTGCATTGAAGAACAACTAACTAGACAGAATATGAGCAAGACTTGAAATATTATTGAGAGCATTTAATTTACTACTCAGCTACACATTCAAGAGAGCAATTAATTTTATCATCTGCTCAATCATTTGAAGAAGAAGACTTGTTCCTACTTCAACATCATTTATTGAAGTCTGATTCAAGAAGGAGAAACTCAGATTAAAAATTGTATTTTAAGGAGTTTCAGTATTTTATTCTGTACTACAAAAATTCAGATTTATTGTGAAGCTTTGTTGAAGCTTCGGTTTGTACCGGTAATTGGTTCCTACCCGCAAGTGGGCCACGGGATTTGAAGCTCGGAGTTAGCTTGCAAACAGTTGTACGCGGTGGTTTGATCCTACCCGCAAGTGGACCAGGTTTAGTAAAGCGCAAAGGAGACAGGGGCTCTAGGCGCGTGGACGTAGGCCGGGATTTGGTCGAACCACGTTAAATTTCGGTGTCATTTATTTTCCGCACTTTTATTTATTTATTTGCACATGCTGCTTGAGTTAATATTTTCAGCACACTATCTTGCAAATAAATTAATTCTGAAATTTGAATAAATTATTTTTAAGGTTAAAATAATTATTTTTGAATTAAATAATTAATTTCAGAATATCACTTTATATTAAATACGAAAATTAATTTAATATTTCTAGAGTGTTAAAATCTGCTTGTCTAGCTGTTTAAATTAGTTAGTAGCATTTATCTCATAGTGTTGGATTTATTCTTTATAGTTTTATAAATCTGAAATTTGTTTAAGTGATTTAAATTTAATATTTTTCGTAATATTAATTTGACTTTAAAGTTTGTAAAAACTCAATTCACCCCTCCTCTTGAGTATCTTTCTGGGCAACAATTGGTATCAGAGCTAGTGCTCTTCTTATTTATTTTGATTTAACAATCTTAGAGTTAAAGATCATGGCAAACTTTTCTGTATTTATTTTAAATGCTGCACTCTACATTTTTATTATTTGTATGCTAAAATGTTTGATGTCTTGTAGTTATTCATTGTTTCGTTATGTGAGAAGAAAATGGACACATACTCAACCTTGCATTTCAAGCTTTATTTTAAAGGATACTCAACCTTGCATTTCAAGCTTTATTTTAAAGGAAGAATTCAATCCTTGCTTATATGCTAATATTGATGAATCAAGCAGTGATGAGACAAATGTTACTTGCCTCATGGCAAATGATAATGAGGAGGTACTCTCTAATCCTAACTCTAGTGATAGTGATAAAGATGAAGTTGATGATTATGAGGTATTACAAAATGTTTTTGATGAATTATGTGAAAGTTTTGAAGAACTTAAAAAGAAATATATTGATCTTAAGAAGTCTCATTCATTACTTTCAACTAACTATGATTCTATGTCAAATGATTTTGATGATTTGAAATTAGAAAATGAATCATTGAAAAATGAGATTAAATCTTTGAAAAAGGATAAATGTGTAAATGTTACTCACCCTCTTGAAATTGAAAATAATGAATTAAAAAGAGAGATTGATTATTTAAAGAAATCTGTAGATACCTTTACTAAAGGAAATGAATATTTTTATAAAATTGTAGAAAATCAAAGAATTCGTTTTAATAATAATGGTATAGGATATGATGAACAAAATGAGAAAAAGAGTTATTCTAGTGTATTTAAAAATGGAGCCTCATCTAGTCATCCTAACTCCTTATGCACATATTGTGGTAGACATACACACTATTCCAAATTTTGTCATTTTAGAAAAAGAAAGTACAAGAATACAAAATTAGCTTGGATTCCAAAGGAAACAACTATGTATGTTAACCCTTATCAACCCCACACATATTGGGTTCCAAAAGATAAAGTTTCTAAGTGCAAAACCGGTATTGGAACATGAACACATTTTTTTTGAAAATAAAATTAGTATTATTTTTTTTGTTGAATATTGTGATATACTGTTTTCATATCTTATATGCTCATTAATGATTAATAATCTGATTATTTTTCTATATGATCATCGTCATGTCTACATGCTTATTTGATATAGGCACCATTCATTACTTGAAAATATTTTGTTGTGATTAATGACTTATAATTTGATTTATTTCATATTAATCTCAAATGGTTGAAAATGTGAATAGTTCTATTAATTCAAAAATTACTATGGATGTTAAATTATTTCTTTGTATATAGATTAATGAAAATTTTATTTTAGTACATGATAAAATTGTCATTGATGATTATTATTTGTTATGTACATTCTAGTATATCATAAGTTGCGTATCGTTATTGCTCTTGATGATTATCTCTTATTATGACTACGCTTGAATTTTTGATAAGAAAATGAATTCTGAAATTTTCTATTTAATATTGCTTTATGGACCTAACACATTCTTGGATGGAAAAGAGAAAATCTTTAAAGTTGTGTAGGTTGCTTTTTGAAATGGAATGTGGATTTTCAACGCATATGATTTGGTCATATTACAAATTTCAAGTTTCTTTGCCTAATGTTGGAAATACCACACTTGGAAGAAGTTTCGTGAATATATCTTTGGTATTGGTAAGGTGGTAAGGAACACCATTCATGAATTTAAAATCATATATATGTTGATGATTTATTTTATGATATATTTCCATGCATTGAATATTTGTTATATCATATGAGCTTGTTGATAATATAGTATTCACATGTAAATTTGTATATTTATTATTCTTGATAATTTTATGTTATATGACACATACACTTGATTTTGATGATAATTTATTTTTTAAAGTGAAAATTCATAATCTTTAGGTGTTATATATCTAGACATATATTTGTGGATAATATTGGATTAATTCATGACTTCATTGTATATTTATTTGAAACGAAAATGTCATTGTTCAAATATTTGTGACATTCACGATGAATATTTTTTTTAAGATAGTAACATTTGTGTGATGTATGTTTTAATTAAGAAACCACATGATCAACAATTGGTATCATTTGTGCGACCTTTCAAAAATGATTTTATGAAGCCAATTTTTAATAATATTTTATCTCTTAAAATAGATGCACCACATTTGTTATATGCATATTTGCCTTAGTTGGTATCCCTTAGGGGGAGATAAATGTCTATTGGAAATTATTCATAGAAAAATGTTTGATCAAAATTTTTATTGCAATATGATTGAATTTTCCAAAATTTAAGCTCGTATCTTGGAAACGGCAAAGTATGACATAATTAATTTTTTTATTTATCCCGCTATCTTCTAACTCATGTTCGCTTTATTCCAAACTATTTGAAAACATCGAGTTATGAAATGTTTCATGTTGTGTGCTTAAAAGCTTATTCCATCATGATGATTTATACAACAATTGGTATTGCGCCTATTGAAAATTTATACATTGCAATTTTATTACATTAGTGAGAATTATTTATGCCCATTGATATATTTCTCGTATTTGCATTATTTGAGAACATTGAGTTGTGATTCCTATTTATGCGTAAAAAGTTGTTCCGAGAAATCATTGTGTGCAACGCACGGTTTGTGTGACTACAACAATTAGTATCAGACAACTATTGGTATCAGTTATTATTTATCATTTTTGTGACTTATGCATTATTTGATGATATTATTGTCTATCTACACATTCAAATACATTTTATGAAATATTTATGATGACTTGTATGCGTATCGAAAATTTTCATGTCATTTATATGTCCCTTGAGATTTATGGTTGAATCCCATGCACGAATTATTTTTGATAGGGGGAGCTTCGCCCTTCTTACCCGTGACACTGAATTTATATGAAATATCTTTTTGATAATGTCAAAGGGGGAGAAATATTTATGATTCACTATTTGTGCTTAATATTTCATTTTATGAAAATATGTGAATCATTGTTTGTCATCATCAAAAAGGGGGAGATTGTTAACGAAAATGTTATTTGTCCCTAATTAATTAAATTAGTTTAATTAATGTACATTTTAGTTTAACTTAAATATATTGATTTTGATGATTCCAAACATATCTTTATTAAATGACATAGATATTTCTTATTGTATAATATTTTTTTATAATCTTATTCATATACTATGATATTTATTATATAATACTTGCATTCATGACATTTTGCCTTGATTATATATCTATTTTGACTGTGTTATACACGTTTATGTTTAAGCTTTATTTCCACGACTCAACATGTTTTGACTCTATTCAATGACATATCCGGGTAAAGGTATTCACGTATATTGCACATTTGTACTTGACACATTAGACACACATGCACATTTGTACTTGACACATTAGACACACATGCACATTTGCACTTGACACATTAGGCACTCATGCATATTTTTTTTTATCTATAATTTTAATTGAGTGATTGATCAATTTTGATCGAATTTTTTTTAATGGAATTATATTTTTAAATACGTTGACACTAAATATTTTTCTTAAATTTGTTTTGTTAAAAAAAATAAAAAATAAAAAAAAATAATTTTTTTTGCCACAATCATACATATGCGTGTGAATATTTTTTTGTAGTCTTGAGTTTCTTTGTTCTTGTAAGCCCTTGTGTAGATATTATTTTAGTAACCTTTGTTAGCATTTTGGCAAAATGCCAAATGCTGTTGGCTTGACATTTCTTTGTCTTGAACGGTTATATATAAATATATATATATATATACATATGTGTATGCATGTATGTGCTTTTGTATATATATGCTTACATATATGATTTTGGTTTTAAAGTTTTTTTGCAGTCTGTGACCACTGCTACACACCTTACTGATTTGTCCCATCTCACATCTGCAGCGTATTACCATTACTACTGGGCTACGACCTCATGTCTGCAAAATAAGTTTAGCTTTTTTTTTTTTTAGCCTTGAAACCTTTTATAATATATATTTAGGTCCAAGAATCCTTTATATGTTTATTTTTTTTGGTCCGAACATCTTTACATAAAAAAATCTGTTTGAATTGATTCTTCTGTCCGAAATATTTTTTTAAAATATCTGTTCGAATTTATTTATTTTTATCCGAAATATTTTTTACAATATCTGTTCGAATTCTTTTTTGCCCGAAATATTTTTTAAAAAAAAAATCTGCTCGGAATGCTTTATATTCACATTTTTCTGTCCGAGAAATTTTTATAAAAATCTGTTCCGAATTTTTTTTTATATACACATTTTTATCCGTCCGAATAAGAACTGTCATATTATTTCAGCCCGTGCGTAAGCAGTATTCACATAAGATTTGTTTTTTTTTGAACAAATTTTCACTTGGGCCATTAGTTTTTTTTTTCAGCTTCATATTTCGACCGCCAGCATTTATATATATATAAAGCTCCATATCTTTGCATGTTTAATGCCTTCGGAATGGTCACTGCATTGGTCTTTGTCAGTGTCATAAGAAGCCATCACATGTTATAACTTTCGGCCATAGAGTCCTTACACAAGTCCTTTCAAAGTTATGTTTTAGATCTTTATATCTGTAAAAGCTGTGTACAATATATTATGTCAGTCCCATCTCTTATAAAAATTAAAAAAAATCTGTGTGTTAAAACATCTTTATCCTATCTTCTTTGACGAGACCATACTGTTATAGGCTTTAGCTAGTGATGGTATCTTTTCTTATTCATTTACCTGCTTTAACCAAGTGTGTCTGGGAGCATTTATTTTATTTTTTAAACCTTAGGATTTCTTTATAAATGTATTCGGAATTTTTTTTATAAATATTTCTATCAGTCAGAAATTTATTTTTATATCTGTTCAGAAATATTTTATTCGATATTTTTTATATCTGTTCGGTACAAGTTCAAAATATTTCTATCAGTCAGAAATTTATCCTTATATCTGTTCTGAAACTTTTTATATCAGTGTGGGAAATATTTTTTATTTACTTTGTCCCATTTATTTACTTGACAGAAAAATACTCTTGACACACCAGATATATTCTTTACACAATGGTTCCACATTTACATATCAGATTTGTATTATCTCTTGGTTTAACATATTTTTGCAGAAGCCATTTTAGAAATGTTAAGTACTACTTTCAGTCACACATTGTCAGATTACCCATTCTTATGCTACAACAGCCATATTTTTTATTGAGAAGCAAAAATGAAGATTTTCACATCAGCCTTGCAGATTGTTTTCAGACTACTTTCAACTCAGCAATTCAGGAGCATTTAATGCTCAAATTGGATGTGTCTAACAGCTAGTTTTTGGAAGACACATTTAAAGATTTCAAGTGCTGCATTGAAGAACAACTAACCAGACAGAATATGAGCAAGACTTGAAATATTATTGAGAGCATTTAATTTACTACTCAGCTACACATTCAAGAGAGCAATTAATTTTATCATCTGCTCAATCATTTGAAGAAGAAGACTTGTTCCTACTTCAACATCATTTATTGAAGTCTGATTCAAGAAGGAGAAACTCAGATTAAAAATTGTATTTTAAGGAGTTTCAGTATTTTATTCTGTACTACAAAAATTCAGATTTATTGTGAAGCTTTGTTGAAGCTTCGGTTTGTACCGGTAATTGGTTCCTACCCGCAAGTGGGCCACGGGGTTTGAAGCTCGGAGTTAGCTTGCAAACAGTTGTACGCGGTGGTTTGATCCTACCCTCAAGTGGATCAGGTTTAGTGAAGCGCAAAGGAGACAGGGGCTCTAGGCGCGTGGACGTAGGCCGGGATTTGGTCGAACCACGTTAAATTTCGGTGTCATTTATTTTCCGCACTTTTATTTATTTATTTGCACATGCTTGCTTGAGTTAATATTTTCAGCACACTATCTTGCAAATAAATTAATTCTGAAATTTGAATGAATTATTTTTAAGGTTAAAATAATTATTTTTGAATTAAATAATTAATTTCAGAATATCACTTTATATTAAATACGAAAATTAATTTAATATTTCTAGAGTGTTAAAATCTGCTTGTCTAGCTGTTTAAATTAGTTAGTTGCATTTATTTGATATTGTTGGATTTATTCTTTATAGTTTTATAAATCTGAAATTTGTTTAAGTGATTTAAATTTAATATTTTTCTTAAATATTAATTTGACTTTAAAGTTTGTAAAAACTCAATTCACCCCCCCTCTTGAGTATCTTTCTGGGCAACAGGCCTAAAAACGCCCCGAGACTCAAATTAAACCGGGTACACTTTTATGACTATCTCGACCCTTCTGGACACTTTAGCGCACTCAAAACGACCATACGAGTGACCTATAATTTATTCACTTTTATAAATCAATATTTAGTCTCGACACGACACAGGCGCGTCCCGACATACATTTCCAAAATTGTCATTCTATTCACTTGTGACATTTAATAGAACCAATATTATATATTACTTTTCCCATTAGAAATATTCAACAAGTTTCCCATAATTAGTAACTCACATCACATTAATAATTATAAAAATAATTAATTTCCTAATTTATATTAAATAATAATTCACATTAAATTTAATAAATCCCCAAATTAAGAAAGCATCAAAATACGGGGTATTACACATATTTTCACTTTTTAATTAATTAAGTTTCTCTACTTAATTTACTTTTAGGATACCACATCTACTTTCATGATCAAGTAGTATATTCCCATTTGTGTATATTTTACACACTAATACATACCATTACGGCATCTCTTCTAATGACCACCATTAATATAAGTCATACTCTGCTATCAAGGTTATGTATCACTCACTACATTAAGACAATTGGTTCAGAATATTACCTCAAACCCAAAATTAAATCACAAACAATGGAGGCGAACATAGTTCTAATCCTTTGGGCTACGAACATACCTAACGTGCCCAAATGACCTTTTATTCTCACTAATACACAACACATAGTGAGCTACCCTAGGTTCTATGTCCTGGGGTACAAATCCTGACCTCCCTAGAACCGACAAGGTTGGATCGCCCACTACGCAAAAACCTCTGTGATAGCAAGCAACATAGGTATTCTATCTCATCAGCATCAATCATATAGGTACACAGACAACCTATATATATTTAATCAGTAGGTAGACACACAATCTAATCATCAACATTCGTACGTAGTATTTTTCACTCGAATACTCACCCTACTTTCATTTTACGATTATTCGCAGTATCACATTTAATTGAGTATTATTCTCTACTCTAAGGGCCCTAATTACCCATTTATGGATTCAATAACTAAGACTACCTTACCATACTAGTTAATGACATAAGCTCACCCACAATTTCCCGTAACTACATTCTCATGCTTGTAAATTAATTACTTTGTCATTAAATCCCATTTAATAATCGTCTTAATTCTCACGATACAACTAAACTCCCATAATTATAGCATGGCGTACTGCAATATAAAAGATCCATCCTTATTTCTAACAATCTCCCAAAAAAATTCCCGATAACAATTTAGGTGTTCTAGGCAAAAGGGAGATTTCACATTTTTCTGGGAACCTAACTAGTTCGCCCCTGAACCTAACTGGTTTTCCCCTCTGAACTTAGTCTTCTTCGTTTTGTAGATGCATTTTTCACAATTAACAGACCTATAACTTCTATGTTCCTCCACCAAACTCAAAACCAATTGTCCCAAACCCTTCCCACATGTATTAGGACAATTTCTAGTGTAATTTTTCATCAAAACATTATGAATAACATTCAAGAATGGATTTAATCATCTAATCCTCAAAAACCCTAGGTTTTATGTTCTTTCACTATAATACATCAAAAACCCAGATTTAATTCCATTATAATCATACAAAATCTGTAATTTATTATCCTCTACAGACATCAAATATTTCTACATGAAATTACTACCCAAAGATGTATTTAAATCAATCTTTACTTCCAATAATCCTCAAAAGAATCAATATAATTGAAACCCTAGTCACATGAGTAGTATAACTTCATATTTATTGAAATAAACACTTGCCTCTTGATTATTAGAGTCTAGTTTTGTGGCCTGGTGCTAGATTTGATTGTCTTCTCCATTAATCCTCACACCTAAGTTGTTTGTGGTGTAAGTTTGAGATGAAAAGCTTCAAGAATCTCCTCGAAAGCTCCAAGGATGTTCTTTCCTTATTCTCTAAGGACTCCTCTTTGTTCTTTGTGTTTCTAACCATATCCTCTTCTATCTAACACCTTATATAAAAGGGTACAAATTTCGTAGGTCTTTAAACCTCCTTTTTCCAAATGACCAAAACGCCTTCAATTGGTGCCAGTTTGGTCTAAAATTGACCTGGGGCCCAAACTATACCCCGAGTATACTATTATGACTACTTATACCATTTTACAACCATTTTTTACCTCAAAATAATCATACGAGTCACTCTAAATATATTTCCTACCTCGACCCCAATTTAGTCTACATGTGACTCCCGATTGCGATAAAATCAAATACGCCCATACCACTCGCTATGACGTAAATCAATAATCATCAATCATTATCTCACTCTCAATTAATGTTTAATAGTGGCATTATTATATAATTTAATTAAATTACTTCTCTCGCATAATTTAAAATAAGATGATTTAATTACTGAATTAATTAAATCTCAAATATGCAGAAAATGCGGTGTATTAAAGTCCTGCAAAGACGAAAGTCAAACCAAAGAAAGCATCTGGAAAGTTCACACCCAGAAGACCCTAGTTGATATTGGAGATTTAGAGAGAAGTGACTCTGAGGATGCATTCAACTTGCAGGCACTAGGGCTGACACTCCGCATGGTCCACTCAGGCGCTAAATCATTGGATCCATCCCACCTGATCAAAGTTCATGATGCACCTATACTCAACTAGAATGTTGTATAAATTCCACTTGCTAAAATACAAACCAACCCATATGTTTATCCTATTTCCGTTTCTTTTATTATTCCTCCTTATTCTGATATAATCGAGACCTCCTGCGATGAGGTTTTCAATGTTGTTTTTCCTAACAATGAAATAAACGAAGATTTTGAGTATCTTGTTGTGCCTTACATTAATTGTCTTGATTCTAATCAAACTCTTGATGACGATAATTTTCCAAATGAACAATTACTAACTAATTTAATAAGGTTAATAAAAACAACATAACCGCATTCAAGTTAATGAAGATGAAACTATTGTTATTAATCTCAGTTCTAGTATCCAACTTCGGAAGATTAGGGTATGGGCCACCCTTGGTGAGCATGAGCACGCGCAACTCAAAGAATTACTGAAGGCATTTATGGATGTCTTCGCATGGTCCTACTATGATATGCCCGACATTGATCTCGAGATAAGTCAGCACAAGATTCTAACTCTACCAGAATGCAAAACGGTCAAGTAGAAATTGTGAAATCTCCGTACCGAATGGTCGCTCAAGGTTCAGGAAGAAGTCATCAAATAGTTGAATGTGGGCTTCATTCTTGTGATTGAATATCCCACATGGCTACCTAATATCGTACCTATGTCCAAATTCGGAGGAAAGGTTCTCATGTTCGTTGACTACCGATACTTGAATAAGGCCTCTCTGAATGATAATTACCCACTCCTTAACACGACCAGTCCCCATGTTGTTAATATAATTAAATTAACCCGATATCATTTTACTTCTCAACTTTATTATTTTTTTATACAACGGTCCTCTCCCCTCGGGCGGTCCGTCCACCAATTTTTTTTTCACCTCCCCTTATCAAAACGTCCAGTGATCCATTTAAACTGTCGATCCCACAATTTGACAAGGTTCCACACATAACAAGACATAAAATGAAAGTTGACTCGTTTAAACTGTCGCCCCCTTCTCATTATGTCGCCAAAATTTTTAAATCCCGTCATATTATCTTAGGTTTTTAATTCTCATCTTCTCAATTTCATAATTAACATATTACCCCATCCTTTTAATCGACGTGATATCCTCAAAGTGCCCCTTAGTCCCATACCAAAGGGTCTCCATGTACATATACGTCATATTCTACGTATAAGATGAATTTCTAACATCAAACTCATCTTAGTCTCATTCACAGACTAACGCAACGACAATAAAGCTTAACAATCTGCCCAACCCCAAGATATAAAACCCGATTGAATCTACACTAACTAGTCACATACTAGCAATCATAAATTACAACCAAGGCCTACCCACTAGTCCTATACCTAGTAAGCATCCTAAAATAGAGGTGAGCAATATACTACCAAAAATCCCTCATCCCCACGATGGCAAAAGTGACTAAAAAAATCACACAAAACATAATTCAATATGCATAAAATACAAATTTAATCCTAAAGGTCCCAATATAATTTAAATCAATCAATAACACTGTCATTGATTTCAACAAAATTAATTCCATTTAATAATGTTAAATTAATCAACATACAGTAATCTTCAATATGACATAACCATTCTCTTTTATAAGTCACATAATTTTCATAGGTGTAACTGCGTCCCATCAACCATATAAATACCCCATAAAATTCTACATGAGAACCTACACCCAAAACCCTAAAAATCCAAATAATCTAACCTACGCACCCAAGGGTTTCAAAGATTAATTCATATTTCAAAGTTTCATAAAAAATAGTCCCATAATTAAGTGCCCACTTTCTCTAATTAAGTTACTAATTGATTTTAAGAAAAACATGAAATTAAGTGTTGAGGCGACACTTAAAACGCATAATACTAAAAGAAAGGAATAGAATATTCATGCCTGAGATTTGATGAACCAAAATTGATAGTACGAATGTGTTCCTCTCAAAAATTAATAAACATACGTTTGGTGTGCCTTTAGAAAACCCAGTTAATCTAGACAAATCTTGAGTTGAAAGTTATGTAGAATGGGGCTAGGGTTTAGAGGTTGAAATGGATGTAAAGGATGAGAGGCTACAACTCTAAGGGTTAATGAAAATACATTTTGAAGTTTCTAACCCTGATTTGGTTTTATACCAAAAATAAATAAGAGTTTGAATGGAATAATGATACCTTAAAAGAGGACTTGCTTGGGTGAAACATACCACCGAACCGATTCTGCCTAGCCCCTATCGGTTCGGTTTTGTCAAAAATAATAACTAGTTAAACATTTAAATCCCAAATCAAATTCTCATTTTAACTCCGATTTTAATTTCGCTTCAAATCCAACTTTCCAAATATGAACCCAAAATATTTACTTAATAAAAATAATTAGATTACAAATTTTATTTTTCTCGAATATTCCAATTAATTAATTAATTAACTAATAAAAACACGGGGTGTTACATACTTCCCCACTAGCAAGGAATTTCGTCCTAGAAATTATACGAAAAAATGTAAATGCGTAACTCAAAATAAGGCACACATATGCCTACCCGTAGAGTGTTATAATTAGGCACCCATATAGGCAATCCTACTCGCACGTAAACCCTCGATAAAAATACAATATATATGTACCACCTATATATATAAGTATCTAAAAAAATAATTATGTACTGTGAAACTCCACTAGACACATCATGGATCCAGCGATGCCTGCTCATCCCGTGATGGAAGTAAGTAACACCTCCCATAACCAGTATTGGTTGGTGCTGCAGCCACTTCGTGAGCACCTCACATTGTCGGCGCTGCTGTAGCTCCCTGAACATCAGTCGCCGCTAGAACCGGAGGCCTTAGTCCTTGATTTCCCTATACTCCTTGACCTTGTTTCCCTTGTGCGCCTTGGCTATGTTGGTCCTGTGTCACATGGACCCGTTGCCCCTCTATCTTGTAACACTGAGCCACCCGATGTCCCATCTTTCCACAGACAAAACACGGACCCTTAATAGACGTTGAATTCATACCCCAATTTTTCTCACCCTTTTGTCCATGCTGCTCATGATTTGTTTCTGGTTCTTCTAAGCTTGGTCATTGAAACCCTTATTCTCACCTAATTGTCCATTTGACTCTTGTCTCTTTCCCAACTTCTTTTGATCATTAACTTTCTCTTTCCATAGTTACATAGACACATGCACCACCTGAGCATAAGTAGTGTACGTCGGATTCCCCAACACCATTTGACAAATCGACCAAGACAGTTCCTTAATGAAGCACTCCATCTTCCTTGTTTTAGTATCGACCTCCTCCGGTACAAACATAGATAAATTAGTGAACTCCTGTTCATACTCGATAATAGAACTTGAACCTTCCACTAAGTCCATAAACTTCTCTTCTTTGCACTCCTAATGGCATAAGGAAAGTAATTATTGTTAAACCTTATTCAAATGTCTCCATAACTCAATCAATCCATATCCTCAGATGTGGCAACACTCTCCCTCCACTATAACGCATCGCTAGTCATCTTTAATGTAGCCGACATCTGCTTCTCCACATCTGTGCAGTTTGCCATACTCAAGTGTCTCTCCATATCTCTTCTCCACTGGTGACCAATTATTGGGTCAGATCCCCCTCCAAAGGTGGGAGGATTGCCCTTACGAAAGTTGGCCTTCACCCTATCCCAAGATGAAATGGGTGTACCCTACTCCTACCGCTGTAAAGTCAACCACCTCAGTCTCCCCATCTCCATACCAGCTTCCATGGCCTCACAAATGATAGCCACTAACTCCTAGACAACAAAAAGATACTGCCACTGCCTCTCCTGAGCAACGGGACCAAAAATGGAATCCTCTCTCCTATTCCCAACTCTCGTTGTCTTCCCCATCTGAAAATATAGGAATAAAAAAACATCAGACACGGATTTTCTAAGGGTACAAATCATCAGAAGGGGTGAAAGATAAGAAATGCAAAGGCTAAACAGGACTCACAACCTATGAGACCTAAGTCCATGCTCTGATACCATATGTAACACCCCGCGCAATCCAGACAATGGGGTGGCCAGCCACCATCACCGAAACATGTTGGGCGTCACCAAATAAATACCACTCTTAGAATGAGACAAATATGAGACATAAATAAATCAATCCACAAGAGAAATAATTCAATTAATCCCAAAAGATAATGACCAAATATGTGATAAAAGAAATCCGTCACATGTTAAAACTCCAAATAAACCCAATCTCTAATACTGAATTAATTCAAATCTTAATAATAAACCAACTAGGAATGCTCGAACTGAAATCCTAAACATCTTTGGAACCGAATGGTCCAACAAAACTCAAATGAAGTCTCAAAATGATATACGATGGAAAATGAAATCTAAAATAAATAAAACAGTAAAGTAATTAAACCCCAATTATAATTCCAAACGAATATCTCTAAATCGTCATATGCAGCTTCTCCACAACTTATCCTAAAAAAGTAAGTCGACACATGAGGTCAGAGCCCTGAGCATGAATACACACTACTCCCCTCAAATAGGGTGCGTGAACCCCGACAGTAGCATTATTCATGATAAATATCACAATATAATATTTTAATTAGACGAAATATAATTAAACGTGATAGCACAAATCAATAACTACCCGCAATAATTGTTATTCACAAAGCCCACCAATATGATTTCAAACAGCTGGGCCCCATGCTGTTAATTTAATTAAATTAACATCATATCATTTTACTTCTCAGTTTTATTTTATTTTTATAGCGTCCTCCCGCCTCGGGTGGTCCTCCCACCAAAGTGTGTTTTCACTTCCCCTTGTCAAAATCTCCGCTGATCCATTTAAACTGTCGATCCCGCAATTTGACAAGGTACCACACAAGACATGATATAAAATGCCAACTGACCCGTTTAAACTGTTATCCCCTGCTCATTATGTCGCCAAAAAATTTAATACCCGTTATATTATCTTAGGCATTAATTCTCATCTTCTCAATTTCACAATTAGCAAATTACCCCACCCTTTTAATCAACATGAGATGCTCAAAGTTCCCCTTAGTAACGTACCTAAGGGTCTCCATGTACATATATGTTATATTCTACGTATAAGATGGATTTATAACATCAAAATCATCCTAGTCTCATTCCTAGGCTAACGCAACGACGATAAAGCATAAAAATCTGTCCCACCCTGGGATATAAAACCCGCACGAATCTACACTAACTGGTCCCATACCTAGCAAGCATAAATTACTTCAAATCTGAATAATAAACCAACTGGGAATACTCCAACTGAAATCCTAAACATCTTTGGAACCGAATGGTCCATCAAAACTCAAATAAAGTCTCAAAATTATATATGATGGAAAATAAAATCTAAACTAAATAAAGTAGTAAAGTAATTAAACCCCAACTACAACTCCAAACGAATATCTCTAAATCGTCCTATGAAGCTTCTCCACAACTTATCCTAAAAAAGTAAGTTAACGCACGAGGTCAGAGCCCCGAGCATGAATACACACTACTCCCCTCAAATAGGGTCAGTGAACTCCGACAGTAGCATTATTCATGATAAATATCACAATAGAATATTTTAATTAGATGAAATATAATTAAACGTGATACCACAAATCAATAACTACCCGCAGTAATTGTTATTAACAAAGCCCACCAATATGATTTCAAACAACTAGGCCCCATGATGTTAATTTAATTAAATTAACATGATATCATTTTACTTCTCAATTTTATTTTATTTTTATAGCGTCCTCCCGCCTCAGGTGGTCCTCCCACCAAAGTGTTTTTTCACTTACCCTTGTCAAAACCTCCGCTGATCCATTTAAATTGTCGATCCCGCAATTTGACAAGGTACCACAAAAGACATGATATAAAACGCCAACTGACCCGTTTAAACTGTCGTCCCCTTCTCATTATGTCGCCAAAAAATTTAATACCCGTTATATTATCTTAGGCATTAATTCTCATCTTCTCAATTTCGCAATTAGCAAATTACCCCACCCTTTTAATCAACATGAGATGCTCAAAGTGCCCCTTAGTAACGTACCTAAGCTTCTCCATGTACATATATGTTCTATTCTACGTATAAGGTGAATTTCTAACATCAAACTCGTCCTAGTCTCATTCCTAGGCTAACGTAACGACGATAAAGCATAAAAAATTGTCCCACCCTGGAATATAAAACCCGCACGAATCTACACTAACTAGTCCCATACCTAGCAAGCATAAATTATAACCAACGCCTACCCACTAGTCCCATACCTGGTAAGCATCCTAAAATAGAGGTGAGAAATATAATGCCCAAAATCTCCTCATCCCCGCGATAGCAAAAGTGACTAAAACAAACCACACAAAACACAATTCAGCATCCAGAACATACCAATTTAATCATAAAGTTCCCAATTTAATTTAAATAAATTCATAACACCGTCGTTGATTTCAACCCAATTAATTATATTTAGTAATGTTAAATTAATTAACATGCAGTAATCTTCAATACGACATAATCGTTCTCTTTTATAAGTCACATAATTTGTATATGTGTAACTGCGTCCCATCAACCATATAAATACCTCATAAAATTCTACATGACAGCCTACACCTAAAACCATAAAACTCCAAATAATCTAACCTGCGCACCCAAAGGTTTCAAATATTAATTCATATTTAAAAGTTTCATAATTAAATAGTCCGATAATTAAGTGCCCGCATTCGCTAATTAAGTTAGTAATTGATTTTAAGAAAAACATGTAATTAAGTATTTAGGCGACACTTAAAACGCATAATACAAAAAGAAAGGGATAGAGTATTCATGCCTGGAATTTGATGAAGCATAATTGATATTAAGAATATGTTCCTCTCGAAAAATTAATTAAGCACGCTCTTGGGGTGCCTTGAGAAAACCCAATTAATCTTAACAAATCTTGAGTTGGAAGTAATGTAGAATGGGGCTAGGGTTTAGAGGTTGAAGAGGATGTAAAGGATGAGAGTCTAAAGCTCCAACGGTTTATGAAAATAAGTTTTCAAGTTCCTCACCCTGGGTTGGTTTTCTACCAAAAATAAATAAGAGTTTGAATAGATGAATTATACCTTAAAAAAGGACCTACTTGGGCGAAACAGACCACCGAACCAATTTTGCCTGGCCCCTATCGGTTCGGTTTTGTCAAAAATAACAAGTAGTTAAACATTTAAATCCAAAATTAAATTCTCATTTTAACTCCGATATTAATTCCGCTCGAAATCCTCCTTTCCAAATATGAACCCAACATATTTACTTAATCAAAATAATTAGATTCAAAAAAAAATATTGAATATTCCAATTAATTATTTAATTAACTAATCAAAACACGAGGTGTTACATCCTTCCCCACTAGAAAAGAATTTTTCCCTCAAAATTAGACAAAAAAATTTAAATGCGCAACTCAATATAAGGCACACATATGCCTACCCGTAGAGTGCTATAATTAGGCACCCATATACCCAATCCTACCTGCACATAATCCCTCGATAAAAATACAATATATAGTACCACCTACATATATAAGTATCTAAAAAATAATTAGGTAGTGTCACTCAACTAGCCACGTCGTGGCTCATGCGATTCATGCTCATCCCATGACGAAAGTAAGTAACACCTCCCATAACCAGTATTGGTTCGTGCTGCGGCCACTTCCTGACCACCTAAAGTTGTCGTTGTTGTTGGTTCTCCCTGAACACCAGCCGCTGCTAGAACTGGAGGCCTTAGTCCTTGTTGCCCCTATACTCCTGCACCTTGATGCCCTTGTGGGCCTTGGCATTGTTGGTCTTGTGTCACTTGGACCTTTTGCCCCACTCTCTTGTAACGCTGAGATCCCGATGTCCTAACTTTCCACACACAAAACATGCACCCTTAATAGATGCTAAATTCATACCCCGGGTTTTCTCACCCTTTTGTCCCTCGTGCTCATGATTTGTTTTTTGTTTCTTCCAAGCTTGGTCATTTCAACCCTTATTCTCACCTCCTTGTCGATTTGTCTCTTGTCTCTTTCCCAACATCTTTTGATAATTAGCTTTCTTTTTCCATAGCCACATAGCCACATCCACCACTTGAGCATAACTAGTGTACGCCAGATTCCCCAACACCATTTAAATAATCGACCAAGACAATGCCTTAGTGAATCACTCCATCTTCCTTGCTTCAGTATCGACCTCCTCCGGTACAAACGTAGATAAATTAGTGAACTCTTATTCATACTCAACAATCGACCTTGAACCTTGATCTAAGTCCATAAACTCCATATTCTTTTCACTCCCAATGGCATAAGGAAAGTACTTATTGTTAAACCTTATTAAAAAGTCTCCATAACTCAATCGATCCATATCCTCAAATGTGGTGACACTCTCCCACCACTGTAACGCATCGCCAGTCAGCTTGAATGTAACCAATATTTGTTTCTCAACATATCTCCAGTCCACCATCCTCAAGTTCCTCTCCATATCTCTCCTCCATTGGTGAGCAACTGTTGGTTCAGATCTCCCTCCGAAGGTGGGAGGATTTCCCTTATGAAAGCTAGTCCTCACCTTATCCTAAGTCAAAATGGGTGTACCCTGCTCCTACCTTGTAAAATCAACCACCTATGTCTACCCATCTCCATACCAGCCGCCATGGCCTCACAAATGATAGCCACTAACTTCTAGACATCAAAAAGATACTGTCGCTGCCTCTCCTAAGCAATGAGACCAGAAACGGAATCCTCTCTCCTATTACCAACTATCATTGTGTTCCCCATCTGAAAATATAGGAACCAAAAAACATTAAACTCGGAATTTCTAAGGGTACAAATCATCAGAAGGGGTGAAAGATAAGCAATGCAGAATCTAAAAAGGACTCACAACCTGTGAGACCTAAGTCCATGCTCTGATACCATCTGTAACACCCCGCGCATTCCAGACAATGGGGTGGCCAGAAACCATCACCGAAACATGTTGGGCGTCACCAAATAAATACCACTCTTAGAATGAGACAGATATGAGACATAAATAAATCAATCCACAAGATAAATAATTGAATCAATCCCAAATGATAATGACCAAATATGCGATAAAAGAAATCCGTGAAGTGCTATAACTACAAATAAGCCCAATCTCCAATAATGAATTAATTAAAATCTGAATAATAAACCAACTGGGAATACTCCAACTGAAATCCTAAATAGTTTCCCACCCCATGCAATCCGGCAAACGGGGTAGCCAGCCAACGCCGCCGAACTAAGTCGGACGTGAACTAAATAATTACCATTCTGAGCATGAGACAGATATGAGACATAAATAAATTAGTCCATAAGATAAAAATTGATTCAATTTCAAATGATCATAAACAACTAAGCGATAGCATATCCATCATTTGCTAAAACTCCAAGTAAATCCAATCTCCAATAATGATTAAATAAAATATGAATAATAAAGATCTGAACAATCCAATTGAAATC
Source organism: Sambucus nigra (assembly GCA_949130495.1). Lineage (NCBI taxonomy): Eukaryota > Viridiplantae > Streptophyta > Magnoliopsida > Dipsacales > Adoxaceae > Sambucus > Sambucus nigra. The sequence continues at coordinate 126,254,547 of OX422211.1, read as the reverse complement.
CTCTAAAAACCTTTGGAACCGAATGGCCCAATAAAACTCAAATTAAGTCTCATAATTAAATACAATTGAAAAGGAAAGTCTAACTACACAACGCAATAAAAATGAATAACTCCAGTTGCACCTCCAAATGAAAACTTTGATAATCCTATGCAGCTTCTTCAAAACTTATCCTGAAAAAGTTAGTCAACGCACGAGGTTAGAGCCCCGAGCATGAATACACACTACTCCCCTCAAATAGGATCCTTGGATCCAGACAGTAGCATTATACGCAATAAATATCACATTAGAATATTTTAATTTAACGAGATAATTAGACACGATAAATATAAATCATTAACTACCCATAGAGATCCCCATTTAAAAAGGTACACCAATATTATTTTAAATTCCCAAGTCCCACGATGCAAATTTTATTTAATTAGCTCATTTTATTATTGTTCTCACTTTTTATTATGACGGTCCTCCCGTCTCGGGTGGTAATCCACCAAAGTGTCACACTCCCCCTTGTTAATAGCCAGCCGAATCCATTTAAACTATCGATCCCCCGCAATATGACTAGGTTCCAACTCACTACACGACATAAATCGCCCAAGCTGACCCATTTAAACTGTTTGTCACTGACACATTATGTCGCTACCAATTTTATACCCGATTTTATCTTTAGGCATTAATTCTCAATTTCTCAATTTATAAATTACCCCACCCTTTTAATCGATGTGATATACTCAAAATACCCCTTAGTCCCATACCTAAGGGTCCCCAAGTTATCAATACGTCCTACCCTATGTATAGGATGAATTTCAAACATAAACCTCAACCTAGTCTTATGCCTAGGCTAGCGTAACGACGATAAAGTGACATAAATCAGCCCACTAGTCCCATACCTTCAAGGCGTAAATCATCAGAAGGCCTACCCACTAGTCCTTTACATAGAAGGCGTCCTAAAATATAGGGAGAGCAAAAATATCCAACAACTCGTCGTCACAAAAGGCAATTAATAGTACAACAAGTCACAAAACCAATCGTAATTAATCAACGTATACAACTACGCATGATAGTCAAATTCAATTAAATCTTAATTTAATTATCATAATGTCAGAAACATCCAATTAATCCCCTTTAATTATGTTAACTTAAATACACTAAGATTTCATCATTAATACAACATAATTTCAATTTCATTATCTCTACATAAATTACGTGAGTTATACGCACCCAAAAATCATTTATTTCAACACTAGGGTTTTTCTACATGCAACCTACACTAATAAAACCCAAAATCCACTCATCAATCCTACGTACCCAAGGGTTATGAATACTATTCAGATTAAAAGTTTTAAGAAAAATAATCCCATAACTAGTGTCCACTTTCTCTAATTAAGTTACTACTGATTTTAACAAAACATGTAATTAAGTGTTTAGGCGATACTTAAAATGCATAATACTAAAGGAAAGGAATAGAGTATTCATTTATGAGATTAAGTTGAAGAAAAACTGGTAGCACAGTTGGATTCCTATCGAAAAATTAGCAAAGAAGTGTTCTTGAACAAACTTGATTAAACCCCAATTAAACCTCTCAAAACTTATGACACAGACTTGATTATGTTGCAGGTTGATGATTATGGTGGTGAGGAAAAACTTTTCGAAGAGTTTTTTGGTGAAAAACTTGGGAAAAAGTGATTATGAGAAGTCAACCTACATATTAATAGTCCTATATACTAATTAGGAATCCTAATCCCACTCTAACACTAGAAATAAAATCATCGAACCACCTCAAATCTGGCCTATTCGATCGATCGATCAGGTATGCGACCACTTCCATTCCCCTTCGTTTAATAACATTTAACTAAAAATCAATTTTTTTCATTAGTCACAGCCTAAATCCGTGACAAATGTTTTTCTATCTTTTTTTTAAAAAAAAGTTAAACTTAAAACTCTCATAAAAACTTCAATTTAAATTTAAAATTTTATCTTTCTTGAATATTCCATTTAATTAATTAAATTAATTAAGAAATACACGGGGTGTTACAAACAACTTTGGAACCAAATGGCCCAATAAAACCCAAATGAAGTCTCATAATGAAATATGATGGAAAATAAAATCTAAACTAAATAAATCAATAAAGTAATTAAACTTCAACTCCACCTCCAAACGAATATCTCCAAAAAATCCTATGTAGTTTCTCCAAATCTTATCCTAAAAAAGTTAGTCAACGCACAAGGTCAGAGCCTCGAGCATGAATACACATTACTCCCCTCAAATAGGGTTCGTGAACCTAGACAGTAACATTATACATGATAAATATCATAATATAATATTTTAATTAGATGGAATATAATTAAACATGATAGCATAAATCATTAAATACGCGCAGTTATTATTATTCACAAAGCACACCAATATGATTTCAAATAACTAGGCCCCATGTTGTTAATTTAACTAAATTAACCCCATATCGTTTTACTTCTCTATTTTTTTTTATAGCGGTCCTCCCGCCTCCTGTGGTCGTCCCACCAAAGTTTTTTTCACTTACCCTTGTCAAAACGTCCGTTGATCCGTTTAAACTATCGATCCGGCAATTTGAAAAGGTTCCACAAGAGACACGACATAAAACGCCAGCTAACCCATTTAAACTGTCGACCCCTACTCAATATGGCGCCAAAAAATTTAATACCCGTTATATTATCTTAGGCATTAATTCTTATCTTCTCAATTTCACAATTAACAAATTAACCCAACCTTTTAATTGATGTGAGATGCTCAAAGTGCCCCTTATTCCCATACCTAAGGGTCCACATGTACATATATGTTCTATTCTACGTATAAGATGAATTTCTAACATCAAACTCGTCCTGGTCTCATTCCTAGGCTAGCGCAATGACGATAAAGCATAGAAATCTGCCCCACCCTAGGATATAAAACCCGCACGAATCTACACTAACTAGTCCCATACCTAGCAAGAATAAATTATAATCAACGCCTACCCACTAGTCCCATACCTAGTAAGCATCCTAAAATAGAGGTGAGCACTATAATACCAAAAATCCCCTCATCCCTGCGATGGCAAAAGTGACTAAAACTAATCACACAAAACACAAGTGAATGTGCACAACATAGCAATTTAATAATAAAGTCCCAATTGAATTTAAATAATTAATAACATCGTCGTTCATTTCAACATAATAAATTCTATTTAGTAATGTTAAATTAATTAACATTCATCAATCTTCAATATGACATAATCGTTCTCTTTTATAAGTAACTTAATTTTTATGAGTATAACCGCATCCCATAAACCATATAAATACCCCATAAAAAAATCTTGAGTTGAAAGTTATGTAGAACGGGGCTAGGGTATAGAGGTTAAAGATGATGTAAAGGTTGAGAGGCTACAGCTCTAAGGGTTGTTAAAAATATGTTTTGAAGTTCTTAACCCCGAGTTGGTTTTATACCAAAAATAAATAAGAGTTTGAATTAAAGAAGGATACCTTAAAAATGAACTTAGTTGGCCGAAACAGACCACCGAATATGTTCGTCATAGCCCCTATCGATTTGGTTCGATAAACAATAATAAGTACTTAGACATTTAAATCCCAAATAAAATTCTCATTTAGCTCCGATTTTAATTTCGCTTGAAATCCTACTTTCCAAATATGAACCCAACATATTTACTTAATAAAATAAGTAGATCCAAAATTTTATTTTTCTTGAATATTCCAATTAATTAATTAATTTACTAATAAAATCATGTGGTGTTACACTCTCCACATGGGCATAGACATCATAGGGAAGATTACATCCAAACCTCCAATGGGCACGAGTTCATCATGGTTGGCATTGATTACTTCATAAAATGGGTCGAAGACGAGTCATACGCAGTTCTAAAATCCAAAAAGGTGGCCAGGTTCAGCAAGAAAAATATCATTTGTCAATATAGGGTCCCGCACGAGCTAGTGTCGGACAACGGGTTCCATTTCGAAACATAGGTCACATAATTGGTTGAGGAGTATGGGATTCAAAGACACAAATCTTCCCCCTACTAACCTCAAACCAATGGAGCAGTTGAAGCCGCCAATAAGAACCTCAAAGCCATCATCAGCAAGTTGACCAAGAGTTGCCAAGACAGGGACGACTGGATCCCTTACGCCCTTTGGGGATACCTCAATTAAATATGAACCTATACTAGGGATACTATTTACTCTCTGGTATGTGGCATTGAATAAGTCCTACCCATGGATCTATAAATCCCTTCCCTATGCGTTATCCTTTAAAGCAAAGTTAGTGAGGAAGATTGGCATCAAAGTCGTATTGACGAACTGTCACTCTTGGACGAAAGGAGGCTAAAATATATGTATCACATACAAGAGTACCATCCCCAAATAGAATGATCATTTAACAAGAGATTCAAGGACTGTGGTGTCCGATAAGGGGATTTAGCCCTTAAAGAAATTGTAGAGTCCCTCTGGTACCCTAGAGGGAAATTAAAGCCAATTTGGAGCAGCCCCTATATTGTAAAGAAGATCATATATGGTGAAACTGCTATGCTCACCAATCTCAATGGAGAAAAGATGACACGTTCAGTCAACCTAAATCATCTCAAGAAGTTTTACCCCTAGTTCAAAATCTCGGTGCGCTGCGACTCTTCTCATCTCCCTTCTATTCTAAAAAAAATCTTCATTTCCCTCTATTTAGAACTACGTTGGGACCGATCCTCTAAAAACATTTGACTTTCATAAATGAATTTCAAAAAAAATTAAAAATCCGCATAGGTACGTAGGCAGCTCATACACTCCACATGAGCACGGCCCCCTTCTTTTTTCATAAAATGTTATTCTTTTCTTATCTTCGAGAACGGCAGTTCATTTTAACATATACATAGATGAAAGGACTATGTATGACTTAGAGATTGGTATAGATAATTCAAATGCAAAAACTCATCAAGAGTCATAAATATATGATCAAAAACTTTTTTATTTCATTCTTTGGAAATTTCGATACAGTTGCATTGGCATAGGGAATCAAATAACTTCCATTTCTAACCTACTCCTACTTACCTAAATAAAAACAAAAACCAACTACATCTAAAAAAAACCTTCCAAAATTATTACCACAAAATAACCAAAAATAGGACCAAACCTATACAAGAGCTTCACAAATAAGACTCCCTCGTGATTCTACCCGTAGCTACTAGAGGAACTATCCCCATCATCATCCACATCTTGGGGTCCCCAAACTTCCCCTACCTGAATAGAGTGTCGCTAATGCTCCACAGAACGATAAACCCTGATTAGCCTGGGGAAAACCATAACACCTCCCTCCATGGTGTCAGATATGGTGAACCACCTTTGCCCGGTCTCTACAGCCAACATCTTCGCAACTATTTTTGTCCATAACAATTTCATATTATCAAAGATATATGCCATATTGTTCCAACATATTGGGTAGGATCGGTCGATGGTCGACGATTCTCCCACAAAGATCCAAGATGCATGAGCATAAGCTCTATCAAGTCCTCCACAAAAAAAAATTCCAGTGTACGAGGTGGGAAAATCAATTTCAAGTCAAATTGGCGTAAGAGCCACTAGGGAAAGTAAAAATAAGTCTTCCTAAGGCCAACCAATCTAACAAACCGATATTCCCCCAGTTTTAGAATGGACAACAGCTCCCCCACCAAGGCACTGACTAACGTAAGACCCGAGCCCGTGCACCACAAACTAGTTCTCTCTACTCTCAATATCCAGGCCTACACTGATAAAGTAGTGTGAAAAGAAGTTTGGTACAGTCAAAAAAGGATATTTAGGAGGGACCTACATATGGAATATCTTTGATAGCCACATGAACAACATTGAGGGACTACCTCTTAGAAAATCTGAACGGACTTCCCATTAGGCATCCAGACCATTCAAAGTCTTCGGTGTATCACCGTGGCAGGATTATGACAGTACAACATCCAATAAGTAATGGTTACAAGTTGTGTGTCAACCAGCATTTCCCAGTCACCAAGAGCAGTTTTGAAACTAGGCCCAATATGATGGCTCGAACATAATAAACATCACCGACATCTTGCAATGAATAGAATGAGGCACGGTAGGAATAAAAATCATTCCTCTCATAACCAGTGACCTATCCATCGAAGGTGATATATGAAGAAGCCTCTCTAACAGCTCTCTAGGGGACTGAGAAAATTCGGGCATAGCTGCCGCAACACTAGAATTTATCCACAACATGGCAGAGAACTCTTCATAGGTCGGACATATTTCTTCAAACTCGAAGATAAATACATGGTCTTGAATATACGAGAACTTTACTACTGCCGTCATCATGTTCCACTCTATAAGTCGGTCGCGCGATAAAGAGATTTGATGCATGTTGAAAGCATAGTAGTCAACATTGTATGAGCACATCGCCTGCAAAGTTTCAAGGTAGGTGGAAAATTCAACACTTTTGGAGAGAGTCATATTACAAAATGATGACATAATAAGCAAAGAAGAATTCAAAAGAGAAGGAATGTAGTGGGGTTAGAAAATGCTCCACCCACACTCCCTATTTATACTTGGAAAACACCAACCAAAGACAAAAACCCTGCAAAAAGGATTGGAAAACTTACCCCACCATGTACCAAGCAATTGAAGAAAGTGAAATCAAAGCCTTGGGTTGATTGGACTGGACTGACATGTCGATAGGCGGGACAAGGAGCATGCTGATCGGCAACCCGTATTTTGGGAAAATGCCCTTTTTTCCTTTTTTGTCAAATTAAAAAACTCAATAAAAATAATTCTAATTCTTAAATAAATTTTGGATTTCCTTATCCTTATGCTTTTACTTATTTTCCTTTAAAAATAAATAATTTTTAATTTCTTTTCACAGTCTCAGCAAAAAAGTAAAAAGAGCATGTACATTAAGTCACTAAAACAAAATTTAACAAAACTTCATTTTATGGCATATATATTTTTTATTACATATTTCTTGAAAGAAAAAAAATACGACGGGACTCAGCTCGAACACACCTACATTCTCTCTCTCTCTCTATCTCTCTCATACAAACACACTTCCTCTTTCTCTCTCTCTTCTCTCTCTCCCTCCCTAAGGGACTCCTTCCTTGTGGTGCGATCTCTCCCCTCGATGATGAGATGACATACCTCCACTCCCTGAGCTATACCTTTCCTCAAATGAGGAAGATGACACTAGATAAGAAGGAACCGGGATTGTATCCCGAATGTGGGCAGTCATCGAAGCTATCCAATCCTAAACATCCTTCAGCTGGTTGGTTGACACTCAGATGTGCTGCAAGAAAAATAGAAAAGAGAAAATTTATCAGTCTGGGGCAAAGAAAGAAATCATAAAATCAAAAGACATGGAGACGAAAAGTATACCAGTTGATGGATAACTGCCTCCGTCATCCCAAACACCTTTGGATCCATAAAATTAGGATGGTGCAGCATACGTACCGACACTCCATCAACCCTCTAGATGTTATAAGAAGGAGGGGGCAATTGCACAATGGGAACCTCTGAGATCATCATCGTTGTCGTTGCCGATGTCAATGCACTGTCTGCGCTGTGGAAGGATCCCACTAGCCGACTTGAACCTGCCTGGGGGAGAGGCATCACGTTATATCAGTTGGGAGGCGTAAACTATCTCGAAATAAAGTCATATAATAATATGTCACCACCCTGTCGGCATATGATGAGTAAGGCTCACACATCATCGTCTCACCCCGCACATCATCCGATATCTCCCACTTTTTCCTTATGTACATTAGGGGATGCATAAGCGGAACCATCACCTCCTCCTCCATGATCTTCTAGACTAATCTCTCTTCGAGATACCAGGAGTAGCCAAACTCATGCTCCAGCAGACGTCGTAGCTGCGCATTCTCCCCAGTCATCCTCGTATGCTGAATGGCTATCCCCCAGAGATAGAAGGTCACCTGTAAAATTCCCCAATGGAGAAAGATCAATATCGAAAAGGATCATAAAGGAAAAACGGTCTTAGAAAATAAATAAGGATTTACTCGCTCGCTCGTCGGCCGTAAAAGACCTGATGCACTTCCCTCAAGGAGAACGACTTCCTCAAATATAGGTTGAATATTCGCTACCGGTACATTAGACAGAAGTCCCCGACAGACTCATACTTCAAAGCTATCAATTGGGTATTAAACCCAATTGACAATACATAAATATTGCGTATTTCATCCGTTAACATTCGCATTATTAGCCCCATCGGGTATCATATTCACTATATTTATGCTCGTTAGACATATAACCTCGAATTTCTATGTTAACATTCTTTATATGTGTTAATTGAGCTTTTATAGGTATTTGAATGCTAAGTGTGAAGTTTGGACGCATTCTGGTGATTTTCCGTATGCAATTGTATGTGCAAGGGCATTTTAGTCAATTCATAGTTTGGGCACCTGGCCCAACATCTACACAGAAGTTTTATCCCTCCTCGCAAGATTCGCGTGGCCACAAACGATGCACGATTCTGCGTCCGAACGAAGAAGTTACGACAATTTTAGTGCAGAGAAAAATAAAGAAACCAAAACAAGGGAGCTGCCATTCAGACCTGCGTGATCGATTGATCGACGAAAAGGGTCGATCGATAGACCCCACTTTATTTTTGAAATCGTGGGAGAAAGTGTGCATATTTTCCAAACATCGATCGATCGACCCTAGCGTTCGATCAATCGATCCCCTGTTTTCTAAGATATTTTTCCTTTCCTTTTCTTTCTTCTTTTCTTTTCTCCCAACTTACTACATAAGATATTTCTGTTGTAATATCAGATATAATTCATTTTAGTTTATAAAAGCTTAGGTTTAGGGTTTGGAGAGCTCATCTTTATTTCATCTTGGGGTGACATCCATTTGGATTTGTAATTTGAATTATTCTTCACCCTCTCCATTAATATAGTTGTTTTAGCTTAATTTCTCACTTTGACAGTTAGTTTCCATGATTTGTAGTTAGTTTAATTGTGTTTATTTCTTTCATTCTTAGTTTAATTGATTTAATTTAGTTTAATTCATGTATTATCCTTAGATAAATAAGGTCGGGATTTCGTTCCGCCATTTATGGGCCTCGAGCTTCGAAAATTAGGTTTTGTGTGAAATTGCGTTTAATCGAACTCGCATGAATTAAAGTTGGATTGTTATGCGTTTAACTTTTTTTGTCACGCAATTTTAGTGTTTATAGCGATAATCCGAATTTATTTGGCGTGCGAACATTTTTTGATTAAATCTTTATTCATGCAACTTTGGCTTAAATTCCTTATTGCTTGAAGTTTATGATTAATTGATTATGCTCGATGAAATTTCTCTCGAGCCAGAGTTCTGATTAGTTGATTTTTTGATCCGTATGGTTGGATGCTATACCGATCCTCGCTTTACTTTTGTGTAGAATTAACTTAATCATTTCTTTTGTCACCAAAATCACCCATCGCCTTTTACACTTTTATTCCTAAAATAAGAAATTGATTAAAATATGTCGAACACTCCCTGTGGATTCGATGCTCGACTTACCTCTATAGTTTTATCGCAAGTGCAATCGTAATTTAGGTTTTTGTATTAATGCGGTGAAACAAACTCAACGATTAGAATGTTGACAATGCGCTACCTTTGACACGCTTGATCAAAATGGCGTCGTTATCGGGGACTGTTTTTGAAAGCCCCCTAATTTGAAAATCCTTTTACTTTAAAATCAATTTCTTTGTTAAATATATATGCGGAAGCGTTAGGTGATGGTTCAATTAAACAAATTACAAATTTTAATTTACTTTTTCAAATTAAAATTAAACCAAGTGAAATTAAAATTAATCCATTAAAAGGTTTTCACTTAAACACAAATAATTAATCCAAGTCCTAGAATTTTCCTAAGTCATATTTATCAATATTTCCAAATTAGGCCAAACGAATTTTAATAATAGACTTGAATAAAATAAACAATACCCAAATTTAATTTAGCACCAAATTAAATTAAGTGTGACAATTAAAACCAATTTTATCTTGAATTATCCTAAGCATGCTTTCTAGGTGATTATGCAAGATAAAAGTAAATCAATCACACAACGCTGTGATGTACGAGGAAAAACCCACAACGGGAAAAAACCTCGGATGGCCCTAACCTCAAATCCACTAAATACAGAATTTACATTTACAAGACAGATGACTTACTTCCTCAACTCGAACCCTCTCAAGCCTTGACGCGTCTTCTTGTAACCACCTCTTCCTAGCGAATAACCACGAAGCTCCACCGCGATCTCGGACTCACCGATCGGACAATTGGTACACCATCAACAACACATGGTTCCTTTTACCATGTGAGAAAGTCATAGCTAAACAATTCTTCTCCTTTGAGGGATGTAGAGGAAAACCCAAACAATCTCTTCAATTCGGTGTAGAGACAAACCCGGTGCCAAACTCCAAGCAAGATGTATATATATGAACTTGGATAAAAAAAACAATGGGTGAAACTAGAGTGGTAAATGGATTTGTCTTTGAAAATTATCACTCAAAACATGAACCTTTTCTTGTAAAAGATGAACTCTAAAAACACTCTTTAGGAGTTAGTATGGTACGAAAAAGTTGTAACAAAAAGTTGTTTTACCGCACATAGATATTCAACAAAAAGTTAGTGGGGGTAAAACTGCTAAAAACTGTTGAAAACTGCCAAAAAGTTTTCCCGCCTGACATCTCGTTCGAACGACATTTTCGTTGGAACTAAGTCTCGTTCGAACAAGGCTTCTAACGAAGTTCCAGTCTGAACTCGTTAGAAACTCGTTGGAAATCTCGTTCGAACAACCATCTCGTTCGAACGACATTTCGAACGAAGTTCTAGTAGACAAAATGGGGACTCGTTGGCAAACTCGTTCGAACGACATCTGGTTCGAATGAAAAACTTGTTCGAACGACATATCGAACGAACTTGGAGAAAGTTAGGAAAATTCTATTTTTGCCCAGAAACTTTATATACTTTATTTTAAAGTTTTAATAGAAATATTTCTGAAAACAAAACACAGTTTTCATTAAACCTAACACCCAATAAACTTGTTCCAATCTCCTATAAATATATATAAATAATGCATTCATACCTTGGGAGCGTGAAACCATTGTTGATGAAATAGAAATGGGGCACTCGGCATTTGATGAATCTTTATACTCTTTGCCGCTATGTCTTCAATCAAAACACATCATAGGCTTGAAAGGAACACTTGAAAACTATCCTATGACATAAACATTTTTGTCCAGAATTGAGCCAAAACTACATTAAGACTTAATTGGATAATTGTGTCCTTGCAAATCTCCCCCTTTGGCTATTCTGGGACAAAAACCAAACAAAAATCCTAAAGGGCCGTCAAGCTCTACTAGACTAATAAAAAGTCCCACCCAAAATAAAAATACAATGCTTGACTCAAACAACCCAAAGGAACATTATCTTTGCTGGTGAAAGTTGCCACTTATAATATAATTCTTGAACACTTGAGCAAACACATTACATGCATAGGGAATATCAAAATATTTAATGCAAGTAAAGTAAGTACTCCCTAAATTAATTCCTTTTATCAACAGTGATCAACTTAGAAAGACGTCTCCCCCTAAGATAAATCTCCCCCAAACTAAGATACGATTATAATAGGTTTAGATAACATTTCTCCCCCTATCATTCTCCCCCTTTTTGTTCAAGAATAGACAAAGGGTAACAAATAAAACATGTAAGTGTGCATAAAGTTGTACCAATAAAGCATATGGGCAATAAAAGCACAACTAATCCAACAAATAATAACGTATACCAACTAGAATGCAAGAAAATTATACCAATAAGATACATAAAGTATTAAGCATTTGATATCAACAAAGAATGCAACAAGATAGATACCAATTATGAATAAAAGCATATATGGACTAGAAAGCACGGCAAAACCGAAACACAAATATCAAATATATGTATACATAAGATATAACTAATAGACGTAAGTACACATATATAGATATAAATACACAAATGACACACACAAAATATAATAGGAGTCTTTCACACTCGTATGGCAAACCTTTGTCATATGAAAACGGAAGTGTTGGGGTGTGAACTAGTAACATTTAAATTTAGACCCAATCACTTAAAACATGTTCACGGAGTTCTCATTTGATTGAAAACTTTATCACATTTGAATATAACCTCATGTGACAATAAAGATTGAACTCAATGAACGAACATACACAATGCATACAAGCCTAGAGTTTTGATTATTCTATAAACCAAATAGAGTCTTGACAATAAAGACCACTAGGATAAACGGACATTGTGCAAACCGTTGATATACCATTAAATCTCCCTCAAGAAGCATATATATTATTTTTATACTGAATGAATATATCAATTAAACATAGGCCTTGGCAATTATATTTCTTTTATTGCCATTTTTTTGTTTTTAGGCCTTTAGACCACGTATATCTTTTAGGTCCATTTCAAACGGTGGCTTACAATCGCAAAGGATTATTATTCCTTTGGGAGCCCTTCCCCATGCACATTTATATAACATTTTTATATCTCACAAACTCACGTGCAATGGATTTTGACATGCACTAGTCCTCCTAGGTCATAAATATGTAGATGATAAGATTGGTAGGAGAACACCTCACAAATCTCAAATATAACATGTGATATTAAGATTTCAAAAGAGCCGTGCATGTGTGAATAGAGTCATATAAAAATAGAATCCAATTAAATCAACACAAAATCCAACTACTCCATGTAAGCATGATAAAGAACATAATAAATATTGACAATATAAACCACAAGTTCTTGCCATATGGCAGCGAAAAAGATGGAATTCTAACACAACTGTATGCCACATAAAGTGTGTCAAACTAAAATACAAAAAAAAAAAACTTTTTGAGTTTTTGACATTTTTAATCCAAAAAAAAAAATACTCAAAAGACACACAAAAATCATTTGTATTTTTCATTAAACTTAAATGAAACAAATAAAACACAAATGATAAACAAAAATCTTTTTGAATTTTTCATTTAATGCAAACAAAAATAAGCAAATATAATACAAAAAGATAAAGAAAAATCATAGTTCTAGCATGTGATTAAGCATGGAGCATAGACTAGAAAATGATTAAAACAAGCATACATTTAGCATGATAATATATCATGAAGCACAAAACCTAAAGTATGCAAACACGTACACATTCATCATTTAGATTTAGTAAGGGAGGAAGCATGTGAAAGTAAATGAGAATCAAACGTCCTATTTTGCAAGGCAACCAAGTCGAATTTCCTAACCCAAATTAATAAAGAATGATTATCTTAGGGAATAGGAATATTAACTACCTTGGTTGCTTTACGTTGGGATTTTCTAGGAATTCATTTAAGATCAAAACAAAATTTCCTAAGATGACTTTTTCGACCACAATGAGTACAAGAAAAATTACGTCGAAATTTGGCACCTAAGGAATGATCTCTAAATGCTTTCCTAGGCGAGTCTCATAAAAAGTTGGTTTTGGCTTTTTGAGTTGATTCATTACAAGTATCGAAGCCTAAACCACAAGTATCATTTTTAATTTGGACCGTTCCTAATATTTTATCTAATATTTCTGAATGACACTCCAAATCAAATTTGACATTACTAGAGTCTTTTAATTTATTTTGTAATTCAAAAATATTAGACTCTAATAAAACATTTTTCTCTTCAAAAGCAAGAAGCTCCTTTTTCAAAGATTCCATTAAACCACTAAGGCTATCTCTTTCGCCTTCTATATATTCAAGCTTCTCTAGAAGAGCTTTCTCTCGTGTCCTAAGGTCTTCAACCAACACACTAATATCAATGACCTTGACATGTTCTTTCAAACTAGCTTCTAACTTCAAATTAGCTCCTTTTAATTTAATTGATTCTTCATATAATTCTTGAAAAGAATTTTGAAGTTCACTTACATTAACCTCTTCTTCATTTTCACTCTCTCTTTCTTCTCCACTCTCACTATCATAAAAAACAAGGGAACCATAAATTATGACCTTGGAAGTGTCATGTGTTAAAGTTTCATCAATCGATGAGTTCTCACTATCACTCACATGACTAGCCATAAAAGCCACGAAGTTGGGGTTAGTGGGGGAATCGGGTCCCTCTTCCTTATCAATATCACTAAGGGTCACATTATATAAAATGGTTCGCTTACCCTCTCTCCTTAGTTTAGTGGGGCATTCAGAAGCCATATGGCCATACCCTTCAGAACCAAAACACCTATTGGACACGTCCCTATTTAAAGTTTCATTAGAAGATTTAAGGATCCTTTCGGCTTTGTCATACTTAGAAGTTTCAAATTTCTTAAAATTATTTTTAAATTTATCTTTGTTAAATATAAGAAATTTTCTAAATTTTTTAGCAAACAAGGCCATGTCTTCCGAGTCACTATCACTCTCGCTCTCTACTACTTGTTGTGACACCCCGCCTAATTAAACATCGGGTGATCAGGCCTTCATTAAATTAAAACAGGTTTCTCAAATGGTTCATTCTTAGCATCACTGTCGAAAACTTTTTAATTACTAATCCCCTATGTCAAATTAGACCGGTGCCAAATTTTATCTTTCTTAAAACAGAAAAATCGACCATGCGGAACAAAGTACAAATAATCATGTACAATAATTCAAACATCAAAGTAAAAGTACAACAGAACAAAAGTATTACCGAATAAACCATCGGCCAAAAATCCCAAACAACAATAGAATAACCACTAGTCTGAAACTAACATCTGAGACTAATACCGGACCACAAGTCCATACATAGAAGAGTGCGAGATCCTGTGCTAGATCTGAATGAGAGATATCGTCTAGTCAAATCCTGTAAGCATCCACTGTGCTACAGCTCCGAGTCTGGAATGGAATCATCACACATGGCGTCCCTGTGGCTGGACACCTAAAAGGTTTTGAAAATATTTTATAGAAAGAGTTAGTACTCAAAACATTTTGAAAATATTTAGCAAGCGTTTATCACAATATAAAATGCGATTATTGATTACACATGTTAGGTTCTCGTACACTCTCTTGAGTTAACTCACCCCTCATCATTGGTGCACACCTAACGTTCCACACTTAGTTTGTCTAGCCATACTTCTCAAGCTAACTAAAACCAAAGTAGTAAACTGAACTTATCTGTACCCAAGTTCCAGTACCGCCCATATAGTACAACCGTTTTACTAACATCTCGCGTATGTTAATTAATTCTCAAGTAACATTTCATCTATGTTATTTTTCAAGACTTCTCATTTAGCTTCACTACTAAAATTACTACAATTTTCACAATTGTTGACTTTCCCACTTATGTAATTAAGTTTCGCTAATTGAATTACTAAATAGATTTTCTCTATCTAAAGGTTCATTTCGTAATTAAGTTTCACTACTTAACTTACCAATTCAGTATGTATCTTTAAATACATAATATATCAATCTACTAATACACGGAAGTAGAATATCATTAGGTATATATATTTCACACACAATATATACTAAATATTAGTCACTGCTATTTTGCCCCTTTTTATACACATAAAGGACTCTTGGTTCGGAATGATTCATCGACTCCAAGTAAGAATTGGTTCGGCATGATACATCGACCCCAATTATTTTAAAAATATATATATACACATATTTTGGTTCGGGACTCTCTCATCGCCACACCAGTTCAAAGTTTGGTTCGGTATTTCTCATCGACCCCAAACTTATAATAACTTTATGTTAGTTCGGAATGTCTCATCGACCCTAACATAATTAATTTAGGTAAAATCTCTCTACCTAAAAGATCACATAATTCAGTAGGTACACGCCCGACCTATTAATTATATACGTACGTAATATTTTAATCTCATATATTTACCATACAATATTCGCTTTACGATTTATCTCATTAATCCTATTTATTTGAGTATTCACACAACTCTAAGGGTCCTAGTTACCCATTACATATAATTTCAGTAGTTATTGCTTACCCTACTGGTCTATTACTTAAATTGAATTTACTTCGCCCCGTAACTCAATTTCCGAAGTCCCCGATACTCTACTAAATTGGATTATTCTCCTCGGTCCATAATCCAAGCCCTACACCCAATGGCCTTATTGGACCTCAACAATATACCTACTGGTCTTATTCTTACTCCCATATCAGTATAATGTAAATCATAGAATACCCATTCATTCCCGAACTCAACGAAGGATTAAACACAAAATTTTCTGGAAAATAGCTTGCGTCGATCGATCGACGGCTGGGTTTGATCGATCGACATAGTCGATCGATCGATAGTTCAAGATCGATCGATCGATCGAAGAGGAACAGACGCAGTCTGTCTTCTTCGTTGATCCTCTCATCCATTAACAAATTTCCAAACTCCATTATTGTCCACCAAACTTTTTCCCAATGATCCTAACATATTTCCACATATACTAGGACAGTTTCTAACGTGTCAATTACATCAAAACTCCAATTACTTTAAAGAAATAATGAATTAAAACCCAGAATTTCTTGAAACCCTAGTTATGGTGTTCTTCCCATATTATTATCCAAAATCCAGATTTTTATTCCGAAAATCATCAAGTCTAATCTGAATATTAATCCTCTACATAGTTTATATCATTCTACATGCGATTCCTATCCCATCATGCATAAATATCATCTTTCTCCAATCAAAATATTGATTTAAACAAAACTATTCAAAAACCCTACACATGGGTATTATAACTTTATAAATTTTTGCAATAAACAACTTGCCTTATGATCAGTAGGGTCTGATTTCGCGGTTCTTGTTGATGATTGATGATCTTCATCCTTCAATCCTTCTTCCCCAACAAGTTGATGGTAGAAACCCCTTTGAATCCTTCCCAAATCTTCTTTTTGCTTTAGAAAGTGGTGCCTCTCCTCTCTCTAATGGTATTGGTGTTAACATGGGTGTTCTAACCCTAATTCATCTATCATACGGCTGATATAAAACTCTCAATTTCGTAGGTCTCCATACCCTCTTATGTTAAAAGACCAAAATGCCCCCGAACGGTCTCGGTTTAGTCCAAAATTGCCCCGGGACTCAACTAGTACCCCCGGGTATACTATTTTGACTAATTTGACCCTTCCGAACTCATTGGTGACCTCTAAATTATCATTTGAGCCACTTAAAAAATATTACTCGTTCTCACCCCAACACGGTTTACACGCGTTAAGCAACTATTTACCATAATTACAATTTTAAATAAAACTCTTTAAGTTAAAACTCTTTAAGTTACTAATCTTACGTAATCTAAATCAAGACGATATTTTCTCATTTAATTCTCCAATCTAATTAAATGGAATATTCAGAAATACGGGGTATTACATACTTCCCCCCTTGTAAAGGAATTTCGTCCTCGAAATTAGGATAAGGCCGGTATTAAGGCTAAGGACCTTAAATATAATTGCACCCTCTAATACCCAATACCAAATCATAATATCCTAACGGTCATCCCAAGCACATGACCATTTCATCATAATTTCTTATCGCACGTTACCCATGCCACACATATCATAATTAAGTCCCACTACTTAATTTCTGCATAGATTTTCCCAATCCAACGTTAATTCTTGAAATTAAACTTCTCCCTACTTAATTTACCCATTTGATGTATATCCCTATATAACATCTAAGTGTCTACTATCACTCATAAGTAGAATATTATAAGGTATATATTTCACACACTATATATACTTTAAGGAAGAATTGGTCCGGCAAAAATCATCGGCCCCAATAATCTTATCATTTACATTGGTCCGGGAACTCCTCGACCCCAAGGTAAATGTAATGCACATGTCGGTTCATACCTTCCGTCGATCCCAATATTTACCATTGATTTGGTTCAAAAAATATCGGCCCCAAATCGATCCCCCATGTATTGGTCCGGAACATCATCGACCCCAATACAGAGATTAAGCACACTTACTATCGCACATAAGTAGTAAAAATAAATAAGTATATATATCTTACACATAACATATACTACCAACACTTATTTTATAATCACCCCCCCTTCTATAACACTTTTGGGGTTATTGGCTCGGAATTCCACCTCGATCACCAATAGTTATTAATTACTTGTCTCGGGATCACATCTCGAGCACCAATATGTGTATATATATCTCATCGCACATGAGTAGACAATTGTGAGCCATATATTTCACATTTCATATACTTTAAAATGACACACTCCAATAGAATGTCCTCATATCACGCGTTAAGGACTAAAGGTTCGAAATGTCTCCTCGAACCACACCCAAAGTACATGTATTGTTCGTAATCGATACCCACGAACCTAATCCTCATGTACAGTCCATGTAGGCACTCACTCTATCTATAAATATGCTCTTATAGGCATACATTCAACCTATGAATTGATCAGTGGCTTCTCCAAAATTCCACTATCATAAGGGCGTATCATCATTCTTTCTCACTAACATTGAGTCGTAGGTAGCACAACGCACTCAAAATAAAACTTTATCTCTATTCCTTCCTGACCTTCTCTCACAGGGTGGAATTTTAGGATTTCATCCTGATTCACAATCATGTAGAGCGGCACCTTGCACTCTCCCTTTTCAACTACATACTAATCCATCCCGATCACCCCATTTCGCTACCCCCAACGAAATGTTGGCTTAATTATGATGTTCACAACCCATCAATAATTTATAAGTCTGTCTCCTCACTCCATCATTGGAAATGTGGGTTCACTACCACATTCCGGTTGTTCATTTCGATTCTAACTTGTCTATTAACTAGGGGTGTATCTGGAGACAATCTCACTACGTCTCTCCTCAACATCGCTTCCCACTTACTTCATCTTTCCTGAAGTGGTACTCTATTCCCCTTTCTCTCCGGGTTTATTATACTTTAAAATCCTTCCACTCTTCGCAATTTGCGCACTTTTTGGGTTAGTTACTTTATAAGGATCAAAATTTTAGTAACACGTAAGTCACTCACGACACTCAGTCAAGTAACACCTTGCTCTACTTCTTCACCACAATTAGGTCTCCCATATCAAGAGATAACCTTTGAACGGTTTCCCACCGACTTTCATCCCATAGGATGTGCTGGATCTCTCAGCACATATAATCTTGGATTATCGTCAATCTCCCATGATGTTCAACCCATTTCATCGATACGACTTGTTTCCTATTTTCCCCACCATCGTACCAAAAATATTACGCATCCCTCTATCTCGGATGTCTAAGTAAACCAATTGACTAGGGCGCTCATACACCCTTTTCTCCGTGCACATTTGCAAAAACCTTGCAAATGTCGCACCTGTATCATGCTTTTCTTCAACTCCTGCCTAGTCTACACGACGTGACTACAATCTTATGGGTATTCTCAATACCCTATAGGCCAAAAATCAAATCCTTTCCCACAAAGTCCCACTTATCCCTTCGTGGTGAGGTAAGCCTTTCAGTGTTTCTCTTCAACACTACCGGCTCCACTGATGCCCTAGCATCTAACAATGCCACTTCTCCTGACGTGCAAAAATTCAATCGTATACCCTTTCGGAACCGAACTTAAACAAGGGACTTCTCCCCATGTATTCTTACTGAGCATTGTCAGAACACCACATAGTCAAGATACTCAAATTCGATTCCTCGACAATATGTGTAACCATACTCCAATGTTTCTAACGGAGTCAAGTGGCACCGGGCTTATGCTATCACTAAGTCTTAAGCACTAAATACAACGGCGAGTTCGATCTCTCCGTTCAGCGGTAATACTACATATCTTGACTCACATCATTTAGGTTCCCACACACCGAAGTCAATTACTAAGAGATGTTCACAATCTCCGAAGTTTCTCACATTTTGATGAATAATGACAGCTCAACCCTTTTTCAGGTGAGGAGTCGTCATATACCCCATTCACTCGAGGCTAAAACTCATATACTTTCCTTATACATCGCTCTGGTGATTTAGATGGTTCCCGGACATAACACGCTTGTCCTCTCCGGAATGCAAAACTTATTGGAGTTATTATTTCTTCAAATAACTTGCAGCTAAAAATAAAATGCGTGGCCCTAGAATCCACACTAGACATCTTTTCAAAAATTCCTGACTCCAGGCCATGCTGACCGTTTTGTGTACCCCTCCTCTCGGACTGGGTAGTCTCGATCCTGAACACTATCATCTTGGTTCCCTTAGTTCTGCTGACCAAGAGGAACGCACTATGGGACTTAACAGTTCCGACTTAGGATCTAACCATTAAATCCTCTAGTGGGTTTTCACTTATGGCTTGCACCAGCCCCATTACATTCAGTCTTACTCTTTGACTAAATCTCTAACTCCCTTAGCTCCGCCCACCCAGGAGCATTAACCTCAACCTTGTAGGAAGTACCATATGGTCTTCATATACATAAGTCGTTCAAGAAGAGTTTTACCAAAAATTGCGAGCTATAACTTGAGAGTCCATTTTCTCAAGGGCTCTTTTCCTTTATACC
Source organism: Sambucus nigra (assembly GCA_949130495.1). Lineage (NCBI taxonomy): Eukaryota > Viridiplantae > Streptophyta > Magnoliopsida > Dipsacales > Adoxaceae > Sambucus > Sambucus nigra. Next base: position 126,234,060 of record OX422211.1, on the reverse strand, counting down.
TAACTCATCGGTACAAGTTCACTTCAAAGGGTAAATTTATCACTCATGATTGGCCTCTACCAGGCTTTCACATGAGGGGTTCATATATTCCCATTCACTACGCTTCTGAATCATCATTAGAGAACTTTGCGGTCAAACTATACGTAAAGTTCTTCTATTTATATATACGCACCCTCGGTCCGAATGTAGTAACTGGTATCCCCGCCACGTTGCTTGAAAATTTACTCAAATTTTTTTCACTTTTGAGTATTTATACTCCGTCCCAAATGCCAAAACCTCTGGACATACTACTTCCATTGGTTAACATGCACAGTCGCCGTTTTATCACATTTACGGCTCGTTCTCATCAAATTTTCTTCTGACCTACTCCCACTATCACTGCATTGGGCGGTCTAGACTAGCATCCCTCTTGCCATCGTGACACTTGAAAAATGCCTGCTATGCCTCAACAACCCTTGCAGCAGTTACTTCCATTACCCGCTAGGAGTGACCTCGACCACGGTCATATCTCCTATGATTGTCATCTTCGAACACCCCATGCTTTATGCCGAGCTCCTCCCTCTTGTAGTCCTGCTAACGCCAATGCTGGACCTACCACCATATTCGACGTACTGTGCCCAATCGGACTCGTATATATATAACACTACGTCTATTAAATAGCAGGAGAACGTAAACTACGTACGTAGAGGAGTACACTCATCCTAAGATAGGGCTTTATATCAATCAAACGATACGCTGAAAACGTAGTAAGCCATACAGATCCTATGGACACTAGAACCTGATGCTCTGATACCATCTGTGACACCCTGCCTAATTAAACATCGGGTGATCAGGCCTTCATTAAATTAAAATAGGTTTCTCAAATGGTTCATTCTTAGCATCACTGTCGAAAACTTTTTAATTATTAATCCCCTAAGTAAAATTAGACCGGTGCCAAATTTTATCTTTCTTAAAACTGAAAAATCGACCATGCGGAACAAAGTACAAATAATCATGTACAATAATTCAAACATCAAAGTAAAAGTACAACAGAAAAAAAGTATTACCGAATAAACCATCGGCTAAAAATCCCAAACAACAATAGAATAACCACTAGTCTGAGACTAACATCTGAGACTAATACCGGACCACAAGTCCATACATAGAAGAGTGCGAGATCCTGTGCTAGATCTGAATGAGAGATATCGTCTAGTCAAATCCTGTAAGCATCCACTGTGCTACAGCTCCGAGTCTGGAATGGAATCATCACACATGGCGTCCCTGTGGCGGGACACCTAAAAGGTTTTGAAAATATTTTATAGCAAGAGTTAGTACTCAAAACATTTTGAAAATATTTAGCAAGCGTTTATCACAATATAAAATGCGATTATTGATTACACATGTTAGGTTCTCGTACACTCTCTTGAGTTAACTCACCCCTCATCTTTGGTGCACACCTAATGTTCCACACTTAGTTTGTCTAGCCATACTTCTCAAGCTAACTAAAACCAAAGTAGTAAACTGAACTTATCTGTACCCAAGTTCCAGTACCGCCCATACAGTACAACCGTTTTACTAAGATCTCGCGTATGTTAATTAATTCTCAAGTAAAATTTCATCTATGTTATTTTTCAAGACTTCTCATTTAGCTTCACTACTAAAATTACTACAATTTTCACAATTGTTGACTTTCCCACTTATGTAATTAAGTTTCGCTACTTGAATTACTAAATAGATTTTCTCTATCTAAATTAAGTTTCACTACTTAACTTACCAATTCAGTATGTATCTTTAAATACATAATATATCAATCTACTAATACACGGAATTAGAATATCATTAGGTATATATATTTCACACACAATATATACTAAATATTAGTCACTGCTATTTTGCCCCTTTTTTATACACATAAAGGACTCTTGGTTTGGAATGATTCATCGACCCCAAGTAAGAATTGGTTCGGCATGATACATCGACCCCAATTATTTTAAATATATATATATATACATATTTTGGTTCGGGACTCTCTCATCGCGACACCAGTTCAAAGTTTGGTTCGGTATTTCTCATCGACCCCAAACTTATAATAACTTTATGTTAGTTCGTAATGTCTCATCGACCCTAACATAATTAATTTAGGTAAAATCTCTCTACCTAAACGATCACATAATTCAGTAGGTACACGCCCGACCTATTAATTATATACGTATGTAATATTTTAATCTCATATATTTATTGTACAATATTCGCTTTACAATTTATCTCATTAATCATATTTATTTCAGTATTCACACAACTCTAAGGGTCCTAGTTACCCCTTACATATAATTTCAGTAGTTATTGCTTACCCTACTGGTCTATTACTTAAATTGAATTTACTTCACCCTGTAACTCAATTTCCGAAGTCCCCGATACTCTACTAAATTGGATTATTCTCCTCGGTCCATAATCCAAGCCCCACACCCAATGGCCTTATTGGACCTCAACAATATACCTACTAGTCTTATTCTTACTCCCATATCAGTATAATGTAAATCCTAGAATACCCATTCATTCCCGAACTCAACGAAGGATTAAACACAAAATTTTTGGGAAAACAGCTTGCGTCGATCGATCGACGGTTGGGTTCGATCGATCGACATAGTCGATCGATCGATAGTTCAAGATCGATCGATCGATCGAACAGGGACAGACGCAGTCTGTCTTCTTCGTTGATCCTCTCCTCCATTAACAAATTTCCAAACTCCATTATTGTCCACCAAACTTTTACCCAATGATCCTAACATATTTCCACATATACTAGGACAGTTTCTAACGTGTCAATTACATCAAAACTCCAATTACTTTAAAGAAATAATGAATTAAAACCCAAAATTTCTTGAAACCCAAGTTATGGTGTTCTTCCCATATTATTATCCAAAATCCAGATTTTTATTCCAAAAATCATCAAGTCTAATCTGAATATTAATCCTCTACATAGTTTATATCATTCTACATGCGATTCCTATCCCATCATGCATAAATATCATCTTTCTCCAATCAAAATATTGATTTAAACAAAACTATTCAAAAACCCTACACATGGGTATTATAACTTTATAATTTTTTGCAATAAACAACTTGCCTTATGATTAGTAGGGTCTGATTTCGTGGTTCTTGTTGATGATTGATGATCTTCATCCTTCAATCCTTCTTCCCCAACAAGTTGATGGTAGAAACCCCTTTGAATCCTTCCCAAATCTTCTTTTTGCTTTAGAAAGTGGTGCCTCTCCTCTCTCTAATGGTATTGGTGTTGACATGGGTGTTCTAACCCTAATTCATCTATCATACAGCTGATATAAAACTCTCAATTTCGTAGGTCTCCATACCCTCTTATGTTAAAAGACCAAAACACCCCCGAACGGTCTCGGTTTAGTCCAAAATTGCCCCGGGACTCAACTAGTACCCCTGGGTATACTATTTTGACTAATTTGACCCTTCCGGACTCATTGGTGACCTCTAAATTATCATTTGTGCCACTTAAAAAATATTACTCGTTCTCACCCCAACACGGTCTACACGCATTAAGTAACTATTTACCATAATTACAATTTTAAATAAAACTCTTTAAGTTAAAACTCTTTAAGTTACTACTCTTACGTAATCTAAATCAAGACGATATTTTCTCATTTAATTCTCCAATCTAATTAAATGGAATATTCAGAAATACGGGGTATTACACTTGTTTGACCTCTTTTCGGGCATTTAAAGAAACACCCTTTTCTATTTTCTTGTCAATTTTAGAGGGAAACATGTCTAGTTCATAGGTTTGTAAAATACCTATGAGCTCTTCTAATTTCATAGAGACTAAAGTTGGTAAAGAATTTAAAATGGTTACTTTTGAAATAATTCTACCGGGTAGGGACTTAAAATTTTCTTTACAACTCGGTTGTCGGGTATTTTCTCTCCCAAATTAAAAGATGAATTAATAATATCGTAAAGTCTAGCATAAAATTCATCAAAAGTTTCTTTTTCATTCATTTTGATAGTTTCAAATTGAGTGGTGAGGTTTTGGAGTATCGAAGCTTTAACGACACTTGTGCCTTCATGAGTGAGTTGTAAAATATCCCACGCTTCTTTAGCGGTCTCACATGTCATAATACGTTGAAATTCATTCGATGTGACAGTGCTAAACAAGGCATTTAAACCTCAGGAATTAAAATTAGAAAGTTTAAATTCACCCTCACTCCATCTATCGGCCGGTTTGGGAACACGTTCATTATCTACTAAATGAGTTGGTGGAGACCGCCCGTTAACTACCGATAACAAAACTCTTTCGTCAATAGATTTTAGTGCCAATTTTATTTGCGCTTTCCAGTACGCGTAATTAGAACCATCAGAAATACGAAATTTTGAAAATGGGGAAAATCCATTTCGGCAAAAAAATTATTTAAAGGATCTTAACGAAATAATTTATCGCTTTGGCTCTGATACCAATTTGAAAGCCCCTTAATTTAAAAATCATTTTACTTTAAAATCATTTTCATTGTTAAATATATATGCGGAAGCGTTAGGTGACGATTCAATTAAACAAATTACAAATTTTAATTTACTTTTTCAAATTAAAATTAAACCAAGTGAAATTAAATTTAATCCATTAAAAGGTTTTCACTTAAACACAAATAATTAATCCAGGTCCTAGAATTTGACTAAGTCATATTTATCAATATTTTCAAATTAGGCCAAACGAATTTTAATAATAGACTTGAATTTAATAAACATTACCCAAATTTAATTTTGCACCAAATTAAATTAAGTGTGACAATTAAAACCAATTTTATCTTCAATTATCCTAACCATGCGTTCTAGGTGATTATGCAAGATAAAAGTAGATCAATCACACTACGCCGCGATGTACGAGGAAAAACCCACAATGGAAAAAAATCTTGGACATCCCTAGCCTCAAATCCACTAAGTACGGAATTTACATTTACAAGACAGATGACTTACTTCCTCAACTCCAACCCTCTCAAGCCTTGACGCGTCTTCTTGTAACCACCTCTTCCTAGCGAATAACCACGAAGCTCCACCGCGATCTTGGAATTACTTATCGGATAATTAGTACACCGTCAACCACACATGGTGCCTTTTACCATGTTAGAAAGTCGCGGCTAAACAACTCTTCTTCTTTGAGGGATTTAGAAGAAAACCCAAACAATCTCTTCAATTCGGTGTAGAGACAAACCCGGTGCCAATCTCCAAGCAAGATGTATATATATGAACTTGGATAAACAAAACAATGGGTGAAAAATAGAGTGGTAAATGAATTTGTCTTTGAAAATTATCACTCAAAACATGAACCTTTTCTTGTAAAAGATGAACTCTCAAAACTCTCTCTAGGAGTTAGTATGGTATGAAAAAGTTGTAAAAAAACGTTGGTTTCCCGCACATAGATATTCAACAAAAAATTAGTGGGGTAAAACTGCTGAAAATTGCCAAAAAGTTTTCGTGCCTGACATCTCGTTCGAATGACATTTTCATTCGAACGAAGTCTCGTTCGAACGAGGCTTCTAACGGAGTTCCAGTGTGAACTCGTTAGAAACTCATTGGAAATATCGTTCGAATAACCATCTCGCTCGAACGACATTTCGAATGAAGTTCCAGTAGACAAAATGGGGACTCTTTGGCAAACTCATTCGAACGATATCTGGTTCGAACGAAAAACTCGTTCGAAGGACATATCGAACGAACTTCCAGAAAGTTTGGAGAATTCTATTTTTGCCCAGAAAATTTATATACTTTATTTTAATGTTTTAATAGAAATCTTTCTAAAAACAAAACACAGTTTTAATTAAACCTAACACCCAATAAACTTGTTCCAAGCACCTATATATATATAAAATGCTTTTATACCTTGGGAGCATGGGACCATTGTTGATGACGTAGAAATGAGGCACTCGCCATTTGATAAAGCATTATACTCTTTGCCGCTATGTCTTCAATCAAAACACATCTTAGGCTTGAAAGGAACACTTGAACAATATCCTATGACATAAACGTTTTTGTCCGAAATTGAGCCAAAACTGCATTAAGACTCAATTGGAGAATTGTGTCCTTACAGTTTTGTTATAGATTGTAATTGTCTTATTAGTTCGTTTTGTATTTTTATTTTTCATTTTAACCCTTTTGTAGGATTTACACATTTGAGCGCGAAGAAAAGCTTGAATTTTGTCGGCCGCCCACCATCTTTGTGGAAATAGCTATCTCGAGCCTTTGTTGGTGTAAGCATGTCTTATTCCAATTTTTTTGGTAATCCTAATGATAATTCACAAAATTCCTGTAAATCTATGACTTTTGGTCAATACTTACAAGCCCAAAAAATTGCAACATCTAAAATGACATTGGGTGAGTATTACGAATGTCAAAGTATGGATTATATCAAGTTTGGGAATGATCATATCGATTTTGGGTCGCAAGATCCTTATGATAAGAATTTTGAAACAAAGTGTAAGCATTTTCAAAGATCTTATGTTAATGATTTTGATTGTAGTCCCGAGAACAATTTTCAAAATTCTCATTTGCAAGAATTCGCACCTCGCCCTATGACTTTCGGTGAGGGCTTGCGCATGCTTGAGAATGAGAGAATTGAAAACTGTTATCCGAACGAAAAACGTTGTTGGGAACATGAGTTGGATTTATTATTTGAATTCGACGATGATTTTTCTTCCGAGACTTTTGAAGTCGAGGAATGTTTTGAACCAAATGAGGAATTTGTACCTACTTTGGAACAAATCATTTTTTACTTGAACCATGGTATAGTAAAAAATGATAATGAGGAAGAAATGGGCATAGTATCCATTTACAATGAACTCATTTCTTCTTTGATTCTCAAAGAAGAAAGTTTCATTGTTAACGATCATATTTACTTCTAAATTCAACCTTCAAGCGAAGATAACTCATTGCCTGAGATTAAATTTCTTTCTTCGCCATCTTTATTCCATTCTATCACACCAATTTTAGTACCCGATGAATCAGTTCAAAACTTTATAGTTCCAAATATTTTTGTCGATGAGGAGTACTCGCTCGAGTCGCCTTCTGTGAAGGCATATTTTCCCTCATGTGCGCCCCCTCCCATTCCAACATCAAAATATTTGGGAGAAAATTCAATTTTTTTGGAACCTTGTGTACCTCTCACCCTTGTTATCCAAATCCCCCATTGTCCCTCCCAAACTTTTAATGGACAATGGTTCACTTTTTTCACCCCAGGCATGCCTTCCGTTGTTCAAACGGAATTCTCATTTTGTGGGAGGCATACATACTCGGGAGGGTCCACCGGTTATCCTCCAAATCCAAATTTTTTTTGTGGTGGATCCTCAACTTTTTAGACTTGTAGTGTATAGCTAGTTAGGAGTTTAATTAGTGGGTTGTACATAGTTAGCTTTTTATTCAATTTTTATCTATTTATTCTTCTTTCTTGTAATTTAGTCTATTGTACTTAGTTAATCTCTTTTTGTTGCTTTTTGGATGCTCAGTCCTAACTCTTTTGTAGGTTCAACGGACTTGAAATTCCCGAAACTGTGCATCCCGACATACATTTGTTGAGAAAAACCGAAAAGAAAAACTAGCTCGCAAAAAGATTTTCTAATTTTGCACACACTCATTCTCACATTTGCATTTGTTTGTTCTTTTTATTTTATTTTATTTATCATTTTCATTTGTGAATGTGCGTGTGTTGTTCGTTGTATATATTTTCCACTTTTTGATTAGTGTAGTATATGTGTATGTACATATTTATTTTTATTTTTATTTTTATTTTTATTTTTATTTTTATTTTTATTTTTATTTTTATTTTTATTTTTATTTTTATTTTTATTTTTTTATATTTAGATATACTCCATATATATATACTTGATTATAATTTTATACCCCCTATTATGCACTTATGATCAATCCCCCCCCCCCCCCCCCCATTGCCAAAACAGTAAAGCAGTGGGCTGTGACATGGGGGATCGATCGATCGACTCCAGGGGTCGACCGATCGATCGACCAATTATAGCCGAAAATCTGTTTTGTTTTTCCCCCACTGTTTCATTTCTCTATTCTCTCCTTTCTCCCTAAAGTCGAACCCTAACACCTCCCACACCCATTTCTACTCAAAATCAACCATTCTCTTCACATTTAAGGTATTAATCCTTCCTATATTACATGTATTGTTGGTTTTGGGTTGATTTATGTCATGATTTTAATGTTTATGCATGTTTTGACAAAGTTTAAGTATTTTGTGGATATGTCCTTATATTGTGTTGTTCCAACTGATTTTTTGTTTGTTAAAGCTTTTTATCCATTCATGAACACATATATCTTGTTGAATTCTTATTGTGTTGATGAATGGGGAAACTTTGTTGGTTCCAATGGTACTTTTCACCCTCGTTTCACATTGCGCACACCAAGTGTTCGCTAAAATGTCCAAACCATTTTATCAATCCATTTTTAATGCACACTTGGGTGATTTTCACTCGTTGTCGTACATCAACACATTTTATCTCAATGTGGAATTTTTTAACACGATTTTGCGCACATGCACCCACCATTTCAACTAGTTCACTAACGAACCATTAATTGTTCTTACAATTGTTTTGTATTGCCTAATTATTATTTTGTAGGTTGAAATGGCAGACTTAAAGAAATATAAATCCACTAGGTGCATGCCCAACCTGGGCTATGAGGGGTTCCGTTGCTAGCAAGAACGGGATTGGTTTCAGGCATACTTTGAGGCTTCTAAGTGGCCATTGGCCTATCACTCGACCTAGAAGCTTAAGGATTTACCACAGGATGCGCGTGCTCTTTTGCGCCGACAGGGATGGGAGCCCTTTATTGCCATTAATGGGTGTGTCAATGAGGAGCTAGTAAGAATATTTTATGCGATATTAGTGGAGGTGAAAGGGGATGGTCCTACTACATACAAGGCCATGGTGCGAGGGGTAAGGGTACCGTTCCGCCATTCAAATTTGGTGGACTTTATGAATGTGCCGGACCCCAAGGAATCAGTCAGTTTGACAGAAGAGGAAGTTTTTGGTCTCAGGACGTTGATCGAAGCCCTTGCACCGGGGGAAGTATGGAAGAAAATGGCCTTTCATTCGGCCGCAATGGCGGATTTACCACATTTACTTCACTACATCAACATCCACTCCTTTATGGTGACGAGCAACAGTTCTGAGGTGCGTCACAAACACGCGGCATTTGTCTTTGCACTAATGAATGATTTGGGCAATATTAGCTTGCCCAATATCTTTTTGAACACGATGCACGCGTCGTCTAAGGAGAAAGCCTGGAGATTTTCCCTACCTTTTCATGCCTCATCACGAGGATTTGCTTATCGCATGGCTACCCCGAGTATAACGCAGACTGCAAGCGTGAGCCAATGGGGCTTGTCACTAAAAATAACATCTCGATGATGTTTACTCAGTCATGGGGGGAACCTAGTGCTAAGAGGCAAAGGGTAGAGGTGACTGATGAGCCCGACGAGGAGGCTGAGATTCGGCATATGGAGCAGGGTGAGGGTTCACAGGTTCCACATACTAATTCGGACGCCCGCTTTGAGGCATACCAGGCACTACAGGACCAGTGTTGGGAGGAGACCCGGCTTAGGTGGGCTACTTTGGAGTCCCACGTCGATCAGAAACAGGTTGAGCTCAGGCAGCAGCAGGACGATTTGAGAAAGGATAGAGCGGAGCAAAGGCAGGAGAGGGCACAGTGTTGGCAAGAGTTTCAAATTATGTGAGATATATATTTGTAGCAGCATGATTCGGATGCGATGCTCCTTCCTCATTTTCAGGATCCTTTTGATCTTAGTGGTTCCGACCACTTGGCTACTGCTGTTGTAGGGTCATTTTTGCCATTTTGGGATCAGATAGTATTTTGTATTTTCCTTTTTATTTGTATTTCTTTCTTTTTAATAGTTGTTATGTATTAAGTTATTTTGTATTGAAATTATGAAATGATAAATAGTGATGTAGTTTGTGGATGTATATTGGATTTTGATGTGTGTGACTTTCCATATTTATAAAATCAAATGTCCACCATCAATTTATCTAGTATTTGCACTTCAGCCCCTCTATATTGTTATGACTTATGACATAAATTATGTTAACTTTATATATCGGTACATATTCTTGCGTTGCTTTGTACTAACTTTTTTTGTAGATTCATTCGGACTTGTACTTACGGATATCGCTCCAAATTTGGGTAATATCATTACTTTCCTATCTTTGTGTTGTGTTCTTTAATGGACGCATTGGGGACAATGCAACATTTAAGTTTGGGGGTGTGGGATATTGTATCCATTTCTTTGCATAGTCCTTGACTTTGACTAAAATTTAGTTACAAAGCATGTTTTTTATGAAAAATTAAAAATTTCAAAAATACTTTCTCTCTTTTTTCTCGTTTGTTGGTCATTTTGGTTTTGTTTCCGATGATAAATTTTAATAAATTATCGATCCATTAGACAATTCAACCATGCATGTTCTCAATTTTAGAAGTTATTAGACTTTAGTCCTCAAATCATTGATATTATGAATAACTTCATGAATTAAAGTTTATCCCATGAGCACATGCATTTTTCTTGTTATATTGATTTGGTTTAAGATTTTTATAACTCGGTAATCTTTTGTTGCATTATATATACTTATACCGAGTGATATTAGAGACTTAACTTCATTTGTGAGTGTATACACTACTCTTTCGTCTTTAAAAATGTTACAGTCATTGGCAATCTCACTTTTCTTTCATTTGATAGTTCATTATACGAGTTTATTCTTGAAATGTATTACTTGAGCATGATTTTCAAAGTTTGTTTTGACACGAGAATTGTGTAAACTTTAAAAAATAATCATAGGGCATCTTTGTTATATCATCCATATTGACCTTGACCTCACCTTAATGTTTCCCCTCGTCAACCCCTTTGAGTCTAAATATAGCCTTTCATTTCATAACCCAAAATCCCATAACCATCTACCCATTGGAGTTATAAACCATATATATTACCTTTTGTACCTTTGTTTGGAATGTTACATGGGATTGAACGATGTCATTGTCTCGTGGTTGCAATTTGGGTATGCGAGAGGGAAAAAAGTAAAGAAAAAGAAAGACGTGAAAATGAAAAAGAGAAAAGAAAAAATAAAAGAATAGAAAAAGAAATTTGTATATGTTGTATTTACTTCAATAAGCTTTCATTACTCTCCAAATGATATATCTAATGCTTTTTTGGAATTTGTTTTCCAATTTTGAAATTGCCCGCATTCTTCCCATTATCCCAAATTTTCATTTCCGAACACTTTGAACCTGTATGTACATATCCTTCATTTCGTACCCTAGATTATCCTACACTACAACCCTATAAAGTCCTATGTGATCTTAGGGTGAATTTAATTTAAAAGTTGAAATAGTTTTAATAATCTGTGAAAATGCATTTCGACTCCTTTAATGTGCGGTATCTTTCATTCAGATTACAGTTTTTGATTTCCTATATAACGTTCTTCATTAATGACATATTCGCGGCCTAGCTTCCATTTACATTTACTCTATATGCCCGCATGTCCCGTGTGTTATCTCCCTCTTTCCAGTGAATTAATTTGATGAGTGTAATGCCCGTGAGGATTGATATATGCATGCTTGGATGTTAATTATCAGGTTTATATAAGTTTTTGCCAAATAATATTTTTCATTAAATCTCACCCCTCCGACTTTTAAAGTTTCAATTTTATAAGGTGAATTCAATAATGTTAATAACAACAGACTTTTGTTTGAATTCGTTCATTATGCTAATAATGCATTTGAAATCCTTTTCGATATTGTAGGGCTTATCGCATGTTGGTTTGGACAGATTTTGAGGAAAACATATGATGTTTGTGGGTTTAATCCCTGAAAACCCTCACGATATGACACTCCCCCACTAGGGTAACCTAGGGGTTTAATGACCTATTATATATGCTAAATGCAATTGAATCGCCCGTGAAAGTGACGTTTATCTATTTTTCCCATTTTGTGCTATCTCTTGTTGTTGGTTTACTTGTAGTTCTTATTGCATCATATTTAATTACTAGGGACTAGAAATGTGTAAGTTAGGGGGCGTGATAATATGCAAATATTGCATATTTCATCCATTAACATACGCATAATTAGCCCTCTCGAGTATCTTATTCCCTATATTTACGCTCGTTAACTAGACAACCTCGAATCTCTATGTTAACATCCTTTGCAGGGGATAATTTAGCTTTTAGAGGTATTTGGATGCTAAGTGTGAAGTTTGAACGCATTCCGGTGAATTTTCGTACGCAATCGCACTCGTAAGGTCATTTTAGTCAATTCAAAGTTTGGGCACTAGACCAAAATATAAATGGAAGTTTTATCTCTCCTCATAAGCTTCTCATAGCCATGAACGGTGCACGATTCTGAGTCCGAACGAAGAAGTTAAGGTAATTTTAGCGGAAGAGAAAAAAAAGAAACCAAAATAGGGGAGCTGCCATTCAGACCTGCTTGATCAATCGATCGACCAAAAAGGGTCGATCGATCGACCCTTGTTTGTTTCTAAAATCATTGGAGACAATGTGCATATTTTTTTAACCATCGATCGATCGACCCTACGATTTGATCGATCGGTCCCTTGTTTTCAAAAATATTTTTCCTCTACTTTTCTTTCTTCTTTTCTTTTCTGCCAACTTACTACATAAGAGATTTTTTTTGTAATATCCGATCTAATTCGTTTTAGGTTTAGAAAATCTTATGGTTAGGGTTTGGAGAGCTCATCTTCACTTCTTCTTGGGGTGACATCCATTTTGGTTTGTAAGTTGAATTATTCTTTACCCTCTCCATTAATATAGTTGTTTTAGCTTAATTTCTTGCTTTGACAGTTAGTTTCCATGCTTTTTAGTTAGTTTAATTGTGTTTTTTTTGCTTTCTTAGTTTAATTGGTTTAATTTAGTTTAATTCATGTATTACCCTTGGATACATAGGTTCGGGATTTCATTCCGCCTTTTACGGGCCTCGAGCTCCGAAAATTAGGTTTTGTGTAAAATTGCGTTTAATTGAACCCGCGCGAAATAAATTTGGATTGTTATGCATTTAACTTTATTTGCACCCAACTTTACTGTTTATAGTGATAATCCGAATTTAATCCGCATGCGACCATTTTTTTATTAAATGTTTATTCACGCAACTTTGGCTGAAATTCCTTATTGCATGAAGTTTATGATTAATTGATAATGCTCGATTAAATTGTTCTCGAACCAGAATTTTGATTAGTAGTCGTTTCGATCCGTATGGTTGGATGTTATCTCCATCCTCGCTTTACTTTTGTGTAGACTTAACTTATTCATTTCTTTTGTCACCAAAATCACTCATCACCTTTTACACTTTTATTCCTGAAATAATAAACTGATTAAAATCTATCGAACACTCCGTGTGGATTCGATACCCGACTTACCACTATACTTGTATCGCAAGTGCATTCGTAATTTAGGTTTTCATATTAATGTGGGGAAACAAAATCAATAATTAGCATGCTAAAAACGCGTTACCTCTCACACGCTTGATCACCAATCACCTCATAGAACCACGTTTGCAAAGGATAAGGGTCATCAATCAAGAAACTAGAAGAAAATGCATAAAGGAAAATGATAATGCATAAAGGAAATTGCACAAAATAAATAACACCTCAAGAAAATATGTGGACCTAACAAGGGTATGTCGATAGCACCGAGTGAACACATCAAGAGAAGAATAAAGGGTCATCAAGATCAGGCTCCCCCAATGATAAAGAGGTTTGAAAACACCCTCAAAAATGGAGAAAACCATAAGTGGATGATGTTGACACTCGTCGCCACTAAGAACCTTCCCAACAAAAGCACAATAAACAAACGGGACATCTGCCACACTTATCGCCCGTCCTCCTCATCAATGCTGTGACTCATAAATAACTCACTCGAAAGGTATAAATGGATGGTTTCCCTAGAAACTATCCTCCCCACATCACCCAATGCCGTCTTCACCTCCGCTGGCATCACCCTTAATGTTTTATCCACCTCTATCCTCACCCCATCGTAGTACTGCATGTCTATGGGACTCACCGTCATATCTTGAAAACCAAAATGCATGGTGTGGGTGGTGTCCCACCACCTCTCCCCCAGAGCACAAAGAATAATCGTAGAACGAGGCATCCCATCCAACAGTCTCCCAAAATAGGCTGATGACACCACCCACGCACCACCAACGGAAGGCGATCCTAAACATCCTTAAGCTTCGTCGTCCCTTGGGCACGTAGAGTCGACATAGAGGCATCAGACTATAAAAAAAATCCTTATCAAAATCCAAGAAAAATGGAAATATCACAAAAAAAGAAGAAAGTATTACCAAAAGTCATCAAAACTTACATAGACGCCAGGGTTCACCACCCTAGAAGAACGATGACGCGTCAGCTCACGCAAGAGAGTTTGCTCATCCGCAACTGGATCAAATGAGTCGAAAGAATTTTCACTGCCCAGTGCAAGGGGCACCCTAGACCTCCATTCCAAGTTCACTTAGTCATCAACATTTAGCCACTTCGTGTGTGTTGCAATGCTAGAGAAATCATCCATTTCTTGATTTTGGTAAGCTAGAATATTCCGCAAAAGGTAATTACGGAAGAATGCATGTCTGAACGTTGTGAAAAATGAGGAGAACCCGCCCCATTTTTGTAGGAGGCTAAGGGGCATGACTATCGGTAGATCCCAGTAATATATTGATCGACACTATCCCTTCACCTGCTCTAGGTACCCCAAAAGACCATGCCACTGCCAATTTTCATCCCCCACACCATGACGATCGGCACCCTCTCTGAAATTTCATAAAAAATACCCAAAAAATGTCAGAAAATACCAAAAAATCTGCATAAAATTCCTAAAATTATGAAATGAATTTTTAAACATTTTTCACTAAGAACAACATTTTTAACACATTCATTTCCCCAGAGGAAATCTTACCTCTCCAACAGAATAATCAAAATCAACTAGATCTACCCCCAGGAAAATAAGGAAAGATCCAATCCACGGATTAATTCCTCTTCCCTAGAGAAAACAAAAATTGAGAATCAAATGATTCCCCAAAATTCGAAGTAGATTATTCCACTAAGAAAACTATAACTTAAGCCCTCAGAATTGGCTTCGGCCCTTAAAATTGGTCATCTCTACTTATGCCCTCAGAATTGGCTTCGACCCCTAGAATTGCTTATCTCTACTTAAGCCCTCAAAATTAGCTTTGACCCTCAAAATTGGTCACCTCTACTGAAGCCCTCAGAATTGGTTTCGACCCCCAGAATTTGTCAGCCCTACTTAATCCCTCGAAATGGGATTCGACCCTCAGAATTGGTCATCCCTACTTAAGCCCTTAGAATTGGCTTCTACCCTCAAAATTGGTAATCTCTACTTAAGCCCTCATAATTGGCTTCAAACGTGAGCCTACTTAATCCTTCAGAATCAATCATCTCTACTTAAGCCCTCATAATTGTCTTAGACCATCAAAATTGTTCATCTATATTTAAGACCTCAGAATTTTATTTGACCCTCGAAATTGGTCATCTCTACTTAAGCCCTCATAATTGGCTTTGACCCTTCGAATTGGTCATCCCTACTTAAGCTCTCAGACTTGGCTTTGACCCTCAAAACTGGTCATCTCTACTTAAGACCTCAGAATTGTCTCTGGCCCTCAAAATTGGTCCTCCCTACTTAAGCCCTTAGAATTGTCCTCAACCTTCAGAATTAGTCATCCGTACTTAAACCTGGAGAATTGGCTTCGACCCTCAGAATTGGTCATTTCTACTTAAGCCCTCTGAATTGGATTCGACCCACAGAATTGTTCATCTGTACTTAAGCCCTCAGAATTGGTTTCGACCCTTAGAATTGCTCATCTCTACTTAAGCCCTCAGAATTGGCTTTGACGCTTAGAACTTCACATATCTATTTAAGCCATTAGAATTGGCTTCCACCCTCAAAATTGCTCATCTCTACTTAAGCCCTCGGAATTGGCTTTGACCCTCAGAATTGGTCATATCTACTTTTTCTCTCAAAATTGGCTTGGACCCTCAGAATTGGTCATGTCTACTTAAGCCCTCGGAATTGGCTTGGACCCTCGGAATTGGTCATCTCTACTTAAGCCCTAGAAATTGGCTTCGACCCTCATAATTGGTCGCACACACCTTAAGTCCTCACCATTGACCTCAACCCAGATAATTGGTCGCTCCTCACCTTAGGTCCTCTTAATTGACCTCTTCCCACCAATTTAACCATCCCACAACTTTTCCTTAGGTCCTCATAATCGACCACAACCCTCTAAATCGGTGATCTTTGTCCCTTAGGTCTTCACAATCGACCTCTTCCCTGAAATATCATGTGGTGTCTATTCAATGGATTTCACTTGTTCCAAGATCACCGGTCAAGGGTCTCTATATACACCACTTTTTAAGACCCCCTAAGTCTCTCCTTAGGTCCTTAGAACCTCCACATTCCAATACAAACCCTAGATCATACCTCAAGTATCGATTTAGAGGCCATCGAGTGCTCCTGAGCCCTATTTGACTCTGATCAACTCTATCGTCAGAGAGAAAGCTCATTGAATCTATAAATGGCTCTAAAACCCTTTCCAATGGTCCACCCCATGAATAAATCGGCATAATGGTTGGGACAAACGGATCATTTTGCGATTAAATATTGATCTAGAGCCCACCAGCGCTCTTGGGCCCCGATCTGACTCAATCCAACTTCATAATTAGAGCAAAAATGCTTTGAATCTTAGAAAGGAACAAAAACCCCTTTCTAATAGTTCACCTTGTGCGCGCAACGGCATAACTGTTCTGTGAAACGATCCATTTTCCCCCGAATACTGATATGGCAGACACCTGGCGCTCCCGAGCAATATTTGACGAAGTTCAACTCTTCAGCTCTAATGAGATTGAATGAATCTCCAAATGGAATTGAATAACATTTCCAACTGTGTGCCCCTGTGCGATTCTGACTCACAGTAAGAATGAATAATCCATTTTAGTCCGAGAGGTCACTGGGATTAACTTTTCTTACTGAGCAAAGATCTTTGGAATGTCGAAGAACAATGCCTAACCATTCCAATGGTTCACCTCATGTGTAATTCTGATTTACCATTCGGACGAATGATACATTTCCATTCGAGGATCTTTCGTCCAAAGGACCGACATGCACTTTTGGCCACATTTGACCCAAAGTCATCTCCCTCACCCGAGAGCGGTCCAAAGGACTCTTAAAGGTATCTTATTACCTTTTTAATGGTATGCCTCGTGCGTAATTAGAATCAACAAATTAAATTTTATGACCATTTTTTGAGAAAATCTCCATTAGACTACCGATTGGCAGGTCCATTTCCCTGCCTATCGACAGCATGCCAAGGGTTACATGCCTATTGGTAGGGTTAGGGATATGTCGATCAGCAACCCCTTACCCTATAAAAAAAAGGAAATGACCTCACTCCAAAGACACACCTCAGACCCATCAACATCAATGGTCTCAACATCATTCTCTCAAAATCTGCCAAGTTTCTTCATGTGAAATTCCATTCAAGCTTTCACTCACATCCTTTTCATACCCAATTTGGAAAAACCTCATTGTATATCATCCAACATTCCTCTGAAATTCAAGGGATTTCATCCAAGATCAAAGATCAAGCTTCAAAGAAGGTAAAAACCCTTCCCTCTTTCTTTTAATCTCTTGTTTTTGCTTTAAATATATTAAATTAAAAATCTAGTTCTTACTTTAGTTCATACACATTCACATCTCAATTTTTTATTAGTATATTGCACATACTTTATTTTTCTATAGAAAAACAAAAACCAACAAAAGGAGGGTTACACCTATAAATTCCAATGAGATTATCCATCACCATTTCTCAAAACTAAAACACATTTTCTACACACACACATATAATAAAATCCCATTCGAATATATGGGATAAACCCCACCCTTATGTTGCATGCGAACTACATGGACTTTGATGCCTTTATAATCTTCGTAGGCATTTCGGATTAAAACCGGAGACTCAAGTCCAATTTTCCAACTTTCTAATTTTCAAAATTTTTCAATTTTCCTAAATTCCCCATTTCCGCATTTGACACATTCTTGCATTATCTTAGTACATGTTTTGTTTGTGATTCTTATTATCATTTCATCTAACACATATTATCGTTTTATCATAATGATCAATATCATGATAAAAGCATAAATCGAATTTTATACATATTATTTTAGGAACATTCCTATAGATGACCTCACTTTATCTCTTCCATGGTATGAGTTGGGAAATTCCGATCTCCATTATATATACATGCACACACACTTCATGGAAAGCAAAGGAAAATAATAGCATAAGCCCATGTGAGACCGAAAGGGTTGTATGGGTGCCTAACACCTTCCCTTTTCGTAACTTAGCCCCCGAACCTTCGAACTATTGGTTTTGTAAGCATCAGTTTGTCTTTGATGTCATTCTCTCGAGGCGGAGACATGTTCTTTTTCCTGTTTTATAAAAAATAGGCTGGTGACTCCATCTCCTTACATTTATCCCACATTGACAATGATCGAAGAGTTCCTAAATTGAAAGATGGAACGGGACCTTTTCATTCCCCATTTTCTTTCCTCAACCCCCATTCATGGGAAAAAGGAGAGAGAGAGAGAGAGAGAGAGAGAGAGAGAGAGAGAGAGAGGGGGAGAGATAGAGATAGAGAGGGATACGCGAAATCGGGTATGGCCATAGTAATCATACATAATAAGAGTTCAAAAGTCTAAATTATAAGGCTTTAAAGTATCAAATAAAATAAAGCAAAAATATGACAGACACACTCAAGACCCTACGAAACTAGAACCTAGAATTCTTTGATACCAACTGTGACACCCTGTAAAATCAATAAATAGATTGATCCACTGTAGGTATAAATAAAACAGGATTCTAAAATATTTGTATCCTTATAAGAATGACCGAGAAGAAACTATAACAATAAAAACCTAATAGTAATATATGAAAACACCAAAAGAACCTCTGATACCAATCACATAATAAAATATGACTCCATCTCTACAATACAACAGTTGGCTCAAAACTTAATACTCAACTCCGAAGGTAAACATGCTTACTCCAACATAAAATAAATTTTAATACAGTTATCAGGTTCAGCAATACTGAAAAAGAATGTAATAAATACACATGAGCATACAAGCTCAATGCCTACATCCTATACATGTGGTCTAACTTGTACTAGGTGGAAAAGGTCAAGGTTCTAGAGGCAATGACTGCTTAGGACTTGAAAATAGATTCTACAAACAAAATTAAACCTAGAAAATCTACAAAGAGTAAGGATTTAACTGAATGCATGCTACGACAATAACAATACATATTCATTCCAAAATTTAGTTATTTTTAAGTTAAGAAAATAAGAGTGCTTCCCACGAAATTAGTCTTATGCCAAATACAAGCCTCAACCCAATAAGCTCAAATAGTACTCTAGATGACCCAAAAATCTACCCCAAGCCATATACTAACCCAATGACCTTAATTCCTACTATTTTAAGTAAAAAATAGACATTCTAAATGTCCAAAAGTTCGAAACAATATAAAACAAACTCTAATAAACTAATTATTCCATTATATTAATGTATAAGGTACTACGAGTCAATTAAATTAAAATTTCATTATTAATTGGTTACGTGAGACTCGATATTAAAAAAGTTACTTTATGATCGGTGGAACCGAACACTGAGTAAATAATCAAAATATGGAAACCCCCGGCACCAAATCCCTAACCATGCCATAGTTGCCCGTAATACTAAGTCACTTCAAATATTTAATTAATATTTTATCCTGTATTATACCCGTTACCGAAAACATAAAGCCCATAACACTAATAATGAGTATATAGTAACATATATAAACAAAAATATAATAAGTGACATATCACATGTCACAACAGGCAAATAAATAATTAATTAAATAATCCATATAAAATACGGGGTATTAAATCCCCCCCCCCCCCCCCCAAATAAGGAATTTTTTCCTTAAGACTCAATTTATACACTGGACTCGAATATATCCGTATATCTCTCTTGCGTGTCTTCCTCTCCTCCCTACTCGACTCACCCTCGCTATGATGTCCCCACTGGACTCTAGTTAATGAAACGACCTTCGATCATATATTTCGCTTTCACTGATAAAAATTGTGATGCATTATCTCCTCGTAGCTTCCATTTGGATGCAACTCAATCCCGCCGATTTTGATGATCTGAAAGGATACCACATCCCTTAGGAATTTCCTCAACACAGACATGTGGAAAACATCGAATACCGACTAAAGATTACAAGGAAGGACAAATGATACGCCACTGGATTCACCCTATCCAAGATTGTGAACCTATTTCAGAGTCGATCATTGAAACAAATAAATTGTTTTCCATAATTCTATTCTGGAGAACATTACTAAAAGGATCAGCTCGGAGGATAATCATGTGTTATCTAAAATTCTGGATGAAAAGTAAATCAAGGATGCTATTTTTTCCATGGACAAGAATAGGGTTGCGGGACCGGATGGATTTAATGGCTTTTTCTATCAAATATGTTGTAATTTTATAGCTAATGACATTACTTGTGCAATCCAATCCTTCTTTGTAGGTAATGAAATTCCAAAAAGTTGGTCTTATACAAATATTGTTCTTATTCCCAAAGTGGATAATCTAAAAAAATGTTCAGACTTGAGGCCAATAAGTTTGATCAATTTTTCTAATAAAATCATTTCTAAAATCTTAGCTAACCGTGTTGGTGATTTACTTCCTAAGATTATTTCAGATTCTGAAATAGGCTTTATTAAAGGGAGAGCGATTTTAGATAATATTTTTCTTGCCCAAGAAATGATATCTCAATTCAACAAAAGGTCTAGAGGCTTTAATGTTGTAGTTAAGCTGGATATGGCCAAAGCATATGATAGGCTTTCATGGGTGTTTATAACCAAAGTGATTCGCACTTTTGGTTTTTCAGAAACATGGATCGACATGATTTGGCGCATTCTTTCAAACTGCTGGTATTCTGTTACATAAATGGCAAAGCTTGTGGGAACTTTAAATTGGGTAGAGGGGTGCGCTAAGGTGACCCGCTTTCTCCCACCTTATTTGTTATAACTGCTGAAGCATTAAACCGAGGCATACGCGATATCATATTGCATGGTCTGATTGATCACTTCTCAATCCCCAGTAGCTGCTTGTTGATCTCATCTCTTTCATTTACAAATGACATATTGTTTTTCATGAACGGTAACTCAAAATCTATCACAGCTTTTAGGAAATTCATAACAGTCTATGAAAAATGTTCTGGCCCGCAAGTTAACTCGACGAAAAGCAATATTATGTTTCCTGCTAACTGTAGCAGCAATAGACTTCAAAAGATTTCACGATTAGCTGGTTTTAGACCGTGTTCTCTTCCGCTTATGTACTTGGGCATTCTGATATATTATGTGAGTAAAAGAAACTCTTATTTTCATGGTATTTTATCCAGAGAAGTGGAAAAAATCAAACTATGGAATCACTCATCAATCTCCCAAGCAGGTCGACTGCAACTGATTAATACAGTTCTGCACTCTATGGGCCTTCATATGATATCATCTCTTTAACCCACCAAAACATTCCTCAAGGAGTTCAAATCCATTTGTTCGAATTTTTTCTGGGGTATGACTCACCACTGGGGTTCTTGGGAGGTAATCTCTCGTCCAAAAAATGAAGGTGGCCTCGGCATTCGAGATCTTAATGATATTTGAGATGCATTTTCTTGTAAAATATGGATTCATTTTTTTGAAAACCATTATTTGTGGGCTAAGTTTATGCACTGCAAATATAAAAAATTATCATCTCAAAATTTTAGAGGTGTGCCATCCTTTGCTAGTGTCACCTGGAAGCTCATGCAACTGGTTGGGGATTATTTTGAGGATACCACTTCTTACTTAGGTAATAATTGTCTTACAAATGGATTCTCAATTTCTAAGGCATGGGATTTTATTAGGGATAAACACTGCTCCCAATTCTCTTTCTCAATGATTTGGGATTCTAGAATTCTCCCAAAAATATCCACATTCATGTGGCGTATACTTCATAAAGCCATTCCTTTGGATATCAATCTCAAGGACATTTTCATTCCTATGGTCTCTAAATGCAGATGATGCTCATCATCATAAGAAGAAAAATTTGATCACTTATTCATTGCTAGTGACATTGCTCGGGATTTTTGTACTCATTTCAAAAAATTGATGGGGTTCAAATTTCATAATTTTTCGCTTCGATCAAGACTCATGAGTTGGTGGTTTAATTGTCACGAAAATAATTGTAGATCAATTCTTTGCAATATTCTCCCATCTTATATTTGTTGGCGGATTTGGTGCTCAAGAAATCATGCTACCTTTGAAAATTCCATTATGAACTCCAAACTTATCGTCCAATCCATTCATTATGACATTGTTTTGATTTTTAAGGCTAAACAGTTTAAAGGCCATGTCAATAGGTTTTTTTACTCGTTTATGGAGGACTTTGACATTTCTTCCATTTGATTGTTTGCCACCAGAGAAAGGCTATTTTTCTCCAAATCATCAATAAAATTCTATTTTATGTTTAAAAAAAGAGAGAGAGATGAGATGTAACACCTAGTGATTTTTTAACCATAAAAATCTTTGTTATATAAAAAATTTCAGAAAAATAATTTTTGGAATCTATTTCATTTTGATATGGAAAAAATATTGGTTTTCGATATAAAAATAAGGTTTTAAGTGGAATTTAAATCCGGATTGAAATTTGGAAATTCTAACTTTTTGTATAAAAATCGGGGAAGGATCCGACCTAAGGAGGAAAAAAATAAAAATAAAATATTCAAATTCCACCATCAGATCGAGCTGAATTTTATATAGCATCTCCGTCTCATCGTCAACTACAACATAACAAAATTTCTACCAATTCAGATGGTCCGATCATCGGTAATAAATTTTTGAGTGTTTGTGTTTGATTATGACTCAAATTATTTTTGGTATATAAACACAAAATGACGGGTTTATGACTTTTAAACACAATTTATCCTACTCAAAAATTAGTATTCCTTAATTTTCATCTTCTTTCATCTACAAAACCCTATCCCCATTTAAAATAAAGATTTAACCCAAGTTTTAAAGGTCCAAATCGCGTTTTCTCAAGTTCATCCAAGAACACATTTTCATCATCTTCTCAAGAGAAACGTGAGCATCAATTCAAGATTCTTAAACGATTTTCTAAGTCATGGATTCTTCTATTCTCTCTCTTTAGTGTTATGTGTGTTAAATAACTCCTAAATATTAATTTACATGTTTTTTCTTAAAATAAATTAGTAACCTTAATTAGGGAAAGTGAAATCTCATTTTGGACTCTTTTTGTGAAAAATATTAATATCAATTAAGACTGATAACCCTTATGTGCTTTGGGTAGAGATTGGATTTTGGATTATTATGGGTGTAAGGTTGCATGTAGAAACCGTAGTAATTTTATTTAGTTGTAAACTAAACTTGTGCAATCATATAAACTTATGTAGGTATGATTAAAATGAATTATTGATGTGTTCTCCTTGAATTCGCATGTTGCGGGAATTATAATTGTCAGATAAAATAAATTATGTTATATATGACGACGGATTGAACAATTTAAATTAAAGTAAGTTATGATCGTATGAATAAATTTCATACTTTCGGATAAATTGGATTATGCGACTTGGTAATTTAAATTCATAACTATCATCGCGAGGATGATGGCATTTTTGGGTAGTATTCCCTCACCTTAATTTTAGGAATGTTTGTGTGACACCCCGACTAATTAAATACCGGGTAGCTAATCC
Source organism: Sambucus nigra (assembly GCA_949130495.1). Lineage (NCBI taxonomy): Eukaryota > Viridiplantae > Streptophyta > Magnoliopsida > Dipsacales > Adoxaceae > Sambucus > Sambucus nigra. Next base: position 126,210,171 of record OX422211.1, on the reverse strand, counting down.
TTTATTAAATTAATACAAAATGCAAAGTGTGTTGAGTTCATAGAATCACTGTCGAAAACATTTTAATGCTATTAACCACCTAGTATTTAAAAAGTAGGTTGTCCATTTTAATTAAAACCGATTAACATGCAATAAATGAATTATGAAAAGTTAACATAACCAACAATATAGTCACAATAGAATAACCATCCATTAATAATGAGTCTGGAGGAAAACTCCTCACAACAAACCGAATTCCGAAATAAATAAATACAAAGTCCGCATCACTAAAATTAATTACAACCCAAAGTCTGAAATAACTGAATAAGTAAAATGTCTTTAAAATGACTGGTCGACATGCCCAACAAATGATAAAAACTGATAATGGAGTCAAGATCAGAAATGGAGGCGTCTACTGTCAAGGTCCTGTAACTTCCATAGCAGCTACAGTACGTCACCCGAATAGAACTCCTATGCATGGTGTCCTTGTAGCTGGGCACCTAAAAAGGTTTTTACAAAAATAGATTTGAAAGAAAACGGGTTAGATCCCGAATGCAAAAATAATTTAAAAATATGCAAGTGTTTAATATCATTAAACAGTGAATATAAAGTACATGATAGTGTGTGCACTCACATGAGTTCCTCACCTCTCAACTAATTGAGCACTCCTATCGTACCCATACCCATTTCTAGTTGCTCCCATATCTATCTAGTCTAATGCTAAATCTAACATTTCTATATGATATCCAACTCAAATCTCAACATCTTCTATTTAATAGAGTATTGTACCTTATTACACATTTTCCCCCTTTCGCATTACAATTTATAATAAATCTTACATTTTCACTTTACAAACCGTTGTTATTACCTATACTCACAATTATTCACAACAATTCATTTCAAGCAATAGTATATTATTCTCACCCAAAATATACAATACTAGCACCCCGAGGCTAAGCTACGGTGCTCACATGCTCTGCTATCAAATCCCGATACATCACGTACATGAGGACCACGTATTCCGAATCTCTCAGGAAACGTTTCATTAACAACAATCACAAAACAATGGAGGCGAACATAGTTCACATCACATGGGTCATGCACATACCTACGCTCCCATGATCAGCAGACATATTAACTTGTCAATAACCCCTTCTCTGACCTATGTCCTCGAGGTACCAATCTAAATCCCCCCCGTAGGCACACAAAGATTAGATGGCCCTAAACGAACGCCAACCTCCCATGATAGCAAGTACGGTAGGTATGTCATACACATATAACTACATATACTAAGCATTCTCACATCTTAGATATTAAAATATTTTGTTAGTGGTATACTTCTCAATATTATACCAACACTTAGTGTTATACAAATCACATGTCCCTGGTTTATATGTATTTAATTTATCAATAAATCTCACTTCGTGATTAGTTACTCGCTTACCAATCCACAAATGATATCCGGTTTAATACTCTATTCTAAGTTTTACTCCTCATTGTACCCCAATCTCCCAACTATATCCACTAGTTAATAAGGAAAGGTTATCTCACCATTTAAATAAGTCTACTGGATACTAGAAATCAATTCAGGCCAAAAGGCCATTTTGTCAACTCGTTAGAAATCTCATTCGAACGAGGTCGTTCGAACGAAGGACTTTGAACGGAATACCAACTCGTTAGAAGTCATGCTGTCATCTCCTTAGAAGTTCGTTCGAACGGGGTCGTTCGAACGACCTGGGCAGGTCTTCTAACGAGATGGCAGTTTCAGCCCAGAAATTCCCAAACCCATTTTTCTCAATTCTTCTCTCCTCTAAATCCACCCTAAGACCATCCAAATTATGTTTTAACGCATATAAACCATTTATAATCACCCTATATCATTCCTTAACCCATTTAAGGGGCCAAATCTTACAAATTATCATGAAATTACTATGAATCTTCAAATATATCTCCAAATCCTATGAACATGAACTCCTTATTTTCTTATGTCTAATTACTCATCATAAATCCATTTTTAAATAAACAAATTTATCTATTCAAGCATTAAATCAGTCCATTATCATACTACATGCGAATCCTAACCCAAATTCAAAGTTTCTCCAATAAATTTCATGGGTTTTCTTCCAAAAAGTTCAATAAATGATAATTCCTACACTAAGCATGGAAGAAATATTCAATGCATTAAAATACTAAATCGTTTGCCTTAGATTGTTCTTCAGAATTTGATATTGAAGGTTGAGGGTTGATCTCTCCCTTTTCTCTACAGATTTTCTCCCAAGGTTGAAGATGGTGGTTATGGGTTTTCTCTTGGGAACCTCTTCCAACTCTTCCTATAACTCTCATAGCCCTCTAACTTGTCAAATGTTGGTAATGGGATTAGTGGGTTACTAATAATAAATAATTAACTCTTAAAATTCGTAGGCTTTAATTCCCAAAATTTCAAAATTACCAAAATACCCTTTTAAGTTGCCGGTATGGCCCAAAAATGCCCCGGGACCCAAACTAAACCCTCGGCTAGTGTTTTCCGACTATTTCGACCCTTCCGGACTCGTTGACGCACTCAAAATGACCATTCGATTGATAAAAATAAAATACATTTTTTTAATTCAAATAATTTCATTTCTGGCGCGACTGACACGCGCGTTCTAACTAAATTTCCCAAATTGTCGTATTTCAGTCTCGCGATAATTTTAATATTTTCAATATTCATATATTGCCATATATACACAACATAATCAAATACCAACTCACATCTCGTTAGTATTATATCCGGATTAATTCTCAATTAATTTACATTTAATTTAATTAATCCCTTTAGTAAATATCAATACAAATACGGGGTATTACATACTTCCCCCCTAATAACAGAATTTCATCCCGAAATTCGGAACTAAAAAGTACTTGATAAAAACAACTCTGGATAACGTTCGCACATCTCATCCTCGCGCTCCCATGTGGACTCCTCAGCATTATGATGCCGCCACTGGACACGTACTAATGGTACTATCTTCGACCTCAGTTTCCGCTCGCTTCGATCGAAAATAGCAATCGGCCCCTCCTCATAGGAACTATCGGGCTGGAGATCGATGTCCTCCAAAGCAATGTGAGTATGGGCCAAATCATCCCTAAGATATTTCCTTAGCAAGGAAATATGGAACACATCATGAATCCTATGCAAGTGCTCTAGTAACCCAAGTCTATACGCAACTGGCCCAATCCGCTCGATTATAGGAAAAGGCCCCACATACCTCGGTGCCATTTTCCCCTTCTTCCCAAAACGCATAATCCCCTTCATAGGGGATACTCTGAGTAAAACTTGGTCCCCCACTTTGAATTCTCTGTAGAACCTCTTGGCATCAGCATAGCTCTTCTTCCGGTCCTGAGCTACACGAATGCGACTTCGTATCAATTATATCCTTGCCGACGTGTCCAGAATCACTTCCGGCCCAAGGAGTTTGTTATCCGCACCTCTAACCAACATGCTGGGGAACGACAAGGTCTACCTTACAACGCCTCAAATGGAGCCATGCCAATGGTGAACTGGTAGGAGTTATTATAACCAAACTCCACCAGTAGAAGGTACTACTCCCATCCACCCCCAAAGTCTATGATGCACATACGCAACATGTCCTCCAACATCTGATTTCTATGCTCGGTCTGCCCATCGTTCTACGGGTGATAAGCCGTACTCAACTACAATTCAGTGCCCATGGCCTCCTGGAAACTCTCCCAAAACTGTGAAACAAATATCTTGTCTCGGTCAGACATGATATTTAGGGGCACACCATGAAGTCTCACTATTTCCGCAATAAAAATCTGGGCATACTGTCCTGTAGTGTAGTCTATCCTTACGGGTAGAAAATGAGCCACTTTGGTCAAGCGGTCCAAAATTACCCAAATGGAGTCGTGACCCCTCTATCACGTAGGTAACCCCGTGATAAAGTCCATGGATATGCTCTCCCATATCCACGTCGAAACCTCTAATGGCTGTAGAAGTCATGTCGGTCTCTGATGATCCACTTTCACCACCTGAAAAGTGGTGCATTTAGAAACAAACACGGCAATATCTCTCTTCATTCCGCTCCACCAATACTGACGTCTCATGTCCTGGTACATTTTGTCCCCACCAAGGTGTACCGCGAACCATGAGCCGTGTGATTCTGCCATCACCTCATGTCGCAAGTTTTCCTTTTTTGGAACAACTAGTCTCCCATTGAAGCGTAATCCCCCATCTGAGCTAACGGAATAGGACTCGGCTCCCTCTGCTAGTAATCGAACTATCTGCTCCTGACAGAACGAGTCATTTGCCTCGGCCTTTACCACTTTCGTAACAATATACGGTGTAACAGTCATCATAGACATGAACGATCGGGCCACTGCATCCTAGTGTCCCAACTCCTTCCACTTTGCTTTCCACACCGCGGCCACCTCATTTACTGGCCTATGGCTCAACGCGTCTGCTACCACGTTAGCCTTCCCCGGGTGATATTGGATATCAAACTGATAATCCTTCACAAACTCAAGCCACCGTCTTTGACGCATATTCAACTCCTTCTACGTGAAGAGGTACTGCAGAGACTTGTGGACCGTGAACAACCAAAAATTCTCCCCCAGGAGATAATGTCTCCAAATCCGAAGGGAAAATACAACTGTCGCTAACTCCAAGTCATGGGTGGGGTAATTCTTATCGTGAGGATTAAGCTTACAGGAAGCATAAGCTTTGGCCTGACTCTCCTACTGCAGCACACCTCTGAGTCCTTGTAAGGACGCATCAGTGTAGACTAGATGCTCAACTCCTGATCTCGGTAATGCTAACACAGGTGTTGAGGTCAAATCTTCCTTCAACTCATTGAATGCCAACTGACAGTCATCGCTCCAAAAGAATGGCAAACCCTTACGAGTCAGATGTGTCAAAGGACCCGCTATATTTGAGAAACCCCGAATAAACCTCTTATAGTACCCTGCTAGGCCCAAGAAACTAGGGATCTCAGTCGGTGTCATGGGCTGTCCCCACTCCCTCACCGCGGATACCTTCCCCGGATCAACAGATATCCCTCGGTCTGAAATGATATGCCCTAAAAACTGAACCTCCTTCAGCCAAAACCCACACTTCTCATACTTTGCATAAAGCTCGTTCTGACGTAGCGTCTACAAAACCTGCCTCAAACTCTTGGCGTGATCCTCTTCTTTCTGAGAGTAAACCAGAATGTCATTAATAAAGACAATGACGAACTGGTCTAGGAACTCTATGAACACCCTATTCATCAAGTCCATAAACACGGCTGGAGCGTTGGTCAAGCCAAAAGGCATAACCCGAAACTCGTAGGAACCATATCTCGTTAAGAAAGCAGTCTTCGAGACGTCCTGTTCCTTGATATGCAACTGATGGTATCCCGATTACAAATAAATCTTTGAGAAGAAAGAAGCTCCTCTCAGCTGGTTGAATAAGTCATCGATTCGGGTCAACGGATACTTATTCCATATCGTGACCTTATTCAACTCTCGGTAATATACACACAACCTCAACGATCCATGCCTCTTCTTTACGAACAACACAGGTTCACCCCACGGTGAAGTACTCCTCCGAATAAACCCCTGACCCAACAACTGCTCAATCTGATCCCGTAACTCTCTCATCTTTGCTGGAGCCATACGGCAAGGTGCGCGGGAAATAGGCCGAGTGCCCGACGTCAAATCGATCATAAAATATATCTCTCTACTCAGAGGTAGTCCAGGTATATCTTGAAATACATCGGCAAACTCCCTAACAACTGGAATCGCATCGAGTGGTATCACCACTTCCTTAGAGGTCTCCTCCTCTATATAGTACACGTGAGTGGACGATCCTCCCTCAGGGCGAGGCATCGCCACTAAAAACATCTCCTGTCCGGGAAAGGAAAAGATAATACTCCTACTGAAACAGTCAATCATGTCTCGGTACGCAACTAGCCAATCCATAAAAATAATCGCATCGTACTCATTCATCTCTAACAGTAACATATCAACGGGTAAAGTAAACCTCCCGCTCTCTATACCCACACCTCTACAAAGAAGGGAAATCACGGAACCCCTACTCAACGATGAATCTACACAAGTAACCGTGCTCTTGGCGGTGTCTAACAATCCAATAGTACGTGGAAATTTCATGGCAAAGAAACAATGTGTGGCCCCCGTGTCAAATAAGATACGCCCCATAGTCCCCTGAATAGAGAACATACCCTTAATGGAAAGTGGATCCTGTGGGGCTGCGGCATGCTGAAGCTAATGCACTCTCCCATACTGAAGTTGTCCCTGCTGAACTAGGACTACTGGAATGGGTGGTAATGGTGCCATCTGTGGTGGTGCTGGGAGGGAGGCGGGAAACATAGGCCTCTGTGGCTCGTGTCGAGCATCCTGCTTCTGCTGCGGTGGGGCACTGCCCCTGTCAGGACAATCCTGGAATTTGTGTCCAGTCTTGCCACAAATGAAATACTTCCCTGGGAAGTTTCCCCCTCACTGTCCCTGCTGCCCCCGGCCCTGATGGCCATTACTATTCCTCCCCTGGCCATGCTGGCCCTGCTAAAATTGTTGCTGCTGACCATTCTGACCCTGCTGGCCCTGTCTGAAACCTCCCTTTCCACTTCTGAAACCCCCAGATCTGAATCTCTTAGAATCCCCCTATTGGGAACCCTGGTCACCCTACCTGTGTTGTCCCTGAGCAGATTGTGCTCCGCTGGCACCATTTCCCCCGGTCCTGCCCTGTTGGCTGGACTCCACTAATCTCTTGCTCTCAAACATATGGAAGCGATGATCCTGGAAGTGAAGTAATGCAGCATTAACCACATCTGAATAAGTGGCCAATGAGATATTACCCAACAAGTGTTGACGGATCCTCCAAGTCAATCCATCCGTGAACTTTTGAATCTTCTTCTCAGTCGGTATCTCATCCGAAATGATGTTCAATAGATTGGTAAATTCAGCCTCATACTCGGCTACAGTCTTTCCCTCCTGCTTGAGGTTCATCAATTTCCTCCTTATTTCCGTATGAACAGCTGACGGAAAAAATTTGCTGTCGAACCGCACCCAGAACTCCTGTATAGTGAGGGTGTCCCTCTCCTCTGCAGTGGTAATGGACTCCGACCACTGCAATGTAAATCCTACTAGCCTGAAGGTAGCCAATATCTGCTTCTGAACATCTGTGCACTCGTGCATCCTTAAGTGCCTCTGAATATCCTTCGTCCACTGACTGGATACCACAACATCGGAGCTACCTGCAAACTCCGGAGGGTGTGCTTTCTGAAAAGCATCACGGATGCGTTCCTAAGAAGACGGGAATTCATGAGCCTAAACTGGCGCAACTACCGGCACCTGGGGTGGTGCCTGCTGTACAATGACTAGGGAGGCATTTACCGCTTGGGCTATAATAGCAGCAACCTCTGCGGCATTCATAATGCCCTGAACTGGTGCAGGCTGTGGCACTGGTTGTGCATCCCTAGGAACTCGCTGCGCACGTTGTGGAGGCATCTGAAATGAGAGTAAAGTCTTATAAGTTTGCCATTGTTATCTCAAAATAGTTGAAGAGCGATACATACACAAAAGATTACAACAGTCCTAAAACATAGGGCTCTACATCAAAGAAAGCTCAGCGGAAACATAAGAAGCCGTACAGATCCTAAGGGCACTAGAAACTGATGCTCTGATACCACCTATAACACCCCAACTAATTAAATACCTGGTAGCTACTCCTTTATTAAATTAATACAAAATGCCAAGTTGGTTGAGTTCATAGCATCACCGTCGAAAACATTTGAATGCTACTAACCACCTAATATTTAAAAAGTAGGTTGTCCATTTAATTAAAACCGATTAACATGCAATAAATGAATTATGAAAAGTTAACATAACCAATAATATAGTCACAATAGAATAACCATCCATTAATAATGAGTCTGGAGGAAAACTCCTCACAACAAACCGAATTCCAAAATAAATAAATACAAGGCCCGCATCATTAAAATTAATTACAACCCAAAGTCTGAAATAACTGAATAAGTAAAATGTCTCTAAAAGGAACGGGCGACAAGCCCAACAAATGATAAAAACGGATAATGGAGTCAAGATCATAAATGGAGGCGTCTACTGTCAAGGTCCTGTAACTTCCACAGCAGCTACAGCACGTCACCTGAATATAACTCCTATGCATGGTGTCCTTGTGGCTGGGAACCTAAAAAGGTTTTTACAAAAATAAATTTGAAAGCAAACGAGTCAGACCCGAATGTGAAAATAATTTAAAAATATGCAAGTGTTTAATATCATTAAACAGTGAATATAAAGTACATGATAGTGTATGCACTCACATGAGTTCCTCACCTCTTAACTAATTGTGCACTCCTATTGTACCCATACCCATTTCTAGTTGCTCCCATATCTATCTAGTCCAATGATAAATCTAACATTTCTATATGATATCCAACTCAAATCTCAACATCTTCTATTTAACAGAGTATTGTACCTTATTACACATTTTCCCCCTTTAGCACTACAATTTATAATAAATCTTACATTTTCACTTTACAAACCGTTGCTATTACTTATACTCACAATTATTCACGACAATTCATTTCAAAAAATAGTATATTATTCTCACCAAAAATATACAATACTAGCACCCCGAGGCTAAGCTGCGGTGCTCACATACTCTACTGTCAAATCTCGGTACATCACGTATATGAGGACCACGTATTCCGAATCTCTCAGGAAACGTTTCATTAACAGTAATCATAAAATAATGGAGGCGAACATAGTTCACATCACATGGGTCACGCACATACCTACGCCTTCATGATCAGCAGACTTATTAACTTCTCAATAAGCCCTTCTCTGACCTATGTCCTCGAGGTACCAATCTAAATCCCCCCCGTAGGCACACAAAGATTAGATGGCCCTAAACGAACGCCAACCTCCCATGATAGCAAGTACGGTAGGTATGCCATACACATATAACTACATATACTAAGCATTCTCACATCTTAGAAATTAAAATATTTTTGTTAGTGGTATACTTCTCATTCTTATACCAACACTTAGTGTTATACAAATCATATGTCCCCGGTTTATATGTATTTAATTTATTAATAAATCTCACTTCGTGATTAGTTACTCGCTTCCCAATTCACAAATGATATCCGGTTTAAGACTCTATTCTAATTTTTACTCCTCATTGTACCCCAATATCCCAACTATACCCACTAGTTAATAAGGAAAGATTATCTCACCATTTAAATAAGTCTACAGGATACTAGAAATCAATTTAGGCCAAAAGGCCATTCTGTCAACTCGTTAGAAATCTCGTTCGAACGAGGTCATTCAAATGAGTTCGTTCGAATGAAGGAGTTCGAACGGAATACCAACTCGTTAGAAGTCATACTGTCATTTCGTTAGAAGTTCGTTCGAACGAGGTCGTTCGAACGACCTGGGCAGGTCTTCTAACGAGATGGCAGTTTCAGCCCAGAAATTCCCAAATCCGTTTTTCTCAATTCTTCTCTCCTCTAAATCCACCCTAAGACCATCCAAATTATGTTTTAACGTATATAAACCATTTATAATCACCCTAGATCATTCCTTAACCCATTTAAGGGGCCAAATCTTACAAATTATCATGGAATTACTATGAATCTTCAAATATATCTCCAAACCCTATGAACATGAACTCCTTATTTTCTTATGTCTAATTACTCATCATAAATCCGTTTTTAAATCAACAAATGTAGCTATTCAAGCATTAAATCACTCCATTATCATACTACATGCGAATCCTAACCCAAATTCAAAGTTTCTCCAACAAATTTCATGGGTTTTCTTCCAAAAAGTTCAATAAAAGATAATTCCTACACTAAGCATGGAAGACATATTCAATGCATTAAAATACTAAATCACTTGCCTTAGATTGTTCTTCAGAATTTGATGTTGAAGGTTGAGGGTTGATCTCTCCCTTTTCTCTACAGATTTTCTCCCAAGGTTGAAGATGGTGGTTATGGGTTTTCTCTTAGGAACCTCTTTCAACTCTTCCTATAACTCCCGTAGCCCTCTAACTTGTCAAATGTTGGTAATGGGCTTAGTGGGTTACTAATAATGTATAATTAACTCTTAAAATTCGTAGGCTTTAATTCCCAAAATTTCAAAATTACCAAAATACCCTTTTAAGTTGCCGGTATGGCCCAAAAATGCCCCGGGACCCAAACTAAACCCTCGGCTAGTGTTTTCTGACTATTTCGACCCTTCCGTACTCGTTGACGAACTCAAAATGACAATTCGGTTGATAAAAATAAAATTCATATTTTTTATTCAAATAATTTCATTTCTGACGCGACTGACACGCGCGTTCCAACTAAATTTCCCAAATTGTCGTATTTCAGTCTCGCGACAATTTTAATATTTTCAATATTCATATATTGCCATATATACACAACATAATCAAATACCAACTCACATATCGTTAGTATTGTATCTGGATTAATTCTCAATTAATTCACATTTAATTTAATTAATCCCTTTAATAAATATCAATAAAAATACGGGGTATTACAGTTTGCTAGGTATGGGACTAGTGGGTATGAATAATTTGTGGTTAACACTTTCTAGGTATGGAAATAGTTAGTGTAGATTTTTACTGAAGGGATATTCCAGGGTGGGACTTATTTTTGGTGTCGTTCCTTTGATTTTAATAGACTAGGATGACATAAATAGTATAAATTCATCATATAAAATAGGGTAGGGCATGCTTGTATTTTGGAGACCTTTAGGTATGGGACTAGGGGTAGATTTGAGGAATATGCTCTATAAGAGGGTGGGGCTAATTTAAAATAATGACAACTTCATAAATTGGAGAATTAATGACTAAGTTAAAAAAAAAGGGGGTATTAAAATGAATTGGCGTCATTACTAAGTATAGGACTGATAGTTAAACGGGTATGATGGATATTGCAACGTGTGGGTGTGTGGAGGCGTAATAAGTGCAAGGCTGATAGTTAAACGGTTTGGCTGAATATTATGACGTGTCCCTCAAGAAACCTTGGAAATAAGTGCAGGGATGATAGAATACATGTTGACTGGATATTAAGTGAGAAATGTGTGTGGTGTAAAACTTGAGACGGTCCCGAATAAGTTTAGGACATACAGTAGGGTCAGGTGGCTATGAAGGCACCGCAATAATGAAAATAATTATGAGATAAGTCAATTTAATTGGAGATGATTTAGAGTAATTACCAGATTTTGATAGCAAAAGTTAAAATTAAAGTTTGGGGCAACATAACTTCGGGGATAGGTGTTCGCAGTTATTTTTACTCGCACATTTATAATTATCATGTTTAAATTGAAACATTATATTATGGTGTTGATTATGTATAATCCTATTATTTGGGTTCGCAAACCCTAATTAGGGAGAGTAGCTTGGATTCATGCGGTGGGCTCTGACCCATTGCATTGACTAACATTTTAGGTTTAGCATTGGACTAGGTACATAAAAGTTGTTGGAGACATTTTGGAGGTGCAACTAGAGACTCTTTTATTTTATATGCTTTATTTGTTTAGGATTTATTTTCTATTCCATCGCATTTCTTATGAGACTTTTTTAGGGATATGGTGGGCGAATCAGTTCCGCAATTGTTTACGATTTTATTCAGATATTTACAGTTGGATTATTTATTTGAGTTATACTTATTTGGAGTTGGATTATTTTTGTAGATTAACATGGTGATGGATTTTAAAACACTATGGGTGACTATATTTATTGGATTAATCTAATTTTTATTTTGTGGACATGAATTTTTATACATCTTATATATGTCATATGCTCAGTATGATATTTAATTTAGCAACGCCTAGCGTAGTCTTGGTGGCGACCGAAGCTAGGAATGCGCGGGGTGTTACATATGGTATCAAAGCATGGTCTTAGGTCTCGTAGGTTGTGAGGCCGTCTAGATTTCGTGTTATCGATCTTTGATTCCATTTATTTATTCATCCTCTCTAAGATATTGAGTCTAGCATACGTGTTAGCTGTGTTTTTTGGAGATAAGGAGTTTTATGTTGAGGACGTTATAGGCACTGAGGCTAGAAGTAGTAATCTTGATGTAAGGATCCTTAGAGTTATTTTGGAGACGATATTTATTTGGCAGATCATTAGTATAAATTTTGGGTATATAGTGTATCGATGGAGTATGTGATTTGATTTGAGGATTTAAACATTGTGATGACATTTAGAGATATAATTGGGTGGTGATTCATGAGAGAACGTGGTACATCGATATTTTCATAGTTATGCGTATATGTTTAGTTAGGATATATATTGTATCTTTGATCGTGGGTTATGTGCGTGTAGTATTGGGCGTATGGGCACCCAATTGTGGTATTTTACAGGTATGCATATGGGAGCCTTATTTTATTTTTGCGCGTTTACGCTTCGTCGAATTTCGAGGACGAAATTCCTGTGCTAGTGGGGAAGTATGTAACACCCCTTGATTTTTTTAGAAATAAAAATCTTTGTTAAATTAAAAATTTTGGAAAAATAATTTTTGGAATCTATTTCAGTATATAAAAAATGTTGGTTTTTAGATACAAAAATAAGGTTTTAAGAGGAATTTAAATCGGGATTAAAATTTGGAAATTATAACTTTTTGTATAAAAATTAAGGGAGAATTCGACCTAAGGAGGAAAGAATAAAAAAAATATAAAAATCCGAACGTCTGATTGAGCAGAATTTCCTACAACAACTCCGTCTCCCCGTCGGCTACAATATATCAAAATTTTAGCCAAATCCGACGGTCCGATCATCTGTAATAAATTTTAGAGAGTTTGTGTTTGATTAGGACTCAAATTCTTTTTGGTATATAAACATAACGTGACGGGTTTAGGTAACGTGGCGGGTTTAGGACTTTTAAAATACATTTTAGCCTGCTCAAAGATCAGTAAACTCCTATATTTTCCTCTTCTTCCATCTACAAAACCTTATCCCCATTTAGAAGCAAGATTGAACCCAAGTTTTGAAGGGTTAAACCGCATTTTCTCAAGATCATTCTTTTATTCTCTCTCTTTAGTATTATGCGTGTTAAATATCACCTAAACATTAATTTACATGTTTTTCTTAAAATAAATTAGTAATCTTAATTAAGGAAAGTGAAATCTAATTTGGGACTATTTTTGTGAAAATCTTAATATGAATTAATACTTATAAACCTTATGTGCTTAGGGTAGAGATTGGATTTAGGGTTATTAGGGGTGTAGGTTTGCATATAAAAATCGTAGTAATTTTATTTAAATGTAAACTAGACATGTGCAATCACATAAAATTATGTAGGTATGATTAAAATGAACTATTATTGTGTTATACTTAAATTCGCATGATGTTGGAATTATAATTGTTGGATAAAATAAATTATGTTATATATGACGATGGATTGATCGATTTAAATTAAAGTAAATTGTGATCGTATGAATAAATTGCATACTTGTTGATGAATTGGATTCTATGACCTATTCTTTTAAATTCGTAATTATCATTGTGGGGATGACGAGATTTTTGGGTAGTATGCTCTCACCTAAATTTTAGGATTGCTTGCTAGGTATGGGACTAATGGGTATGCCTTAGTTGTGATTAACACTTTTTAGGTATGGGACTAGTTAGTGTAGATTTTTACGAATGGGATATTTCAGGGTGGGTATGATTTTTGGTGTCGTTCGGTTGATTTGGATAGCCTAGGTACGAGACTAGGAAGACATAAATAGTAGAAATTCATCCTATAAAATAGGGTAGGACATGGTTGTTGTTTTTAGTTCTCTAGGTATGGGACTAGGGGTAGATTCGAGGATTATCATTTATAATAGGGTGGGGCTAATTTAAAATAATGAGAACTTGATAACTTTGAGAATTAATGCCTAACATAATAAATGGGTAATAAAATGAATTGGCATCGTTAATAAGTGCAGCAGTGACAGTTAAACGGGTTGGTTGGCTATTGCAACATGTGGGTGTGTGGCGGCGTAATAAGTGCAAGGCTGACAATTAAACTGGTTGGCTGGCTATTATGACGTGTCATACGTGGAACCTCAAAAATAAGTGCAGGGTTGATAAAATACCGGATGGCTTGCTATTACGAGGGAATATGTGTGGTGTAAAACTTGAGACAAACCCAAATAAGTGCAGGACATACAGTAGGGTTGACTAACTATGACGACACCGCAATAATGAAAATAATAATGTGATAAATCAATTTAAATAAAGATGGTGAGTTTATAATTATTATCGGATTGTGATAGCATAAGTTAAAATTAAACTATGGGGTGACATAACTTCGGGTATTGGTGTTCGTAGTTATTTTTACTTGCACATTTATAATTATCGTGTTTAAATTAAAATATTCTATTGTGGTGTTTATTATGTATAATGTTATTGTCTAGGTTCATGGACCCTGATTGGGGAGAGTAGATGGGATTCATTCGGAGGGCTCTGACCCATTGCATTGACTAACATTTAAGGTTTAGTGCTGGAGTAGATGCATCGTTGTTATTGGAGATATTTTGGATCTGCAACTGGAGACTCGTTCATTTTATTTTTTAGAATTTATTTTATATTTCGCCGCATTTATTATGAGAGTTTATTAGGGATTTGGTGGGTCAATAGGTTCCACAATTGTTTATGGTATTACTCAGATATTTAGAGTTGGATTATTTATTCGAGTTATATTTATTTTGAGTTGGTGTATTTTTGAGATTAGCATGGTGATGGATTTTAATACTGCATGGATGATTATATTTACTAGATTGATCTGATTTTTATCTTGTGGACATGAATTTTTATATGTATCCTATCTTTCACATGCTAAGAATTTTTATAGTCTTGGTGCGGCCGATGCAAGGAATACGCGGGGTGTTACATAAGATCACATGGGTTTTAAAGGAAAAAGCATGGGGCAAAAACATCACATGAAGCTCTTTCTCTACAACGAAGACATGCATCGCTACGACGAAGCAATCCTTGAGACTGTCGTGTGATTTTGTCCAATTTTTCCCAAAAAGTTATTTGAAAATTAGTTTTGGGTAAACCCTATGGATGTTTGTCCCAACCAAGAACACCCATACTTAAAATACAAGAAAATGGTGCAAATTCATAGAAAATAGATTTTTCTATGTCAAAAGTATATTTTCATAGTGTATTTGACAATTTATCCAACCAAGGTCAATTCAAAAGAATCTTCCATTATGAACAAATTAACTAAGGTATGATGTAACACTCCATATTTCCATGCATTTAATATTTAATTAATTTGGTTAATATTAAATTACTTGTGTGCCGTAATTTAATTGAATTAATTATTATTAGTATTTATTTAAATATTAATATGGAGAGAAAGTGTTAATATTTAAGGAATTTATATTACTAAGTGAATAGTAATAATTTATTTGTGTCATGACAAGTGATAGTGATGTGGCATTTATTTATCTCAACCGGAAGTCGGGTATATACTATATTGGGGTAGAGATAAGGACTTTTAGTATAATTATTCGGATGACAATTTTGAGTGTATGGTTGATTCCGAATAGGCTGAGATAGTCAGAAAAGAGTACCCGGGGTGGTAAATGAGTCTCGTGACATTTTTAGGCATAACGAGGCACACACGGGAGTATTTGGACCATTTTAATAAAGCCCACAAGTCTAAAAATGAGATTGGCATAATAAAACCTAAAACTGACAGGGTGTGGCAGCCATAACTCATTTAAGAAAACCTAAGTATGTAGAGGAGAAAAGAGGGAGAAATTGGAGAACCCTTGGGAGCCAAAATCAAGAACAAGGGTGTGTGTTCTTCATAAAATCACCATCTACATCAAAGGATTCAGACTCTACAAAATTATCAATTAAGTGGTTAAACTTGTTTTCAATCTAAATTGTAGTATTTCAATTCATATCACAGTGGGTGTGATTGAGGATTCGTTTTGGGAGGGTGGCACGTGTGAGATTTGGGTTTGGGAGGATTTAAGAATTAAAGGTAAAATTGACGTTTAATTAGTGTGAGAATACTATCATATGATGTTAGAATACGATTTAGAATCGAAACCCATTAGGAATTGTTGTTGAATTTAGATTATTGAATCGAAATGAATTTTTGATTTAAGAAATTTTGAGAAAAACCCAATTCATGAACCCTAGAAGTTTTAATGAGAATCAGCGATGATTGATGATATATATTTGTGTTAGAACCCATTTATAGATTTAATAAATATGGGTTATCAATTGGGTTGATGTTCGGGTTGAATCCACGGAGGTTTGAGGGTTAAAAATGGAGAAAAACGTGTTAGAGGAGAATATGGTTCGTAGTACGACGAACCGGTTCAATTTTGAGGCTGAACTGTTTTGATCTATCTATTTGTCAAAACTGAAATTTTTAGATCTTTTCATTACAATCGCGTGGGCGCCGACCTTGTATTTTTCTGATTTGTTTTGAATTAGTTATGATTTTTCTACGAAAGGGTGTCTGAGATGGAAATCTTTAGTCAGAAAATCAAATTCGGGTATGGATGACCGAGATTATTTTACCGGGGGATAATAAGTTGATGTATCAAAGGCTAGAAATGTGAAACAAGAGAGGACAAAACTAGATAATGAATTTCGTGAAATAAATTCATAAAGGTTTAAATACAGACCAAGTAGAGAGTCTGAAAATTATGGTTGAGTGACACCAATGGGATAACAATTAATTAAGAAAAAAGTTATTTAATTCAAGGTCGTTGATAAGACTCGGATATTTCTAGGTTGTGTGTTACATGAGTTGGGCACGGGATAGCCGGGTTAATTTATTATATAGTTATATAATAAATTATTGGATATTAAATTTAACGAGAAGTTGTAATACCCCGTACTTTTATGAATATTTAAATTACATGTATGGGTATAATTTAATAATTTGAAAACATAAAACAAATGATGGAATAATTGTATTTTATGTCACAGGTGAATAAAAGTGACATGCGATGCTATTTTGTTCGGAAAACATATGTGGATATGTGTTGGGTTTAAGAGGTGAATTTTTGCTAAGTGACTCTGATGGTAATTTCGAGTGCACAGTTGGTCTCAGAAGGTCTAAGATAGTCAGAATAGAGTACCCGAGGTAGTGTTTGGGTTCCAGGGACTTTTTGGATCAGTAGGGACTCACATTGGTGTATACGAGTCAATTTTGGGTTTAATAATGGATAAACCTTCATTTCTCTCTTATAATCCACGAGAGAAAGAGAGTAAGAGAAAGAAAAGAAAGTAAGAAAGAAGAAAAATGAGAAAGAAGGAAGAAAAGGAGAAAAAGAGGAGACTCGGACCAAGCTCCGGCGGATTTCAGCACAAGATCATCGGATTTATCCAACTAAGCAAGCGTTTAAGTTTCTTTAATGATTGAAGTGTGTTTATGTTTCATATTATAGTTTGT